>CM064568.1:8320491-8489035 GCA_032716605.1 Paralithodes platypus
TAGGAGTAGAACAAGGATAGATAAATAGTGAGGCAGCGTAAGACATAGGAGTAGAACAAGGATAGATAAATAGTGAGGCAGCGTAAGACATAGGAGTAGAACAAGGGATAGATAAATAGTGAGGCAGCGTAAGACATAGGAGTAGAACAAGGATAGATAAATAGTGAGGCAGCGTAAGACATAGGAGTAGAACAAAGGATAGATAAATAGTGAGGCAGCGTAAGACATAGGAGTAGAACAAGGATAGAAAATAGTGAGGCAGCGTAAGACATAGGAGTAGAACAAGGATAGATAAATAGTGAGGCAGCGTAAGACATAGGAGTAGAACAAGGATAGATAATAGTGAGGCAGCGTAAGACATAGGAGTAGAACAAGGATAGATAAATAGTGAGGCAGCGTAAGACATAGGAGTAGAACAAGGATAGATAAATAGTGAGGCAGCCTAAGACATAGGAGTAGAACAAGGATAGATAAATAGTGAGGCAGCGTAAGACATAGGAGTAGAACAAGGATAGATAAATAGTGAGGCAGCGTAAGACATAGGAGTAGAACAAGGATAGATAAATAGTGAGGCAGCGTAAGACATAGGAGTAGAACAAGGATAGATAAATAGGGGGACAGCGTAAGCCATAGGAGTAGAACAAGGATAGATAAATAGTGAGGCAGCGTAAGACATAGGAGTAGAACAAGGATAGATAAATAGGGTGACAGCGTAAGCCATAGGAGTAGAACAAGGATAGATAAATAGTGAGGCAGCGTAAGACATAGGAGTAGAACAAGGATAGATAAATAGGGTGACAGCGTAAGCCATAGGAGTAGAACAAGGATAGATAAATAGTGAGGCAGCGTAAGACATAGGAGTAGAACAAGGATAGATAAATAGTGAGGCAGCGTAAGCCATAGGAGTAGAACAAGGGACGAGAAATAAAGTGTCATGGAAAAGAAAACGAGGAAAAGAAAATGAGAAACACGGGGTCCACTAAAGAAAACCACATGGAGATAAACGAGGTTAGGAAAAGGAAACGAACAACAGTAGAGGGTATGCATACAAAATAATGACTGAATACATTGGAAGAGAAAGAACAATAAATGATTGGTTAAGAAGTACACTATTATGAAAAATGTCAATATATATGGAACCAGTACCGGCAAATTCGAGAAGTCAAGTGTCTATAGAATTGTGTGTGTGTGTGTGGTTGTCAATGTGTAGGTGTGTAGGTGTGTGTGTGTGTGTGGGTGGTTGTCAATGTGTAGGTGTGTGTGGGTGGTTGTGTGTATGTGTGGGTGGTTGTCAGTGTGTGTGTGTGTGTTGTATACAGTTATAAAAAACACCTAACAAAACACTTGACAACTAGACTGGAGGGTGATAAGGGACAGAGGACGCAAGTATTATCATGAGAGAGAGAGAGAGAGAGAGAGAGAGAGAGAGAGAGAGAGAGAGAGAGAGAGCGAGAGAGAGAGAGAGAGAGAGAGAGAGAGAGAGAGAGAGAGAGAGAGAGAGAGAGAGAGAGAGAGAGAGAGAGAGAGAGAGAGAGAGAGAGAGAGAGAGAGAGAGAGAGAGAAACGAGAGAGAGAGAGAGAGAGAGAGAGAGAGAGAGAGAGAGAGAGAGAGAGAAGAGAGAGAGAGAGGACGGAAGTTTATCAAGAGGAAGAGGGGACAGAGATACAAACAAGGGAAGAGAGATACTGACAGAACAGTCAAGTCGGTATCACAACACCACTTTTCCCTCGACTTGCATCCTCAACACTGGACTGGCATCATATGAGGTCAAATATGAAAGTAAAACTGTCATTTAAATTAATCTAAATTCAGTCTAGATTCCGATTCCAAAAGACACCAAAGCGTTTGAAATAATCATGTGCATAAATTAAAAATCTAGTTTCCCATAACAGTGGATAAGACCCCTGAACAGTTGCCAGACCAATATTGCCCATCGAAAATTGACGATGAAAGCTCTGGTGTGATCCTTGAATTGTTGCCAGAAAAATGTTGACCACTGAAAATTGGCGACAAAATTTCTCGTGTGCTACCCTCCTAGAGCCTGGTGGCACCTGATAAGGCTGACATTGACAAGGTTTCCAAAGAGTTGTAGGGCTAAATATGGGAACGATGATAACGGCACATTGGACAGTAATTAAAGGTGTACCGTAGTGCTTGGTTTTTGGTCTATATATATTTATTTATTCATTTATTTTTTAGTTTCCTCGCTAGACCTCCATCAAGCTTAGAAAAACACCCCCTAGACCCCCTTTCAAGATAGATTTGTACATTATTCGGTAGAAAAATGTCCCGGCCGAAGGCCGGTTCCTTCTAAAATTAGAGGCTCGCTATCGCTCGCCAGGAAAAAATAGACACCTAAAGGGCACGAAAGGTTTTAATATTGAAAAAAGGCGAAATGTCTCAAAATCGCCAAACTAACGGAACGAACGTCTTACAACCTCAAAACTAATATGCTAAACATGAGGGAGAAGGGGGTCCATAACAAGCGAGTACTACCCCCTTAAAAGATGTTGCAATACAATGGTTGGTACCCAAAACACACCTACGCAGGCTATTGTTTTACCTACTATACCGTAGTCTATTGTTTTACCTACTATACCGTAGTCTATTGTTTTACCTACTATACCGTAGTCTATTGTTTTACCTACTATACCGTAGGCTATTGTTTTACCTACTATACCGTAGTCTATTGTTTTACCTACTATACCGTAGTCTATTGTTTTACCTACTATACCGTAGTCTATTGTTTTACCTACTATACCGTAGTCTATTCACTGTAAGAAGGCGAGGAATCATGACTCCTAACCTCTGTAACTCAAAAAACGACAAGAGTAAACGAGCTAATATTTCTACCATTTGGAAAGAGTCAGTCAAGGAATAGATGTGGAAATTTACAGCCAATTTGCTCTAGCCATTTTGGAGTTACAGAGGATAGAAGTCATGATTTCTCGCCTACTTACAGCGAATAGACTATAGACCAGATCAGGAAACGGCAGACTTTTCATACCAAGCCTTATATCAAAGTCCCTAGTTTATAGTCCATATAAGAAAATGAGTCTGCAGAAAGCCGATTGGCCCACACAAGGCAGATCCCTCATTAACTATAAACAAAATTCAAGCTACAGCCTTCATACCAAGTCTCATATCAAAGTCCCTTGTTTTTAGTCCATATAAGAAAATGAGATCCTGCAGAAAGACGATTGGCCCACACAAGGCAGAATCCTCATTAACTTGCTCTTATACCCCTGGAAGTTATGAAATGGCCTTTCTTTAACTTTTCCCAGTATTTCCTTTCACACGTATCCCCTTGAGAATATGACGCGTTTTAGCAGTTTATTCTGGCTATCATTAGACGATGATTTACAGCTTAGGAGGGATCTGTAGGCATGAAAAGGGTACAGACTGTCTCAATCAACCCTCTGACTTCCACATACCCTTCCTAATCTGAATAAAATCGTGTGCAGTCGCGCTAATAAGTGATGTCTCGGCACCGATTATGTTTTGATCAATAATTGGTATCAGCAATATTTACACATGATTTCTCTTTATTGAGCGAGATATACCAACATGTTCCTACACTTACCCACCCTATTCATCATCTGACAGACATTAATAAAGCACACAGCGAGCCAAATGTAATGACAGCTGGAACATGACTTATTAGCGCGACCGTACTAATAGACAAAAAACAGAAAAGAAATGTGACAGAAAACAGAAAGTAAATGTTTCGTCGTTCCTCAGAGGGTTAATTAAGTCCCCCACCAACATGGCCCGGTGTGTTACCCTGTTCAACTCGACCACCACGGAGGTATAAAAGCTACTCAAATATTTCAAAGGGTGTTAAGGGGGTACTACTTGTTTTTGGGTCTATGTATTTATTAATATATATATATGTTTGAGTTTCCTCGCTAGACCTCCATCAAGTTTAAAATAGCACCCCCGTAGACCCGCTTTCAAGATAACATTTGTACATTTTTCGGTAGGCCGGTTCCTTCGAATATTACAGGCTCGCTATCGCTCGCCAGGAATAAAATCGACGCCTAAATGGCATGAAAGGTCTTAATATTGACAACAAATGGGGCGAAAGTTCTTGAATTTCAAAACTAATGGAATGAACGTCTTAAAATCTCAAAACTAATATGCTAAACATAAGGGAGAAGGAGGTCCATAAAAAGCGACTACCTCCCCTTAAACAGACTTTGCTATCGAACACATCATACAAAGTTTTACTATGATAAACAAACATTATGAAAATAAACATTCCTTTTTTCCTGACAGTTGATGTTAAAACGACAATAT
This sequence comes from Paralithodes platypus, assembly GCA_032716605.1. Lineage (NCBI taxonomy): Eukaryota > Metazoa > Arthropoda > Malacostraca > Decapoda > Lithodidae > Paralithodes > Paralithodes platypus. The sequence goes on from CM064568.1 coordinate 8,324,792, forward strand.
ATAAACAGTCTGTATTCTAGTGTGTGTCATCTGGCTGTTGTGTGTGTGTGTGTGTGTGTGTGTGTGTGTGTGTGTGTGTGTGTGTGTGTGTGTGTGTGTGTGTGTGTGTGTGTGATCATGCTTGTATGCGAGTGTGTGAATAATCGGGCTTTTATGTGTGTGTGTTTGTATTGTGTGTTTCGCGTTGAATACACAAAGATTAGGCTATATTTAATTATATATCGAGAGAGAGAGAGAGAGAGAGAGAGAGAGAGAGAGGTACAGGAGCGGAGAGCAGAGAAGAGACGAGTTGTCAAAAGATATATCAAAAGCAGGGGTATGAAAGCTCCCCCCCCAAAAAAATAAAAAAATAAAAAATAAAAAAGGGTACCAGAGAGAGAGAGAGAGAGAGAGAGAGAGAGAGAGAGAGAGAGGAGAGAGAGAGAGAGAGGAGAGAGAGAGAGAGAGAGAGAGAGAGAGAGAGAGAGAGAGAGAGAGAGAGAGAGAGAGAGAGAGAGAGAGAGAGAGAGAGAGAGAAAGAGAGAGAGAGAGACTGGACGAGTGAAAGTGAGAGAGGGAGGAGGGAGAGAGCTTTAAATGGAAGACAAAAGATAATGGACGAGGGAGTTGAAGAAATGGACGGGTGGGGATAGGATGGGGGGGGGGGGGGGCAGTGGAGGAGGAGGAGGAAGGGGGAGGGAGAGGGGGAGGAGGGAGGGAGCAGGAGGTAATTGGGGGAGGAGCAGGAGGGTATGTGGGGGAGAAAGCTGGGGAAGTGTTGGTGGGGGGGAAGTGTTGGTGGGGGGGAGGGGTAGGGGGAATCTATTGTTGAATCCCGGACAGGATGACACGGTAGGGTGGGGGGTGGGGTATTATGGAGGGGGGCTAGGTACAGTTACAATCAAAAGTATCGTCCCCCATCCACAGCTTCACCTTGCCATATCATATAAATGACACGCAATGAAACCTAGATTAACTGACCATTATTCTGGATATTATTAGACGATTTGATTCAGGTTAAGAAAGGTATATGGAAGTCAGAGGATTGCTGAGATAGTCTTCACCTTTTTAATTCACACAAATCCTTCGTAAGCTGTATAAAATAGTCTACTAATAGCCAGCACACACTGTCAAAACGCGTGGTAATCCTCAAGGGGTTAACTGAGGGTGGGGAAGTGTTATTATGAAGAGGGGGAAACCAGACCAGATGGCTGGAGTAACATAGGAAAGAAAAATATTTGGACAGAGGAAGAACACGCTGAGAAGCGAGAAGTACAGTAGAAGACTGAAAGTTCTCGGGCTCAACCAAGTTGCTTCATTGTATCTTTAAAACCTCATTCTTGTAAATATATACTAATGCTACTGTACACTCGAGATAAAAACAATCTTTACACTAACGCTCTAAACATTCTGGAAGTGGGTCGAAATCTTGTGATATTAAAGTACAAACGTATGTTTTACCCGGTTCATTCCATTCACACAATATATATTCAGCTCACCAGTGTAAAAAAAAAAAAAAAAATCCTCGAGTGTGCAGTATAAGCGGGATTTACACGAGATTTATCGTCAATTTTCGATGGTCAACATTTTTCCTGCAATACATCTGGGCTCTCTTGCACTCGTATCAAGCTAGACGACTGATGTATTTACGAAACCAAAATATACACAAAGATGATTTTATAAGCTGCTCGACTAGTGCTGACGATACTAACCCACAGTAAAGGCTCTCCTGTGATACTTTTCTTAACCCTATTTGGTACGAGAAGACTCATTTTGGATTTCCCTTGCTTTGCTCCATTAGTTTGGAGATTTTAAGACATTTCTCCCCATTAGTTTGGCGATAATAAGACGCTTCACCCCATTCAGGTGTCGATTAAATTTTCTGGACGAGAGATAGCGAGCCTGTACCTTTGAAGAAATCGGCCTATGCCAGGGACATTTTTCAATCGAAAAATGTGAAAATTTAACTTCAAAGAGGCCTGGGCGGACACTTTGTGTTATTTTGAAGGAAGTCTGGGAAGGCCTTACTGTTGACCGAGTAGACAAATATAAATACATTGCTTGAAAATGGTAAAACAAAATCCTCAAAAATATTTCAACACAATATCGTAATAATTGAGAGACGTCAGACAAGAAGGAGAGTGTTAACCCCTTCTGTACCGACGACATATTGTGTATTTGATATCAGCTATATTTAGAATTTTATACCATATTATTCAGCTTAGGAAGGACGTCTACCAAATTAAAAGGCTACAAACTATCCAAGTCAATCCTTTTAGCTAACCACATATCCTTCCTAAGCTTCATAAAAAAAAATTGTTTTAACTGAAATCAAATGAAAAACACGTCGCCGGTAAAGAATGGGTTAAGGGGGCAATATCTTTCTCTTTAAAGTATCCCTAATAGGCTCAAAATCGCGTCATATGTCGGAGAGGGTAAATTACTGGTATTGAAAGTGCCAACATTGAAGATGTGTACCCCTTCAGTATGATGGCGATTCTTTACCTTTTAGGCTGGCTAAAATTTGATGATTTTATAGTTTAAGAAGGATCTGTTTTTCAGCGGCTTTATTAACCCCTTCTGTACCGGAGACGTCTTTTTAGTTTTTATTCATGCAATATATAGACGATTTTGTACAGTTTAAGAAGGGTCTGTGGTTTTAAAAGAGTTAAATGAGATAGTTTAAGAAGGGTCTGTGGTTTTAAAAGAGTTAAGTGAGATAGTTTAAGAAGGGTCTGTGGTTTTAAAAGAGTTAAGCGACATAGTTTAAGAAGGGTCTGTGGTTTTAAAAGAGTTAAGTGAGATAGTTTAAGAAGGGTCTGTGGTTTTAAAAGAGTTAAGCGACATAGTTTAAGGGTCTGTGGTTTTAAAAGAGTTAAGCGACATAGTTTAAGAAGGGTCTGTGGTTTTAAAAGAGTTAAGCGACATAGTTTAAGAAGGGTCTGTGGTTTTAAAAGAGTTAAGCGACATAGTTTAAGAAGGGTCTGTGGTTTTAAAAGAGTTAAGTGACAGTTTAAGAAGGGTCTGTGGTTTTAAAAGAGTTAAGCGACATAGTTTAAGAAGGGTCTGTGGTTTTAAAAGAGTTAAGTGAGATAGTTTAAGAAGGGTCTGTGGTTTTAAAAGAGTTAAGTGAGATAGTTTAAGAAGGGTCTGTGGTTTTAAAAGAGTTAAGCGACATAGTTTAAGAAGGGTCTGTGGTTTTATAAGAGTTAAGTGCGATAGTTTAAGAAGGGTCTGTGGTTTTAAAAGAGTTAAGCGAGATAGTTTAAGAAGGGTCTGTTGTTTTAAAAGAGTTAAGTGACATAGTTTAAGAAGGGTCTGTTGTTTTAAAAGAGTTAAGTGAGATAGTTTAAGAAGGGTCTGTGGTTTTAAAAGAGTTAAGTGAGATAGTTTAAGAAGGGTCTGTGGGTTTAAAAGAGTTAAGTGAGATAGTTTAAGAAGGGTCTGTGGTTTTAAAAGAGTTAAGTGAGATAGTTTAAGAAGGGTCTGTGGTTTTAAGAGTTAAGCGAGATAGTTCGAAGCCTGTTAATTGCTGAAAACCCATTTATAACTTAATACAATCGTCTGATAGTAACTAGAATAAACTTAAAGGCCGTTGCCGGTACAGAAGGGGTTGAGATCACATTTACCCTTTTGACTCCTTGAAGTAATGTATATAGCCAAAGAAAATCGTCTCTTGGTCACCGGAATGTGATGAAAATGAGCCGTTTTGAGCGTGACTGTACTATTTGGATCCATAGCCTTGATACTTAAAGAGGAGAGCCACCACCCACCCTCCCTTCCTTCCACCTACCTACCTCTCTTGGGTTGTCCGTTCTGCCTCCAGTCATCGCACGGCCACGTAGACGGTCTCGTAAGCTATCCCTATTTATCTTCAGTGGGGATAGGCGTATTTATTGGCTCATTTATATATCTTTGTATTATTATTTTTTAGTTTCTTCTCTAGAACTCCACCAAGCTTAAGGGGAGGTTTTTAGTTGATTCCGTAGACTTCCATCAAGCTTAAAACTACTCCCCCGAGACCCCATTTCAAGATAAATTTGTACATTTTTCGGTAGAAAAATTTCCCGGCCGAAGGCCGGTTCCCTTTAAATTACAGGCTCGCTATCGCTCGCCAGGAAAAAATCGACACCTAAGTGGCACGAATGGTCTTAAAATTGACAGAAATGGGGCGAGGGTTCTTAAAATCGCCAAACTAATGGGGCGAACGTCTTAACATCTCAAAAGCAATCGGGCTAAACATAAGGGAGAAAGGAGTCAAGAAAAAAGTCCCTCAAGTGGAAATCTCCCCTTAAGAAATACACCTTAGATCACCCTTCACCCCCTTCGAGATAAATTTGTACATTTTTCGGTAGAAAAGTGTACCAGCCAAAGGCCGTTTCCTCCTAAAATTGCAGGCTCGTTATCGCTCGTTAGGTAAAAATCGACACCTAAATGGCATGGAAGGTCCTACAATTGACAAAGTAATGAGGTGAAAGGTCTTGAAATCGCCAAACTAATGAAACGAACGCACTAGTGGGGCTAAACATGAGGAGGGGAGCCATAAAAAACAACCATCCCCCCTTAACCTAACTAAACCTAACCTTATCTAACCCAACCAGACTTAATCTAACCTAGCTTAACCAGATCACACCGGAACAGACCTGACCTAACTTAACTTAACTAAATCTGGTCTAATCTAAATGAACTTAACATGCCGTTTAGGATTGTGGCCGTTTAGGTTATGGCCGATTAGGAGTACGGTATGGCCGCGTTGACCTGTTGTCCATACGAGGTCCTCCTGTCTGGAAAGGAAAAACATTAACCCTTTCTGTACCAGCGACGTCGGTTATATTTCATTCTAGCTATATTTAGACGATTTTATGCAGCTTAGGAAGGATATGTGGTAGTTAATAGGGTTGTTTGAGATAGTTCAAAGCCTTATAGTTGCTAGAGATCCTTCTTAAACTGAATACAATCGATTAGTAGTAGCCAGAATAAAATTAAAAAGACGTAGCCGGTACAGAAGGGGTTAATGTCGTCATAGTATGAACAAAATGCCTTTTGCCCACATGCCATAGATCTATCACAAGTTTAAAATCGTCCACAAGTCTGTGAAGTTCCAACCCTACGAACAAACAGGGCGGTAGGAACGGGAAGAGTTTGGAACGGCTGGGTGGTTTGCAGCATACGACGGATGCCTTCGATGCTTTGTAACGCTTGTTTTCCCAATACACATTAACCTCAGAACAAAGCCTACACTATTCTGTAAATGTGGTGAGGCTTCGAAGTCTATTTACTGGTTCCCGGACATCTCAACCAGTAGATCCATTTCAACCAGTAGCTCTCAACCAGTGCCAAACCAACCAAGACCAACCAAACCAGTGCCAAAATATATTACTAACCTAACCTAACCGTATTGGTTGACTTTGTACTGGTTGAGAACTACTGTAAATGGTCTACTGGTTAAGTTGTCCGGTCACCCTATACAGGTATACTGGCCAACTGGTGGCTTTAGGTAATGGCATCATTTAAGGGGAGACGGTCGTTTTTCTGGTCCCCTTTGTACTCCTTTGTACTGTTTAGTCTCATTAGTCTTGAGATTTTTAGACGTTCGGCCCATTTGTTTGGCGATTCTAAGACCTTTCGTCCCATTTCGTTATAAATTTTAAGACCTACCATGCCATTTACAGTAGGTGTCGATTTTTTCCTGGCGAGCGAAAGCGAGCCTTCGGCTTCGGCCGGGAAATGTTTCTACCGAAAAATGTACAAATTTATCTTGAGGGGGGGTCTAGGGGATGTTTTTTTTAAAGTTTAAGGGATGTCTAGCGAGGAAACTAAGAATTTATAAATGGATGAATTTATAGGCCAAAAAACCAGTCAGTGTCCCCTTAAGCTACCTCCAACAATTCTCAGATCCTCACAAAACAAAATCCCAGGAAGAGCCTGTAGCTCCAGAGGTAAATCGCCTGTTGTGTGTCGTGTATGAAGTGCATGTTGAATATTACTGTCCCGTTATAGCGGCTGTGGGTGTGGGTGTTGTCTAACCGGTGTAGTCAGCTCGATCATACTAGTTACAATAAATGCTAGAATTCATATTGTATAATTAATGTGGTACTGTTCTACTGTCCGCCATTGCAGAGAGGGGTTTGGGGGTTGTGGAACCTGCATGATTGCCCCCTCGGCAATCATGCAGGTTCCAAACTATATATGCCAAAATGGATTTCGGAAGATTAGGAAATAACTTACGCAGGACTATTGCACTAGAAACAGCAACATTATTTGTTGTGGCATGTCGGTAGCCTTGTTGCAAAGTACCGGTACTGAACCTAAGCACACCACACATTGAATTCCAATAACAAGGGATCTGAAGACGGTCCACCTTATTACGAGTCCAATATTCTATCTACACAGTGATGCCTTCCTAAATAACCAATAAACAGATAACTAACCTGTGTTACATATTGCCTCCATATTTCTAGGCACATAATCAAAAGTTTAATATATGGAGGTAGGGAAAGATTTGTTTCGCGTAGGCTAAATGTACAGTGGCACTAATAAGTCATTGTCTCAGCTGTCGTTGCGTTTGGCTCGATATGCACTGTATTAATGTCTGTCAGATTTTGAATAGGGTGGGTAAGTGTAGGAACATGTTGGTATATCTCACTCAACAACAAGAAATTATGTGTAAATATTGCTGATACCAATTATTGATCAAAACATAATTGGTGCCAACACATAATTTATTAGGCTAACTGTACAGCCATGAGTACACTCCAACACATTAACGTATGGGCATGGAAAGGGTAGTTAAAGTGTCCATATTAATGAAGCCTATCCAAAAAATATATATATTGGCAGTAATATACCTGTCTAATAAACTGTGTTGATAGCGTAATGCATAGTGCTCGGAATTTCGATGTGAGTATCCTGGGTTCGAGTCCTCGGAGTGCCACATGTATTTGTTTATTTCATTAATTGAGTTTAGATGTGAAGTTGGTTGGTGTAAAAAACATAATAATACAAATAAAAAGGTATAACACCATTATAGACCCCAAAATTATATAAACCCTTTATATGCCCTTGATGGTATTACAGAGTACAGTAAGGATTGGCCAAATAAGTCTTGTCGCCACTGTCATTACGTTTTGCTCGCTGTGTGCTGTATAAATGTCTGTCAGATGTTGAATAGGGTGTGTAAAGATAGGACAATGTTTGTATATCTCACTCGAAACGATAAATTAATGCTTAGATAGTGCTGATACCAATTATTGATCGAAATATACTTGGTGCCGAGACATCACTTATTAGGCCGACTGTACCTCAATATAATGCAGACCTCCAAAACGCAATCCTAAGTAAAACATTACTGAAAAGAGTCTATCAATTCCGGGATAGTTTAAAATATATAACCCCTTCAGTATCTAAGGACGGTATTTTACTGTAAATCTGGCGATCAGTAGAAGATTTTATTTTCAACAGGAAGGAATTTTGAAGTCAGGGGTTATTGAGATAAACTTTACCTCCTTAATATTTAGACGTCTTTCCAAAAGTTCAATAAACTCGTTTAAGGGGGTACAACTCGCTTTTTATGGACCCCTTCTCCCTCGTGTATAACCCCTTTAGTTTTGAGATTTTAAGACGTTCGGCCCATTAGTTTGGCGATTTCTATCTTTCGCCCAATTTCGTTGTCAATTTCAAGACCTTTCGTGTCATTTACTGTAGGTGTCGATCTTTTCCTGGCGAGCGTTAGAGAGCCTGTAATTTTAAGAGGAACCGGCCTTGGGCCGGTACATTTTTCTATTGAAAAATGTACACATTTATTTTGAAGGGGGGTCTAAGGATTTTTTATGTTTTTTTTTTTTTTTTTTTTTTTGCTTGATGGAGGTCTAGCGAGGAAACTAACAAATAAATTAATAATTGATCTAATAGCCCCCCAAACCGGCCACTATACCCTTAACCCCTTCTATACCGGTGACGTCTTTGTGGTTTTATTCTGGCTAAATTTAGATGTTGTGCAGTTTAAGAAGGATCTGTGGTAGTAAAAAGGGTTAAGTATAACTGTTCCAAGCCTGTTAATTGCTGGAGGCCCTTTTTTAACTGACTATAATCGTCTAATAGTAGCCAGAATAGAGTCAAAAGAACGGCGTCGGTACAGAAGGGGTTAACGATTGTATGAATAGAGCAGCAAATGGTAGTGCTGAAAGGGTTAAGACCAGCAATAGTGTCCTGGCGTGTATACATTATAAGGAAAAGGTGTTGATACATTGACGAAATAATATGATAAACTTCACTACACTACAATGATCGTGCAAGTGTTTCGTAAGGGGTAGTTTTTGGTCTACAGTATGTATTGCATATTTTATTTTGAGTTTCCTCGCTAAACCTCCATCAAGCTAAACAAAAAAAATACTACCCCGTTAATGTTAGGCAAAGTTCAGTCTTACGATTATTCATATGTAGTGATACATATACGTGTACACACACACACACACACACACACACACACACACACACACACACACACACACACACACACACACACACACACACACACACACACACACACACACACACACACACACACACACACACACACACACACACACACACACACACACACACACACAACACACACACACACACACACACGATACACACACACACACACTCACGATACACACACACACTCACGATACACACACACAATACACTCACACACGACACACACACACGATATACACACACACACACACACACGATACACACACACACACACACGATACACACACACACACACACACCCACACGAACATGTAAAAAGATAACGTACATAAAAATGCTAGTGCGCCAAACAGTCTATATACATAACAATCCGAACACAAACACACGCTCACACATCACACGTAAACACCCACCTAGGCACACGGCAAAACTTTCTCAACATTTTAATTAGGTATATTGTTACTGAAAGAGAGAGAGAGAGAGAGAGAGAGAGAGAGAGAGAGAGAGAGAGAGAGAGAGAGAGAGAGAGAGAGAGAGAGAGAGAGAGAGAGAGAGAGAGAGAGAGAGAGAGAGCGAGAGCGAGAGCGAGAGAGAACAAACACAAAAACAAATAAAAGAGAAAGAGAGAGACGAGAACTGATGACAATAGTTGTTTTCTAATGGTTAAATTGTATGTTTTAAATGTAAATCTTAATCAAATCTTATATCTGCAGTATGTGAGAGAGTGAGTGCGAGTGTGTCAGAGAGTGTGAGAGTTTGACTGTGTGTGTGAGAGAGTGAGTGCGAGTGTGTGAGAGTTTGACTGTGTGTGAGAGAGTGAGTGCGAGTGTGTGTGTGTGTGTGTGTGTGTGTGAGAGTTTGACTGTGTGTGTGAGAGAGTGAGTGTGAGTGTGAGAGTTTGACTGTGTGTGTGAGAGTGAGTGCGAGTGTGTGAGAGCGTGTGAGAGTTTGACTGTGTGTGTGAGAGAGTGAGTGCGAGTGTGTGAGAGACTGAGAGTTTGACTGTGTGTGAGAGAGTGAGTGTGAGTGTGAGAGTTTGACTGTGTGTGTGAGAGAGTGAGTGCGAGTGTGTGAGAGTTTGACTGTGTGTGTGAGAGAGTGAGTGCGAGTGTGTGAGAGTTTGACTGTGTGTGTGAGAGAGTGAGTGCGAGTGTGTGTGAGTGTGTGAGAGTTTGACTGTGTGTGTGAGAGTGAGTGCGAGTGTGTGCGAGTGTGTGAGAGTGTGTGAGAGTTTGACTGTGTGTGTGAGAGAGTGAGTGCGAGTGTGTGAGAGTGAGTGCGAGTGTGTGAGTGTGAGAGTTTGACTGTGTGTGTGAGAGAGTGAGTGCGAGTGAGTGAGAGTTTGACTGTGTGTGAGAGTGAGTGCGAGTGTGTGAGAGAGTGTGAGAGTTTGACTGTGTGTGTGAGAGGGAGTGCGAGTGTATGAGAGTTTGACTGTGTATGTGAGAGTGAGTGCGAGTGTGTGAGAGTTTGACTGTGTGAGAGTGTGAGAGTTTGACTGTGTGTGTGAGAGAGTGAGTGCGAGTGTGTGAGAGTTTGACTGTGTGTGTGAGAGAGTGAGTGCGAGTGTATGTGAGTATATATGAAAGAGTCAGTAAGTGTGAGTGAGATAATAATGACATGTGAGTGTGAGTGATACCTTCTATATTCTACCGTCCTGTCAATCACCCGTTCAGCTGGAGAAATGATAACATTCACACAACATATCGTATCGGGCTTCCCAGCTCTCCCAAACCAACATTAAATAACCTTATTTAGGCCTATGTACCCTCGGGCCTAAAGTTTAGTAACACATCAATAATTATGTACGGATATTTGAACATTGAAACATACCCTATACATAATTATCTACACACACTTTTCTTATACATAAATATATATATATTCAGTATATATATATATATATATATATATATATATATATATATATATATATATATATATATATATATATATATATATATATGTGTGTGTGTGTGTGTGTATGTATGTGTGTGTGTGTGTGTGTGTGTGTGTGTGTGTGTGTGTGTGTGTGTGTGTGTGTGTGTGTGTGTGTGTGTGTGTGTGTGTGTGTGAATGAAGGAGACAAAAGGCAAAGCTGCCTGTAACATGTGTCTGTGTTCCCCAAGTCGAAAGAGTGACAAGGCCAAAATCAAAGTACTGTACAGTAGAGTAAAAATATCTGGACACACGGAGCTTGAAACGGTTTAAGTGATAGGTTGAGGGAAAGACAGGCTAAGAAAGAGAGTTCCAAAGCTTGCTTGCGGAGTAGAAGATAGACTGGGAAAATCTGTTGAGTCTTGCGTTAGAGAGTTGGACAGAATAGGGGTGGGAGTGTGTTGAAAGGCGGCTGTCCCCCGCTCTCCGTAAGGGATTAGGAATACACTGAGAAAGCTATGAAGAACACATATTATTGTAATAGCGGTAGACGAGTGAGAGAGATGCAACAATATATATTCAGTAGGAGGATACAGAGAAGGGTTTGCTGTCAGTAGTCCTAGACAACTGGGTTTAGGTGAGTAAGAGAATATCAGAAGATGTAGGCTATGTTAGAAGAAATATCCACGAATGTTGCACACATTGGTAGTAAGAGTGGAAGGTAGAGGTCCAGAGCATTTTGATGAGTTGGCAAAAGGGGCCTAACCACGGGGACATCCCCCCCCCCCCTCCCTCTCTCTCATTGAAAAAGAGAGAAGGTATTTTGGAGGTAAAAATGAAGTTGCCCTCTATTTTGGTGAGGCACAGAAAGGAGCAACAAAGGTGGCCAGGTGGAGCAATAAGAGTTCCAGTTGTCCTTAAATACCACTTGTAGCACTTTCCGGAACTACCGGCTGGTGCCTAAAGCCAGCCAGCCAGCCAGCCAGCCAGCCAGCCACTCACCCACTCACTCACTCACTTGGACCGTTAGTCGATGAAAATGGAGAATACACCAAAGACGAAGTACAAATGAGTAATGCCCTCAATACCTTCTTTGCATCAGTTTTTACAACAGAAGACCTCAGTGATATCCCTACACCATCGCCGATTCAGATTGATAATTCAGATGTTCTAAGCAATATCACCGTCACAGAGAGAGAAGTATTGAATTGTTTAGATAAACTCAAGGTAAATAAAACGCCAGGACCTGATACAATCTCGCCTAGAGTTCTAAAGGAAGCTAAGGATGAGCTCTCCAAACCACTGACATTACTATTCAATAAATCCTTGCAGTCTGGAACTATGCCTGATCAGTGGAAGATAGCCAAGGTAACACCGATATTCAAAAAAGGTAGCAAATCCCTACCCAGTAACTATCGTTCAATTAGCTTAATCTCAGTTGTATGTAAAATGCTAGAAACGGTCATAAGAGACCGACTAGTAAATCACTTAGAGGAAAATAACATACTTAAAGATACTCAACACGGCTTTCGTAAAAAACGTTCCTGTTTAACAAACCTCTTAGACTTCTTCCACGATATCCTCAACCTCTACGATGAGAGTAAAGCTGTAGATATTATATGCCTTGATTTTCAAAAGGCCTTTGACAAAGTTCCCCACAAACGTTTACTGCTAAAACTAAAAGCGCATGGAATACAAGACGGTGTGTTGAAATGGATAGAAAATTGGCTCAGCGACAGAAAGCAAAGAGTAGTCATAAACGGTAAGGCATCTAAATGGACCAATGTAAGTAGTGGGGTACCCCAGGGATCGGTACTAGGACTAATTCTCTTTCTAATTTACATCAACGACATAGATGAGTCTCACCTGTACAATCTCAAAATTTGCTGACGATACAAAAATTGCAAATTGCTTCCTCTCAAAAGATCAAAAGATCAAGTTGACGATATGCAACACAATCTAGATAAATTGTCACATTGGGCCCAAATTTGGCAAATGAGTTTCAATCCGGATAAATGTAAAGTACTACATATCGGATACCTAAATGAGAAAGCAAACTATTCGATGAATGGCACTCAGCTTAAGAATGTAAACAGAGAAACCGATCTGGGAGTAACAATATCGAGTAACCTAAAACCGAGTCAACAATGTTCAGAAGTTGTTAAGAAGGCAAACAAAATAATTGGCTTTATAGGCAGGTCATTTGAGCATAAATCCAAAGACGTTATCCTAACCATTTACAATTCCTTAGTCCGCCCTCTTCTGGAATACTGCGTTCAATGCTGGTGCCCTTATTACCAAAAAGACATAAACAAGCTAGAACGAGTTCAACGTAGAGTTACCAAAATGATACCTAGCCTAAAGAACAAACCATACGAAGAGCGTCTTAGAGAATTCAATCTATTTCCTTTAACCCAGCGCAGATTAAGAGGTGACTTAATTCAAGTGTTCAAAATCATCAAAGGCATCGACAATATGAACTGTAGTAAGTACTTCACTATCGACCAATCTAATTACACGCGGGGAAACGGTAGCAAAATTATTGGTAAATCTTTTAACTCACACGAATCTAAGAATTTCTTCTTCAATCGAGTTGTCAACTTGTGGAATGGGCTTCCCCGAGACGTTATAGACTGAAGCACCGTTGATTCATTTAAACTCCGCATAGACAAATATCTCGCATCAAACCCGCGACTGACTGCGTTTGTAAATTAATAACTTTATTTTATCCTCCCCTCAGTTACTAACCCATATGTCCCCTACTAACTTCCTAGTCCTGCCACGGACATTAGTTCCAGGGCAGTAGTTCCCTTACCCACTCTAAACCACTGTTTGGACACTTGATCCTCAGTGTTTTGGAGGACAAGCAGCCTAGAAGGGTCACTAGATCTGTTGTTGCTTGATTTCCTTTGTACTATCTCTCTCTCTCTCTCTCTCTCTCTCTCTCTCTCTCTCTCTCTAATTTAATATTCCCGGCTTCTCGTTTCCCCTCCTGTGCTATCCTTCAATTTGTTTTTCAATTTATTTTCTATTTTTCCATGCCAAGTTTTGTCATATTCTTTTCCTGTATTTTCTACCCCCTTTCCCGTTTATTATCGTGTATAAATTAATTGTTTATATATATATATATATTGTGTATATTATTATTAGTTAAAGTGGTATTAGTATTAACCTAGTACGGGAGAAACTATATGTGGTTCATCTGGTATCAACCAGGTGGTCCGTTCCCATGCCAAATATTTATTGAACACACACACACACACACACACACACACACACACACACACACACACACACACACACACACACACACACACACACACACACACACACACACACACACACACACACACACACACACACACACACACACACCCCGTAGCCTAGTGGTAGAGCTCTCGTCTCACACACGAAGAGCCGGGGGTTCAATCCCCGGCCGGGCGGAGACAAATTGGGCTTGTCTCCTTTCATGTGTTAGCCTCAGTTCACCTAGCTGTAAATAGGTACCTGGAATAAGTGGACGACGTTGTGACGTCCCATCTGGGGTTGGCAAAAATGGTACAAGGCGAGATGGGTATCATATGGTTCACCTAAGCTGATGGCTACCTAAGCCTTCGGGCGAGACGGTACCGTCTATAGTGAGAATGGTACCATACAGATCCACCCTAAGCCTTCGTTTCCGATGTCGCCAATTGGCTAAAAATACAGACTACACACACATCCACAGCCATTCCAACGATACATATAACACCTACACATATAGGAGGCGGGAAATAACGAGCATGCTCACTCCCGCAATACAACTAGAGTAAGTACAACTAAAGCACACACACACACACACACACACACACACACACACACACACACACACACACACACAGCAACAAGAGTACCGTATTCTGGAGGACCAATTTCTGCCAAGCGGGCATTTAAAGTGAGCAACTTGCATGCAGTCAACGGATAATTATTTCATAAACTAGCAAGTTCCACAGTGAATATTGGTGAAAAAATTAAAGAAAGATTTAAAGCGAAATTAGTTATGAAATATTCGCTAACATATATGTATTATGATGCAGGTATTAAATGAAGGACATTTACTCCTCCAAGCCCCCCCCCCCCCCCCCTCGCCAATCCAGTTTAGATAATGCTCTGGTAATTGCCGACTTGCGAGTTAAGTTCTATAAGGAAGTTGGAGTTGTAGACATTAATGTTTAGCAGAATAACCAGCTATAAAACGGTTTTAGTAATGTTATAAATACATAAAACCAAATTCAACATACTATTTATCCATCAAAAAACTAAATAATGACTGTATTTGTGTTTTATATTGATGTTTACAGGACGAACTTCCTTATAGCCTGAAACTCGCCAAGTGGTCAATTGTGTACATGCAAGACACCCACCCATACACCTTCGGATTCAACGCATGTCGAACAAGCATTATTATAATCGACTCGCAATCCCTCAAGGTTAACCCCTTCATTACCGGTGACGTCTTTTTAAACTTTATCCTGGCTGCTATTGGAGGATATTATTTAGTTAAAAGGAGTCTCCAACAAATAATAGGTTCCGAACAATCTCACTTAGCCCTTTTTACTACCACAGACCCTTCGCAAGCTGCATACAATCGTCTAAACATAGCTGGAATATCACAAAATACATCCTCGGTAATGAAGGGGTTAAAGGAATCAGCAGGTAAACATTCGAGTTTGTGAAAAAGTATTTGTTTTGTCTTACCTAAAGGGGAGGTTTTTAGTTTGGTCCCTAGATATCCTTCAAGCTTTAGATTACATCCCCTTGAGCCCCTTTCAAAATAAATTTGTACATTTTTCGGTAGAAAAATGTCCCGGCTGAAAGCCGGTTTCTCTTAAATTACAGGCTCGCTATCGCTCGCCAGGATAAAATCGACACCTAAATGGCACGAAAGGTTTTAAATTGACATAAATGGGTTGAAAGTTCTTAAAATCGTCAAAATAATGGGGCAAACGTCTTAAAATTAGAAAAAACAATGAGGCTAAACATGAGGGAGAAAGGAGTCAAGAAAAAAATCCCTCAAGTGGAAATCTTCCCTTAAAGCTGACGGATGTGGATGCACCTTTACCATGACTATGAATTTGGGCCAAGTAATGGGAATGCGCTGGACTTATTGCACTATAATGGGTACCGGTATATACTATAATGGGTACCGGTATATACTATAATGGGTACCGGTATATACTATAATGGGTACCGGTATACACTATAATGGGTACCGGTATATACTATAATGGGTACCGGTATATACTATAATGGGTACCGGTATATACTATAATGGGTACCGGTATATACTATAATGGGTACCGGTATATACTATAATGGGTACCGGTATATACTATAATGGGTACCGGTATATACTATAATGGGTACCGGTATATACTATAATGGGTACCGGTATATACTATAATGGGTACCGGTATATACTATAATGGGTACCGGTATATACTATAATGGGTACCGGTATATACTATAATGGGTACCGGTATATACTATAATGGGTACCGGTATATACTATAATGGGTACCGGTATATACTATAATGGGTACCGGTATATACTATAATGGGTACCGGTATATACTATAATGGGTACCGGTATATACTATAATGGGTACCGGTATACACTATAATGGGTACCGGTATATACTATAATGGGTACCGGTATATACTATAATGGGTACCGGTATATACTATAATGGGTACCGGTATATACTATAATGGTTACCGGTATATACTATAATGGGTACCGGTATATACTATAATGGATACCGGTATATACTATATGTTACCGTGTATAACTATAATGGTTACCGGTATATACTATAGGGTACCGGGGTATAACTATAATGGTTACCGGTAATACTATAATGGGTACCGGTAATACGCTATTAGATATACCTTATATACTATATATAATATAGTACGGTAGTTTGAAGAAGAGTTTAATTTTTTTTTTTTTTTATTAATTAGGTTTGAAATGAGTAATGCCATTTATTCTTATGAAACGTAATTATTTACCAGGAATGATGGTTAAGGGGAGGTTTTTAGTTTGTTTCCTACTCCTCCAGCAATCTTAAAATTTCACCCCCTTGAACCCCTTCCAAGATAAATTTGTACATTTTTCGGTAGAAAGATGTTCCGGCCGAAGGCCGGTTATTCTTAAATTACAGGCTCGCTATCGCTCGCCAGGATAAAATCGACACCCAAATGGCACGAAAGGTCTTAAAATTGACAGAATGGGGCGGAAATTCTTAAAATCACCAAACTAATGGGGCAAACGTCTTCAAATCTCAAATCCAATGGGGCTAGACATGAGGGAGAAAGGGGTCAAGAAAAAAGTCCCTCAAGTGGATATCTCCCCTTAAGGGGGTATGCTACACTTACCAAAAAAAATCTAAACTATTTGGATTTGAGACTAGAAACATTTGCAGATGAGTAGCCACCTATGTTGCCTGCATTGTGTGAACAAGAACGATATATATATATTTTGTTTTCTATGTGAATGAGGGAGACAAAAGGTATAACTGCCTGCAGCGAGTGCCTCCCCCAGATTTCAAAGAGTGACAGGGCCGAAATCAAGGGACGTTCGAGCTAAAATGCCTGGACACACGGAGTTTGAAGCAATTTAAGTCATAGGAAGAGGGAAAGACTGATTCTGAGAGAGAGTTCCAGAGCTCAGCAGTTGAATAGAAGAAAGTCTGAGAATAACGTTTCACTCGGGGTTGGAGAGTTGCGCAGAGTAGGGGTGGGATTGTGTTGCAAGGCGGGTAATACGTACCCTACGTAGAAGAGGTGGTATACACTGGGAAAGCTCCGAGGAACACTGATTATTGTAGTAGCGATAGAATAGCGAGAGATGTAACATTGCAGTGAAGAGAGAGAGATTGCAGAGAGTTGGCGAGTGGACGGGAGTTAATGATACGAAAGGCTTTCCTTTCTACTTTATCTAGGAGTGCGGTGTGAGGGGATCCTCCCCACACATGTGAACAATACTCAATACAAGGACGCAATATATATATATATATATATATATATATATATATATATATATATATATATATATATATATATATATATATATATATATGCATACAAATACATAAATGTATAAAGACTTTAAATTTCATAACGGCACTAATACTTAACCTTTTGTTTCTTCATTTTTTTCCTGTGAATAGTAATTTGATATCTTTACAACTCTATGCAAATATATGGGAAAATTTCCCATACATCATGGAATGTCGCCATGTCATTATATCACGTATTGGGGAGAGTGATCAAATTGGGGAGAGTGGTCACATTAGGGAGAGGAGTCAAATTGGGGGATGGTCATATTGGGGAGGGGTCATATTGGGGAGGTGTCAAATTGGGGAGAGTCGTCAAATTGGGGAGTGTTGAATTGAGGAGATTTGTCGAACTTGGGAGAATGGTAAAAGTGGATTGAGTAGTAAAATGGGAAGAGGTCAAAATAAAGAGCAGTCAAAATGAGGTACACGGTCAGCTAGGGGCGAGTGGTCAAATTGGACCAAACGATCAAATTGGGACAAACCGCCAAATTGGGGTGAGTGATCAAATTGGGGCCAGAGGTGAAATTGGGGCAAGTAGTCAAATTGGGAAATACGGTCAAATTGGGGTGAGTGGTCAAATTGGGGCAAGGGGTCAAATTAGGGCAAGCGATAAAATAGGGGTGACAGGCGAATTGGGATACACGGTTGATATGTGTTCATTAAATTTGATCTACGAACTTTGTGTCACTATTTTGGGAGGGAAACCGTAAATTATGGGAATATTTGAGGAAAAGGAAACCTTACATTGTATTGCAACACTTAATATTACAGCTACCATGTACACCTGCCTTCATTAAGGGGAGGTTTTTAGTTTGGTCTCTGGATATCCATGAAGCTTAAGATTACACCCCCTTGAGCCCCTTTCAAGATAAATTTGTACATTTTTCGGTAGAAAAATGTCCCGGCTGAAAGCCGGTTCCTCTTAAATTACAGGCTCGCTGCCGCTCGCCAGGATAAAATCGACACCTAAATGGCACGAAAGGTCTTAAAATTGACAGAAATGGGTCGAAGGTTCTTAAAATCGTCAAAATAATGGGGCGAACGTCTTAAAATTAGAAAAGCAATGGGGCCAAACATGAGGGAGAAAGGAGTCAAGAAAAAAATCCCTCAAGTGGATATCTCCCCTTAACTCAACCGTTATTCAAATATCTAATATATTTCTAAAACATATATATTTGTTCTGTCTTTACTGAGATCAAAGTCATTCCATTGCCTTTCAAGCGTCCCTCACTCTTACCTTACATAAATAAAAATGAAATAGCTCTCCCTTTAATCCTTATACCCTTCCCCTTTCTCCATCTGCTTCTGTCACTAGGGAGTACTCTTTTATGTACAGTACTTCTTCATTGTAATGGTTTGCCTTATATCTAATTTTCCTACAAGCGGTATACGTTTTAGTTACCTAACAGTATATTATGTACATATCGAAATGTTTATTTTTTGAAATGTCTTCTCTAACTTTGCAAAAATTTTATTTGTTTTCATCTTTCCACAATGATAGCTATTTTCAGTACACACGGTATTATAAAACAAATGAAAGGCGATTAGAAATTACTACGTTAACAAAAATATCAGAGTTCTGTCTAGTTCATATAATAACCATGGCTTCACAGAAAAAATATCAGAGTTCTGTCTAGTTCATATAATAACCATGGCTTCACAGAAAAAATACACACACAAAAAATACATATTTTTTTTTTTTTTTTTTTTCTATGTGATTGAGGGAGGCAAAAGGCATAACTGCCTATAGCGAGTGCCTCCCCCATAGTTGAAAGAGTGACCGGGCCAAAATCAAGGGACGTTCGAGCCAAAATGCCTGGACACACGGAGTTTGAAGCAATTTAAGTCATAGGAAGAGGGAAAGACTGATTCTGGGAGAGAGTTCCAGAGCTCAGATGTTGAGTAGAAGAAAGTTTGAGAGTAACGTTTCACTCTTGGGTTGGAGAGTTGCACAGAGTAGGGGTGGGATTGAGTTGCAAGACGGGTACCACGTGCCCTACGTAAAGGAGGTGGTATGCACTGGGATAGCTCTGAGGAACACTGATTATTATAGTAGCGATAGAATAGCGAGAGAGATGCAACATTGCGGCGGAGAGAGAGAGATTGCAGAGAGTTGGTGAGTGGACGGGAGTTAATGATACGAAAGGCCTTCCTTTCAACTTTGTCTAGGAGAGCGGTGTGAGAGGAACCTCCCCACACATGTGAACAATACTCAATACAAGGGCGCACTATGCCCCTGTACAGAGCAAGAAGCTGTGCAGGGGAAAAGAACCCCCTAAGGCGGTTGAGCACACCCAGCTTCTGGGAGGCTGCCTTAGCAAGACTGGTAATATGGTCCTTCCAAATGAGAGCAGAAGAAAAAGAGACACCAAGAATATTGAGAGAAGATGAAGGGTTGATTTTTGTATTGTTGAAGAATAAGGGATAGTCCGCTGGGAGATCCTGACGGGTAGATAGATGGAGAAATTGGGTTTTGGAAGCATTAAAGTTAACAAGGTTTTCTCTGCCCCAATTGGAAATGGTATTTAGATCAGAATTTAAGAGTTCTATGGCTTCATTACGTTTGTCGTTGAGGGATTGCTGGCTGGGGCGTTCTGAAAAACTAATGGAGTAGTGTAAGGTTGAGTCGTCTGCGTATGAATGGATGGGAATTAAGGTACAGTTAAGGAGATCATTTATAAAAATTAGAAAGAGAATAGGAGATAGGACAGAGCCCTGAGCAACACCGGAGTTTATAGGGTGAGGAAGTGAACAATGGCCGTCCACAACCGCGGCTATGGAACGGCCGGAAAGGAAATTAGAGACAAAGGCACAGATGGAGGGATAGAAACCGAAGGAGGGTAGTTTAGAAATTAAAGATTTATGCCAGACTCTATCGAAGGCTTTCGATATGTCTAGTGCAATAGAAAAAGTCTCACCGAAGTCCCGAAAGGAGGATGACCAAGCGTTAGTAAGATACGAAAGAATATCACCAGTAGAGCGACCCTTAAGGAAGCCATACTGGCGATCTGAGAGCAGATTATGAGAAGAGAAATGCTTAAGAAATTTGGAAGCAAGAATAGTTTCAAAAACTTTAGAAAGACAAGAGATAAGAGCAATTGGACGATAGTTGGAGGGTTGAGAGCGGTCACCCTTCTTTGGGACAGGTTGAATGTGAGCAAACTTCCAGCATGAAGGGAAGACGTTAGAGGATAGACAGAGACGAAAGAGTTTGCCTAGGCAGGGAGTCAGCACGGAAGCACAGTTTTTGAGAACAACAGGAGGAACACCGTCCGGACCGTACGCCTTATTAGTGTTAAGCCCAGAGAGGGTAGAAAGTACATCTTTAGAAGAGATTAGGATATTAGGCATAAGTAAGAGAGAGGAGGGTGGAGAGGGAGGAATAGCACCGGAATCATCCAACAGATTGAATAAAATTTGTCTGAATAATGTCTTTCAGGCCAGCCATAACTATTTTGCCAATAATAGTACTGTACTAACATTAGACGAACACATTTATTAAGGGGAGGTATTTAGTTTGTTCCCTACGTTTTCATCAAGTTTAAAATTACACCCCCTAGACCCCCTTTCAAGATAAATTTGTACATTTTTCGGTAGAAAAATGTCCCGGCCGGAGGCCGGTTGCTCTTAAATTACAGGCTCGCTATCGCTCGCCAGGACAAAATTGACCCCTTAATGGCACAAAAGACCTTAAAATTGACAGAAATGGGGCAAAATGTCTTAAAATGTCCAAACTACTAGGGCGAACGTCTTAAAATCTCAAAAGCAATGGGGCTAAACATGAGGGAGAAAGGTGTCCAGAAAAAAATCCCTCGCGTGGAAATCTCCCCTTAAGTGAGATGATAAAACGGTTCAAGTGTTTGTATGGCTGTCCTTTTGTGTCCAGCATACGGTAAATTGGCATGTCAATACGTTGATTCTAGTTCTATTTTGACGATTTTGTGCAGTCGAAGAAGGATCTGTGGTACGGTAGTACAAATTGTTAATTTGGAAATTAACAGGTATGCAAAGGGTATTTAAAGTGTCCATAAATATCGATCCATTTAAGGGGAGATTTCCACTTGAGGGATTTTTTTCTTGACCCCTTTCTCCCTCATGTTTAGCCCCATTGCTTTTGAGATTTTAAGACGTTCGCCCATTAGTTTGGCGATTTTAAGAACTTTCACCCCATTTATGTCACTTTTAGACCTTTCGTCCCATTTAGGTGTCGATTTTTTCCTGGCGAGCGATAGCGAGCCTGTAATTTAAGAAAAACCGGTTAATTTTTCTACCAAAAAATGTACAAATTTATCTTGAAAGGGGGTCATGGGGGTGTAATTTCAAGTTTGATGGAAGTCTAGGAAACACACTAAAAACCTCCCCTTAACACTATATTCATTGCAGTACATCCATCTAAAACAAGAATAGAAAGGTAAAACCCTATCAATAAACCCAATGATCTTGTATATATACCCTTTTCATAACGTTGATTTTGGTTTACAATGTATACCTTGCACTCCTTGGTTGCTCTAGAGGTCCTTCGCAAGCTGAATAATTAATCGTCTAGTAAAGCAGAATACAATATAGATGACCGCAACGGGCTGTAGGGGTTAAGGGGGCAGTACTCGCTTTTTCTGGACCCCCTTCTCCCTCATGTTTAGCATATGAGTTTTGAGATTTTAAGACGTTCGTTCCGTTAGTTTGGTGATTTTGAGACCTTTAGCCTCATTTTGTATTCGTTTTAATATTAAGACCTTTCGTGGCCTTTAGGTGTCGATTTTTTCCTGGCGAGCGATAGCGAGCCTCTATTTTCAGAAGGAATCGGCCTTCGGCTGGGAAATTTTTCTACCGAAAAATGTACAAAGGGGGTGTTTGTCTAAGTTTGATGGAGGTCTAGCGAGGAAACTACAAAAAATATGTATTGATAAATAAATATATAGACCAAAAATTAAGCCCTACCCCCTTAAAACATTATAATACTTTAGTTTTCGAAGTCCTTGGTAATCAAAGGAGTACAAAGGAAATCAAGCAACAACAGATCTAGTGACCCTTCTAGGCTGCTTGTCCTCCAAAACACTGAGGATCAAGTGTCCAAACAGTGGTTTAGAGTGGGTAAGGGAACATTGAAAAGGGAACTACTGCCCTGGAACTAATGTCCGTGGCAGGATTAGGAAGTTAGTAGGGGACAGATGGGTTAGTAACTGAGGGGGGTATAAAATAAAGTTATTCATTTACAAACGCAGGCAGTCGCGGGTTTGATGCGAGATATTTGTCTAAGCCGAGTTTAAATGAATCAACGGTGCTGCAGTCTATAACGTCTCGGGGAAGCCCATTCCACAAGTTGACAACTCGATTGAAGAAAAAATTCTTAGATTCGTGTGAGTTAAAAGATTTACCAATAATTTTGCAACCGTTTCCCCGCGTGTAATTAGATTGGTCGATAGTGAAGTACTTACTACAGTTCATATTGTCGATGCCTTTGATGATTTTGAACACTTGAATTAAGTCACCTCTTAATCTGCGCTGGGTTAAAGGAAATAGATTGAATTCTCTAAGACGCTCTTCGTATGGTGTGTTCTTTAGGCTAGGTATCATTTTGGTAACTCTACGTTGAAACATGTTGTAAACATGTTATGGGGTATGAAGAAGGTATAGATAATCATTGGGTAACTGTATTGATCGTGATTTTAACTTTCTACCTTTACATTACTAGAGTTTATTACCACACATACTTTACAATGCGTAGGGTTATTATGGACACTGTAATTACCCGTTTCATACTCAGTCACTTTTTACAGTGCATAGTTATTCAGATGTCATAATGTTTTTCTTAGTTTCCTATTTTGCTTTAATTTAGTACTTTAGTATTTGTATAACCTCACTACACTGACTGTTTCAGAGTTTTATGGCTAACGTAAAATTTGTTAAACATTATACAGTATTAAGGGGCTAGTTCTTGTTTTTGGGGGGGCTATTAATTACTGTATTAATATATTTTGTAAGTTTCCTCGCTAGACCTCCATCAAGCTTAGAAATACACCCCCCTAGACCCCCCTTCCAGATAACTTTGTACATTTTTCGGTAGAACAATGTCCCGGCGATTTCTCTTAAAATTACAGGCTCGCTATCGCTCGCCAGGAAAACATCAACACCTAAATGACACGAAAGGTCCTAATATTGACAAAGAAATGGGGCAAAATGTCTTAAAATCGACAAACTAATAGAAGGAACGTCTTAAAATCTCAAAACTAATACGCTAAACACGAGGGAGAAGGAGGTCCAGAAAAAGCGAGTAGTACCCCCTTAATCTCGCTCTCTCTCTCTCAAAAGCATTGCATTACAGTAAATGTTCGCTTTCATACCCACTCTTCATTGTATACACACATAGATAGCTCTCTCTCTCTCTCGCTCTCTCGATATTTTATACTTTAGATGTATTTTCCAAGGACTCGATATCACCTTCATTTCATCATATATTGTATTCTTCTATATTTACCGAGAGAGAGAGAGAGAGAGAGAGAGAGAGAGAGAGAGAGAGAGAGAGAGTGTGAGAGAGTGAAAGAGTGAATGTGAGAGGGAGTGTGAGAGAGAGTGTGAGAGAGAGTGTGAGTGTGTATTGTATGTGTGTATTGTGTGTGTATGTGCATGCGTGTGTTGACAAAAACCGTAATGTTATATGTTGCTAGCACACTGACAGTTATAAATAGCCCATAATTAGTCTTCTTTACTTGGTTACAATAAAGGTCCAAATATCGCCATTTCCCATAATTTTTTTTCTTCACAACTTTGACATTTTAAGATGTTCGCCCCATTCATTTGAAGATTTTAAGACCTTTCGTGCCACTTATTGGGATTGAATTTGTGCTGTACCTAGTATCAGTGCATTACCACAAAGCCCACCGAAATGCCCAAAAAATACCCTCATTGTTCCCTGATTAAATAACACTGTATGAATATTCCCATATTCAAAATATGTTACAGGGGGACAATGCCTAGTGAGTTCACTGCTCAATAGGTGGCGTTCTGAGAGTGAGGGTCTGAGTCTGGAGGGTGAGACGGGTGAAGCACTTGAGCGAAGCAACCAGCCGCTTCAGAGATGGAGCTGCTTCGAGCCATGATGGATGCTTCACGTGTCTCACTCCCCAGACTGGAACAAGACCTCACGGGCTTCACCGTATTGAGGGGTGAAATGTACAGGCTCTTAGCCTATGCCCGAGAGGGAGTAGTTGGAATATAGAATAAGACAAAAAAAACAAAAAAAAACAAAAAAAGAATTAGGTATCGATTTTATAATAATTCCTTAGTTTCTATTTTCTTAGTAGGCCTATACATGTTTTGTGTTGCATTCCAATACAATGTAAATTTAGCAATATTAATACTTCAGATATGTGATGATGAATAAAACTTGGAAAAAGGTGCCATGATGCTTTTTTTTTAATCACCAACCTCAACCTCACTGCAGCCTTCTCAAGGTCACGATGGCCGCTGTCGCTAATTATCTATTTTATGTGAAACAGCTAAAACAATTATAAAGGCAAAATAAATACTTCAAAGCTGATATTCCATACAATGTCTTAGATTTGTCAAATTCCTTGGAAAATTCCTTAGCAGGCCTACAATACATGAAAATCAGGAAAATTCCTTGAAATTGGAAGCAATGCACAGCTTAACTCTTCCAGTATTTGAGGACACATTTTCATACTTTATTCTGGGTATCATTAGACGATTTTTTGCAATTTTGGAAGGATCTCAAGCAATCAAAGGGGTGAACACTTTCTCAATTAACTGTCCAGCACCCACAATTTCGGGATAATTTCAAAGATATAACCCCTTCAGTATCTAAAAAAGGTATTTGACTGTAATTCTGGCTATCAGTAGACGATTTAAATTTTAACAGGAAGGCATTTTGAAATCGGATGGGTTATTGGGATAAGCTTTACCTCCTAAATATCTACAAGTCCTTCCAAAGTTCCATAAACTCGTTTAAGGGGGTACTACTCGCTTTTTCTGGACCCCTTCTCCCTCGTGTATAACCCCTAATTCTACTTCAGCCGAATACAAATGGTTAATAATAGCCTGAGTAGACTGGCAAAACGCGTGCAAATCCTCCAGGGGGATAATGTAGATAAACAACCGAATAACAATATCTTCCCCAACCAACAGATACATTACAGTACTGTAGTTATGTATGCATTTCAAAAGTACAGTTAAGGGAAGACTGGCCGCTTGTTTGGTCTATTAATTTATTCATATTTGTTTTTAGTTTCCTCCCTAGACCTCCATCAAGCTTAGAAAAAAAAAAACCTAGACCCCCCTTCAAGATAAATTTGTAAATTTTTCGGTAGACAAATTTCCCGGCCGAAGGCCGGTTCCTCTTAAAATTGCAGGCTCGCTATCGCTCGCCAGGAAATAATCGACACCTAAATGGCACGAAAGGTCATAAAATTGACAACGAAATGGGGCGAAAGGTGTTAAAATCGCCAAACTAATGGGCCGAACATCTTATAATCTCAACACTAGTGGGGCTAAACATTAGGGAGAAGGGGGTCCAGAAAAACGGTCTGCCTCCCCTTAATAACACAAATTTGGGGACCCCATATGTTTTTCTTGGTGCAAATACAGCCATCCGGATTATATTTATTGATGGAACATGCTACACAGTATATTATTAATTTTTTCAGAACCCGAGGACGTACCGGTGTTTCTTTTATTCTGGCTATCATTAGACGATTGTATTCTATCTATCTATCTATCTATTGCCTGACGCCGTGATCCCCCGAAGGGTTGGCCACGAACGAACCGCCCCCATGCACCTCTGTCCCCAGTCAGTCGACGCCCCTCCTCCCAACCAGCACCGCCTTCATCAATATACTTCCTCACTCCATCCTTCCACCTCTCCTTCGGTGCACCTCTCCCTCTCTGTCCTTCCACCTCGCTCTCGTACACCCTCTTAGTCATTCTCTCGCTTTCCATACGTTCCATAATTATGGCCGAATCATCTCAAGTTGTTCCTTTTCACACTTTCCAGCACATCTACCTCCACACCACACCTCCTTCTTACTTCTTACGATTGTATTCACCTTAGGAACAATATGAAAGCCAGAGTGTTAATTTGATATGTACTTTACCCCTTTCATTCCCAGAGAGCCTTCCAAAGCTGAAAAATATCGACTAATATTAGCAGGAATACTATGAAGACAGGCATCCTAGAACTGAAAGGGTTAATTACTAAATACAGTATTGCTTTGTAGTTGATACATACAAAACTACATCCATACAAAACTACATCCATAAATTACAAAACTACATCCATAAATTAGTTTCCAGACACATACCGGTACTGTACTTGTATATTCTCTAGAAATGCAAAAATCCTAAACAATATTTGCTTCAAGTGGTCTTTGATTATTAACAACACCCAGAACAATTTTCATTCACTTCCCTGCCACTAAAGAAATACCAAGGGGTACGTAAACGCGTTCTGGCTAAGTACTATGTAGGCCTTCATAAAATCCTGTAGTACCACCCAAAATTATTTTTGGTGAGATCATCAGATAAATTTCTATGGAAGGCGAGAATGCTCTCAGAATAAGAGAACATATAGACAAGAAGCTCTGCAACAACCAATTTGCCATAACCTTCAATGAAATATGTTTGAGAGAAAATCTCCTGCCCATACTGTATATACAAAGAGAAAAACAAAAATAAATAAATGAGAGCGAGAGCGAGAGAGCGAGCGAGCGAGCGAGAGAGAGAGAGAGAGAGAGAGAGAGAGAGAGAGAGAGAGAGAGAGAGAGAGAGAGAGAGGTACCGTATAATGGTAAAGCTTACAACCACAGAAACAACTTTTGAACGGGACTGTAGAGTATGAATAAAATGTATGCTATAAAATAAAATAGAACAAACTAATTAATTTTGTTCTCATATATTTCAATCATTCACAATTTTAATGGAACCCAGGTAAATAAAAAAAAAACCCCGCACGATATCATTTTAAAACTCATTACTAAGCTCTTGAAAGTATGAAGGCCAACCCTAAAAATAACTTCACAGTTCGCTGGCACTCTTGCCTTTCAGTTAGTTTTCCAAATACATTTATTCATCTCGTGGTCTCAAAAGGAATGACAAAAATAGATATATAGGCAGGAAGATAGGTAGGTAGACATATACAGTAGATAGGTACAAAGGAGTACAAAGGAAATCAAGCAACAACAGATCTAGTGACCCTTCTAGGCTGCTTGTCCTCCAAAACACTGAGGATCAAGTGTCCAAACAGTGGTTTAGAGTGGGTAAGGGAACATTGGAAAGGGAACTACTGCCCTGGAACTAATGTCCGTGGCAGGATTAGGAAGTTAGTAGGGGACATATGGGTTAGTAACTGAGGGGAGGATAAAATAAAGTTATTCATTTACAAACGCAGTCAGTCGCGGGTTTGATGCGAGATATTTGTCTATGCGGAGTTTAAATGAATCAACGGTGCTGCAGTCTATAACGTCTCGGGGAAGCCCATTCCACAAGTTGACAACTCGATTGAAGAAGAAATTCTTAGATTTGTGTGAGTTAAAAGATTTACCAATAATTTTGCAACCGTTTCCCCGCGTGTAATTAGATTGGTCGATAGTGAAGTACTTACTACAGTTCATATTGTCGATGCCTTTGATGATTTTGAACACTTGAATTAAGTCACCTCTTAATCTGCGCTGGGTTAAAGGAAATAGATTTAATTCTCTAAGACGCTCTTCGTATGGTTTGTTCTTTAGGCTAGGTATAATTTTGGTAACTCTACGTTGAACTCGTTCTAGCTTGTTTATGTCTTTTTGGTAATAAGGGCACCAGCATTGAACGCAGTATTCCAGAAGAGGGCGGACTAAGGAATTGTAAAGGGTTAGGATAACGTCTTTGGATTTATGCTCAAATGACCTGCCTATAAAGCCAATTATTTTGTTTGCCTTCTTAACAACTTCTGAACATTGTTGACTCGGTTTTAGGTTACTCGATATTGTTACTCCCAGATCGGTTTCTCTGTTTACATTCTTAAGCTGAGTGCCATTCATCGAATAGTTTGCTTTCTCATTTAGGTATCCGATATGTAGTACTTTACATTTATCGCATTGAAACTCATTTGCCAAATTTGGGCCCAATGTGACAATTTATCTAGATTGTGTTGCATATCGTCAACTTGATCTTTTGAGAGTACGCTATTTGCAATTTTTGTATCGTCAGCAAATTTTGAGATTGTACAGGTGAGACCCTCATCTATGTCGTTGATGTAAATTAGAAAGATAATTGGTCCTAGTACCGATCCCTGGGGTACCCCGCTAGTTACATTGGTCCATTTAGATGCCTTACCGTTTATGACTACTCTTTGCTTTCTGTCGCTGAGCCAATTTTCTATCCATTTCAACACACCGTCTTGTATTCCATGCGCTTTTAGTTTTAGCAGTAAAAGTTTGTGGGGAACTTTGTCAAAGGCCTTTTGAAAATCAAGGTATATAATATCTACAGCTTTACTCTCATCGTAGAGGTTGAGGATATCGTGGAAGAAGTCTAAGAGGTTTGTTAAACAGGAACGTTTTTTACGAAAGCCGTGTTGAGTATCTTTAAGTATGTTATTTTCCTCTAAGTGATTTACGAGTCTGTCTCTTATGACCGTTTCTAGCATTTTACATACAACTGAGGTTAAGCTAATTGGACGATAGTTACTGGGTAGGGATTTGCTGCCTTTTTTGAATATCGGTGTTACGTTGGCTATCT
This sequence comes from Paralithodes platypus, assembly GCA_032716605.1. Taxonomy (NCBI): domain Eukaryota; kingdom Metazoa; phylum Arthropoda; class Malacostraca; order Decapoda; family Lithodidae; genus Paralithodes; species Paralithodes platypus. The sequence goes on from CM064568.1 coordinate 8,353,966, forward strand.
TCCACTGATCAGGCATAGTTCCAGACTGCAAGGATTTATTGAATAGTAATGTCAGTGGTTTGGAGAGCTCATCCTTAGCTTCCTTTAGAACTCTAGGCGAGATTGTATCAGGTCCAGGCGTTTTATTTACCTTGAGTTTATCTAAACAATTCAATACTTCTCTCTCTGTAACGGTGATATTGCTTAGAACATCTGAATTATCAATCTGAATCGGCGATGATGTAGGGATATCACTGAGGTCTTCTGTTGTAAAAACTGATGCAAAGAAGGTATTGAGGGCATTACTCATTTGTACTTCGTCTTTGGTGTATTCTCCATTTTCATCGACTAACGGTCCAACAGTTGAAGTAACTACTTTTTTCTTTCTGATATAACTATAGAATTCTTTCGAGTTTGTTTTACTTTGATTCGCAATATGTAACTCTAGGGTCTTTTTACTTTGCTTAATTAACTTTTTGGCTTTGCGTCGTAGCTCTACAAATTTCACCCGTTCTTCGTCATTTTGTGAGGATTTTAATCTATCATTAGCAAATTTTTTAGCAAGCAGGCAGTTTGAAATATCTTTATTCCACCATTTGGGCTTATTATTATGGCCTGGACGCCGTATTTTCGATGGTATGCAGTCTTGCACTGCTTTTAGGTAAGTGGTTTCGAATAACTTCCAAGATGTATTTATGTCGTTATTGTTAATTAAAAAGCTCCAGTCAGTTTCTTTAAACATAGCTCTAAGTTTATGAAAGTTTGCTTTCTTGAAATTAGGGACTTTTTCGATGCTACTATTTGGTTCGTTACTAGTAAAGTTTAAAGTGAAAAAGTTATCGTACGATGGTCGCTGTTACTGAATTCATCACCAACATTCAAATTCTCTATTAGGTAGTTAGCTACGTAGATGGAGAGATAGAATTTATAGATATATATACTGTAGAGGCATATGCAAATATATATACGATTTCACACCCTTTAAGAGGAACCGGTCTGCGGCCGGGAAATTTTTCTATCGAAAATGTACAAATTTATCTTGAAGGAGGGTCATGGGGGTGTTTTCATTAAAGCTTGATGGAGGTTTAGGGAGGAAACTAGAAAAATTATAAACAGATAAATACATGCGCAAATAAACATGCCCATCCCCCCTTAATATAAATAAACACGCCCATCCCCCCTTAATATAAATAAACACGCTCATCCCCCCTTAATACAAATAAACATGCCCATCCCCCCTTAATACAAATAAACACGCCCATCCCCCCTTAATATAAACCCAAACAAAAGGCAACAAGACGATAATATCACCCTAGCCTCAAATTACGATAAACCGCCCAGGGAAACACACTATAGGCGGTTTATTTTCTGCTGGTGGTAAATTGCCATGTCCTCACCTAAATTATTTAGTTATGACGATAATTTTGAAGTGCTATATGTTGTTATTAATTATAAAAACCTGTCTATAATATGATGCAGAGACATAGCAGTACCATATTTGTACTGGTGATGGGCTGGTCTATCAGAGTGAGAACTGAGCAATCTCTGCCATACCCATAGCTTACTCTGACTGTTCCTTTTACTTATATATTTTCTAGATCTCAAGTGACGGCGTCTCTTCCGTGGATTGACCTCCCAATCTACCAAAATTGGAAGCCAAAGCGTCACATTTTTCCCTTGCCCCTCAACTTTCTCTTCATAATTGCTGAGGGGCACAGGGCCCTGGGTGGGGCTTTGATTTCCAGGGCGTTTCCGCACCCTCCTCAGCTCCCCGCCATGGAGTGGCTTCGGTCACCCAGGCTTTATTGTGGTCGGCGGGTAGGGTTCTGTGGGGGCGCTCGGTTATGGCCTTGGCCTTGGCCTTGCTCGGGGCCTTGGGGCTGTTCGGCCAGGCAGCATGGGGAACAACAACAACCATATTTGTTCATTAAGTATCGAAAATTCAACTGCTATGGGATTAAACTAAACTGCTATGGGATTAAACTCAACTGCTATGGGATTAAACTCAACTGCTATGGGATTAAACTGTTCGCTAGGTTAAACAAAACTCGAGTATCGATACCGGTACACACAGAAGAAACAAACAAACAAATAACGACTAGTCAAATATTACCACTTAAGGGGAGATTTCCACTTGAGGGACTTATTTCTGGAACCCTTTCTCCCTCGTGTTTAGCCCCATTGCTTTTGAGATTTTAAGACGTTCGCCCTAGTAGTTTGGACATTTTAAGAAATTTTGCCCCATTTCTGTCAATTTTAAGACCTTTCGTGCCATTAAGGTGTCGATTTTTTCCTGGCGAGCGGTAGCGAGCCTGTAGTTTAAGAGCAACCGGCCTCCGGCCGGGAAATTTTTCTACCGAAAAATGTACAAATTATCTTGAAAGGGGGTCTAAGGGGTGTAATTTTAAGCTTGATGAAAACGTAGGGAACAAACTAAATACCTCCCCTTAATAGCAACACAAAAGAAAAAAAGAAAACCAAAAATAAAAGACAGGAAGATGATAATGTAGTGCCAATAGCCTCAAACTACGATAAACACCAATGGGATAAACTAGATACACATATTATATAAACTAGCTAAACACACACAAAGAGCCCCAATATTACCCTTAACCCATTATATTATTCTGGCAACTAGTATACAATTTGAATCAGCTTAGGAAGGACCTCTACACAATAAAAGGCTACCAACTATCTCCAATAATCCATGTAGCTACCACGTATCCTTCCTAAGCTTCACACAATCGTCTCAATGGAGTTGTTGTTGTTGTTGTTGTTGTTGTTGCTGTTCCCTAAGCTGCCTGGCCGAACAGCCTCTCAATGGAGTTAGAATAAAGACTGTATAACAGACGTGGCTGGTACTCAAAGGGTTAATAGCAACACAGAACAAAAGGTGATTGGATGATAATATAACCCCACTAGTAGTAGCCTTAAGAAGAGGTTTCCACTTGAGGGATTTTTTTCTTGACTCCTTTCTCCCTCACGTTTAGCCCCATTGCTTTTCTAATTTTAAGACGTTCGCCCCATCATTTTGACGATTTTAAGAACTTTCGACCCATTTCTGTCAATTTTAAGACCTTTCGTGCCATTTAGGTGTCGATGTTATCCTGGCGAGCGATAGCGAGCCTGTAATATAAGAGGAACCGGCTTTCAGCTGGGATATTTTTCTACCGAAAAATGTACAAATTTATCTTGAAAGGAGCTCAAGGGGGTGCAATCTTAAGCTTGATGGATATCTTGAGACCAAACTAAAAACCTCCCCTTAAACCTGCAATAAAGCACCCGAGGGAACAACACAACAGGTTTCCCAATTACACCAACTATTCCCTCGGCATTACATGGAAGGGAGAGAGGAGGAGGAGGATAGCGGTAAGGGGATATTAGTTAGGATATTACCCGAGTGTAAACCAGGCTAGACAGAGTGATGCAAGGTACGGAGTCTGCAATACTAATAATAATAATAATAATAATAATAATAATAATAATAAGTCTTACTAAAAATAACTGTAACGATCACAATAATGATATCACTACTAAACTGTGTGTGTGTGTGTGTGTGTGTGTATGTGTGTGTGTGTATGTCAGGCCTACTACAACAAATAATAAGCCAGTTTGGAGTAGTAATCCAGATATTAAGCCTACCAAGACGTGATATACCAGTACCTGCGATTTAAGGGGGTAGTGCTTGGTTTTTGGCCTCTGATTATATATTTATATATTTATATATTTATATATTTATATATTTATATATTTTTTAGTTTCCTCGCTGCTAGACCTCCATAAACCTTAGAACATCACCTCCTTGACCCCTTTTCAAGATAAATTTGAACATTTTTCGGTAGAAAAATGCCCCGGCCGAAGGCCGGTTCCCCTTTAAATTACAGGCTCGCTATCGCTCGCCAGGAAAGAATCGATACCTAAATGGCACGAAAGGTCTTAATATTGACGAAGAAATGAGATGAAAGTCTCAAAACAGCTAAACTAATGAAACGAACGTCTTAAAATCTCAAAACTAATGGGGCTAAACGTGAAGGAGAAGGGGGTCCACAAAAAGCGAACCATATTTAGCCAGAGTTACTCGTACCCATCTTCACTAATGATAAGCCAACAGATAACCCGCCTCGCTAACGAGCATCCGCCCTGCCCCCTACCCTACCTCACACACTCTCGATGCTATAACAAAGGTATATATAATCAACGGGTACATTATTCGGTGATTTACCTTCCTATACTTATATGAGATGGGTTTATGACTACCAGTATTCCATTATAGCGGTAAATTACTATACGCACTTTAATTCCCCTTCTCATACCTTCTTTAAGGGGAGGTTTCTAGTTTGTTTCCTACTCCTCCAGCAATCATAAAATTTCACCCCCTTGACCCCCTTTCAAGATAACTTTGTACATTTTTCGGTAGAAAAATTACCCGGCCGAAGGCCGATTACTCTTAAATTACAGGCTCGCTATCGCTCGCCAGGATAAAATAGACACCTAAATGGCACGAAAGGTCTTAAAATTGACAGAATGGGGCGGAAATTCTTAAAAATCACCAAACTAATGGGGCAAACGTCTTAAAATCTCAAAAGCAATGGGGCTAGACATGAGGGAGAAAGGGGTCAAGAAAAAAGTCCCTCGAGTGGAATTCTCCCCTTAACCCTTTGAGTACCAGCGACGTGTAGATCTTATTCTAGCTATATTTAGACGATATTATGCAGCTTAGGAAGGATCTGGGGTAGCTAAGAGGGTTGTTTGAGATAGTGTGAAGCCATATTATTGCTAAAGATCATTCCTTATGCTGAAGAAAATCGTCTAATAGTTGCCAGAATATGATGAAAAGGACGTCACCGGTACTGTACGGGTTAACCCTTTCTGTACCGGTGACGTCTGTTTAATTTCATTCGAGCGATATTTAGACGATTTTGTGCCGTTTAAGGGGAGGTATTTAGTTTGTTCCCTAGACCTCCATCAACCTTAAAATTACGCCCCCTTGACCCCCTTTCCAGATAAATTTGTACATTTTTCGGTAGAAAAATGTCCCGGCCGAAGGCCGGTTCCTCTTAAATTACAGGCTCGCTATCGCTCGCCAGGATAAAATCGACACCTGAATTGCACGAAAGGTCTTAATATGGGGTGAAAGTTCTTAAAATCGCTAAACAAACGTTTTATAATATCAAAAGCAATGGGGCTAAACATGAGGGAGAAAGGGGTCAAGAAAAAAATCCCTCAAGTGGAGATCTCGCCTTAAGAATGATCTGTGGTAGTAAACCCGGTCAAGTGAGATGGTCTGAACACTATTAATTACCGGAGGTCCATTTTAAACTGAATAAAATCGTCTAATGGTGGCCAGACCAAAGTTAGAAGGACGGCACCAGTACTGAACGGGTTAAGGGGAGATTTCCACTGGAGGGATTTTTTTCTTTACCCCTTTCTCCCTTATGTTTAGCCCCATTGCTTTTGAAGTTTTAAGACGTTCGCCCAATTAGGCCTAGTTTGGCGATTTTAAGAAGTTTCACCTCATTTGTGTCACTTTTAAGACCTTTCGTCCCATTTAGGTGTTTATTTTTTCCTGGCGAGCGATAGCGAGCCTGTAATTTAAGGGGATCCGGCCTTCAGCCGGGACATTTTTCTACCGAAAAATGTACAAATTTATCTTGAAAGGGGGTCAAGGGGGTGTAATTTCAAGCTTGATGGAAGTCTAGGAAACACACTAAAAACCTCCCCTTAAGTGGGTAGTGCTTGGTTTTTGGTTTATGTATTTACTTAATAATATACTGTATGTTTGAGTTTCCTCGCTAGACCTCTATCAAGCTTTAAAAAAAAAAAAAAAAAAAAAAAAAAAAAAATCGGTAGAAAAATGTCCCGGCCTTAAAATTACAGGCTCGCTATCGTTCGCCTGGAAAAAAATCGACACCTAAATGGCACGAAAGGTCTTAATATTGACAAAGAAATGGAGTGAAAGGTCGTAAAATCCCCAAACGAATGGCTAAAACAACTTAAAATGTCAAAACTAATATGCTAAACACGAGGGAGAAGGGGGTCGAGAAAAAGCAACTACCTACCCGTTAATTAAACTCCTCTATGATAGGATAATGACGGTTTTTAAACATTATCAATCTGGCTATCATCACAATAATTAATTCAGTTTACGAAGGGGGGGGGGGGGTTACCTGGCTTTTGTTTTCTCTTTCTCTCCTTCTCTCTCTTTCTCTTACCTCCATCCAGGTGTCAATATTTTCCTGGCGAGCGGTAGCGAGCCACCATATATATATATATTTGTTTTGACAGCAAGCTAAACTTGTACATTTTTCGATAGAAAAATGTCTCCGGCGAAGCCTGATTTCTCCATACAATGCTGGCTCGCTATCGCTCGCCAGGAAGAAATCGACACCTGGATGGGGACAAACGTCTTAAAACAGTTGGCTGAATGGGGCCGAATGGATACAAGCCAGGGAAAGAGAGAAAAGGCGCGAAAGATAAAAACAAAGCGAGGTGGGCTGCCTTAAGAGGACACGATGAATCAGTTGTCATCCCTTTGGTATATATAGAGGTCCTTCCACAATGCTGTAATCAAGGAAAATAAAACAATGGTATTGAACCAGGTAAGTTTTGTGTTGTTCCCCCTAGTTTGCTCCCTAGCCCTCTTATCCAACATTACATAACACAACCAAGACACCCATTTGTGATGAAGTAAATGTTTTGGTAGAAAAATGTACCCGGCGGAAAGCCGGTTCATCCTAAATTACAGGCTCGCTATCGCTCGCCAGGAAAAATCGACACTTACAGTAAATGCCACAAAAGGTCTTAACATTGGCAAATAAATGGGGCGAAAGGTCTTGAAATCGCCAAATGGGCCGAATGTCTTGAAATCTCCCAAAACAATGGGGCTAAATATAAGGGTGAAGGGTGTCCACATAAACCAAAAATAACTCCCCTTAACAGGAACATATGACGTCAGCAATAAAACAAGTGCGCTGGACGGGTTTAGATATACAGTATAAGTATGCAACGTAATACCCATTGTTAAGGGGAGGTTTTTAGTTGATTCCCTAGACTTCCATCAAGCTTAAAATTACTCCCCCTAGACTCCCTTTCAAGATAAATTTGTACATTTTTCGGTAGAAAAATTTCCCGGCCGAAGGCCGGTTCCCCTTAAATTACAGGCTCGCTATCGCTCGCCAGGAAAAATCGACACCTAAATGGCACGAATGGTCTTAAGATTGACATAAATTGGGCGAGGGTTCTTAAAATCGCCAAACTAATGGGGCGAACGTCTTAAAATCTCAAAAGCAATGGGGCTAAACATGAGGGAGAAAGGGGTCCAGAAAAAATCCTCCCGGTGGAAATCTCCCGTTAAAATCATCCCAAATCACCGTAACCATCTAACGCTGTCCCATTAATGCTTTACCTTAAGGGGGGGGGGGGGGGGGGGGGGCCTGGTTTTATGGCTCTCCTCCGTCCTCATGTTTAGTTCCAGTAGTTTTTGCGATTTTAAGACGTTCGGCCCGTTAGTTTGGCGATTTTAAGACTTTACGCCCCACTTTGTTATCAATATCAAGACCTTTCGTGCCATTTAGGTGTCAATTTTTTTTCCTGGCGAGCGATAGCGAGCCTGTAATTCTAAGAGTAACCGGCCTTCGGCTGTGAAAATTTTCTACCGAAAAATATACAAATTTATCTTGAAGGGGATCTAGGGGGTGTCTTTTACAGCTTGATGGAGGTCTCGCGAGGAAACTAAGAAATAAAGGAATATATGACTTAATAGACCAAAACTAAGCAAAACGGCCCATCTCCCCTTATGACGTTCACCGTAAACTATTCCATTTATAGATTAACATTTGTTTGCTTCACAATGAAAGCAATATCGTCCGCATTATTGAATTAATCATTTCAGTTTTGAGGACACATTTCTGTTCAACTTTCTGGTTATTTTTAGATGATTTTAATTAGATTTGGAAGCGTTTCTGAACATCAGAAGGTTAATTAACCACTTGCGAGTTTCAGGCTATAAGGAAGTTGGAGCCATTATACATCGATATTAAACAGAAATACAATCATAATGTATGTTTCTGATGGATAAAAGGTATGTTGAATTGGGTTTTATGTATTTATGAATGTACTACGACCGTATTTTAGCTCGTAATCCTCTCAAATATCGATGTCTACAGCTCCAACTTCCTTATAGAACGAAACTCGCAAGTCGGCAATTGGGAAAGTCTTTACTCTCTTCATTCCCATACAGTAGCTCCTTCCTGAGCTGTATATAATGTACAAATGGCATCATGTTCCTGAAGGTGTTAGGTAATGGGTACATGAACCAAATCCTCCACATCTGCACTGGTAACTTTACTTAATGTTATAACAGAGTCTCTAACATAACCAAACCCACAACCGAACACTAGTCTAACCTAACTCAACTCTAGAGCCGGTATCACACGAGAGCTTTTATAATCAACATTCGAAGATCAAAACATTTCTGGCAACATTTCTGGACTATTTTGCACTGGTATCGGAAACTAGACTGATGGTAGATGAGTTAAGGGGAGATTTCCACTTGAGGGATTTTTTTCTTTACCCCTTTCTCCCTCATGTTTAGCCCCATTAATTATGAGATTTTAAGACGTTCGCCCCATTAGTTTGGCGATTTTAAGAACTTTCACCCCATTTATGACACTTTTAAGACCTTTCGTCCCATTTAGGTGTCGATTTTTTCATAGCGAGCGATAGCGAGCCTGTAATTTAAGAGGAACCGGCCTTTGGCCGGGAAATTTTTCTACCGAAAAATGTACAAATTTATCTTGAAAGGGGGTCATGGGGGTGTGATTTTAAGTTTGATGGAAGTCTAGGGAAAGCACTAAAAACCTCCCCTCAAGGTGACCGAAATAGTATAAATGTTGACCTCATAAGCTGCCAGACCAGTGTTGAGGATAAATGTTGAGTGAAAATGCGCTCGTGTTCTTAACCCTTTTAGTACCGGTGACGTATTGTATTATTTGATTTCACCTACAATTAAACGATTTTATGAAGCTTAGGAAGGATCTATGAAACTAAAGGGATAAATTGATAAATCATCGGTAGACACCCTTCTTAAGCGGAGATCTCCACTTAAGGGATTTTTTTCTTGACCCTCTTCTCCCTCATGTTTAGCCCCATTGCTTTTGATATTATAAACCGTTTGTCCCCATTAGTTTAGCGATTTTAAGAACTTTCACCCCATATTAAGACCTTTCGTGCTATTCAGGTGTCGATTTTATCCTGGCGAGCGATAGCGAGCCTGTAATTTAAGAGGAACCGGCCTTCGGCCGGGACATTTTTCTACCGAAAAATTTACAAATTTATCTTGCAAGGGACTCAAGGGGGTGTAATTTTAAGCTTGATGGAGGTCTAGGGAACAAACTAAATGCCTCCCCTTAAGCGGAATAAAATTGTTTAATAGTAGTCAGAATATAATGGAAAGGATATCACTAATTCACTATAGTCAATTTTGTTTTCCAGTTGAGGGTAAATTGCCATGTTTCTATCTTGGTTACTCAGTTATAAGGTATATTTTGTAGCGAAATATGATGTCAATTATGAAAACTTGGCATTAATACGACACACAGCCATAGTGGTTTCATATGTATCCATTAAGGGGGGGGTGACCTGTTTTTGTTCTGCCCTTTTCTATCTTTCTCTGGCTTGTATCCATTTGACCCCATTCAGCCTACTGTTTTAAGACGTTTATCCCCATCCAGGTTTCAATTTTTTACTGGTGAGCGGTAGCGAGCCAGCATATTTTTTATTTTTGTTTGACAGCAGGCTAAATTTGTACATTTTTCGATAGAAAAATGTCTCCGGCGAAGCAGGATTTCTTCATATAATGCTGGCTCGCTATCGCTCGCCAGGAAGAAATCGACACCTAGATGGGGATAAACGTCTTAAAATAGTTGGCTGAATGGGGCCGAATGGATACAAGCCAGAGAAAGAGAGAAAAGGACAGAAATAACAAAAGGCAGGTTACCCCCTTAAGTATCGATAAATCAGCTACTAAGGGATTCAATTTACCATCAGCTGGGAAAAAATGGGTTAAAATAACTCTATGTGGGTAAACTAACTTGTGGGCGAATTAATGTGTGGGCAAACAGACTTGGGGGGGTGACGGGTTTGTGGCCGAACTTACTGTATGTAGACAAACGGATTTTTGGGCGAACTGATATGCAAGTGAACGGATTTGTGGGCGAACAGGTTTGTGGGCGAACGGTATGTGGGTGAACTGTATGTGGGCGAACAGTACCGGTATGTGGGCGAACGTGTTTGTGGGCAAATAGTATGTGGGCGAACTGTATGTGGACGAACAGTATGTGGACGAACAGTATGTGGACGAACTGTTTTGTGGGCGAGCATATTTGTGGGCGAATAGATTTGTGGGGAACGGATATGTGAGCAAACAGATTTGTGACCGTATTAATGTTTGTTTGATCGGATTTGCGGGCGCCCCTACGTGTGAGCAATAGAACCAATAAACACACAAGCGGAACACAATGGATGAATCACCACCGGACTGACAATGTTAAAGGGGAGCTAGTTTTCATTTATGGGGGAGGTAGTTGCTTTTCCTCCCTCATGTTTAGTCCCATTAGCTTTGAAATTTTAAGACATTCGTTCCATTAGACCTTTCGCCCCATTTTCTGTTAATATATAGACCTTTCGTGCCAATTAGGGTGTCGATTATTTCCTGGCGAGCGATAGCGAGCCTGTAATCTAGGAGGAACCGGCCTTTGGCCGGTGCACACATTTATCTTGAAGGGGGTCTAGAGGGTGTTATTTTTAAGCTTGGAGGTCTAGCTAGGTTACTATAAAATGAATATATAAATATACCAAAATATAACCACTAGCCCCTTAACGCCAAAAGGAATATTCAATGACGCGGGATTGTTTTCACATGATTACTACGCTAGGTGATTGGTAATGGGATGTGTCTATAAAACAACAAGTGCATCTTGTTAGCTTTATTATTTAACACTATCTGGTCCAAAGACTTGAGGGTAATTTTTATAATATCATATTTACTTATTATTGAGGATTTTATTTTGCTTTTGACATTTTCTAGCAATGTATTTTAGTTTATCCCTTAAGCTGGCGAGATTGTAAACAACCAATCGAGCAGGGCATTACCCAGGGGAGGCCTCATAGGCTTGTGATAAGGAGTTGCTGAAACTCCTGTTTCATTTGTGTGGCTTCCCTCACTGTTTCTGTTTGTGTCTCACCTACACAGAGAGTAATCCAGCTAGCTCTCATAAACACTTCCTCCTCCTATCCATTTCACTACACTAAACAAGCACACCACTCTTCTTTCCAATACTGTACACTAAACAAAAAAATAATAATAAAATATATATAACAATACTACTAATAATAATCTATCTATCTATCTATCTATATGCTCAGGCCCAATCCCCATTTTGGGGGTAGCCGACTCAAGACAGAGCAAGAACAGGGAAAACACAAAAACAACATAAAACAAAAAATAAACACAGATAAAAAACACAAACTCTCACACATCCAGGTCACCCAGGAGAAGACCCAGAGACCAGGGTTACCAAGGTCGCTCCAGCACTCCCCCGGCCCCTGACCACCCAGAGAGGTTCCGATCTCGGCAGGCAGACATGCAGCGGAGCCAAAGCCACAAGCCCTCCCACCACACTTCCAGGCACACCCTTCATATTAAATAGTAAAAATTATCATCTCCCCGGGCCAGGCGCCTGATGGACTATTATCTAGTCCAACTTGCGCCCGACCCCTTACTCCAAATGACCACGTGTTCACTCAACTATTCACAAGCATTCTCCATTCACTCCTGTCCACCACCACTTCCCCTGCCTGATCTATAGTCATTCCTCTATCATCCAAAGCCTTTCTTACACAGTCTCTCCATCTCAATGGGGGTCTTCCTGCCCTTCTATCTCCCCTTGTACCTGACTCACATATTCTCTTTGTAAGCCTTTCATCTCCCATTCGTTCAACATGACCATACCAGCTCAGCACCCTTCTGTCCACTCTGGCTGACAAATGTTCCTGCTGCCCCACTCTCCTACGTATCTCTTCATTCCTCAATCTGTCTCTACGAGTAACTCCACACATACTCCTCAAGCAGCTCATCTCCATCACATCCAGCCCTCTTTTCTCCTTTTTCTTCAGAGCCCATGTCTCAGCCCCATACATCACTGTTGGCACAACAATTCCTTGATACAGTGCACTTTTTACTTTCACTCCGAGATTTCTCGTCTTCCACATACTTCCCATTGCTCCGAAAACCTTCCTTCCTTCACACACTCTCTGTTTTACCTCTACCTCCACTCCTGCTTATTGTTCCTCCTAGATATTTAAAACACTCTACTTGTTCCAATATTTCCCCATCCAGCCTCACATCTAGATTCACCCTATGCTCTCCCCTATTACACACCATTACTTTACTTTTATTGACGTTCACCTTCAGTTTCCTCCTTCCACAAACCACACAAAACTCTTTGACTACCCGCTGCAGTTTCTCATCAGAATCCGCCACCAATGCTGTGTCATCAGCGAACAGCAACTGATTCAACTCCCAATCTCTACCATTCTTTCCTACTAAACCCAATCCTCTTCCCATAGTTCTCCTTATAATAATAATAATAATAATAATAATAATAATAATAATAATAATGCTTAATTTGCTTTTCTCAGTCTTTCAACTTTGGGGAGACACAGCAGGCAGCTTTGCCTTTTGTCTTCTTCATACATGCAGAAAGCTAACAAAAACGGTTTCCCAGACTCCATTCAAACTAAAATATGCCCTCCCGAATATCCTTCAATAGAAACATTTCCCGACCGAAGGCCGCTTTCTTCTGTTACAGGCCCGCTATCGCTCAACCAGAAAAAAATCTATATCTAAAAGGGGTAAAGCGTCTAGTATCGCAAAACTAATGGGGTGAAATGTCTTAAGTTCTCAAATACTAATGGAGCCAAACAGGGGAGGTCTAAAAATATCCTCCTCGGCCCAAACCGGGTTAACCTACTGTATTATGAGAATTGCCCGGCGCTACCGCAGCCGCTCCAAGGACGCGTGCCCCCAGGGAGGGGGCAGGGGATAGTTGTGGCGGTTTGGCTCCCGGAAACTGCTCCCCACGGTCGGCAGCCTGCTGTCCTCCACTGTCGGTGATATTGTCCCCGGACGGGAGGGTCGGCAGCCATCCATGGTCGGCAGTTCCGGGAGGTGGTCCCACGGCGTAGACGCCGCCACTCCAGGACATAACACTCACAAGCACGCACCAAAACCCAGACACAGCAACAAGACTCCTTCAAGACTATCTCGACACATTACATGAATGGTGCACTACAAACAGACTCAATTTAGCCCCACCTAAATCCACTGCAACCCTCCTCACAAGCTGGGCAGGAGAGCAAGATTACGTCCCGGGACTAAACATAAACAACACACCCCTAACACACACACACACTCCCAAAATCCTAGGAGTAACATACGACACCCAAATGACATTCAAACAGCACACCACAAACACGAAAAAGAAACTGACACCCAGACTTAACGCCCTCAGATCACTTGCCCACACGAAATTTGGACACAACAAAGAAACCACCACCACAGTCTACAAACAATACATAAGATCAGTGATGGAATACGCAAGCCCGGCCTGGGCTTCCAACCTAGCTGAAACACATCATAAGACCTTACAGACCATTCAAAATAAAGCCCTGAAAATCATCACAGGATGCACAGCTACGACACCCACAGATCACCTACATCAAGAAACCAAAGTCCTCAAAGTCAAAGATCATCTAGACATGAGAGGCACATAATTCCTGACTGCAGCCTCCACGAATCAACACCACCCACTACACTACATGGCTACACACCCACAGACATCAAGAAATATCAAAACAACATCCAGCACACGCTATCACACACAAATACTGTCTTCTCTCCCTCCCTGCCCACCCCAAACCAACTTCCGGAAGCACATCCATACTCATATCACTCGCCGATCCATTCACTCACTCATAGACAACACGCAGCTGCAAGCACGACATCCCGAAATCCATCCTTCTGAATCCTCCCTTCCTCGCGAGGACAGAGTCCACCTGGCCAGGCTGAGATGCGGACACCATCCGGCTCTTCTGAGCTATCAGAAGAGACTGGATGACTCCGTCGTCGACACCTGCCCGGGTTGTAACACAGCACCCCATACCATTAAACACATCATAGAAGACTGCATTTCACACAACCACTTACGCCAACAACACAATTTACACTCTTTGAGAGCTCTGTGGGAAAGCCCGACCGTGGCCATGGCCTTCCTTAGGGACTCGGGGCTGTTCGGCCAGGCAGCTTAGGGAACAACAACAACAACTGTATTATGAAGTGTATTCCGGGTATACAAATATTCGGAACCTAAAATTTGGGGAAAATATGAAACGAAAAATACATTACGCAACTCATTAGTGTAGTTAATTATCCCATTTTTGATCCCATATATAGACGGTTTATATATCATTAGGATCAGGTCTAAATCGTGGAGGGATAAGTAACATTTCTATACGTACGCACATGTATCTCTCTATGTGCCTTGTATCCTGTATATACACATCTGATGTTGCTTGCTTTCCTCGGTATTTTACTCTCCTCCTCTTTAAGTCTCATTTTCTCCTTGTCTTCTGTTAATTCTATATATAGGTAATGAAATAGAAAATTAAATAATATTTACAAAAATATATGCTAATCTAGCTTAGAATATACTGTATAAAGGCTATATATATATATATATAATCCCGCCTCTCTCTCTCTCTCTCTCTCTCTCTCTCTCTCTCTCTCTCTCTCTCTCTCTCTCTCTCTCTCTCTCTCTCTCTCTCTCTCTCTCTCTCTCTCTCTCTCTCTCTCTCTCTCATACACGTTGAGTAAGAGGGGATGGGTCGGGAGATAGGGTGCACAGTTGGATACCAGAGTTGATGTATAACTTTGAGCTATTATCATCGCTCTACTTACAGTTGTCCAACTTTGATTATAACAGCCCTCTTAGGGGGGGTCACCGTTTTTTTTTTTTTTATCTTTCTTTCCTTTTCTCTCTTTCTCTGGCTTGTATCCATTCGGCCCCATTCAGCCAACTGTCTTAAGACGTTGATCCCCATCCAGGTGTCGATTTTTTCCTGACGAGCGATAGCGAGCCAGCATTGTATGTAGAAATCCGGCTTCGCCGGAGAAATTTTTCTATCGAAAAATGTACAAATTTAGCTTGCTGTCAAAACAAAAATACATATATGCTGGCTCGCTACCGCTCGCCAGGAAAATATTGACACCTGGATGGGGGTAAAAGTCTTAACACAGTAGGCTGAATGGATACAAGCCAAAGAGAGAGGGAGAGCAAGAGAAAAAAGCGAGGTGGTATCCCTAAAGTTTTTGGGTAAGTAATTATTGCTATTGATAATTTTCAAAGGCTATTTGCGCTACCGCGAGATGATACGAGATTATATACGTATGCTATATTTCTGTTTTAACCCACAATAATCGTTTCTACATTTTATTTATGTATTAATTTGTTTGTATTTATTTATTTTATTTATTTATTTATTTATCTATCGATCTATCTATTGCCTGACGCTGTGATCCCCGAAGGGGTGGCCACGAACGAACCGCCCCCATGCACCTCTGTCCCCAGTCAGTCGACGCCCCTCCCCCCAACCAGCACCGCCTTCGTTCATTTACTTCCTCACTCCATCCTTCCACCTCTCATTCGGTCTACCTCTCCCTCTCTGTCCCTCCACCTCGCTCTCGTACACCCTCTTAGTCATTCTCTCGCTTTCCATACATTCCATATGGCCGAACCATCTCAAGTTGTTCCTTTTCACACTTTCCAGCACATCTACCTCCTTCTTACTTCCTAATTAGTCTGTCTATCCCTCCATGTAGCTCCGCACGCACTCCTTAAGTAATTCATTTCCACTGCTCTCACTCTTGGTCGGAGTCTCTCAACCAACGTCCATGCTTCGCTTCCGTAAGTCAGTGTCGCGATTACCACACTGTCATGCAAGGACTTCTTCACTTCCATGCTGACCACCCTATTTCTTTTTACTGCTTTTAGCATTCCTACAACCCTCTTCCCCTATTGTACCCTCTCCCGCACTTCTTCATCCATAGTCCCATCTTTACTCAACACACTGCCCAGATACTTAAAAGAGTTGACGATCTCCATAGCCTGACCGTTCAGCTTCACCTCACACTCTGTGACTTCACCCCTTTCGAAGACCATAACCTTGCTCTTCCCCGCATTTACCTTCAAATTCCGTTTTTCGCACACTGTTCCAAACTCATTTATTATTATTATTATTATTATTATTATTATTATTATTTTTTATTTTTTTGCTAGACACCATAATTCCCGGGAAGGCGTGGCCATGGACATTAGGCGTTTGTCACGAATCGAATCGCTAGGTCAAGTTGCCCGGGCTTGACATCTACCAATAACATTTTGACAGTGTGAGCTAGATCCACCGACCCTTTGCTCAGCAGCCGACGCTCTACTG
The DNA here is from genome assembly GCA_032716605.1 of Paralithodes platypus. Taxonomy (NCBI): domain Eukaryota; kingdom Metazoa; phylum Arthropoda; class Malacostraca; order Decapoda; family Lithodidae; genus Paralithodes; species Paralithodes platypus. The sequence goes on from CM064568.1 coordinate 8,370,496, forward strand.
ACTATGCCACGGCTCGCGTTATTTCTACCGAAAAATGTACAAATTTATCTTGAAAGGGACTCGAGGGGGTGTAATTTTAAGCTTGATGGAGGTCTAGGGAACAAACTAAATACCTCCCGTTAATTCTACATTGATTTTGACCAACAAGAATAACCTTTACTACAATTGATCATATCTACAATTTTGACACAGGGCCCTCCCGGTCGTCATCATGCGACTGTGTCAAGAGCATTGCAACGTCCCAAAGCTGCTTGTCAGTACAGCTATTTCTTTAGTAATATAAGGGGACTTCACTCTAACATCAATTCTGTACACCAATTTCTTCAAGCAGAATCCCCTACTCTCCTTTTTTTGACAGAGACTCAAGTAACATCCACATCTGACACATCTAGATTTAATTTTCCAGGTTATCAACTGCTCCAAAATTTCAGACCTAAAGGTGGTGTATGTTGCTTCGCAAAATCTGAAATTGCCCTGGAGGAGGTTACTAGTTTCAATTGTCCCTATTTTGATTATTCTATATACAAATTAATTTCTGCTGGTAAATTTAAATACATATGTTGCATCTACCGTTCCCCAAATACTCCTCCAGAGCAAAGTCTTTTTGATTCTCTGTCCTCACAACTCAGTGTCCTCAACTTAAATGCTTCTTCTGAAATCACTGTGTTGGGTGATTTAATGTCCATAATGTTGAATGGCTCACTCATTCAGCCAGGACTGATGATGCTGGTCTTGAATGTGAGCTATTTGCAGACTCATTTAATCTCATTCAACTAGTCAACCAACCCACCCGTGTACCAGATAATCCTAATCATAATTCCCACCTACTGGACTTATTTTTAACAACCAATTCAGAAAATTATGATGTTACAGTGAAGTCCCCACTTGGATCTTCTGATCACTGTCTGATACAGGCCACCTGTCTATCACCTACCACGCCTTTCCACTCTGGACCTGTTTTGGTGACTAAATGGCATTACGATAGGGCAGACTGGGAGGGTCTTCAAGGTTTCTTTATTGATATTCCCTGGACCTCTTTCTTTTCTAATGATGCACACTCCACCTTGAGCCACATACAAGATTTTGTAAAAATTGGAATGGAAACTTTTATTCCTCATCAAAAGTACAGTAAAAGATCTAATTCACCTAAATGGTTTGACCATAATTGTGCTAGAGTAACTGAACAAAAAGCAATAGCCTACAATGCATACACAAGATCAAAAACACATGAAGCCTTTAATTACTTTAGAAACATCAGAAATCATGCCAAAACTGTATTAAACCTAACTAAATCAAACTTTCTCCATAAGCAGGCAAATAAACTTCTAAATAATCCAAATGATAACAAAATATTTTGGTCTACTCTTAACTCATTCAAATCCAACTTCACTACTGCTTCATCCATTCCACCATTAAAATCTCCGACTGGCAATCTTGTAAGTGACCCACGAGGTAAAGCTAACCTTCTTGCAGATATTTTCTCCACCAACTCAACCTTAGATGACATAAATCAAGATGTCCCTGTACTTAATTTTAATTCACCTGAAATTCCCTCACTTAAGATCCACACCAGACATGTCAAAACTATTTTGCAGAATCTCTCAGTAGATAAGGCTCCTGGTCCAGATGAAATTCCTCCAATAGTACTTAAGAATTGCTCCTTGGTGCTCGCTCCTGTATTGGCAAAATTTTTTCCGTCTGTGTACTCATACCTCATGCTTCCCAGTACCCTGGAAAGAAGCAAACATCCATCCAGTTCCTAAAAAAGGTGCCTCTTCAGATCGATCAAACTACAGACCAATAGCTATAACTTCCACTCTTGGCAAAGTTTTTGAAATTATATTAAATAATCACATAATTAAGCATCTGGAGAATAATAAATTAATCAGTGATAGGCAATATGGTTTTAGACGATGTCGATCAACTGCAGACATTCTTTGCCTTCTTACGCATCAAATCAACCAAGCTACAGACCAACATGGTGAAACACATACAATAGCACTGGATATATCAAAGGCATTTGATAGAGTCTGGCATCAATCCTTATTGTCGAAGATGTCACACTACGGCCTTGCATCATTAGTTCCACTAATTTCTTCTTATCTTCATAACAGAAAAATACGTGTAATGGTAGATGGCCTTTATTCTCAATTTCACTCAATAAATGCTGGTGTTCCCCAGGGATCAGTTTTGGCCCCAACTCTGTTCCTCATTCATATCAATGATCTCATATCTACCACTCATAATCCAATACATTCCTACGCAGATGACTCAACACTCCACAGTTCCTTCACATTTACCAATTCTTTCACCCAACCCGATCTTATAAATTCAAAAATAAACACTGCAATTTCTCTGAACCAGGACCTTTCTAGAATTAATGAATGGGGACAAGAGAATCTAGTTTCCTTTAATGCACAGAAAACCAAGTACATTCAATTTTCTAACCGACAGAATCTCACGGACTCCCATATATTTTTTAATGATGTAAATATTCCCACTTCCCCTAGTATTGACATTCTCGGTGTAACATTAACTACTAACTTGAGCTGGACACATTATGTTAGAAGCATTGCTAAGAATGCCTCTAAAAAACTGGGACTCCTGTACAGAGTTCGAGAATTCTTCACTGACGAGCAGTTGGCCGTAATATATAAAAGTCATGTGCGCTCTCAGATGGATTACTGTTCACCTCTGTGGGGTGGAAGTGGAGTGGTTGCATTGAGGCAGTTGGACAAAATTCAAAATAAAGCTATTAGATTAATCAATAACCCTGCAATCACACAGGACCTTCCTACATTAGCCATACGAAGAAACGTTGCATCCCTTGCATTATTCTACAGATATTTTCACAGCAATTGTTCCGAGGAACTTGCTTCAATTGTGCCGCCTCTCCACATCTTTCCCCGTAGAACTAGGGCAGCTGAGAGCGCCCATGAATTTACACTTTCTCCTCCACAATGCAGAACTTCTGCTTATCAGAATTCATTTATCCCCAGAGCTACTACTCTTTGGAATTCACTTCCCTCGAATTGCTTTCCACAAACTTACAATCAACAAATGTTTAAATCCAGTTGTTACAAACATTTTATGAATGGAGATGCCTTTAGGCACATGGACCTTTTTGTTTTATCTGTGTTTTTCCTTCCTCCGTTCATTGTCTCTTAAAAAAAAAAAAAAAATCTCAATAAAAAGAGGACCGGCCGATCTAGAATATTATAGTAGCAAGAACCACACAAGTTGTTAATGAGGGGCCCAGGAAAAAAAGAACCACACAAGTTGTTAATGAGGGGCCCAAACAAAAAGAACCACACAATTGTTAATGAGGGGCCCAGGAAAAAAAAGAACCACACAAGTTGTTATGAGGGGGCCCAGGAAAAAAAGAACCACACAAGTTGTTAATGAGGGGCCCAGGAAAAAAAGAACCACACAAGTTGTTAATGAGGGGCCCAGGAAAAAAAGAACCACACAAGTTGTTAATGAGGGGCCCAGGAAAAAAGAACCACACAAGTTGTTAATGAGGGGGCCCAGGAAAAAAAGAACCACACAAGTTGTTAATGAGGGGCCCAGGAAAAAAAGAACCACACAAGTTGTTAATGAGGGGCCCAGGAAAAAAAGAACCACACAAGTTGTTAATGAGGGGCCCAGGAAAAAAAGAACCACACAAGTTGTTAATGAGGGCCCAGGAAAAAAAGAACCACACAAGTTGTTAATGAGGGGCCCAGGAAAAAAAGAACCACACAAGTTGTTAATGAGGGGCCCAGGAAAAAAAGAACCACACAAGTTGTTAATGAGGGGCCCAGGAAAAAAAGAACCACACAAGTTGTTAATGAGGGGCCCAGGAAAAAAAGAACCACACAAGTTGTTAATGAGGGGCCCAGGAAAAAAAGAACCACACAAGTGTTAATGAGGGGCCCAGGAAAAAAAGAACCACACAAGTTGTTAATGAGGGGCCCAGGAAAAAAAGAACCACACAAGTTGTTAATGAGGGGCCCAGGAAAAAAAGAACCACACAAGTTGTTAATGAGGGGCCCAGGAAAAAAAGAACCACACAAGTTGTTAATGAGGGGCCCAGGAAAAAAAGAACCACACAAGTTGTTAATGAGGGGCCCAGGAAAAAAAGAACCACACAAGTTGTTAATGAGGGGCCCAGGAAAAAAGAACCACACAAGTTGTTAATGAGGGGCCCAGGAAAAAAAGAACCACACAAGTTGTTAATGAGGGGCCCAGGAAAAAAAGAACCACACAAGTTGTTAATGAGGGGCCCAGGAAAAAAAGAACCACACAAGTTGTTAATGAGGGGCCCAGGGAAAAAATCCCTTAAGTGGAAATCTCCCCTTGAGTGGTCAATATCTATCAGCACATCAAATTAATATTCCAGCGACAAATCACCTCCGTCTCAACCACCATCCACCTCTGGTCCCCAACAATAACAGAAACAAAGTCCAGCTTACGTAATCGACACGAACAGTCTTGATATTGACAAAGGTGTGGAGCGGAAGGTCTTAAAATCGCCAAACTAATAAGCTGAACGTCATAAAATCTGAAAACTAATGGGGCTAAACATGAGGAAGAAGGGGGCCCAGAAAACGAACCATCTCCCCCTTAACACTATCTGGTGCGAGGCGGATCTTTTTGGTTCCTTCTCGTTCTGCTCCATTAGTTTGAAGATTTTAAGAAGTGTCTGTTCATTTGTTTGGCGATTATAAGACAATTCACCCCATTTGGGTATTTGGGTATATTATTCTCGCGAGCGATAGCAAGCCTGCATTTTAAGATAAATCGGCCTTCTTTCTCCCGAAAAATTTACATATTTAGCATGAAGAGGGCTTGGGGGACGTTCTTAAAGTTTGGAAGGGGTCTGGGGAGGCGTAAATATTTAGTCTAAGGGGGGAACTAAATTTTTTTTGCTCGAAGATGTCAAAGTCAATCAAAGCTTTCGATAAATAATAAATTAAATACCATAATAGTGTTAAAAGGGGGGGGGGGGCGTATACTGTATATTTGCTTATTTATTTACCTTTCTATTATTAGTTATTTTACCTTTATTTATATACCTTTATATACCTTTATTTACCTTTATTTACCTTTATTTACCTTTATTTATTATTGCAATTTACCTTTATTTACCTTTATTTATTTACCTTTATTTACCTTTATTTACCTTTATTTATTTACCTTTATTTATTTACCTTTCTATTATTATTTATTTTGTATTTTTTTAGTTTTCTCCCTAGGCCTCCATCAAGCTTAAGAAAACACTCCCAAGAGCTCCTTTCAAGATAAATGTGTACATTTTTCGGTAGAAAAATTTCACGACCGAAGGCCGGTTCCTCCTATAATTACAGGCTCGCTATCGCTCGCCAGGAAAATATCGACACCTATATGGCACGAAAGGTCTAAACATTGACAAAGAAATGGGGTAAAAACTTTAAAAATCGCCAAACTAATGGGCCAAAAGTCTTTAAATCTGAAAACTAATGAGGCATAACATGAGGGAGAAGGAGGTCTAGAAAAAAACAACCATCCCCCCTTAAGGCCTGGGGGTAACGACCACGATATAAGTACCACTCCTCCACAATGTAATGATAACTTGGCTTATTCAGTACTAATATACATATTCCCAGAACCACGTTTCTTGTAATTTTTGCTTCAATCCACACGAGTCCAAATCCAATTGCTACAATTTCTCATGAATGAAGGACGCCAACTGGGTTTACTTTGCTCTCTTTGAAAATAATTTCCATTATTAACACACACACACACACACACACACACACACAGAATAGAAATAAACTAAAAGAAATATGAGGAAAACAAGCCGGTAGAAGGAAACATGGAAAAGATGACAAAATGCTTGGAAACATACAAAATGAACACCCAGGAAAATAAGAAGGCAAGATAAGGAGACCGGTGGGAAAGAACAGATGGTTGAAAACACCACTACATTACAGAGCAAGATACAGAAAATAAATTAAGTTAATGCGAATATAAAAGTTACCGGTAAACGAACAAGAAAGAATACAAAGAAATACAAAGAAAATAAGAGAAGAGGTAGATAATAAGGCAAGGATTCTAGGAAAAAGTAAGTAAGGAGGAAAAAAAGGAGGAACATTAGTCAAGCTGATAGGGAACACATTAAAAGAAACCCAGACAGGTAGGAACTAGGGCACAGGTAGAGGGGAGGGAGGAATCAAAGGAGGGAAAATGAGAACCTGTGTATGCCAGAGCACCACCACCACCACACCAACCCAACTCATCAATATACCGTACAAGGCCCCCCTACCCCCCCCCCCCCCCCCACTCCCTGCTCACCTATTACGTCTCCTATCCCCTCATCTACCCCTCCTACACTTTCTCTTTCTATCTAGGCCCCCCCCCCTCCTCCCCTCCTCTTTAGTCTCCTTTAACCCCTTATTGGCGGCGCACGACATTTGTCGAGTGAAATAAATTTGGACTATGTGGCGGTGCACGACATCTGTCGAGCACCATTTTCAGCACGTCATGTTGCTGAGAGAGAGAGAGCTGAGCGGTGGGACAAGCGTAGTAACCTTATGACCGCTCCCCACGACCACCGCGGGTGTACTGAACTGTATTCTAACTTCCCCCCCCCCTCTTCTCACTCGCTACACAGGGAATTATGTAAGGAAATTACCTCATTTCAGGGTTTTTGCACTCTCTGTTGCACGATCGTTGCAAGAGAACCAGTGGTCGTACAAGGATGGTTCGGGTGTCATTGGAAAGCTCTGTTTACACGCCCTTTCAGGGATAGATACTTGTTTTACGCTCTGGGTCTTATTTAGGCATGAAAATGAGCACGGAAACAACCCTATTTAGGGTAAAAAAAAACCGCTGGGCGCTACGCTCAAATAGACCACCTAGCCCGCTAAATAAGGGTTAAGGGGGAGATTTTCTATTAAGGATTTTTTTCTGAACCCCCTTCTCCCTCATGTTTAATCCCATTAGTTTAGAGATTTTAAGACGTTCGGCCCATTAGTTTGGCGATTTAAAGACCTTTCAGGCAATTTTGTTGTCAATATTTAGACATTTCGTACAATTTAGGTGTCGATTTTTTCCTGGGAAGCGAAGACGAGTCTGTAATATAGTGGTAACCGGCCTCCGGATGGTAAATTTTTTTATTGAAAAATTTGCACATTTATCTTGAAGGGGCGTCTTGGGTTTTTTGTTTTGTTTTAAAGTTTGATAAAGGTCTAGGGAGGAAACAAATATATTATTAGATTGATAAATAATCAAATAAATACGCCCATCCCCCCCCCCTAACTCAAACTCACCTCACCTACCTTCTCCTACTTCCTCCATGTACCCCACTATCCACACCTTTCCCTCATACCACCTCATCTTACTTTCTGTCTACCTCACCTGCCTCTTTCCACCTCACCTTACCTCCTCTCTCACACCTCATTTATCCTACCTTCTCTTCTTACCACAACCTCTCCCTCATCCCACCTCACCTCAGCTATCCTACCTCATCACTTCACCCACCCACCTCCCCTCACTTCACCAACCTCATCCACCCACCTCCCCTGACTTCACCTACCTCCTCTCCTCTCCAACCTCCTACTCTCACCACACTTCCACCACCCTCCCTTCTCCCCTCATTCTAAGGCGCCCTCTACTCTCGGAAACTGGTACGTATGTAAGAGATTGCTTCAGATAAATAAAATGGAAATAAGATACATGTAGGCCTATCATTACTGGTAGCCATATAACATGCTAAAAGGCAAAGATGACGATAACAATATTACGGTAAGATATAAATGTGCATATATTTACATAGATACACTGACCACACAGACCTTACGATCCCAGCGAGGTGGTCAGGACTTAATTCTAGTAGAGATAGCTAACCCGTGAGTAAGGATAAGTGAAAAGAAAGGATAACAAAGGTGAAGGTTCTCTCCCCACCCTCCGTCCCTCCAGCAATTGCCGTACATGAAGACAGTTGGAAGTGAATAACCTTGCAGATCTTGGAAACCGCCTGAAGGAATTTATAGATAGTTAGAAATGGAAAGGAAATTTCATGCAAACCTTCACCTGAGAAAGAGAGAGAGAGTACAAAGGAGTACAAAGGAAGTCAAGCAACAACAGGTCAAGCGACTCTTCAAGGTTGCTTGCCCTCTAAATCACTAGGCCTACTGTAAAAAGTGTCCAACAGTGGTTCAGAGTGGGTAAGGGAAAATTGGAAAGGGAAGCACTGCCTTAAGACCAATTTCCTTGGCATGGTTAGGAGATGTTGGTACAATTTGGGTTAATAAGATAACATGATATATCTGAGAAAAAGGTTATTCATTTACAAATGCAATGGAATGGAAATGTCATGCATACCTTCACTTTCTTTTTCTCTTGTTCACCTTCTGCTCTCTTCAACTTAAAACAGTGTTTATTTCTGCCAGGTTCTTTTATCAGAAATCATTATTAACAAAAGACCAACTTCTCCCTTTTATTACCTTTTTTATTATTTTGTATGTGTTTATTGAGACGAGAGAGAGAGAGAGAGAGAGAGAGATGGAGAAGAGGATGAGTGGAGAGGCGGTGTGTGTAGGTGTCAACAAGGCATATCAAGTGGAAATGGTACCTTGCCTGTCCACATTTCGCCCCCTGTCCTCTATCACAAACAGACTTCAATATTCTCTCTCTCTCTCTCTCTCTCTCTCTCTCTCTCTCTCTCTCTCTCTCTCTCTCTCTCTCTCTCTCTCTCTCTCTCTCTCTCATCGTAACTTACGAGAACAATAAAATTAATTAATTAATTTTATTAGAATTAATAAAAGCATATTTAATTGTGAACATATTCGCAAAAGGTCAGGAAGTAGTTGATATCGAGTTTTTACCGTACACTAAAAAGATGTATAGACTGTATGGTTGGAAGAGCTATGCCTTAAGGGAGCCCACCTCGCATTTTATATCTATCTCTCCCTCTATCTTTGGCTTGTATTCATTCGGCCCCATTCAGCCTACTGTTTTAAGACGTTTACCCTCCTCCAGGTGTCAATATTTTCCTGGCGAGCGGTAGCGAGCCAGCATATATATATTTTTGTTTTGACAGCAAGCTAAATTTTGTACAGTTTTCGATAGAAAAATGTCTCCGGCGATGTCAGATTTCTTTATACAATGCTGGCTCGCTATCGCTATCCAGGAAGAAATCGACACCTGTATGGGGATAAACGTCTTAAAACAGTAGGTTGAATGGGACCGAATGGACACAAGCCAGGGAAAGAGAGAGACAAGGAGAGAAATATAAAAAAAGACGGTGAGCCCCCTTAAATATTGTATGATGAACCCCTGGATAATACCGGTATACAGTTGAACCCCTGGATAATACCGGTATACAGTTGAACCCCTGGATAATACCGGTATACAGTTGAACCCCTGGATAATACCGGTATACAGTTGAACCCCTGGATAATACCGGTATACAGTTGAACCCCTGGATAATACCGGTATACAGTTGAACCCCTGGATAATACCGGTATACAGTTGAACCCCTGGATAATACCGGTATACAGTTGAACCCCTGGATAATACCGGTATACAGTTGAACCCCTGGATAATACCGGTATACAGTTGAACCCCTGGATAATACCGGTATACAGTTGAACCCCTGGATAATACCGGTATACAGTTGAACCCCTGGATAATACCGGTATACAGTTGAACCCCTGGATAATACCGGTATACAGTTGAACCCCTGGATAATACCGGTATACAGTTGAACCCCTGGATAATACCGGTATACAGTTGAACCCCTGGATAATACCGGTATACAGTTGAACCCCTGGATAATACCGGTATACAGTTGAACCCCTGGATAATACCGGTATACAGTATACCTTTACTAAACCAAGCCTCTATTATCTGTACCGGCCACGTCTTTATAATTGTTCTAGCTATATTTAGACCATTTTGTGCAGCTTAAGAGGGGGTCATCGGTTTTTGTTTATCTTTATTTCGTTTCTCTCGTTCCCTCGCTTGTATTCATTCGGCCCCCATTCAGCCAACTCTTTTAAGACGTTTATCCCCATCCAGGTGTCCCAGCATTTTATGGAGAAATTCGGCTTCGCCGGAGAAATTTTTCTATCGAAAAATGTACAAATTTAGTTTGCTGTCAAAACAAAAAATATATATGCTTGCTCGCTACCGCTCGTCAGGAAAATATTGACACCTGGAGGAGGGTAAACGTCTTAAAACAGTAGGCTGAATGGGGCCGAATGGATACAAGCCAAATAGAGAGGGAGAGAAAGAAAAAAAAACAAGTGGGCTTCCTTAATTCCTTAAGAAGGATCTGTGGTAGTAAAAAGGGTTAAGTAAGATAGTTAAAAGCCTTATGATATATAAACTGAATAACATCGTCTAATAGTAGCCATAATAAAGTTAAAAGGACGGCATCAGTATTGAAAGGGTTCAATTTGTTATTATTGTTATTATTATTATTATTATTATTATTATTATTATTATTACGACGTTCTGGCTAACCTTAGACTATTGTACTACAGTTTGTATGTTCCAACTGACGGTAAATTGCCATATCGCCATCTTCATTACTCAGATATAACAAACTTGATAGCGAAGTATATTGTTAATCATGAACACTTAGCATTAATAAGACGCAAAGAGATTCAATTTATCATCAGCAGAAATCAATCCGACTAATTTTGGAAATCCCGCTAGGAATGGCAGGGGTAATATCTATTCCAATTGACCACTTGCAAATTTCAGGCTATAAGGAAGTTGGAGCTGTAGACATTGATTTTAAACAGAAATAATGAGTTTTGATGAATGGAAATAATATTAAAATGGATGTACTACATTTATGCGGTGTCTTATGGGATGTGCAGCGGTGTATTATAAAATGGATGTAATGTACTTATGCGTGTATTATAAATGGATGTAATGTACTTGTGCGTGTATTATAAATGGATGTAATGTACTTATGCGTGTATTATAAATGGATGTAATGTACTTATGCGTGTATTATAAATGGATGTAATGTACTTATGCGTGTATTATAAATATGGAATTGCTAATGTACTATGCGTGATTATAAATGGATGTAATGTACTTGTGCGTGTATTAAATGGATATGTATGGAATTACTTTATGCGTGTATTATAAATGGATGTAATGTACTTATGCGTGTATTATAAATGGATGTAATGTACTTATGGTGTATATTCTAAATGGATGTAATGTACTTATGCGTGTATTATAAATGGATGTAATGTACTTATGCGTTGTATTATAAATGGATGTAATGTACTTATGCGTGTATTATAAATGGATGTAAGTACTTAGAGTGTATTATGAATGGGTGTAATGTACTTATGCGTGTATTATAAATGGATGTAATGGTACTTATGTGTGTATTATAAATGGATGTAATGACTTATGCGTGTTATATAAAATGGATGTAATGTACTGTGCGTGTATATAACTGGATGTAATGTACTTATGCGTGTATTATAAATGGATGTAATGTCTTGGCTGTAGTATAAATGGATGTAATGTACTTATGCGTGTATTATAAATGGATGTAATGTACTTATGCGTGTATTATAAATGGATGTAATGTACTTATGCGTGTATTATAAATGGATGTAATGTACTTATGCGTGTATTATAAATGGGTGTAATGTACTTATGCGTGTATTATAAATGGATGTAATGTACTTGTGCGTGTATTATAAATGGATGTAATGTACTTATGCGTGTATTATAAATGGATGTAATGTACTTATGCGTGTATTATAAATGGATGTAATGTACTTATGCGTGTATTATAAATGGATGTAATGTACTTGTGCGTGTATTATAAATGGATGTAATGTACTTGTGCGTGTATTATAAATGGATGTAATGTACTTATGCGTGTATTATAAATGGATGTAATGTACTTATGCGTGTATTATAAATGGATGTAATGTACTTATGCGTGTATTATAAATGGATGTAATGTACTTATGCGTGTATTATAAATGGATGTAATTGAATTGTGCGGGTGTATTATAAATGGATGTAATGTACGTGTGCGTGTATTATAAATGGATGTAATGTACTTGTGCGTGTTTATAAATGGATGTAAATGTACTTATGCGGTTGATTATAAAGTGGATGTAATGTACTTATGAGTGTATTTAAATGGATGTAATGTACTTATGCGTGTATTATAAATGAATGTAATGTACTTGTGCGTGTATTATAAATGGATGTAATGTACTTATGCGTGTATTATAAATGGATGTAATGTACTTATGCGTGTATTATAAATGGATGTAATGTACTTATGCGTGTATTATAAACATAGTTGCTCGTATTTCGGCAAAAAATCAATGTCTAAAGCTTGAACTTCCTTATAGCCAGAAACTCGCAAGTGGTCGATTAACCCTCTCACTCCCACCAATCCCTTCCTAAACTGAATAAAAGTGACTAATAATAGCCTCAATACAATGAAGGGTTAATAAGACTAAGTAGTTTCTCGTATGTGTTCTTGCATTTTAGCACTATCTGATCCAACGTCTTGTGGGTTTTTATTATAATTTGTTTAATTATTACAGTGTACTATCTTGCTTTCTGCCATTTTCGAGCAATGTATTTTAGCTTGTCCCCTAGGCTAACGAAAATATCTTTCCAGACTTCCTTCAAACTAAACCCCCTCCCCCCCAAACCCCCTTCAAACTAAATGAGTACATTTTTCGATAACAAATGTTGAGGCCGAAGGCCGATTTCTTCGAAGTTACAAGCTCGCAATCTCTCGCCAACAAAAAAGTCGACACCTAAATTGGGGGGAAGCGTCTTATATAGCCAAACTAATGGGGTGAAACATCTAAGAATCTAACATATGTGCCAAAGCAGGCCCAAATAGATCCAATACTCGCTTCTTTTCTATTATTCTGGCTATAATTAGACGATTATATTCAGATTAGGAAGGGTTTATGGACGTCAGAAGGATAATTGGGATAGTCCATACCCTTTTCGTTCCCACAGATCCTTCCTAAGCTGTATAAAATCGGTTACTGATGGCCAGAACAAACTGTCAACACGTGTCATGTTCAAGGGGTTAATATACATTCAATCTTTGTTCAGTTTTGTTTAACGCTATTTGATCACCCCATTAGTTTGGCGATACTAAGACGCTTCACTCCATTCAGGTGTCTATTTTTTCTGAGCGAGCGATAGTAATCCTTTAACTGTGTACAAATCCTGTAATATGTACACATTTAGCTTGCAAGGGGTCTAGGTGGGTATTTATTTTAGTTTGAAGGAAGTCTGGGAAGGCGTTTAGTTAGGCCTAGCCTAGGAGACAAGCTATTATAAATTGCTAATAGACATTCAGAAAACAAAATCGACAACTGAATAGGGTGAACTCCAAATTAGTGTGGTGAAACGAAAAGGTTCCAAAAAGACCTTCCTCGGACCAAATAGGGTAAATATTTGTTAATGACGGGCAATATGTACTTATTAGTCTACATCCAAAATAAGAAGAAGTCTCTTTAACCCTTATTTAGCGGGCTAGGCGGTCTATTTGACCGTAGCGCCCAGCGGTTTTTTTTTTAACCCTAAATAGGGTTGTTTACGTGATCATTTTCATGCCTAAATAAGACCCAGAGCATAAAACAAGTATCTATCCCTGAAAGGGCGTAAACAGAGCTTTCCAATGACACCCGAACCATCCTTGTACGACTACTGGTTCTCTTGCAACGATCGTACAACAAGAGTGCAAAAACCCTGTAATTAGGTAATTTCCCTACATAATTCCCTGTGTAGCGAGTGAGAAAGGAGGGGGGAGAGTAGAATACAGTTCAGTATGTCCACGGTGGTCGTGTGGAGCGGTCATAGTGTTGCTAGGCTCCTCACACCGCTCCGCTCTCTCTCTCTCCGCAACATTACGTGGTGAAAATGGCGAACGACATAAGTTGTGAACTGCCACATAGTCCAAATTTATTTCACACGACATAAGTTGCGCGCCGACAGTTAAGGGTTAATATTAATGTTGGAGAACTTCCGAAAAAGGGTGTACATCAGTGTTCACGCACACACACACACACACACACACACACACACACACACACACACACACACACACACACACACACACACACACACACACACACACACACACACACACACACACACACACACACACAACACACACACACACACACACACACACACACACACACACACACACACACACACACACACACACACACACACACACACACACACACACACACACACACACACACACACACACACACACACACACACACACACACACACACACACACACACACACACACACACAAATAACGTCCCAAGAAAAAATAGCAATTCATTAAATTCCAATAAAGTAGGATTAAGCCAGCTGGGACGGCGTAAGGTGATTCATCTTCCTCTCAGTGAAGGTCATATGAGTCTCCTGAGGGGATTTATAGTCCTTTCTTTCGTAAGCCCTTTCGCATACAGTCAGATTTGATTCACCTACACCTGGTCTGGAATAATTTTACCTATATTTATTCAATTATTTATTGTTTATATATATTTTGTATTAACCTGAAGAAATACCGGTAATAAATTCTCTAGTGGCTGGTTAATGGACATATAAGAAACTATTATATCTCTGCTATAATTTATTATATTATCACGTTTTCATGATTTACAACATACTTCGTTAACACACATCTTATTAATAGCTGAGTAATCTAGATGATAATATGGAAATTACCATACACTGAAATAACCGGCTATATTACCAAGCCTTATCAAAAGATAACTTAACCTAAACTAACTGTAATCTATACCTAAGCTAACTAACCAAAAGTAGCCTACCTTAAACTAAACTTAACCAAACATAACTTCAAAATAATCTAATCTAACCTGATTCAACATTATCTAAAAGAAACTATAAAGAAACCAAGCTCAGCCTATTATATATTGACCTTATGAAACATAACCAAATTTATCATCCCTCAATCTAACTTAATATGACCCAAATGTACAATTGGTCACTTGCATTTGGATACACTACGTAATTTTGTATGCAACACAATATGGTATGATTGAATTACACAAATATATTGCTATACAACCGTTAACTGGTCATATTATTCAATTATTGCATAAACAAATAAACTTCTAATTCAGTCATACTAATTTCATTCCATACATAAAATCACAGTGTAAACAAATACTTGCAGGTAACTGTAGGCCTACTTAAGTTGATTTAAAATGTACAACAGTTCCTTGTGAACATTCAGAAAGGTTAAGTTTCTTCTTACAAATGTAATAATTGGGATTAATTTGTCAGGAAACTTTCTAAATACAAATTATATATACTGTTTATATATATATATATATATATATATATATATATATATATATATATATATACTGTTTATATATATATATATATATATATATACTTTCACAACGAAAAATATGAGGCCACTAACATTTACGAGTACCTGTACCAAACCTTACCCAAAATCACCTACCATTACCTCTTCCAATTACATGATCCCTATTATAAAAGTACCATAGCCACCGATACATGATTTGGTTCACCTTATGAAGGACCGATACAAATTTAAAGTTTGAACACAATCCTAATTAACTCTTTAGGTCTGAGTGGACCAAGCTAAATTGAATACAATCACCACATAACAATGATTTGGGCTCGTTCCACAACACATATTATTATAATTGATGACATCTGATTAAAGTGACTACTATATAACTTAACCTTACCTAAGCAAACCAAACCTAAACCAAGCCGAACGTAGGTCTATTTAAGGGGAGATATCCACCTGGAGGATTTTTTTCTGAACCTCTTTCTCCCTCATGTTTAGCCCCATTGCTTGTGAGATTTAAAGACACTTGGCCCAATAGTTTGGCGATTTTAAGAACCCTCGCCCCATTTCTGTCAATTTTAAGACCATTCGTGCCATTTAGGTATCGATTTTTTCCTGGCGAGCGATAGCGAGCCTGTAATTTAAGGGGAACCGGCCTTTGGCCGGGAAATTTTTCTACCGAAAAATGTACAAATTTATCTTGAAAGGGGGTCAAGGGGGAGTAATTTTAAGCTTGAAGGAAGTCTAGGGAATCAACTAAACACCTCCCCTTAACTTCAAAGTGTACCGGTATGCTAAACTACTTGAGTGTGGAAAAAGATAAATTCGAGCGAAACTACTTGTGGCGAAAATACTGGTAATCCCCATAGAGGAATTGCACCTAAGGACGAGGGCTCCTATTCCGGTATCCCTTCCTCAGTATAAATCTAATCTTGCTCTCTCATCTCATTCTTGCTTATAATTCATTTAAACTTTACTATCTCGATCTCACTCTAACCATTTGTAACCCACGCCTTCTCAACCGGAGGTCGGTCGGGAGGTCGGTCCGGTCGGTCGGGGGTTGCGTATGATTAATATTATATATACCATCTCGATATTACTCTAACCCCTTTGTAACATTCACCTTGCCTACCCCCTCCCCTCCCCTCCCCTCCCCTCCCCTCCCCTCCCCTCCCCTCCCCTCCCCTCTTTTTTTTGTTTTTTATCTTTTCGTAAAGTAATGCCAGATTTTCACATTGTTTATTCTTTAGTTCTATTTTTTACAAAGTCACGTCCTCCGTATGTTTGTATCTACAGTATACACGTCCAAGAACCGGTACTGAGCATTATATATATTCTCCATCCAATGGCAACTTCTCATAATTATGCAGTCCTCCCGACGACAATGTATAGAGGTTGACATTAAGGGGGTAGTATTCGCTTTTTATGGACCCCATTCCCCCTCATTCTTTAGCATATTCGTGTTGAGGTTTTAAGACGTTCGTTCTGTTAGTATGGCGATTTTGAGACATTTCGCCTCATTTTTGTATCCACTATTAAGACCTTTCGTGCCCTGTAGTTGTCGATCTTTTCCTGGCGAGCGATAGCAAACCTAATTTTAGAAGGAATCGGCCTTCGGCCAGGAAATTTTTCTACCGAAAAATTTACAAATTTATCTTGAAAGGGGGTCAAGGGGGTGTTTTTCTAAGCTTGATGGAGGTCTAGAAAGGAAACTAAAAAATAATTAAATATCTATATATATAGTCCAAAATCCAAGTACTACCCCCTTAAATAGAAAGATTATGTTATAAATTATGTAGCTGCGACACAGTTCTTTTCACGTACAGTTGCCCAAATATGTGATGTCGCGCCACCTAGTATATGTGATGTCGCGCCACCTAGTATAAGTGATGTCGCGCCACCTAGTATATGTGATGTCGCACCACCTAGTATATGTGATGTCGCGCCACCTAGTATATGTGATGTCGCGCCACCTAGTATATGTGATGTCGCGCCACCTAGTATATGTGATGTCGCGCCACCTAGTATATGTGATGTCGCGCCACCTAGTATATGTGATGTCGCGCCACCTAGTAATGTGATGTCGCGCCACCTAGTATATGTGATGTCGCGCCACCTAGTATATGTGATGTCGCGCCACCTAGTATATGTGATGTCGCGCCACCTAGTATATGTGATGTTCGCGCCACCTAGTATATGTGAGGTCGTGCCACCTAGTATATGTGATGTCGCGCCACCTAGTATATGTGATGTCGCGCCACCTAGTAATGTGATGGTCGCGCCACCGTAGTAATGTGATGTCGCGCCACCTAGTATATGTGGATGTCGCGCCACCTAGTATATGTGATGTCGCGCCACCTAGTATATGTGATGTCGCGCCACCTAGTATATGTGATGTCGCGCACCTAGTATATGTGATGTCGCGCCACCTAGTATATGTGGATGTCGCGCCACCTAGTATATGTGATGTCGCGCCACCTAGTATATGTGATGTCGCGCCACCTAGTATATGTGATGTCGCGCCACCTAGTATATGTGATGTCGCGCCACCTAGTATATGTGATGTCGTGCCACCTAGTATATGTGATGTCGCACCACCTAGTATATGTGATGTCGCGCCACCTAGTATATGTGATGTCGCGCCACCTAGTATATGTGATGTCGCGCCACCTAGTATATGTGATGTCGCGCCACCTAGTATATGTGATGTCGCGCCACCTAGTATATGTGATGTCGCACCACCTAGTATATGTGATGTCGCGCCACCTAGTATATGTGATGTCGCGCCACCTAATATATGTGATGTCGCGCCACCTAGTATATGTGATGTCGCGCCACCTAGTATATATGATGTCGCACCACCTAGTATATGTGATGTCGCGCCACCTAGTATATGTGATGTCGCGCCACCTAGTATATTTCGATCAATAATTGGTATCAGCACTATCTAAGCATTAATTCATCGTATTGAGTGAGATATACAAACATGTTCCTATCTTACCACACCCAATTCAACATCTGACAGACAGTAATACAGCATACAGCGAGCAAAACGTAATGGCAGCGGCGACACAAATTATTTGACTCTTGGACACAGGTAACAACTTTTGTCTTTTAACCCTTTCTGTACCGGCGACGTATTTTTACTTTTATTCTAGCTATATTTAGACGATTGTATGCAGTTTAAGAAGGATCTGTGGTAGTGAAAATGGTTATGTAAGATAATTCGAAACCTGTTAATTGTTGGAGGCCCTCTTTAAACTGAATAAAATCGTCTAATCGTAGCCATAATATAATTAGAAAGACGTCGTCGGTACAGAAGGGGTTAACTCGAGGAAGATACCTGTCTAGGAAAGTATAAAGACACAGTAAACAAATCACTTTAATTTCCTTTCTACGATGATTTGTCTTCTTAATTATATTCAGGTTAAGATTAAACGGTTTTATTCAGTATATGAAGGACATGAGGAAGTCAGCGGGTACATTATTAATCCTCTTGAGGGGATAGTAGTGCCTGTTTTTTGGGTCTATTTATTCAGTTATTCCTATATTTATAGTTTCCTCGCTGGACCTAGATCATGCTTAAAAAAACACCCCTAAATAAAGATAAATAAAGATAAATTTGTACATTTTCGGTTGAAAAATGTCTCGGCCGAAGGCCGATTCCTATTAAAATTACAGGCTCGCTATCGCTCGCCAGGAGAAAACAGACAGGTAAATGGCACGAAAGTTCTTAAAATTGACAACGAAATGGGGCGATAGGTGTTAAAATCGCCAAACTAATGGGGCTATACACGAGGGAGAAAGTGGTCCAGAAAAACGATCCTTCTCCCCTTAATGTGTTAGGTCCTTCTAAAACTAAATACAATTGTTAAATGTCAGAATACAATACTATTAAAGTGATGCCATATTTTGAAGAGGTAAACCTGTCACACGAAAAGTTAATAAAATAGTAAATTGAATCACAAATTAACCTTATGTATTAACTTTATTACCGGTACTAAATTAGCTTGAAGGGGGATGGGCCGGTTTTCTGGACCACTTTCTCCCTCATGTTTAGCCACATTAGTTTTCAGATGTTAAGATGTGTGCCCCATTAGTTAGTCGATTTTAAGACCTTTCGCCCCATTTCTTCGTCAATATTTAGACCTTTCGTGCTATTTAGGTGTCAATTTTTTCCCTGGTGAACGATAGTGAGCCTGTAATGTTGGAAGAACCGGCCTTCGGCCGGGAAATTTTTCTACCGAAAAATTTACAAATTCATCTAGAAGGGAGATCTAATGGATGTTTTTTTTTTTTAATTTGATGGAGGTCTAGGGAGGAAACTAGAAAAATAATGAATACATGCAAAAATCCCCCCAAAAGTGAACCATCTCCCCTTAAAGTAACTTGCCTAACCTAACCTAAGCTATCATAGCCTACTGTATGTGTTGCTTATGTTTTTCATTTAATTATTAATGAATTCTATACCACGTAATGATCATGCAGTTGCATCTTAAAACACAAAGCTTACCATAAATTTGTTTTTAATATTTTGCTTTATCCCCAGGTGCATTTATCAACGTCAAATTGAAATTGTCACTGTGTGTGTGTGTGTGGTGGGGGGGGGGGGGGGGCAGTGATACATCTGTCCTTGACCCGTTTGATATTGCGAAATCCTTGACGTTAATGAATAAAAAATCCTCACCGGATTGAGCGCGTTAACAGAGCTTTGTTTTTGTCTGCAATGTATTTTATCCCGCTTTAGTGTTTTTGTATTACTTTTTGGAGAGAGAGAGAGAGAGAGAGAGAGAGAGAGAGAGAGAGAGAGAGAGAGAGAGAGAGAGAGAGAGAGAGAGAGAGAGAGAGAGAGAGAGAGAAAGAAAGAGAATTGTGCAGGAAAATTCAGTACAGTGTGATTTACTGATGACAAGTAAATAAAGAAAACGGGCAAATATGTTTTAGTAAATGTTTACCAAAATATCCCTAATTCACCGGCATTTAAATGTAATTTTTTTAATTAAATAAATAATACAATGCCTTGCCAGAAATTATATATAAACGAAGCACTAACTAAATCAAACTGTCTAATTAGATCTGAAAGCAAACCAAAGAAATCCTTAGTATGAACACAATCCAGAAAGTACACCTTACCTAAACCATATACAGTATAATATTATATTCAATTAGAACTTAAGGGGAGATTTCCACTTGAGGGATTTTTTTCTTTACCCCTTTCTCCCTCATGTTTAGCTCCATTGCTTTTGAGATTTTAAGACGTTCGCCCCTTTAGTTTGGCGATTTTAAGAACTTTTAACCCGTTTATGTCACTTTTAAGACCTTTCGTCCCATTTAGGTGTCAATTTTTCCTGGCGAGCGATAGCGAGCCTGTAATTTAAGAGGAATCGGCCTTCGGCCGGGGCATTTTTCTACCGAAAAATGTACAAAGTTATCTTGAAAGGGACTCAAGGGGGTGTAATTTTAAGCTTGTTGGAGGTCTAGGAAACACACTAAATACCTTCCCTTAACCCCTTCTGTGCCGGTGATATACTTATCAATATATTCTGGCAACTATTAGATGATTTTAATCAGTTTGAAAAGGGCCTCCAGCAATTAAGAGGCTTCGAACTATCTCCCTTAACCCTTTTTACTACACAGACCTTTCTCAAGCTGCACAAAATCGTCTAAATATAGCTAGAATACGATTAAAAAGACGTCGCCGGAAAAGAAGGGGTTAAGGACATTTACTGCATATCAATTCAGCTTAATAATTTTCTAAATAGAAAATATTGCTAATGGTTGTCGCATGTTTAGCAGTAAATCCCTCCTGAAATGCGTCAAATGTCTTTAACTTGAAACTATGACACTTCATGGACCTCCAGTGATTTGTCATTATATTGCACAACATCTACCGTTTAATCCTTTGAAGATTATGACGAGTTATGACAGTTTACTTGGGATATTATTAGATGATATTATTTAGCTTAGGAAGAACTTTTGGGAGCTAGAGCTATTTTGTGAAGAACCTTCTTAAATTACATCAGTGCTATGCATATCCCAATTAAGAGATACAAAGATTTAAAGCGGTATATTTATATACATATATATTTATATACATATATATATATATATATATATAATATATATATATAATATATATATATATATATATATATATATATATATATATACCTGTATAAGGCTTGCGACTGTACAATAACCATTTCAGAGGATGATGTAAATATTCCTGATATTTTAGGTATAATTAGGCGATTGTATTCAGTTTAGGACGGGTCATAACTAACTATCGGGACACAAACTAGCATCATACACGTTCCGACTCACAAATTCTTAATATACTGCCTAAAATCGTCTACTAGTAGCCTGAAAAACGTATATTTGCGTTATCGATTACTGAAGGGGTTAAGCGTTGCCAACCAGTGTCAGTTTATATCCATTATCAATATGTTGCTGGGAGTGTTGCACATCACAATATGTTGCTGGGAGTGTTGCACATCACAATATGTTGCTGGGAGTGTTGCACATCACAATATGTTGCTGGGAGTGTTGCACATCACAATATGTTGCTGGGAGTGTTGCACATCACAAAGTCAGGTAAACCACGTTACATGATTTGAGCTCCTTCCATAATACAATGAAGGCCTTGGGAACTGGCAAGGAAGTAAGTAAGGTAGTGAGTAAGTAAGTAGGTAAGTAAGTAAGTAAGTAAGTAAGTAAGTAAGCAAGTAAATAAGTAAGTAAGTAAGTAAGTAAGTAAGTAAGTAAGGAAGGAAGGAAGGAAGTAAGCAAGTAAGTAAGTAAGTAAGTAAGCAAGCAAGCAAGTAAGTAGGTAAGTAAGTAAAAAATTAAGTAAGTAAGTAAGTAAGTAAGCAAATAAGTAAGCAAGTAAGTAAGTAAGTAAGTAAGTAAGCAAGTAAATAAGTAAATAAGTAAGTAAGTAAGTAAGCAAGTAAGTAAGCAAGTAAGTAAGTAAAAAATTAAGTAAGTAAGTAAGTAAGTAAGTAAGCAAATAAGTAAGCAAATAAGTAAGCAAATAAGTAAGCAAGTAAGTAAGCAAGTAAGTAAGCAAGTAATTATGTAGAGAAGGAAGGAAGGATGGAAGAAAAGGAGACTGGGAGAAGGAAAAAAAAGGGGAAGGAAAGAATGAAGACATGCAGAAACTACTAACAAGTTGCTGGGTAGTGTTGGGGATATACCGGTACAGTGTTTTGGTTACTTGACAACAACACGATAATAGACACCACTTAACTTGATTTGGTCCGGAACACACGCACACAAACACACACGCAATATATAATATATATATATATATATATATATATATATATATATATATATATATATATATATATATATATATATATATATATATATATATATAGTATATGATATCCCACGTTTTATGTTTAGGCAAAATTGGTATTTATGACTTCTTCTAACAGGAAGAAATTGAGAAGTCTATATACTGTATATACATTTAATAAAACACAAGGCGAGTTATAACAAGGTACAGAACAACACTTTTTGGTAGCATTCAAGGAGACTACTGCACTACTCTTCTTCTTCTTCTTACCTCTGACCGGGTATAGGCTATCCTAGTGTTTACTAGCCTATACCCCTTTAAAAGGACATTAGCCTAACCTAACAACCTTACCTAACCATGGCGATGGGCTGACCTATCAGAGTGAGACCTGAGCGATCTCTGCCATACCCATAGCTTACTCTGACTGTTCCTTTTACTTATATATTTTCTAGATCTCAAGTGACGGCGTCTCTTCCGTGGATTGCCCTCCCAATCTACCAAGATTGGAAGCTAAAGCGTCACATTATTCCTTTGCCCCTCAACTTTCTCTTCATAATTGCTGAGGGGCACAGGGCCCTGGGTGGGGCTTTGGTTTCCCGGGCGTTTACGCACCCTCTCAGCTCCCCGCCATGGAGTGGCTTCGGTCACCCAGGCTTTATTGTGGTCGGCAGGGAGGGTTCTGTGGGGGCGCTCGTTTATGGCCTTGGCCTTACTCGGGGCCTTGGGGCTGTTCGGCCAGGCAGCTTGGGGAACAACAACAACAACAACCTTACCTAACCTATCCTAGTATTATAGGTGGGGGCTGCTGCCCCCACACCCCCGCTTTGACTTAGATTGTTTGTGTATTTGTCTGTGAAGTGGGTATTTTTCAATTTGTTGATAACGAAAATTCTCCATGCGGACTATATGGAGAAAAATATGGCGAATCTATTGGTGCCTATTTTCCCCAATAAATTGTTTCTCATAACGCTGCACTAGTGTCGTTGAATATAACCCACTTTTTTTATATATACAGAATATATAGTTTCACACAAAAAACAATGTTATCAATGTTACATGAAAATCGTACACAAGATCACAAGATGAAAATACAATCACAGTTTACATCAGTTAGTGCCTAAACACTTACATACTCGAATATGAAACTCATGATACGCTTCTATCAGGCGTAAAAGTATTCATGGAAGTAAATCTTTACGTGAGTTCTTAGATTAAATCAAACTTCATTTACATACATAGTGATAATAATACATTGGATGCATACAAATGGAATTGGCGAATTTGAGTACTTACTTTACTAGTTTTCAAGAATTGAGTTATAGCGTAGTTAGCCTGCCCACATCGATATGAAAGCACGTTTTCTCTAGTCGCTCAACTATATTATTTATTATGTTCACAAGGAACAATAATTATTTATCTATATGGAGGTCACAAAGTACAAAGTGTGTGCGACGGGTAGTGTATATTTGGAGGGTTCATTTCCTACTATTCAATATATATATTTACGTTGACACCAGAGTGTTTAATCGTAAACTTAGAGTATTCAATAGGGGAGAACAATAACAAGGACAGTTCATGTGCTGTGTATTCCTGTAGGGAGAAATACTTAGGCCTCAAGCATGTAACTCACATGTATTTGTGAAATATTTCACATACAAATGATAGTTCTATGCTTGCCAGTATTAGAATTAAATTTAATCAATTCGTCCCGAGTTGCGTGGGGTTTACTGTAAAAATTGTCCAAGCAAGAGGTGCTTTAGAAGCTGAAATACAACAAAATGGGGCTACTTCAACATTTGTAACTGACAGCTATACACCAGGTACGAATGTGAGGTTCAGTTCATGCTACAGGCCATAACACATACTGTCTAACAAACATATTAGTTGATACAATATAAGATTTTTTGATCGAGTTAACCGACCGTAAAATACGAAGATGGAAGAGAGATATGTTTGGTCACAGGCTGTAAGTGAAGCCACATTGTCAAGGTCACATGCCTTGGAATTAATTTATGAAGTCTTTTATAGGGAGAATTCGACCCAATGATTTTAATATAACTCGTTAGAATTTGGCCTGGGCTACGGAGAGGGCGTTAGGGTGACGTATATTGAGCGTAACTAGCGGGAAAATAGCCGCCAGGGCATATTCTTACTTACAGATCTCCCCGCATCAAAAGTGTTAAGGGTGACTGTACATTATTCATAGCTAAGAAAAATCCAAACACTATCCTACACAAGGTTCATTGGTTTGTGTTGTTGGGGTAATCTGTGTTTACATGGTCATAACACCAAACAGACACTCCACTTAACATGATTTGCTCTAGTTCCACAACACACTCAGAGGAGGACTGTTGGGGGAATTGGCGGGAGGAATAGATAGATGGAACGTGGACAGAATACAGATAAACATTATATTCACTATAGCAAGAAAAAAGGAGTCTTGGAGGATCAAAATTGATGAGGGCAATTACATATTAAGCTATGCCAAGTACAATCCAAACAATAACCTACAAAAGGATAGTTGCTATGTGATGATGATAATGTTGGGGTAATCTCTCACTCACTCACTCACTCACTCACTCACTCACTCACTCTCACACTCACACTCACACACACACCTTAACCCTTAACTGGCGGCGCGCAACATAAGTAGAGTATAATAAATCTGGACTATCTGGCGGCGCTCGACATAGGTCTTGTGGCAATTTCAGCACGTAATGTTGCTGAGAGAGAGAGACAAGTGGTGGCAGGAGAGTAGCGAGCGTATGACTGCTCCAGACCACCGCGACAAACCTACTGACACGAATCCCACCTCCTCCCTCCCTCTCTCACTCGCTATATATGGAATTGTATGGGGAAAGTGCCGAATTACATGCTTTTTGCACTCGCGTTGCGCGGTTGTTGCAAGAAAACTAGCCATCATAAAAGGATCGTTATGGTGTCATTGGAAAGCTCTGTTTATGCCCTTTCAGGGATAGATACTTGTTTTACGCTCTGGGTTTTATTTAGGCATGAAAATGATCACGTAAACAGCCCTATTTTAGCTAAAAACACTCCGCTGGGCGGTACATATAAATAAACCGCTAGCCCGCTAATCTAGTGTTAACATGATTTGGTATAGTTCCACAACATACACTGAAGAGAAGGACTGTTTGGGATAGTTGGGGGAACTGGCAAGATCGATAGATAGACAGATAGATAGATAGATAAAATGTAGAGAGAATACAGATAAATAGCAAAGAGACAGCGAATAGAAAAAATTATGAGGGCATCTGCATATAAAGCCTTGCCAAGTAGAATCCAATAGGTGTCGAACATCAGACGAATTATATTGTTGGAATTATTGGTGGTACCGGTATCCTGTATTTACCTGGTGACAATACCACACAGACACAGAGGAGGACTGTTTGAGATAGTTGGGAGTCTTCGACAGATAGAGTATGGACGAATGGAGGTAGATTTCGGTCGACAGATAGATAGATAGATAGGATGATTATTCCTGATTCCGTTACGAAGAGGGCTGTGTTTTGCTGAATTGAGAGTTTATTTTTGTCGTCTCCAGATCCTTTGACACACTACTTCTCCTAAAAGCTGCTTCCACGACATTGAACACCAAGACAAAAGTTGTTCACAGAGCCAAACGGAGCAAAGTAAAACTGACGAATTTCCAATACACCTGCTAAGTAGTTCGTTTCGCTGCGTTTTGTTATCTCCGGAACCTTTGACGCACTACTCCTGCTACATGACTGCCTCCACAACAATGAACACTAAAACATAAGTTGTTCGGAGAGCCAAAATTAACCTAGCAAAGCTGCCAGATTTCCGCTACCGACGGTGGTGGCTCTTGCACCACGAGACTGTGTTTTCATTTTTGTCATCTCTGGAACCTTTGGCGTACTACTAAGTACTCTTAAACGGTTGCCTCCACGATATTAAACATCAAGACCAAAGTTATTCGCAAATCCAAAATGAACAAATTATACCCCGACAGATTTCTGCTACCGACTATGGTTGCTCTTTCCCCACAGGATATAGCGGAATCGGATTCACTGGATTAATTCTCCATTATAATCATATTGATATATATATATATATACCGGTATATATATATATATATTTTTTTTTTTTTTTTTTTTAAGAGACAATGAACGGAGGAAGGAAAACACATAAAACAAAAAGGTCCATGTGCCTAAAGGCATCCTCCATTCATAAAATGTTTGTAACAACTGGATTTAAACTTTTGTAGATTGAAAGTTTGTGGAAAGCAACTCGAGGGAAGTGAATTCCAAAGAGTAGTAGTTCTAGGGATAAATGAATTTTAATAAGCAGAAGTTCTGCATTGTGGAGGAGAAAGTGTAAATTCATGGGCGCTCTCAGCTGCCATAGTTCTACGGGGAAAGATGTGGAGAGGCGGCATAATTGAAGCAAGTTCCTCGGAACAATTGCTGTGAAAATATCTGTAGAATAATGCAAGGGATGCAACGTTTCTTCGTATGGATAATGTAGGAAGGTCCTGTGTGATTGCAGGGTTATTGATTAATCTAATAGCTTTATTTTGAATTTTGTCCAACTGCCTCAATGCAACCACTCCACTTCCACTCCACAGAGGTGAACAGTAATCCATCTGAGAACGCACATGACTTTTATATATTACGGCCAACTGCTCGTCAGTGAAGAATTCTCGAACTCTGCACAGGAGTCCCAGTTTTTTAGAGGCATTCTTAGCAATGCTTCTAACATAATGTGTCCAGCTCAAGTTAGTAGTTAATGTTACACCGAGAATGTCAATACTAGGGGAAGTGGGAATATGTACATCATTAAACAATATATGGGAGTCAGTGAGATTCTGTCGGTTAGAAAATTGAATGTACTTGGTTTTCTGTGCATTAAAGGAAACTAGAATTATTTTGTCCCCATTCATTAATTCTAGAAAGGTCCTGGTTCAGAGAAATTGCAGTGTTTATTTTTGAATTTATAAGATCGGGTTGGATGAAAGAATTGGTAAATGTGAAGGAACTGTGGAGTGTCGAGTCATCTGCGTAGGAATGTATTGGAATATGAGTGGTAGATATGAGATCATTGATATGAATGAGGAACAGAGTTGGGGCCAAAACTGATCCCTGGGGAACACCAGCATTTATTGAGTGAAATTGAGAATAAAGGCCATCTACCATTACACATATTTTTCTGTTATGAAGATAAGAAGAAATTAGTGGAACTAATGATGCAAGGCCGTAGTGTGACATCTTCGACAATAAGGATTGATGCCTGACTCTATCAAATGCCTTTGATATTATTATCCAGTGCTATTGTATGTGTTTCACCATGTTGGTCTGTAGCTTGGTTGATTTGATGCGTAAGAAGGCAAAGAATGTCTGCAGTTGATCGACATCGTCTAAAACCATATTGCCTATCACTGATTAATGTATTATTCTCAAGATGCTTAATTATATATGTGATTATTTAATATAATTTATAAAGAAAGTATATACTGTATACCTGTATAAAAGAGAGAGAGCGAGAGAGCGAGAGAGAGAGAGCGCCCGCTGGGATAGCTGGAGGAACTGGTCAGAAGAAAAAACAAGGAGGAAAGGAACAGAGGAAGGAAAGACAGAAATAGAAGAGAGAGAGAGAGAGAGAGAGAGAGAGAGAGAGAGAGAGAGAGAGAGAGAGAGAGAGAGAGAGAGAGAGAGAGAGAGAGAGAGAGAGAGAGAGAGAGAGAGAGAGAGAGAGAGAGAGAGAGAGAGAGAGAGAGAGAGAGAGAGAGAGAGAGAGAGAGAGAGAGAGAGAGAGAGAGAGAGAGAGAGAAAGGAAGGGAGGAAGAAGGATAGGGAGGAAGCAAGAAAGGAAGATAAGGGGGAAGTAAGAAGAGAGGAAAAAAGAAAGGAAGGGAGGAAGGGAGAGTGGACTAAAGAGAGGAAGGGTGGATGGAAAGAAGAGTGAGGAAGGAGGGAAAAGAGGAAGAGAGGAAGGTCCTAAATCCGAAAAGATTTAGTAGTGAAGACAAAATTAATATAATCGACACATGTGAAGGAAGGGATCTGCATTAACCCTTGTCCAGCGAACATAATTAAATATTTTTCATATTTTCAACTCGCTTTAACTCTGTGAAACGATAGGTTATAGGGACAATTAAAAGTGTGAACAAAAGTGTATATTCTGGGCTGTATGTAGACACCAACCTGTTGTTCCTTGCTGCTATGTGGCCTTCAAAGCGACTTCATGAAGTGACGTGTTTATGCTATCCAGGCAAAATTAAGGTACCGGTAATGAGATAGTTTCCCGTTTTTCTGGGTTTTCAACTCGCTATAACTCTTGAAATGAAGGGTTATGGTAAAAATTAAAAGTGTGAACGAAAGCTCGAATTCTGGGTGTATAATGACTATGTAAATAGAAAAAAAATCATACAATATAAAGTTTTAGTGGCAGAGGCATGGCTCTAGTTGTATAGCCTCCTTATTAATTGCCCAAGGCTGGAAATATATTTCATAGCTGCATAGTTCACCGAATTATATGATATGCGCGCATGTAGAGAACTTAATTTTCAGTGAATTTTGTTCCTTGTGGTGGGGATAAAAATATTAGTATAAAATTGAATATTGATGGTACATAGACTTTGATGATACCATTGGTAAGAGAATGCAAAATACTATTTAGCGCTGACCTAAAACCCCTGAATTGTCATTGACTTTGTCCGTGAAATTGTCTAAGTGTGCAGTCGGAAGTTTTCAATTAACTTGGTGATAATTCGAGGTTTCTTTGTATGCTAATATTATGGAATAGCCTTTCCCTTTTTTCTTTTTTTTTGCCATGTAAGAAAAAAGTGAATAATAAGCAATTCTTCCAGCCAAAAATCAACCGAGTGAATATTTCATCTGGCAGCCATAGGCTACCAGTACTATCAAACCAAGAGATTATCTTTTTTGATTGATTTCTATAAAATCAAATATTGATGATAGACTATTGCTGATTCCACCACCGAAGAGAGTAGATAATAATACTTGTGCTTAAATATAAGAAAGTAACATACTGTATAGTTATTTAGTGAGTTTCAAATATATCTTGAGGTAAGGTGCGGAAAATCACGATTTGAAGTGGAAAACATTACAAATATTTACTCTACACAATAATCATTAAAGGTTTAATGTTTTTTTGTTATCAACATTTTAGTATTGCCTTCCCTCTACTTCCTGATAGTTATGTAGTAAAGTACGGTTGAGGCGATAATTGTGGGTGAAAAAAAAACAGCGATAATAAAAAAAATTTAGGAAATGTTTTGGCGCAAATTTTTGAACGAACGGTCTTATAATTAGTTACGTAAGTTTAGGGATGTGCGTGAAAGGGTTAGGATAGCTAGTTTAAATTACTATGATGCTTCAATATCTTTCTTACGATAGTTTGTACTACTATGATACCTAAATAACCTTCTTAAGATAGATAGCGTTTACTTCTTGGATGTCTAAATATCTTTCTTAAGATATATACTTTACACTCCTTGAATCCCTAAATGACCTAAGCTGAGCAAAAGTGTCGACTAATAGCCAAATAAATAAAGGTGTGACCAAATGCTGAATAAATTAAAAACTACACTGAAAACATTGTGTGTAGACATACTGTATATAACAAAACTGGTGCACATTTTAAGTGTTAATTTGAATAAATATAGGAGAGCGTCACTATTTTCATGCCATTCATTGTAAAACACAATAGTAATATTCACCATTTATATATTCAAAATAACAATATATAAAAGAAAAAGATGAATAAATATGGAAAATAATAAGGTCGAAGTTCCCCACAACACTATTATTACATACTTAATACGATACCCTTTATGTAACAAGTATGTGTTCTATAATGCATACATGAATCGTACTGCGCACCGGACAATAAACAAAACAAGAAAACAAAGAACACAATAGGCGAGCGGAAATAAATGGATTGAAAATTAAAGATCCACACAGGCCAATAAAACTAGTGAATCCTAAATTAGAGAAAATATGGAGAACAAAGGCCCCGTTCAATTGAACAAGGGGAGGATACAGGCGAGAGAGAGAGAGAGAGAGAGAGAGAGAGAGAGAGAGAGAGAGAGAGAGAGAGAGAGAGAGAGAGAGTTTGTATGTGTTATTACACATATTTAAAATCATATAAATCTATCAGCCACATAAAAAATACTCTCTAATTGAAAAGGCTGGGTGAGTGATAGACAGTCAGACAGAGGGAGGCAGAGGGTTGAACTGACAGATATATAGACAGACAGAGATGAAAGAAAAGAAATACATCAAACTGTCTCTCCTTTCATCCACATAATAACAATACACTGTTAAAAATATCAAGGGTATATATTAATTATAAAAAGGTATACAGAAATAATTGTGTATATTTATAGTGATTTAACTTTCTATAATTATTATAAATATGCCTATTACTACCAATATACCAGTTATATTTGTATTATTAAGACAGTTATACACAGGACGTGCTCAACTGGATAATGTAAACAAGAGGTGCACGTTTCTATATGTAGTTTTGTTTACACAAAAATGAATCAATTAATCAACGACTATGAACAGCAATAGCAAGAAATCAATACAATAGGAATAGACTAATAACAAAATTAAATCACATAAATATACAATAAGTGGCAATGCTAAGAATACACTAAAGGAGGAAGGAGGCTAAAGTGATCCTGTTAATCAGTAGCTATAACTATTAAAAACTCATTAGTCGTTGGCTGAGACGAGAGCCTGAGGGCGAACTATGAGGATCTTTTCTACTGGACAAGGTGAAGGGGAGTTGACATGGGAAGGGGAGAGGGAGGTCCTGCAGATGACAGGACAGATGGGAGTATTTCAAAACACTAGCCAGGGTGGGTGTGGTGGGATGCGGGGGGAGAGCGGCGGACCAAAAAGATAGCGGAAGGGGGGGGGGGGGGGGGGGGGGGGGAAGAGACTTGCTTCTGAGTTTTAAAATATATGAATGGGTGAACCTAGTTTTGGCAATCCATAGTATATACTCAAGTCGCATTAACGTACGTCCTGACTTATACTTAATGAGAATAGGATTTGTGTTTTCCAACTAGACTAGGGACGCCCTATGAACGTTGTTACTACTTATCTAAATTATACCTTAGAATTATACACACTTAACACTTTCTTTGTGGGGATCTACATAGCTAATAATACGCTCTGGCGGGCATTTTCCCGTTTATTATTTCTGATCAATATAAGTCACCCTAGCGCCCTGTCAGTAGCCCTGACCAAATTCAAAAGAGTTCCAATGAAATGATTGGGTCGAATTTTCTTCATACAAATCTTCATTCATTCATTCTGAGATTCGCGGAATTCAGAATATTGAACGAAAGTTTCCTCGTTTTTGTCCGCTCGCGGCCACTCAACAAGATAATATTACATTGTCTCTTACTCCCTCTTTCGTATTTTACACTCGCAATAACTCGATAAAATAATCCGTAATTTTATCAAGTTTTTCTGATAAGACAACAGTATGAGCTATGGCCTGTAATATGCAATAAACCTCACATTAATACTTGGTATAAAGCTATCACAAATACATTTTTTTTTTGTATTTCAGATCTTAAAATACCTCTTGCTTGGACACACCCTCCCTCAACCAATGCATGGAGACTGATACAAGTAGGTGGCAAGCGGCCAGTTGGTGTAAGCATCTGGCAACAAGTGGGGCGGGTTGGTGCAACCAACTCAGCCGTTACTATAGTTCGTTCATTCTAGGTTGGGCAGAAATTGTAAACTCTAACCTCTGTAACTCAAAAAGGGCTAGAGAAAATGAGCCGTTACTTTCCACACCTAATTCATAGCCAAGTCTTCCTATTTGGTAGAATATTTAGCTCTATTACTATAGTACTTTTTGAGTTACAGAGGTTAGAGGTTACGATTTATGCCCAAGCTAGAATGAAGAGACTATACCTACACATGTTGGTATCTCACCTGCAGTATAGGCCTTTTTTACATAGTACGTATCAGTACATTGGCTGCAGCAAAAGGGTTAATACGAATAAAAGGACTGTTTTTACCCTTCTCAATGTTTCTGAATATGTACATGAAGCGCTTGTACTATTTCGCTGAATATACAGTTAGGAACACACACATAGTGTTACTAAAATGTATACAGAATTTGCTTTCGAAAGTCAATGAACACTTGTTAGATTGAGGGAATGTTTGCACCCTTCTTATTAACTCTGAATATACGTGTGAAGAGTTTACCTTATTTTCAATTAATATTCACTTACGAATGCACACCTGACACCGTTATGGTTCTATACAGAATACATCTTCCTGAATGAATGACCTCATATTATAATTAGGGAATAGTTTTACCCTTCCCAATTACTTCTACAAATGCATGTGGAGCACTTCTCTTATTTCAATAAATACAAACTGTATGAATACACATGTGGTGCAACTACAACTATGGAACTTAAATTACCCAAAATCAATACAAACTTAATATATCAAGGGAATGGTTTTACCCTTCTGAATTACTTCTACAAATAAGCATGGAGCGATTAATTATCTAATTTCACTAAATACACACTTTATGAATATACACATGCTACGTCAGCCTTTACTTTCAGAGATCTATCCATCTCTATCTATTGCCCGACGCCGTGATCCCCGAAGGGGTGGCCACGAACGAACCGCCCCCATGCACCTCTGTCCCCAGTCAGTCGACGCCCCTCCTCCCAACCAGCACCGCCTTCATTCATATACTTCTTCACTCCATCCTTCCACCTCTCCTTCGGTGCACCTCTCTCTCTGTCCTTCCACCTCGCTCTCGTACACCCTCTTAAGCGGGCATCACACTGGGCCAAATTCTCGTCATTCTCCAATCTCCAGTCTCCGTTTCCAGTCAGTAGCGCCGGCAAATTCTATCACACACGCCAAGCGTCCTGGCTGCGTGAGTCTCCGACACAACAATAACAACATCCGACCTTAGCCTATATTGGTCCGTTTCACCTATACTGTAATGTATAGTAATATGGATTTACATCTACAATTATAATGCAATATGACTCAATCTACACGTTGGTGTAATTGTTTTTAAATTTGAAGCTTATATGAGGAAATTTATATTTTGAACTTTTTCGATTCATACCAATCGCCATGGCGTAGGCCAGTAGAACAGTGGTTTCACTTAAACTGTAGAATATGGATTGATATTGACAAACTTTGTGTAATAGGACCCAATCTATACGTTAATGTTGCTATGTTTTGCGTGTGAAGCTTATATAAGTAGCTATGAGGAAGTTTTTCGCAAAATATAGGCTATAGCCTGACGGAGCCCCTGTCGTTAGCTCGACACTAAACGATCGTTTATATTGTGCTGTTTCACCAATAATTTGGAGTAATATGGATTTATATCGACAATTATATTTCAATATGACTCAATCTACAAGTTTGCGTGATTATGTTTTATATTTGGAGCATATATGAGGAAATATTTTGAACTTTTCGGAGGTTGTAGAATGCTTGGTAGGCTATAATCCTGTGTATGCGGGTAGACCTGTATTTATCTCAATAATTTGGTAATGTTACAATATATTTTTACATTTTACATTAATAAATAGTCCACTAATATACTAGGTTAGGTTAGGCTAGGTTAAATATATTATTCAATGATTCTTAGTAAATAGGCATCTGAAAAACAGTTCCTCCTGCTACACAACCGAATGTTTTCGTTTCATACCAATCGCCGTGGTATATTTCGACGTCATATACTTGAGATATCAATGAGATTAAATGCGAGCTATAAAGAGGCTGACAATCTACCTCCATCAAAAAATGGAGCTTCCCACCCAGTGCGGGAAGCATCCTAGCTCCATCAAATG
The DNA here is from genome assembly GCA_032716605.1 of Paralithodes platypus. Lineage (NCBI taxonomy): Eukaryota > Metazoa > Arthropoda > Malacostraca > Decapoda > Lithodidae > Paralithodes > Paralithodes platypus. The sequence continues at coordinate 8,405,030 of CM064568.1, forward strand.
GTGATATTTGTGCTGGAGATTGGCGGTAGCTCCATTTTTTGCTGAAGAATGACGAGAATTGGCCCAGTGTGATACCCCCTTTAGTCATTCTCTCGCTTTCCATACGTTCCATATGGCCGAACCATCTCAAGTTTTCTTTTCACACTTTCCAGCACATCTACCTCCACACCTCCTCCTTACTTCCTCATTCGTCCGTCTATCCCTCCATGTAACTCCGCACGCACTTCTCAAGTAACTTATTTCCACCGCTCTCACTCTTGGTCCGAGTCTCTTCCCGAACGTCCATACTTCGATTCCGTAAGTTAGTGTCGGGATTACCACACTGTCATGCAAGGACTTTTTCACTTCCATACTGACCACCCGTTTTCTTGTTACTGCTTTCAACGTTCCTACAACCCTCTTCCCCTGTTGCACCCACTCCCGCACTTCTTCATCCATAGTCCCATCTTTACTTAACACACTACCCAGATACTTAAAAGAGCTGACGATCTCCATAGCCTGACCGTTCAACTTCACCTCACACTCTGTGACTTCAACTCACACTCTGTGAGATGATACAATCAATTTGAATCTAACAAAACTTTATGAGTCAGAAAACGGGAGGGTTTACGGTAGTGCAATTACGGGAACACAATGGGAGCTTAATTAGGGATTTTACTGTAAATATTGGACTTATCAAGGACACTCAAAATGAAATAGCATATAAACTCTACCAAACACATAAAGGACTGGGTAAGGATGCACTGATTAGAATTATACAAGTTTCTGTCAATTAATAAGAACACTGGGAATATTTTGAGTTGCACGACTATAAGTGAGGGGGTGATGACTGTGAATTGAGCTTTTGTAGAGAGACTCGTAAGTCAACATGATCACTAGTTCACTACTACAAGGGATAGGACGACGCAGTTACGAATTTTTGTGTACTCACAGGGTTCATCCTCATTTCAGGTGAACATCCAGATACTTAAGATTGTCAGGGTTGGTCTATCACACACTAAATAGACTTCATGAACCTCGAACGACACAGGAGTTAGCCTACCACACTTCAAGCGGATTTCAGCAACACACATTGAAGGCCCACCACACTTCAGACGAGTTTTAGCAGCACATATGGTGGCCCACCACACTTCAGGCGGACTTCAGCAACTTGTAGCTTTTTGGAGCAGGGTTAGCGAAAGGGCATCAGTCTTCCACTTTCTCAGTGTCTTCGGCAATTCAGCTTTTCACTGTTCAATTAAGTGGGAGGAGTAATTGTCGGCACAGTAGGAGATCAACGTCTCGAGTTCTTGCAATTCCCAAAACTTTGCGAGGATGTCTAACTCTTCCTCTTCAGGCTGACAGGGACGGAAGGGATCATCCTCGGTTTCAGGCTCAATTATCTCATCCCCCTCCCTGAGATCTGAATGCTTACTGGCTTTTATAGGTGCCCTCTGGCCCGACTTCTTTTACCAACGGCTAATCCCGAACAAGCAGACCTAGACTGCTCCCTGGCTCTAGGACCTCGAATGCTCTCAAGCTTCTTGGGAATTTGTTAGTCCAAGTTACTACTGTATATAGTGACGCTTGCATTATCGAGACCTGGCTTTCAGATCCACTTTACCACAGCTAATTTATATTCCAGTTGCCTATTAATACCCGCACACGCTAATTCTTCCACAATAGTTATGTTGTCACATGTCTGTCTAACCTGTAGGTTATCAGGACTTTGCGTAACTATACGGGAAAAGCTCTGCCATACATACACTTACACTAGCTTCCAGCTAGGGAATTCCCCACACACACCGAGTCTAACTAGGAGTATCTATCATTATTACATATCCGAAGTACGTGTTGTATATATATCTTGTGTATCCTTATGTTTTATGAATAATGCTTACTGTACTATTGCTTTCACAATTTATGATTTATGATCTTGATGCATTATTCCTGTATAGATAAACTCACAAATGCATACCACTTTATAAGTTAAATAATAAAACTCGTACAACTGGCTCTTGTACCATCTCAAAACCTCCCCCTCGGTAAAACAGAACCGTGACAGATAGTTAGAATGTGCGCCTACTCTCAGTGGTAGTCGGCATCTTATATTATATATATATAAAGACACACTCACACACTCAGAGTAAGAGAGAGAGTGAGAGAGGAAGAGTGACGAGTGAGAGACTGGCCATAAACAATTTCATATGAGTAATTCAGTCACATATTTACAACATACAAACCGTGTACCGTATATTTCATGTATACAACGGCACACTATATTGGTAAATACCGGTACATGAAGCTTACAACCCATAAACAAGAAAGGTAGGGAGAATGGCAATACAAAACACAAATTCTATTCACGTACCGTTTTACGAGGTACTGGGGAACTGCAACCACTGAAACAGAGAAAACAAATATTACACATACGGAACAAAACACTCAAATGACAAGTCAAATTCAAATGCTAACACACACGCACACACATGTGAAAAGAGTTGAAATTAACACAGATATATGAAAATATAGAGAGACAGTCAAACACCCACCCCAAGGCAAAATAGAGAGGCGGATGGACTTAATCAGGCCACAGCCATCCACACACACACACGTATAGTCGGTTTGTTTTCAGCTGACGACAAACGGAATCCCTTACCAACTTATTTCTCCAAACTCAATGTACATACCGGTATATGAAAACTGTAATGTCTCTGCGTCATATGAAGGTCAAGTTTCATAATTAACATTATATTTTGCTGTAACATTTTCCTAATAGCGTAGCAGTCAAGATGGGGACAAGGCAATTTTACTGTCAGCTGGGGAAAAGAAAAAGAAAACGAAAAAAGAAAACGAAAAAGAAAAAGACACTTCATCAGGATCATATGATTGCTATCTAATTAATTAACCGTGTACCGGTATTATTAGAGGTGTGAAGGTTATACAGAGTGAATAATGTACCCCTCCAACATAAGAAGCTCTTAAGAGGGATATGATCATTAGCAGAGATCACGTGCGAAACAAAGTGTCCCTGCCTAAAACAAAGTGAACCTGTTAAACAAAGCTGAAGAAAGTACTGCACGCACGCACACACACACACACACACACACACACACACTCACCCCCCCCCCCCCCCCCCACACCCCCCCGGTCGGGTTAGTTAAGTGGTCTACGGCGCTGTACGCTGACTGCGAGGTCAAGGGTTTGAATCCCCCAGAAACTCTAAGTTTTGTTTGGCTATCCCGATGGAGAGGATTGTATCATAGTACCTCCCTAACCAAGCTAAGGTACTCAACTATGAACTTGTGTTAGTTAGCCTACATGTACTTCTCACCAGTGCATCTGCGTATGTACTATGGTGGGAACTCGGCACCTAACGGTCGCCAAAGGTCGCATGTGACTTCATAGTTAAGGTAGAATATACATTGAACTGTACCTATGTTAAAAACAAAAAATGTAGGTTTGCAGCCGAACAATAAACAAACCATTTTATTATTACACAACAAAAGTCGTGAACATGAATTTCTGGACGTATTGGGAGCGACCTTTATGGTACAGAGGCGAACTATTTTGAGTAACTGCTGGAGCCAGAGCATTATATTACTGAGGTTCACTAGTTATTGCTCACCGTAGTAGAATATTAACCCTCTCACGACCATATGACGCAGAGGTTGCCAGATTAGCAATACTAAATAGAGTTATCTCACTCTTATAATTACTTCTCCAAAATTAGTTATCTGCCCACAGCTAACTCAAAGACAAATGCAGAAGTTGAAGTAACTAAACTAAAGGTTTCTAAATACCCCTGATGGTAACAAAGGCTTTAAATTATCCCCAATAGGCTCAACATCGCGTCAAAAACGTGAGAGGGTTAAACATTAGGTGGAGCTCAAATATTCATGGCCACGACTGTACATACACACGGAGCTCATTGCCCTACCCACGTTACCACTCTTATTGGCATGAGTAACAAGAACAATGGATAACTGGAAGCCTACGCAAGATAAATATGAAATGCAAAGAAACATTATTTTTGAGTAAACAATGATGCTGGTAATATCAAGAGAAGTCAACAGAAGCCAAATACAAACACATATACACACACTCACTCACGTTCTCCTTAAATGAATGCAAACATACAAAACACATATACACCAACAATGTATTTTTCTTTATGTGAATGAAGGAGACAAAAGGCAGAGCTGCCTGTAACAAGCATCTCTCCCAAAGTTGAAAGAGTGACTGAGCCAAATTCATGGTACATTAGTCAAAATGTCTGGACACACGAAGCTTGAAGCAGTTTAAGTCATAGGATAAGGGAAAGACAGATTGAGGGAGAGAGTTCCAAGGCTTACTTGTTAAGTAGAAGAAAGACTGGGAAAACCGGTTCAGTCTTGGGTTAGAGAGTTGGACAGAATAGGGGTGGAAATGTGTTGAAATGCGGGTGCCTGCCCTCTCCTTAAGTGAGGAAGTATACACTGAGAAAGCTTTGAAGAACACTGATTATTGTAATAGCAGTAGAAGAGTGAGAGAGATGCAACATTGCGGCGTGTACAGAGAGATTGTAGGGAATTAGTAAAAGGAGGCGAGTTGACAACATCCTTTTGACTCTATCCTTTCGAGAAATACCTCCCCACACATGAGAACAATACTCGAGACATGGGCGCACTGTGCCCCTATACAGAGCAAGAAGCTGTGCCGGGGTGAAGAACCCATGGATACGATTGAGCACACCTAAGTTCTGGGAAGATGGTTTTGCAAGTGATAATATGACCTTTCCAAGAAATGTTGGAAGAAAAAGAAACAAGAATACTGAGAGAGGATGAAGGGTTGATTTGTGTATTGTTAAAGTATGATAAATAGAAGTGTGGGAGTTTGTGTTGTTTAGATATATGTAAATATTGATGTTTTGGAGCATTGAAAGTAACAAGATTTTCTCCTTCCCAATCGGAAATAGTTGGCAGATTAGAAGATAGGTGTGCTATTGCCTCATCACATGAGTTTTTGAGTGATTGCATGCTGGGTTGTTGTGGGGAACTAGTTGAATAGTGCAGGCTAAAGTCATCAGCATATGAGTAGATAGAACTGGAGGTACAGTTGAGAAGATCATTAATCAATATTAGAAAGAGAACTAGAGACAGAACAGAACCCTGAGGAACACCTCTTCCTATCCATTTCACTACACTAAACAAGCACACCACTCTTCTTTCCAATACTGTACACCAAAAACCAAATGTTTAACTCTTTGAGTACCAGCGACGTGTTATATTCTATTCTAGCTATATTTAGAGGATATTATGCAGCTTAGAAAGGATCCATGGCAGTTAAAAGGGTTGGTTGACATAGTTTGAAGGCTTATTATTGGTAGAGGTCCTTCCTAATCTGAATAAACTCGTCTAATAGGGCCAGAATATGATGGAAAGACATCCCTGGTACTGAATGGGTTAAGTAGGCTCTCGCACTCTCTCAACTTTGGGGGGAGACACTTGTTACAGGCAGCTTTGCCTTTTTTCTCCTTCATTCACATAGAATACTACCATCATCACAATCAACCACCAATACATTATAATAAACCCAGTACTACCATAATAATGATAATCTAACACCCAGACTACCAACATCACAACCTACCACTTCTATCATATTCTTAACAAAAATCTACCAGTACCCAACTACCATCATTGATATCAACCAGTACCATCTCAATAACCCCAATACTACCATCATCATAATCTACTACCACCCAAACCACACTACCATCATCGTAATCTACCACAACGACTAGAGACGACCATCAATCAGCATTAGAGGGGACTGGCCGGATGTGAGGGCGTGAGGGGGAATGGTGCTGGAATATTGGTCGATTATATGGCTCCAGGGACCCCACGGAAATAAGGAGGGTTGGTCAGAGATGAAGAGATGGAAGGGTTTAAGATGGAATAGAACAAATATATATGTGTAACTAAATATATATTGGTAGGAGAGCAGGAAGATGGGTCAACTGTAGTGCTACAGGGACACCATAGAAGAGGATAGGGGGAGGAAAAAAAAAATATATATATATACCGGTATATATATATATATATATATATATATATATATATATATATATATATATATATATATATATATATATATATATATTATATAAATGGGGGACCAAGATAAAATAGATGATAAGGTGTGGGAAGGTGTGGTGGAGTGGTCTTGGTACTAGACTGGTAATCTTAAGGTCCCGGGTTCAAATCCTGTTTTATCAATGGGAAGATATTATTGGGGTGGAATTTGTGCTGTACTTAGTTTTAGTGCAATCACCACAAAGCCCATTGACACGCCATAAAAAATACCCAAGCTGTTCCCAATAAATTAGCATTGAGTGAGCATTCCCATTTACAAAATATGCTATGTCCAAGATTCTATGATGAGACAGCGTCAAAGTGACGATGCAGCTTCAAGTAGTCAGAGTTGCAACGGGCCACGAGGAGACACCCAGGTGTCATAGGTCTACAAAGGTAAGACATTGGACGAGACAGTTGCAATATTCAAACTGTCTTGATGTCTCACTCGCCATCTCGAATAAGACCTGAAATCACCGTGATAGTAGAACAGATTGAATGACACTTGTCCTTGGACACCGTGGACAAGAGAGAGGAGGGTGACAATTGAAAATGTGAAATATAGTTTAGGAGGAGGAATTAAAGATGAGAAATATTAATGGTGAAGGGAAATGCTGCTGGAAAATTGGATTATCCTATGGCTCCAAGGTCACCATGCAAGAGAGGGAGAAGGGCAAAAGATGAACAAAATAAAATAAAACAAAACAAAACAAAACATGGGGGTGTTAGGATGGCATAGATAATAAATATGAAATGTGATAAATGTTGATAAAAGAAAGTTGAATGATTGGATGACTCTATGGTTTCAAGGACCCCATGGAAGAGAGGGAGGAGGACAGCAGATGCAAGGAAGAGGACGTGGACCAATAATAGGTAAGGAGGAATGGTGGTAGAAGATTGGTCGATTGTATAGCTCCAGGAATCCCATGGAAGAGAGGGAGGAAGGCAAGAGATGAAACACAATTAAATGATAGAAAGAAGAAAGGGATAAGATGGAAAAGAAGGTAATACATATGTAACTAGTTCAGTGGTGCTAAGAGTTGAAATATTGGTCGATTTTAAGGTTTCAGGGACACCATGGAAGATAGGGAGAAGAGCAATAGATGAAAGGAAGATGAAGTGGACCAAAAATGAAAAAGGTGGTGAGAAGGAATGGTGCTTGCAGATTAGTTGATTCTAAAGCTTCAAGAGATAACAAAAAATATTAAACATTATAAACAGAAGTACCGGTAAGTGATAAGATGGAAAAGAGGATAATAAATATGAAACTTGTTAGCTGGTGATACAAGAGTTGAAATATTGGACGATTCTGTGGTTTCAGGGACTCCATGGAAAGAGGGAGGAACACAATAGATGAAAGAGGATTACGGATGAGGAATGAAAGATGAATAACAAGCTATTTACATGTTAGATAATTAGACAACTCTACAGCTTCAGACACACCATGGCAAAGAAGGTTGTGGGTAAAGGAACGAAAAAAAGAGGGAGCGGATGCACTTGTGGGGGTATGTGTGGGGAGCAGGCTGATGGCCAATACCTTTTTCCGACAGAATGATACACAGGTACACATGGAAAGTGGAGTGGAAGAGGGAGGGAGAGACAGTGGAACGAAAGGCACTGATTGACTATATATGTATGGATGAATGCTAGGGTTTCTAGGGGTATGGGGGGGGGGGGGTGCTGTCTGACCACTATGTAGTAGTTACTACTAAAGGAGATACAGACCGAGAGTGAGATGGAAGGATGGAGTTTAGAGATATATGAAAGCAGTGTTGGTTGGGAATAGGGGTGTTGGCTGACAAGTGACAGAGGTGCTTGGGGGCGATTCGTTCGTGTCTTATCTCCTTCGGGGATCAAAGCGTCTGGCAATAGCTAGATAGGAAAACAAAGGAAGAATGGAAGATTATATCATTATACAAGACTCGTTAGGATGGTTCTATTAATTCAGAAATAAGTTGAAACAGAAGGCTATAGGCAAAGGAAGCAAAAGAATTGGGAGGCGGGATATGAAAACAAAGATGAATAGAACAAGAGTTATATGATAATAGGAGTCCAATATAATGGGAAGCATGAAGCATTTATAACTTCAAAGGCCGCTGTGTGAAACAATGGAAGGAAGACAATTATAAGTAAAAAGAAGGAGATGATAAAATAGATAAAACAAATAATGAATAGTAACAGAGAGAGAGAGAGAGAGAGAGTGTGTGTGTGTGAGAGAAAAAAGAGAGAGAGAGAAGCATCTAGAATTTCAGGGAAAGGATGGACTGTAAGGAATGGAATGAAAGTATTAGGAAAAGAGGGACAGGAAGAGAAGGTATAACACACATAGGATTGTGTCTGATTATGTTAAGTCCCATTTATTTCAGACGTCTATTTCCGGGTTAGCTCCTACTATACAATTTAGAGTATCACATTATTATAATAGCATTTTTAGTGCATTTTAGTTATTCCATAATTATACAGTTACAAATGCATGTGCTAGATATTTTGTGAATGCTTAGCATAATAGTGACTGGTTATATATCGTATATATATATATTGCCCAAACGAGAAAATAATATATTTGAAATTCGTTTTGCAAGTACTTAAATGGGTAATATGCACGGCTATGTATAAACAACCCAAGAGTCCACAGATTTACAAAGGTGGTATAAACAAGAAAGGAAGGTACAGAGAGGGAAAATTAATATACTTGTGAGATTACGGGCATTACTAAAAAGACACAGTTTATGATATCTAATTACATGATAAAGTAAAGGGAAGCAGAGGAGGGACTACAACATGATAAAGTAAAGGGCAGCAGAGGAGGGACTACAACATGATAAAGTAAAGGGCAGCAGAGGAGGGACTACAACATGATAAAGTAAAGGGCAGCAGAGGAGGGACTACAACATGATAAAGTAAAGGGCAGCAGAGGAGGGACTACAACATGATAAAGTAAAGGGCAGCAGAGGAGGGACTACAACATGATAAAGTAAAGGGCAGCAGAGGAGGGACTACAACCAATGGTAATGTAAGCAATGTGTTTCAGTCATTGTAAGTTGTCATATCATTTCCGAACTATCACAATAGTATTCAACAAACGGTGTATGTATTTCGATTCCTCTCTACAAAAGTCAGTAATATATTAATATCAATCAAACCGGTACTGATAGTATATTGCTACAAGTCAAAATCAAGGTAATTTGTTGAAGGAAATACAAATGACAAACGATAAACTGATTTGATTCGTCGAAAATTCATAACATTAACTTGGAAAAATAGTGGAGTAATACCCTCGTGGTTGGACTTCGGCAGAAAGCTAAATCTCCAATCTCACACAAGAGAAATTGAATGGAATTCCTGAAAATCTTACACAAAAGAAATTGAATGGGATTCCCGAAAAAATCTCTCTCTCTCTCTCTCCTATCAACTTTTCCCCCACATATCTCTATTCTCCATTTCGTTAATGTAACCAACGTTCTCGGAATATCTCTTAGTCTCCTTTCTGCGCTTCCCACTAATTATTATTTTTCCCCTCTACTTTCCCACTCCCTCCACTACTGTCCCACTCCTTCCACTACTACCCTTTTTGTCATCCATGCTGGTTCAAATTACGTCATGCGCACCAGATCCGAAAAGTTGATGGAGAAATATCGCAAGATGATCCAGCACTACAAAAACAAGTCAAGGAATATCATCATCTCAGGCATTCTCCCCAAGATCGACGCACCTGACAAATTCTACGACAAGGCCTTCAGCACAAATAGCCGACTAAAATATTTGTGTCTGAGGGAAGAAGTTGAATTCATCAACCTCTGGGACAACTTCTACAACCAGCCTACTCTGTTCCGCAAGGATGGCACTCATCTAAACCCTGTGGGTTCAGCACGCATGGGTCGTCTCCTACACGAAGCAGTCCGCAGCCATGGATCAAAAACCGCCATCCGAGAAGAAGCAGCAGTGACATAAATCATCCAACGCCAAGAAAAAACAGAGGCAACCGAGGACCACCAGCGATAAGGACCGAAGACAGCGAGGACCGAGGACAGCCATGAACATAAATGTAGATCCGACAAGAACCAAAAATATTATTAAAGAGCGTTCCATGAGTTCTAAAATAACAAATTTAAAGGTTTTCTATGCAAACGCTCGTAGCATACGCAATAAATTTTCAGATTTAGAGGAGCTAGTGTTTACAGAAAATTATGATGTGATTGGCATAACAGAATCTTGGCTCAATACAGAAGATAGAGACTTTTTAGCAGAGTATTCACTTCCCGGTTATGTAATGTTTGAGAAAAGCCGAATAAATCGAAATGGAGGTGGCGTTTTACTTTATATCAAAGAAAGTCTTAACCCTACCCTCTTGTCAAAACCTCAAATTGTGAACGTCGACGCATCTTTTGTGCTAATAAAGAATAATAAAGGTACAAAAATAATACTTGCATTAATATACAGACCTCCAGCTCAATCAGAGCAAACTGACCGAGAAATTTACGAACAAATTGCAGATGTAAGTAACTCACAAGATACCGTAATTTTTGGCGACTTTAATTTACCTGTGACCAAGTGGGGCGATACTCTTACTTCACACTCCGGACATGACTTGTATACGAACTTGCAAGAGAGTTCGCTTTATCAATTTGTTTGAACGCCAACCCGTGGTAATAACGTTCTTGACATTGCACTTGCAACAAAAGAAGAATTAATAGAGAATTTGAATGTTGGTGATGAATTCAGTAACAGCGACCATCGTACGATAACTTTCACTTTAAAGTTTACTAGTAACGAACCAAATAGTATCATCGAAAAAGTCCCTAATTTCAAGAAAGCAAACTTCCATAAACTTAGAGCTATGTTTAAAGAAACTGACTGGAGCTTTTTAATTCACAATAACGACATAAATACATCTTGGAAGTTATTCGAAGCCACTTACCTAAAAGCAGTGCAAGACTGCATACCATCGAAAATACGGCGTCCAGGCCATAATAATAAGCCCAAATGGTGGAATAAAGATATTTCAAACTGCCTGCTTGCTAAAAAATTTGCTAATGATAGATTAAAATCCTCACAAAATGACGAAGAACGGGTGAAATTTGTAGAGCTACGACGCAAAGCCAAAAAGTTAATTAAGCAAAGTAAAAAGACCTTAGAGTTACATATTGCGAATCAAAGTAAAACAAACCCGAAAGAATTCTATAGTTATATCAGAAAGAAAAAAGTAGTTACTTCAACTGTTGGACCGTTAGTCGATGAAAATGGAGAATACACCAAAGACGAAGTACAAATGAGTAATGCCCTCAATACCTTCTTTGCATCAGTTTTTTACAACAGAAGACCTCAGTGATATCCCTACACCATCGCCGATTCAGATTGATAATTCAGATGTTCTAAGCAATATCACCGTTACAGAGAGAGAAGTATTGAATTGTTTAGATAAACTCAAGGTAAATAAAACGCCTGGACCTGATACAATCTCGCCTAGAGTTCTAAAGGAAGCTAAGGATGAGCTCTCCAAACCACTGACATTACTATTCAATAAATCCTTGCAGTCTGGAACTATGCCTGATCAGTGGAAGCTAGCCAACGTAACACCGATATTCAAAAAAGGCAGCAAATCCCTACCCAGTAACTATCGTCCAATTAGCTTAACCTCAGTTGTATGTAAAATGCTAGAAACGGTCATACGAGACAGACTCGTAAATCACTTAGAGGAAAATAACATACTTAAAGATACTCAACACGGCTTTCGTAAAAAAACGTTCCTGTTTAACAAACCTCTTAGACTTCTTCCACGATATCCTCAACCTCTACGATGAGAGTAAAGCTGTAGATATTATATACCTTGATTTTCAAAAGGCCTTTGACAAAGTTCCCCACAAACGTTTACTGCTAAAACTAAAAGCACATGGAATACAAGACGGTGTGTTGAAATGGATAGAAAATTGGCTCAGCGACAGAAAGCAAAGAGTAGTCATAAACGGTAAGGCATCTAAATGGACCAATGTAAGTAGCGGGGTACCCCAGGGATCGGTACTAGGACCAATTCTCTTTCTAATTTACATCAACGACATAGATGAGGGTCTCACCTGTACAATCTCAAAATTTGCTGACGATACAAAAATTGCAAATAGCGTACTCTCAAAAGAACAAGTTGACGATATGCAACACAATCTAGATAAATTGTCATGTTGGGCCCAAATTTGGCAAATGAGTTTCAATGCGGATAAATGTAAAGTACTACATATCGGATACCTAAATGAGAAAGCAAACTATTCGATGAATGGCACTCAGCTTAAGAATGTAAACAGAGAAACCGATCTGGGAGTAACAATATCGAGTAACGTAAAACCGAGTCAACAATGTTCAGAAGTTGTTAAGAAGGCAAACAAAATAATTGGCTTTATAGGCAGGTCATTTGAGCATAAATCCAAAGAAGTTATCCTAACCCTTTACAATTCCTTAGTCCGCCCTCTTCTGGAATACTGCGTTCAATCCTGGTGCCCTTATTACCAAAAAGATATAAACAAGATAGAACGAGTTCAACGTAGAGTTACCAAAATGATACCTAGCCTAAAGAACAAACCATACGAAGAGCGTCTTAGAGAATTAAATCTATTTCCTTTAACCCAGCGCAGATTAAGAGGTGACTTAATTCAAGTGTTCAAAATCATCAAAGGCATCGACAATATGAACTCTAGTAAGTACTTCACTATCGACCAATCTAATTACACGCGGGGAAACCGTTGCAAAATTATTGGTAAATCTTTTAACTCACACGAATCTAAGAATTTCTTCTTCAATCGAGTTGTCAACTTGTGGAATGGGCTTCCCCGAAACGTTATAGACTGCATCACCGTTGATTCATTTAAACTCCGCCTAGACAAATATCTCGCATCAACCCCGCGACTGACTGCGTTTGTAAATGAATAACTTTATCCCCCCCTCAGTTACTAACCCATCTGTCCCCTACTAACTTCCTAATCCTGCCACGGACATTAGTTCCAGGGCAGTAATTCCCTTTCCAATGTTCCCTTACCCACTCTAAACCACTGTTTGGACACTTGATCCTCAGTGTTTTGGAGGACAAGCAACCTAGAAGGGTCACTAGACCTGTTGTTGCTTGATTTCCTTTGTACTCCTTTGTACTGTCCCACTCCCTCTACTACTGTCCCACTCCCTCCACTACTGCCCCACTCCCTCCACTACTGCCCCACTCCCTCCACTACTGTCCCACTCCCTCCACTACTGTCCCACTCCCTCCATTACTGTCCCACTCCTTCCACTACTGTCCCACTCCTTCCACTACTGTCCCACTCCTTCCACTACTGTCCCACTCCCTCTACTACTGTCCCACTCCCTCCACTACTGCCCCACTCCCTCCACTACTGCCCAACTCCCTCCACTACTGTCCCACTCCCTCCACTACTGTCCCACTCCCTCCACTACTGTCCCACTCCCTCTACTACTGTCCCACTCCTTTCACTACTGTCCCACTCCCTCCACTACTGTCCCACTCCCTCCACTACTGTCCCACTCCCTCTACTACTGTCCCACTCCCTCCACTACTGTCCCACTCCCTCCACTACTGTCCCACTCCTTCCACTACTGTCCCACTCCCTCCACTACTGTCCCACTCCCTCCACTACTGTCCCACTCCCTCCACTACTGTCCCACTCCCTCCACTACTCCCCCTCATCCACTGTCCCACTCCCTCACTACTTTCCCACTCCACTACTGTCCCACTCCTGTCCCACTCCCTCCACTACTGTCCCACTCCTTCCACTACTGTCCCACTCCTTCCACTACTGTCCCACTCCTTCCACTACTGTCCCACTCCTTCCACTACTGTCCCACTCCTTCCACTACTGTCCCACTCCTTCCACTACTGTCCCACTCCCTCCACTACTGTCCCACTCCTTCCACTACTGTCCCACTCCCACCACTACTGTCCCACTCCTTCCACTACTGTCCCACTCCTTCCACTACTGTCCCACTCCTTCCACTACTGTCCCACTCCTTCCACTACTGTCCCACTCCTTCCACTACTGTCCCACTCCTTCCACTACTGTCCCACTCCTTCCACTACTGTCCCTCTCCTTCCACTACTGTCCCACTCCTTTCACTACTGTCCCACTCCTTTCACTACTGTCCCACTCCTTCCATCCACTACTGTCCCACTCCTTCCACTACTGTCCCACTCCTTCCACTACTGTCCCACTCCTTCCACTACTGTCTCACTATTTCCACTACTGTCCCACTCCTTCCACTACTGTCCCACTCTTTCCACTACTGTCCCACTCCTTCCACTACTGTCCCACTCCCTCCACTACTGTTCCACTCCCTCCACTACTGTTCCACTCCCTCCACTACTGTCCCACTCCCTCCACTACTGTCCTACTCCTTCCAATATGTCCCACTTCTATTTGTACTTTCTCACCTTTTCTACTCTCTCACTGTCTCTACTTTCTTACATCTACTACTCCCCTCTTCCTCCTCTACATTCCTACTCCCCCCCTACTGTTCCACTCCCTCCACTACTGTTCCTACTCCTTCCACCCTTATTTTCCCACTTCTATTTGTACTTTCTCACCTCTACTCTCTCACTGTCTCTACTTTCTTACATCTACTACTCCCCTCTTCCTCCTCTACATTCCTACTCCCCTCTATTAATTTCCCTCCCCTTCCCGACCTCTCCTCCAACCTTAATAATTACTCTTCACCGAGGGCAATAGTTCGCAAATTACCTAAATAAGATACTATGCAATTTGAAGATGAAGCACTACATTTTGGCACTACTTAATTATAATTTGTTTGTATTCGTAAGATTATCGGATTATTGAGTTTCGTTCGGAGTTTGTCACCATTTCTCATAGAGGTTGTCGCAAAACTTTTGAATACGGCAATACATTCCCCCTCATTATTTGTTTTCATTCTGCCTATCATCCTATTCCTTATCCTCCTAATTCCTCACTTCCTTCTTCGTATCTACCTACGTTCTTCTGCATATTTCCTTTCATCTAGCTATCTCCCTATTATATCTTATTTATCTCCTCGTACCTACATTTCTACCTATTGTGAGTACTGATTACTTACCTACCAAACTCTCCCCATCTTCCTCGACATCCTGCCAACCATTATTTTCCCTTCTCCTCCTCCTAACCTACCTTCTACCTCCTTTTATCCTGGCCTAGGCATTCTCCCTTTTTTCTCGTCCTCCTACACATAACTTATCATTTGTTTTTGTCTCTGTTTTTCCTATTACTCACTTTTATCTTTCCTATCTTCTCTTCTCCCTTTCTCCTCCTCCTCCTTTTAACCTACCTTCCTCTCCTTCTGTTCCTCCTTACTCTTGTTTACTTTCTTCCTCCTATGCTTAACCTATCTTCTTGCTCCTTTTTCCCTTGCTTGTTTTTTACCCTATTACTTACCTGGAGCCAACCTATCTTCCCTTCCCCTTTCCTCATCCTCCGCCAAGTGCCCCCCACCGATTCTCTTTACACACCCTCTTTTTCCCTCTCACTGCTTCATTGAGTATTCCCTTCATCCTCACATTTTCTCTCCTTGCAGATCCCAGACTGAATTCGCATATAACCATGCCGCGCTCCCGCTCATTCGGACTCGTTACCACAGGCTTTAAAAGCCTGTAAATTGCTATAAATTACCATGTGCACTCCGGAACGTCTCCCGCAGCCAACGGGTTAAGTAGGATTACAAATTTGTGCAGGGCCCACTCTTTTATTGCGGCGAGTTGAAGAACACGCCCAGGCGGGGCCTAATTGACCTTCATTCACTGCACATTTTCATGAATAAGCAAGAGCCAGAGCGTAATACCAGGATATATCCGTGTAAGTACAGCAATAGAGCTTTCCAACAATGACACCTGAATCATCTCTGTACGACGTCTGGTTGTCTCGCAACGATCTTACAAAGGTCGGCCAAAATTGCTAAAAATATGCGGTTTTGAGCTATCGCTATGTGTAATGCTGCAATGGTGCAAGAGAACTTGGTCTCGCACACTAGTGTGCGTCCAGACTTCGGGGGCTCTGGATGAAGCCCTCCCGCGCTACCTGCAACAACTTGCCTCGTTCCCAGGATACATAATAGGCGGATTTTGGTCTCCGTCAGGTCACGGGCGCCGCAACTAGGGCGTTAATATATATAAATATACCCTATCGCCATATCCCTAGCACTGACCAAAATAAAACAAATTCCAATGAAAATATTGGGTCAAATACTCCCCGTAAAAGACTCTTCCCCCACTGACCTTGGGTTTTATCAATCGATAGTCTCATACTCTCTCTCTCTCTCCTGAAGACTGGAACCTGGCCAATGTGACCCCAATCTTTAAGAAAGGGGATCACGAGTGTCCCAAGAATTATCGGCCAATTAGCTTGACTTCTATCATAGTAAAACTCTTAGAAGAGATACTAGTAGACAAGATAGTGGACTAGCTAGAAACCCACAATTTAATTACAGATTCCCAACATGGATTCAGGCGACACCGATCAGGTCTTATCAATTTGCTGGAATTTGTCCATGAAATGCTGAGTATGACAAAAATAGAGCCATAGACATCCTTCACTTAGATTTTCAAAAAGCTTTTGACAAAGTGCCTCTATTGCCTATGTAATCACATCACTGCATAGATGTGGTGTCACAGACACGTAGACTAACTATCTTTCCTTCACTCCTCTCTCCACAACATATGCTTAAATAAAGATAATTCGCTTTTCACTGAAGCCTTATTCATACAAGATATATCGGACAAAACAAACATAACAGGCTTATAGGAAATTCTCCGAGGAATCATTTGATATGGAACATTAAAGGGAAATATATACAAGCGAGTGAATTACAGTCCTCACTGAAAATCAATAGGCACAAACTCACAGATCACGAAGCTGTTAATATATATATATATATATATATATATATATATATATATATATATATATATATATATATATATATATATATATATATATATATACACTCCCAGCTGGACTCAAATCTAAGACAGTCAGGATGAGTGTCCATGCTTTAATGATTAAAGTTTAATCTACTACACCAAGGCGTGATAAAGTATCCTTTATCACGCCGTGGTATAATGGATTAAAGCATGGACACTCGTCCTGAATGTCAGTGGTTTGAGTCCAGCTGGGAGTATAAATACATTTAGTAGCACAATGTGTATTTGTGAGATATACTTGATATATACAGTAAATACAGTGTATAAGATTCACCCGCAGCGCTACCATAGACATCGGCAAATATTCTCTAATTATGAGCAATGTCACGCTACATTTGCTTTTGGCAGCGCTGCATTGTCTCGCGAGTTGTGAGGCCCGAGTATCAGTGCTCCGGCAGCCGTGCTGGAGAGCAGAGGGGAGCCTCTCGCGCTCCCGCTCTCTTACACTCGTTCCCACAGGCTTTAAAAGCCTGTAAATTGCCTTATATTGCCAGGACGTTCCAGAACGTCTACTGCAGCCAATGGGTTAAAGCATGGACCTTGTCCCGACTGTCCGTGGTTCAATCCTACGGAAACACAAACACACACACACATATGTGTATATATATATATATATATATATATATATATATATATATATATATATATATCCAAAATTATGTTTTTCCCTTTGAAATGGGCACACACTCTCGTTATGTATCTTAAATTTGTCCGTCAATCGTATTCAGGCTTATCAACATGATTGGTCACGCTAAAATATTTTCTGTTCCAGCTACAGTATATCAGTCATGTTACTATACAATAGGTTTAAGAATTATTTGTGGTGGCAAGTATACAAAATATACCACAATCCTCCAAAGAAATGTACAAACAAATATTGACCTTCGGAAAATCAACAATGCAAACATTTGTCAACATGTTCACTAGGGCGACTTGGCCAGTATTTTATGAATTGCTTCCCTGCTCACCACTTCCGTCTCAATTACGGCATGACCCCTTTTACTCACTGTCGCCACCATCTTTCTAAAATGCTGGTTCGGCTTGTTTCCCTTCTACCATTTCCACTAACAATAAAGCCAGTCTCCATGCACAACTTGCAGATTGGTTTTGGAAATGCGAATGAAAATAGTCGTTGGGAACATGAAGCGGGCCACATAAAAATTAAGATAGTGGCAGGTGCATTGGATATACTGTAAGGCTAATGGATTTCCATTGCTTTTTCTCAATCGCGTTGTCACTGTTATCTTCTTTTTGCTTCTTGTTGGCTCCGCCTTCCATTAATATTCCTTTGTCAACATTATTTCCTAATCACACAGATTAGGCCTACATATTTTCAATAAGATATATGGACAATGGGAAAGGGATTCCTGTTCTGAGAAACACATGAACCCTTATGACGATGGGAGGCCTTTTTAATAAATACATAATCTCTATTGTAAGCCAGAATACAAATATTCGAGGTATTATAATCCTGAAGAAACAGCTTGAGGTCTTCTTTTACCTCTCGACAGTGTGGGGTAATTCCTAATTATATTCATCAAATAATGGCCAGAATGAAAAATAAAAAGTTCCCCGTACTTAAAGGGTTAACGCGTGCCCCATGCTACAGACAGATAAATAATGCGAGGCCAGATAATCTGAGTTAAATATAAAGCTTTGGATCATGGAAATATGGACAGAACCTTAAGTAGTCACATAGTCAGGCAGTTGACTGCAGAATAAAGGGAATTATACCACTAACCCTTTCAGTACAATACGTCTGTTTACTACGTTCTACCTTGAAATAGTCTAATTTATTCAGCTAAGAATGGGTCTCTCCTTATTAGAATAAACTGGTATCTCAATTAACCCTTCCAAAACTATGTCAATATTATGTTTCATCTACCACCAGATGACTCTATTCAACTTAGTAATGACAATTTGTAATGAAAAAGATAACAAATTAACTCAGTTATTTAGTCCAGGGTAGACTAGGCAATCGCGATGTAGGCCTAAACTAAAAAATAAATAAACAAATAAATAAATCTATCTATCTATCTATTGCCTGACGCTGTGATCCCCGAAGGGGTGGCCACGAACGAACCGCCCCCATGCACCTGTCCCCAGTCAGTCGACGCCCCTCCTCCCAACCAGCACCGCCTTCATTCATCTATTTCCTCACTCCATCCTTCCACCTCTCCCTTTGTACTCCTTTGTACTCCCTCTGTGCACCTCTCCCTCTCTGTCCTTCCACCTCGCTCTCGTATACCCTCTTAGTCAATCTCTCGCTTTCCATACGTTCCATATGGCCGAACCATCCCAAGTTGTTCCTTTTCACACTTTCCAGCACATCTACCTCCACACCACACCCCCTTCTTACTTCCTCATTCGTCTGTCTATCCCTCCATGTAACTCCGCACGCACTACTCAAGTAACTCATTTCCACCGCTCTCACTCTTGGTCTGAGTCTCTTCCCGAACGTCCATGCTTCGCTTCCGTAAGTTAGTGTCAGGATTACCACACTGTCATGCAAGGACTTCTTCACTTCCATACTGACCACTCCATTTCTTGTTACTGCTTTCAACGTTCCTACAACCCTTTTCCCCTGTTGCACCCTCTCCAGTAATTCTTCATCCATAGTCCCATCTTTACTCAACACACTGCCCAGATACTTAAAAGAGCTGACAATCTCCATAGCCTGACCGTTCAACTTCACCTCACACTCTGTGACTTCACCCCTTTCGAAGACCATAACCTTGCTCTTTCCCGCATTTACCTTCAAATTCCGTTTTTCGCACACTGTTCCAAACTCATTTACCAGACCCTGCAACTCCCATTCATTATCGCTCATCAGAACTGTATCATTCGCCAACAGCAGTATAGGCAGCTTCCTTTCCCTCCCTTTTCAGCGATACACCAACATCCACTGCTTTTCCTAGTATTTCTTTCATGACTCCATCCATATATACAGTAAGCAACCACGGGGACATCACACACCCCTGTTTCAACCCAACACTCAGGTCAAAGAACTCGCTCTGCTCATTCTCCATACGTACTGCCGCCTTTGCACCCTCATACATGCTCTTCACTGCTTTCAGCAACTTGCCATCTACTCCGTATATTTTAAGTACTTTCCACATGCCTTCTCTATCCACTCTGTCATAGGCCTTCTCCAAGTCCATCAAGACAACTTACACCTTTTGTTTCTTCTCCAGATATTTCTCCACAACACAATTCAGGGTAAAAGTCTGATCTACACATCCTCTTCCCTTCCTAAAACCTCCCTGCTCGTCGCCTATCCATTTCTCCATTCTCACTCTCACTCTCTCAATCACTACCCTACTGTACACCTTCCCTACTACGCTTAAAAGACATATTCCTCGGTGGTTACCACACACTCCTCTTTCCCCTTATATAGGGGGACTATTATGCCAGTCTTCCAGTCATCGGGTGCATTCCCCTTCTCCCATGCTAGTTTGCACATTTTCCATACCCATTCGATCACTATCTCACCACTATACCTCAACATTTCCCCACACACTCCATCTGTTCCTGGTGCTTTCCCCAACTTCACTCTTTTCATGGCTTCCCACACTTCTGACCTCCTGATCCCATCCTCCTCCTCCACTACTTCTCCTCTTCTCCCTCCCATACCCCATCCAACTATGTTTGCTGGCTCTTCATTCCTTACATTTAGCAACTCGTTGAAGTACTCCCACCATCTTTCGACTCTCTCTTGCTTCTCGGCTAGCATTCTCCCATTCTTATCTTTCACACTCTTACCGTTTCCCTTGCTACCTTCCCTAACTTTCTTGACTTCTTTCCAGAACAGTTTCTTAGACTCCCTCCATTTTACACTCAGATTCCTTCCAAATTCCTCATCTACTCATCTCTTACTTTCCTTCACTACTCTCTTCACCACTCTCTTTCTCTCCACGTACCTCGCTCGTTTCTGCCTCTCCAAATCTTCATTCCCTCTACTACCCAACCACTCTCTATGCACTTTCTTCTTATCTTTCACAGCTATTTTTACCTCTTCTGTCCACCATGCTGTATCTTTCACTTCCCTCCCTCCACACACCTCCTCACATGCTGCACAGCCCCTTCCTTAAACACCTTGCTTATCTCCTCCACTTCCTCCAATAACCGGAATGAAGAGGCCATGAGAGCTTTATAACATTTATTAACTTGTTTTTCTCCTTCCATTTATCTCAATTGCATAAAACTTCTTGGTCAATTTGTCATCCTTAATTGACAATTAGCGAGTATCAGACTGTACGCAAATGGGAGTTATAAACAAATACAAATATAACACTCAATAAAGTGAGCAGAAATAGATTACTAAATCTCACTAGTCAAAATGTCCAATCGAGGTCATAAACACTGGAACAGCTAATTATTCAAAAAAGAAGGTGAGCAATAACAAGTGAAAAAATCTGTGTGGCTCAAGCAGTGTATCAATATATATTTTGAGGGTATCACAATGGCGCAGCCTAAATTTGGCAATACATTCCTGTCTACGACTGTACCTAGATTTTAGTGCATTATCATACTACATATTAGTCAAGCTGGACTAATTTTCTATGGGTAATATTTTGATCGATTTTGCGAACTAATTGGATCACCGCGTACGAATTGACCACTTGCGAGTTTCAGGCTATATGAATAAATACTAAAAATACTTGTGTGGGAGTTGGTAATTCTGATGAATATCGATGTTTATAACTCCCACTTGCGTACAGCCTGATACTCGCTAATGGTCAATTAAGGATAATAAATTGACCAAGAAGTGTTATGCAGTTGAGATAAATGGAAGGAGAAAAAAAAAGTTAATAAATGTTATAAAGCTCTCATGGCCTCTTCATTCCGGTTAATCATTATCTTGAATAGTCGAAGAAACTCAAAGATTAGAAACACTTCTCCAAACTATATAATAATTCGCATATGGAACAGACTCTGATTTATGTGTGTCACTAACTTTGCTCGTGAGAATAGCTCTTTCACTTAATATTCTCTCTCTCTCTCTCTCTCTCTCTCTCTCTCTCTCTCTCTCTCTCTCTCTCTCTCTCTCTCTCTCTCTCTCTTCTCTCTCTCTCTCTCTCTCTCTCTCTCTCTCTCTCTCTCTCTCTCTCTCTCTCTCTCTCTCTCTCTCTCTCTCTCTCTCTCTCTCTCTCTCTCTCTCTTCTCTCTCTCTCTCTCTCTCTCTCTCTCTCTCTCTCTCTCTCTCTCTCTCTCTCTCTCTCTCTCTCTCTCTCTCTCTCTCTCTCTCTCTCTCTCTCTCTCTCTCTCTCTCTCTCTCTCTCTCTCTCTTCTCTCTCTCTCTCTCTCTCTCTCTCTAATCTCTCCTCTCTCTCAAATCTGGGAAATGTGTATGATAAATTGTTGTATGATATAATTGATTGTCATTATTCTATGGAAAACTTTCTTTCCTCAATTAATTTTTAACTAATTATGTTAAAGTGCCACATGTGTTCCATGCTGTATTCACAATCTGAACAAAATAACGTTATTCTTATTTTATTCGTATACTTATTCTATTCCATCTACATCACTGTACTGGAGCGATGGCCTGCCAGCCTTAATTTGCTCCATATGACCCAACCAACCAGGTCTAGCCATTCGTTTCAATGTTTTCCTATAAACTTCTTTTCGCATTGAACCCCAGACAAAACAGCAACAGAACGGTAGCCATGAACCTTTTGGTTTGTGGTCTTTTTTTCAAGTGATATAGTATATGGGAATTAATCGTTTGCTAGTAATATTTAAGGCCGGATGCAAGGCCTATACATATTAGCCTTGGCTGGATAGATCACATTGGGATCTACTGGTCTGTGGGCTGTGTATCTATGTTACTCACGACACCACACACCTTAACCCATTCAGGACGATGACGAATTTCTTCAATTTTTTCATTATATGCTGGCAATCACTGGTTCCTGAAGGTCATTCCTAAACTAAATACAATCGTCTAGTTTTAGCCACAATTAAATACAATTGTGGTTCTTTTTATTGAAAGGGATACTAGTCGAGGCCTCAGCTCAGTACGCCACGTGGTATAACCCATTGGCTGCGGGAGACGTTCTGGAATGTCCTGGCAATATACGGCAATATACAGGCTCTTAAAGCCTCATAATATAAAGCCTGTGGGGACAAGTGTAATAAAGCGGGAGCGCGGGAGGCTCCCCTCCGCTCTCCAGCACGGCTGCCGGGGCACTGAGACTCGGGCCTCACATCTCACGAAACAATGCAGCACTGTCAAAGGCAAATGTAGCGCAACATTGCTCATAATTAGCTAATATTTGCCGATGTCTATGGTAGTAGCACAGGTGAATCCCGCACGCTACGAAGCTTGTTCTGGTGTAATTTTGAAGCTATTTTCTTCTAACTTTTGGCTGAATACATTAAATTTCATTCAGACACTTGTTTAATCATTCAAGAGTGCCTGAATGAGCCCTAATATAGCGGAAACATGCCCGCAGCTTAAGTGTTAAGCTTTTCAAGCACAAGGACGCGATTTGCGTCCAGTCTGGGATACTACAAAACCTTTGTAACTGTCAGGGGTGCTTAGAAACATTCAGTTTAGTTATTTAACCTCTGCAGTTGTATTTAAGAAAGCTGTGGGCAGGCAACTCATTTTGGAGAGGTAATTATGAAATTAAAGCTTATTACTTTCTGTCTGTTATGTCTTATTCTGCCAAACATTGACGATATATTCAGAATAGGAAAGACGTCTTATAGTCAAGAGGTATAGAACAACTCAAGTAAATCCTTCAGTATAAATATGCCTTATATTGTGTGTGTATTTTAGCTAGCATTAAACGATTCAAAATCGCGATTAAGAAAGACCTACGGTATTAAGAGCGTTAAATATGAGAGAACTGAGATTTTGCTACATAGTATCACACGACAGGCTATCCGTTCTGTGTTTAGAATTCTTGTCAAGTACTATAACATCTTACTTTCTATTAAACGAAGACTATACATAGAAATATTGTGAATGTTGCTTTAGTTCTGAGAGAGAGAGAGAGAGAGAGAGAGAGAGAGAGAGAGAGAGAGAGAGAGAGAGAGAGAGAGAGAGAGAGAGAGAGAGAGAAAGAGAAAGAGAGAGAGAGAGGATTTACTTGATGCCGTAGTTGTTACCAAGCTCAAATTTAGTAAGCATATATGTTGCTATAGTCTTGTCTAGCGGAGATTTGGCCGTCGAGCGGCCTCAGCTAGAGTTGCTCCCTCCAAGCTTTATATAGTTTACTCTCCTAGACAGGTTGCCGATCAAGGCTGACGATGCTCATCCATCTCTCCCTTTTAGTCACCTCTCTTACGACACACACTAGGATTACGGAGGAAGAAGTCTTTATCCACTGCAGCCAGTGCACGGGCCCCTATTCCCAGGGAATAACCAATGTTCAAAAGTAGCATTTTTTCTGTTCTAGAAGACTATATTACCAATCAAACGAAATTTGGTTCCATACCTTTAAAATATTCACTGTTCTTATAGTGAAAATATGTTTTTACTAAGAATGACACGCAAATATATATTGAATTTAACCCTTGTCTAGCGGGGGCTTTTGGGCTATTTTGGTCAAATTCAGGCCCTCCTGAATGATCAATCAAGTATCTGCATGAAAAGAAATGCATGCAGCAAAACACTAGGCGCTAAAAGCTTCAAAATGAGACCAGAACGAGCTACGTAGCACTCGTCGTTCTCACGCAGTGGTACCACTATCATGGGAGTTTAGCGTATAGCGGCATATATTTTCCAGCTACGCTCACTACTGGCAACACTGCCGGCCTCTCGAGAACAGAGGGAGCGTGAGTCAGTGGGCGGCGGTAAGCCCTGGGTGTCGGACGTGTGGCCTACTGCGCTCCCGGCCATTTGCACTCTATTTTAACCCTTTAAAAGCCTTAATAATGCTCTTAACTTGCTGCAAATTGGAGCCCGACTTACGGCGGGCCCCGCCAGTTAAGGGTTAATTTCTTCAGCTGCAATCCTTGCGTTACCTAATGCAATATACCTTCTTTTACACAGCTACCTTTATCGTATCTTCACTCAACAGTCTTTTCCTTTAACCCATTTGCTGCGAGAGACGTTCTGGAACGCTATGGCAATTTAAAGCAATTTACAGGCTCTTAAAGCCTGTGGAAACTATGCTAGTGAGCGGGAGCACGGCAGGCTCCCCCTCCGCTCTCCAGCAAGGCTGCCGGGGCACTGAGACCCTCGCCTCATGTCTCGTGAGACAATGCAGCGCTGCCAAAGGCAAATGTAGCGCGACATTGCTCATAATTAGCGAATGTTTGCTAATTAGTCTATGGTAGCACTGCGGATGAATCCCGCGCACTACGAAGATCATTCTGGTGTCATTTTGAAGCTATTTTCTTCTAGCTTTTGGCTGAATATATTAAATTTCATTCAGACACTTGCGTAATCAATCATTAGTGCCTAAATGAGCCCTAATATAGCGGAAATATGCGGAAACATCCCCGCACCGTAAGCGTTAATCTCTCTCTCTCGCTCTCCCTCTCTCCTCAGTTAGCCTCACACAGCTCGCCTAACCTGCATACCACCTACTTCAACATTCTGCACACACCCTCCAGTTCCCGAAAATGCCCACAAGTAGGAGTACCCATCTTTATGCGAGCCTCCTCTGGCATATTTCTAACCCTCTCCCGCTTTCATCTTGTCCTTGTTTGCCGATTCACCGCTGGCTTCTTGTTTATCCTCTTGTTGTAAAGTTTCGTAGAGTTAATCTTTGATGTTTGTTTGTTTTTTTAAGTGGTGGTTTGACTACACACACACACAAACACACACATACACACATACAGGGTATAATGCATTCAAAACACGCACACAGTCAAACCAAACACACACACAAGACACACCATGTCTACAGGTATACCACACACAAATAACCCACACTCACACATACACACATTCATAGAAAACACAAATAAATATATATACAAATATGTATACATAACACACATGCCCGCAATCATAACTCACTCAAACATCACGTCCACAGTCATACAACACACACACACACACACACACACACATTTCTAACACACACACAGTCGTAGCAAATACAAACACCACGCCCACACAGTCATACAACACACCACACAAACACACACATTCCTAACACACACAGTCGTAGCGAATACAAACACCACGCCCACACAGTCATACCACATACAGTACACACATACATACACACAGATAAACACACATTTATAATGCACACATACATACACCTGAACTTATGGATTCACACAATTTCTCCGGCAACACAATTGACCAATTGCGAGTTTCAGACTATAAGGAAGTTGGAGCCGGAAACAACGCTATTAAGCAGAAATACGATAATAATGTAGGTTTCTGATAGATAGGAAGTATGTTGAAATTTATTTTATGTATTTATAGATGAACTACAACCGTAGTTTAGCTGTTAATTCTGCTAAATATCGATGTCTACAACTCCAGCGTCCTTATAGAACGAAACTCGCAAGTGATCAATTGTCACCAGATTATTTAATTATCCTTCAGGTCTGTTTTTGTCTCCCTATCTGTCTGGTTTTAAGCTTCTCTCCTTACCTGTGTATCCGTATTAAGAATCAATACAAACGGAAGTAAATATTAATTGTAAAATGAGTGTAAATGTTATTGACTTTTGAATAAGACTCCCAAGACCTTCTAGAGTCTAGACTATGGAAACCTAAACCTACCTACCTACCTCTCTCTCTCTCTCTCTCTCTCTCTCTCTCTCTCTCTTACTCACACACACACGTCCAGCAACTCTGTGTTAATTAAGTTGGTAATATTCCGCGTGATGTGACAACGGGAACTGACTGCACGACTCGGATTTAATCGGTCGTGATGAATTCCTTGCTTGACGTCATATCTCTCGCTCTCGTGTTCGCTCTCGCTCTCGTGTTCGCTCTCTCTCTCGTGTTCGCTCTCTCTCTCGTGCTCTCTCTCTCTCTCTCTCTCTCTCTCTCTCTCTCTCTCTCTCTCTCTCTCTCTCTCTCTCTCTCTCATATTCTAAATAGTATGCTAGTGTGTGTGTGATGTGTGTGTGTGTGTGTGTGTGTGTGTGTGTGTGTGTGATGTGTGTGTGTGTGTGATGTGTGTGATGTGTGTGTGTGTGTGTCTATTACCAAGAAGACATAAACAAGCTAGAACGAGTTCAACGTAGAGTTACCAAAATGATACCTAGCCTAAAGAACAAACCATACGAAGAGCGTCTTAGAGAATTAAATTTATTTCCTTTAACCCAGCGCAGATTAAGAGGTGACTTAATTCAAGTGTTCAAAATCATCAAAGGCATCGACAATATGAACTGTAGTAAGTACTTCACTATCGACCAATCTAATTACACGCGGGGAAACGGTTGCAAAATTATTGGTAAATCTTTTAACTCACACGAATCTAGAATTTCTTCTTCAATCGAGTTGTCAACTTGTGGAATGGGCTTCCCCGAGACGTTATAGACTGCAGCACCGTTGATTCATTTAAATTCCGCCTAGACAAATATCTCGCATCAAACCCGCGACTGACTGCGTTTGTAAATGAATAACTTTATTTTATCCTCCCCTCAGTTACTAACCCATATGTCCCCAACTAACTTCCTAGTCCTGCCACGTTAGTGGCAGGGCAGTAGTTCCCTTTCCAATGTTCCCTTACCCACTCTAAACCACTGTTTGGACACTTGATCCTCAGTGTTTTGGAGGACAAGCAACCTAGAAGGGTCACTAGAGCTGTTGTTGCTTGATTTCCTTTGTACTCCTTTGTACTCCTTTGTGATGCGTGTGTGTGTGTGTGATGTTACTCAGTTACTTGTTCGTCAAGGGGAATCCACGCAATGCGAGCTAAGCTCATTATTATCGCGCCTCCTTAACTGGGAATGTATTGCGTGAAATGCATGTTAAGTGTTTTATGTACTGTTGGAATGGCTGTGGATGTGTGTGTGGTCTGTATTTTAGCCAATTGGCGACATTGGAAACGAAGGCTTAGGGTGGATCTGTATGGTACCATTCTCACTATAGACGGTACCGTCTCGCCCGAAGGCTTAGGTAGCCATCAGCTTAGGTGAACCATATGATACCCATCTCGCCTTGTACCATTTTTGCCAACCCCAGATGGGACGTCACAACGTCGTCCACTTATTCCAGGTACCTATTTACATCTAGGTGAACTGAGGCTAACACATGAAAGGAGACAAGCCCAATTTGTCTCCGCCCGGCCGGGGATTGAACCCCCGACCCCTCGTGTGTGAGACGAGAGCTCTACCTACTAGGCTACGGGCTGTGTGTGTGTGTGTGTGTGTGTGTGTGTGTGTGTGTGTGTGTGTGTGTGTGTGTGTGTGTGTGTTTAAATGCATGTATGACTTTAATGTACGTGTTCATATGTGCGTAAATGAGTGTTTGGCTTACATGTCCAAAGCATTATTTGTGTGTATAAACAAGTAGGCTAATGTAGGTCTGACTATATCTTCATTACTGAGGAAGTGACCTGTGAATACGGAGAACCCAAACAGAGGATCTAGGTTAATATACGGGAGGCACAATAACATTATCTCCATGGCTGTCAAAGGAAACGCGCAATTTCACACAATTCAGACATAATTATATAAACACCCATTCAAGTCCTTTCATATCAAGCTAACTTAAGTGTGTGTGTGTGTGTGTGTGTGTGTGTGTGTGTGTGTGTGTGTGTGTGTGTGTGTGTGTGTGTGTGTGTGTGTGTGTGTGTGTGTGTGTGTGTGTGTGTGTGTGTGTGTGTGTGTGTGTGTGTGTGTGGTGTGTGTGGTGTGTGTGTGTGTGTGTGTGTGTGTGTGTGTGTGTGTGTGTGTGTGACAGAATAGATAGACTAAATATAATGGAGATATAGCATTTCAAGGTGTATTCAACTATTGATCCATTGTAGGGTAGGCAAAATAATTTGTCTTAGTGCCGACTGACCCGAGGACAATAGGGACTAGTACTTACCCATCCGGAAATGAGAATATATTTCATAGAACTATATTTTATATGAATACACTAGTTAATGTTCACTGTCTAGTTTTATATTAGTGGGAGTTCAAGTAGTTTTCACCACGATTGTAAATTTAAATGGTCTACATTAATCGTATGAAAAACAGATCACAAATTTAAGTTCATTAAAATGCAACTCATCCCAACTCTACATAAACAAATGATTAAACACAAACGTTTCCTCAGATTTTCAAAGCCACGATAATATTTTGACCTAGCTAACTGGAGGCTACCACCGGCAAGGGGTTAACGTTAACAACCTAATTAGCCCCTGGTAATCCGATCCTTTATATTACAAAGAACAAGTGCCAGCGGTAAGAAAATCAAGGACCCTCTTCCTTTAAGGAGAGGTTTTTAGTTTGTTTCCTACTCCTCCAGCAATCTAAAAATGTCACCCCTTGACCCCCTTTCAAGATTAATTTGTACATTTTTCGGTAGAAAAATGTCCCGGCCGAAGGCCGGTTACTCTTAAATTACAGGCTCGCTAACGCTCGCCAGGATAAAATCGACACCTAAATGGCACGACAGATCTTAAAATCGACAGAATGGGGCTATAATTCTTAAAATCGCCAAAATAATGAGGCGAACGTCTTAAATCTCAAAAGCAAGGGGGCTAGACATGAGGGAGAAAGGAGTCAAGAAAGAAGTCCCTCAAGTGGAAATCTCCCCTCAATTCTCAATATCAATACATAATATTAATTCAGTTCGGGAAGCGCCAATTGAGGTTAGAAGGTGAATGGCGATAGTATGTACTCCATTGATTCCTGGAGAGTCTTCATATATCACGTAAACCCGTTATTAGGGGGACATGGGACATTTTTCTGGTCTCCCTTCTTCCTCATGTTTAACCCCTTTAGTTTTCAGATGTTATAATGTTCGGCCCATTAGTTTGGCGATTTTAATACATTTCGCCTCATTTCGTTGTCAATTTTAAGGCCTTTCGTGACATTTAGTTACCGAAAAATTTACAAATTTATCTTGAAGGGGGGTCTAGAGGGTGTTTTTCTAAGCTTGTTGGAGGTTTAGCGAGGAAACGAATAACTGAATGAATACAGAAATTAATTGCCCCCCCCAAAAAAAAACCCAGGCCACTAGCCCCTTAAGGGGAGGTATTTACTTTGTTCCCTACACCTCCATCAAGCTTAAAATGATACCCCCTTGAGTCCCTTTCAAGATAAATGTGTACATTTTTCGGTAGAAAAATGTCCCGGCCATAGGTCGGTTCCTCTTAAATTACAGGCTCGCTATCGCTCGCCAGGATAAAATCGACACCTGAATGGCACGAAAGGTCTTAATATGGGGTGAAAGTTCTTAAAATCGCTAAATTAATGGGGCGAACGTTTTATAATATCAAAAGCAATGGGGCTAAACATGAGGGAGAAAGGGGTCAAGAAAAAAATCCCTCAAGTGGAGATCTCCCCTTAAGGTAAACAGAGTGAAATTGAAAGGGAAAACCCGTTCAGTACCAGCGACGGCGGTCAGTAGATAAATCACTCCCCTGTCCCAGCAGTCGGTAATATATGATCCTTGTAACTGCCAGTATCAGGCAGTACCTGGTACCACGACGTTTGAGCACTGCTCTAAGGCCTTGGCAACACTTCTCAGCTTATATCCAAGCCCCCACATTATGGGAGAGGCAGTATTCCTCCATTTTTTGAGGTGGGAGGTTGTTATATCTTGCCTCTGAAGCCATTGAGGCCACATTGCTTGGTACTGGGGGGTACATTTATGGTAGTATCCTATGGTACAGTTTAATAAATGCATGTGGATAATGTAAGTATAATAAAGGAGTGACTATAAGGAAGATGAAGAAGCACAAAAAAGCCTCAAGATTGGGCATAGATTGGAATAACACCCAATGGATGAATTATGTTAAGGGGAGATTTCCACCGGAGGGACTTTTTTCTTGACCCCTTTCTCCCTCATGTCTAGCCCCATTGCTTTTGAGATTTTAAGACGCTTGCCCCATTAGTTTGGTGATTTTAAGAATTTCCGTCCCATTCTGTCAATTTTAAGACCTTTCGTGCCATTTAGGTGTCGATATTATCCTGGCGAGCGATAATTTAAGAGTAATTTAAGAGTAACCGGCCTTTGGCCGGGACATTTTTCTACCGAAAAATGTACAAATTTATCTTGAAAGGGGGTCAAGGGGGTGAATTTTTAAGATTGCTGGAGGAGTAGGAAACAAACTAAAAACCTCCCCTTAAATACTGGCTAGTACAGGGAAAAGTATTAAATGAAAAACTGGGTAATATACTGTCTATACATAGTCCTACAGAACAACAAATATAACAGAACAACTATAACATTACAATTAACAGAACACCCACATGCATATTACAATTAACAGAACACCCACATGCATATTACAATTAACAGAACACCCACATGCATATTAGAAGGGTTGATTGCATATCCATAATATAGCTATTTGTAAACATTACCTAATAGTGAATATATGAAATCTCTAATGGAATCTACATATTCAGTTTCTGCCTAGTATCTCTTTATTTATTAACCCCTTCTTTACCGGCGCCGTCTTTTTTGCTTTTTTCTGGCTACCGTTAGATGATTTTATTCGGATTAAAAAGAGTCTCCATCAATTAAAAGACTTCGAACTATCTCACTTAACCCTTTTTACTACCTAAAATCCTTCTTTAACTGTACAAATCGTCTAAATAGAGCTAGAAAATAAAATAACAAGACGTCGTCGGTAAAGAAGGGGTTAATTACAGTACCGTGCATACAAAGGTCCATTCTATTGTATTGTACTGGCCGAGACAGGGGTGCCTTTGAACACTTGGACTGTAGTCAGTCAGTCAGTAGCCAGCCCTTACTACTACAAGGGGTAGGGAGGATTAGCAAGAGACACGAAAGGAAAAATAGGTGACTGAGAAGAACTCTTATACTGTAGCAGTTCGCCCACAACAATCAAGCACACAAGCATTCAGAAGCACCAATCACTCATCAGCTCCCGAAATCAAGGGCTTTACCTCAGATGTTATACTTCCGGACAAGGTGTCTTCACATTAACATCTGGGATAAATACCTTCCAGGTTTGTCATTTTAAAGGGTCTAGAGACATTCATGTACAATCGGGGGTATTAAGTGTTGTCATAGATCCCAGTGGTTTCGCTCAAAAAGTGTTATTGGTATCTTTATAGTTACTGGGAAAAGTGCTTATCCCTTAAAGTATTAGTCAGTGTCCCAAAACTTTGTGAAATATTTAACAACACTTATTAACCTCGAACGTACTCTCTCTAACAAACTTCCTCCATTCATTCCTGTCATTTGCTAATTCTTTTGCTTCACACATTCCCTTGTCACGCTTTGACACACATTCTGACACCATACCATACGATCTTCTTCTCGACCTTCCATGCCTTCTTCTTCCTTCTTGGACTGTACTACTATACAATAAAGTCCTGCATACCACTTCCCCATTATGTCATAACTGTGACTGATGTATGCATAGTGCTAACCGTGCCTCAGCAAGACTCGGCAAAGTCCCCCTGCAGCACCTGTACCTGCAAAATCTCCAAACACACTAGCCTCGACCGTGATACAAGATGGCAGTGCCGTAACAAGACTTTACTGTATAACAAGACCGTTGCATATATTATACCAGTAAGTCAACCCCCTTTTTAGTCTGTTTGTACGACTCCAGAAGGAGTCTCCATTAACCCCTTCTGTACCGGTGACGTCTTTTTAGCTTTATTTTGGCTACTATTAAAACATGTTCTGTTTAAAAAGGGCCTCCAGCAATTAACAGGCTTCGAACTATCTCACTTAATCATTTTACTACAACAGATTACTCTTAAACTGCACAAAATAATCTAAATATAGCTAGAATACAACAAAAGAAACGTAGCCGGTACGAAAAGGGTTAAATCTATAGGTCCCTTTACCCGCAATGGGTGGAGGGTGTGGGTGGGGGTCGAGAGGTATTCTCTTAAAATACATAAATGTAATATATATTTACATTTATAGGAAGACATTTCTGATCAAAACAACTTTGCCTAGTGATAACCGTAATACAAAGTAAAACAAGATATGGTCTTGAAGAAATAATTATGTAAGAGGTATTTTAAAACCTGTTGGTTAGGAGACACTACTTCCTAATACTTTACAAATAATAGATATAGGGTTTAAATTATACAATCGTCGGGTGGCTCACAATAACCTATTAAAATGTAAAACTTGCAAACTAAACAAACCAAAATTGGGACAAGGACAATATAAAGTCAAATTAAATTATCAAAATCGCTATGTGGAAACAACGTTTACTAAAATGAAAATTATTAAATAAAAGAACACAATCCACCACATAGGGTGTACATTACTACATGAGCAAGTTAATCTGTTTCCCAAGCAAACTAATCGCACATATAACAACGCACTATCGTCACGTTAAAGGAAGTAGTCAAGTTTGGGAAGTCCGGGACGTTCTGGCAAATTTTACTAAACTCTGCATGAATAAAGAAACTATATGTTAAATGTCAAAATATTATTTAAAATCAAATTTGCAACATGACAAGACATTAAAATAGTACAAAATACAAATATTGATAAGATATCTATACTATTACAAAATAATAAAAAATACAGTACAGCACTCACTAACGATAGTGCTATCGGGTAGGTACCTGTAAGCATAGCATGCCTCAAGTGACCCCTATCAATAACTACCCTACAAATAACCTACATTTATAGCACAAATAAACTAAGGAAATCGCAAAAGTAAGCAATTGATACTATCGACAATGAATACATATAATAAAGACAAATAATTACAAAATATGAAGTAACAACAGATTTAAACAAAGAGTACTCTTTTAACAAGAACAATAAATTTAAAAAATCATCAATATTAATAATAGAAAAAGAAAAAGATAAACAATAAATACAGACAAAAAGTAAGCAGAGGTTATACAAGAAACTTCAAGTTAAAAATGCTTGATTAAAATTATTGATGTCAAATTTTAGAATACAGTCACAATAATTGACCCTAAAAAGATTAAATTTATGGAACAATTTACTTGCCTCAAAACCTCTGTCCACTAAGAGTCTATATAGTAACCTAGCTCTAGCCCAAAAGTCATCTACTTTAGTGCAGATTTTACAAAATCTTATTAATTGGGAATAAAAACAATTATAAGTTATTTTACTATCGATATTACTACTAGGGAAAGGAAAGTTTATTACGTTAAAATTAAAATCATCAACTTTGTGATATACTTTAAGTATGCACTGTTCATTAACAATCTCTATATTTATATCAAGAAAATTTTCAACTTTATAATTTACGTTACATTGTGTGAGGGGAATAGAATTAGGGTAAATAAGTTTAGCAACTTGATTAAAATTTAACAAATTGCAAACAAGAATATCATCAATATATCTACTATTATTACTTAACAGTTTAGCAAGTGCTAATTTTTCTGGAATTTTATTTTTCTTGCTACTGTCAACTAAGTCTTTTATATATTTAAATTCTAAAGCAAGCAAGAATAAGTCTGCAATTAAAGGGCTAGCATTTCCACCCATAGGAATTCCTAATATTTGTTTGAAAATGTACGGCCCGAATCTAACATAAGTATTGAAAAGGAGGAATTTAAGGGCATCTTTAAGTTTAGTTCTATCAAAATATACAGAACTAGTGGGAGTAGAGCTAAGTGATGCATTATTAAAATATGTATAAACATTTATAAAATAACTAAACTATGTACTGTTAATAGCCCATTAACCTGCGACAAAAATAAGTGGAGATTTTATTGCATTGTATTTTAAGGGAAGGTGTGGTGGAGTGGTCTTGCTTCTGGACTGATCATTTTAAGGTTTCGGGTTCAAATCCTGATGTATAAATGGGAAGATATTATTGGGATGGCATTTTTACTGTACTTAGGTGTCAGTGCATTACCACAAAGCCCATCAACACAGTCATAAAAATACCCTCGCTGATTCCAATAAATTACCTTTGTGTGAATATTCCCACATTCAAAATATACTATGGGGGCAGGGTCTAGTGAGTAAACAGCTAAATAGGTTGCGTTTGAGAGAGGTGACCGAGATTGTGAGAGGAGACAGCGAGACAGTGGCGATGCAGCTTCAAGAAATCAGAGTTGCAACGGGCCACGAGGAGACAACTAGGAGTCACAGGTCTACGAAGGAAGGTTAGACCAAGAACGAGCTGGTTTCAACACTCAAACTGTCTCTATGTCTCACTCGCAATCCGGAGGTAGAGTTGGAACATGGGGAAAAAAACACCAAGACAAGGTAATGTACAGTATTAATGGGTATATACAAAATAGTCTTACCCATTTCATACAGTATGATTACAACAGCGTCTACTCATAAACTCACCATCAAACTGCATACAAACTTGTAAGAAGAGTAACATTTAATCTTGTCCCTCATTCACAGCATTTGTTCCAGGTTCATGTCTTGGCAACTGTACAATGCCTCGCTCTTCACTTCTCAAGCTACACCTACCACCACACACCTATTATCCCACACCTACCATCCTATACCAACCTCCCCACACCTACCATCCTACACCTACCATCCCACACCAACCTCCCCACACCTACCATCCTACACCTACCATCCCACACCTACCATCCTACACCAACCTCCCCACACCTACCATCCTACACCTACCATCCTACACCTACCATCCTACACCAACCTCCCCACACCTACCACCCTATATCTATTAATTATCTACCATCCTAAACCTACCATCCTAAACCAACCTCCCCACAACTACCATCACACAACTACCATCCCTCACCTGACCATATCGACTATTGGGTAGCACTTCCCTCTCTCTCATTTTTACACCAGGATTTTAAAGCGATTAGATTAAATTAATAGGAGGCTCGTTGAGTAGAATATCGATACGGGTAGAGTGTGAACTGAGAGGAATTCAATACAAGAAGTAAGTCAAATACAAGGATAACACAAATGGAAAGGGAGAGAGAACAAGGAACCACGAGAAAGCAAGAACATTGGATTACCGTATATAGATAAATACCATAAACAGACGAAAAACAGGAAATAATTATGGAGAAAAGGTTAGTCCACGAAAAAGTAAACCGAGTAGATATAATAAGTACCGGTATATAAACAAATAAGGAGAACTAGAGGGGTTCTCGGGATACCACACACACCTCCGCTTACACTGCCAATTGCCACCTAAATGGAATCACTTCTTACTTAGCCCATATCCTATCTGGCCACCAAATTTAATTAATATCGGTTAATAACTTTGTGAGTCGCCTACGCTGGCGGCGGTATGAGCTTTACCGATCACCTAAATTGAATCACTTCTTCCTTGGAGCATATCCTATACGCCTGCCAAATTTCATGAAAATCGGTTTTCAACTTTTTAAGATATCTCTTTAACAGACAGATAGAAAAATGGAGGCGAAAATTAGCCTCCTCCAACTTTGTTGACGGAGGTAATAAATGGAGAGGGAAACATGAAATAATATAAAACACGAGTGAACACATGTAAAATAGAGCTGAGACTAGACAAAAATAAAACTAAGGAAGAAATATAATAATAGAATGAAAGTGGAAAGAGGGAGAGAGAGGAGGCAAGGAAAGTTGTGTAAAAATTGAATTTAAAAAAGGAAATACAAAAAAGAAATGTGAACATAGAAGGGAGCAACCAAAGTTAATAGACATAAGGGAGAGACAGAAAAATATGAAAGAAATATGGAGGACTAAAAATTTGAAGAGTGAGCGTGTGTGTATGAAAGGAGAGATATATGAATGAAGTAGGTGGAATATATATATATATATATATATAGTATATATATACAGTATATAGTATATATACTGTATATATATATATATATATATATATATATATATATATATATATATTTATATATATATATATATATACTGCATATACCGTATATACACTGGATGTGAGCATCACACATCTGATGCATTAGTGCCACGTTTAATTACATTAGAGAAGGTGTAACAGCTAATTACATTACCACAAGGCTTCATATTATACTAATTGACAAATCCATACAATAGCAGTTTAGAAACATTAACTTTTTCAAAAGATATCATGGCATAATAAAATAAATTAGTGAAACTCTTCCTTCACTCCCTCCCAACACCATTTCCTCATTGGCTAACCGTCAAATTTAAATAACTGATTATCAAACACTGACGCAGAAAAAACAATGTGAATAGAAATGTTATTCTTAGAAATGCATAATCTTTCATTCCTGAAAGTATTTGTCATAACTCGTGTAACACCATATATATACATATATACCGGTATATATATATATATATATATATATATATATATATATATATATATATATATATATACAGTATACGGTATATGTATATACCACCAAGCCCATCGACACGCCATAAAAGTACCCTCACTGTTTCCAATAATAAGCATGGTTGGAATATTCCCATATTCAAATTATGCTCAGGGGGCAGTGCCTAGTGAGTTAACAACTCAGTAGGTAGGTGACATTTAACCCTTAACTCGCGGCGACCGTCAAATGATGGAGCCATTTTGAGGCTATTATGAGTGCTGAGAGAGAGGCCAGGCAGGGAGCATAGGGGGTCTCCAACTGTTCGCCTCATGTGCAGTGTCTTACACAGCAAAAACTGCCATAATTACCCCTATTTTACCGATTTTGGCCTTCGGTTGCACGATCATTGCAAGATGGCTAGATGTCGTACAGGGATGATTCAAATGTCATTGGAAAGCTCTATTATTGTACTTTCACAGATATCTAATTATAATACGCTCTGGCTCTAGACTATGCATGAAATAGAGCAAGGAATGAAGGAAAATTTTGGCAATTATACCCGCCTGGCGCTACGGTGATGTAAACAAGACAGCCCGCAATAATTGAGTAAGAGAGAGGTGTCCGATATTTGTGTGATGAAACAGCGAGACAGTGGTGATGCAGCTTCGAGAAGTCAGAGTTGCAACGAGCCACGAGGAGACAACCTGGCGGCATAAGTTTATGAAGGTATGACCACGAACGAGCCGGTTGCAACTCTCTCAAAATTTCTCGATGTCTAACTCCTCATCTGGAATAAGACCTCCTGACTGTATAGTGTTGACCAGTTGAATCAACAGGATGTTCGCCTAACTAACATCTTAAGTCCGGAAGTAGAGTTGGAACATGGAAAGGAATAAACAAACGATCTTGTGAGTCATGGAAAAGGTAAAGGGAGGCCTTTGTCCAGCAATGAACCATAATGGCTGATAATGACAATGATGATAGGTAACATAAACATAAAGTGAGAAAAACAACACAAAACTGTACAATATCATTCATATTTGTTATCTCCCTCGACTAACAGTGAACTCCAGCACCGGAACGAATGGCTGCCTGTCTAAACACAAATCATCCAGTTCGGTCCAAATTTGATTAGGGGCTCCTCTTGACTGAGCTGGGTAAATTAGGGACAGGTAGCCGGAGGGGTAGGTAGATAGGTAGGTGGGGAGGATGGAGAAACGCTAATTGGGAAAGCGTATATGGAACACAAGACTAAGAAGGGAAGAATAATAGAGATGGTGAGAATAAAGATTTTTCCAAACAGTTTCTGCCGTCACAACCACCTTATTCAGTGGATTGAATCGTCGTGAGCACTAATAGTTACGTACCTTTTTCATCAGTAGCGAACCTAAACGAGAAAATGCAATGCTATATTTTATCCCAGACCTAGGCTCTAGAGTTTCAAATTGGTATAACATTAAGATTTCTCAAGACTGCACATTCACAGAAGAGGGCAACAGTCAGTGTCTGAATGGCTTGACTAAATTTTGTCAACTATTTACGGTTTACTTTTGTATATTTAAATAGAGTAATTTAGAATTAGGGTAACAAAGTAAAGGTGATAGATATTGACTGTGAAATGTGAAGTAGTGAGACAGGCTACAATGAATAAAGGTAAGGAAAGGAGAGAATATTAAAGATGATGCCATGAATGGTAAGACAAAATTAGAGGAAAATGAGTGAAAATGATTATTATATACTTACATAGCCTATGCAACAATGATTACATATAACAACATATATAACAGTGATTACATCTAATAGAAACACAAAATAGCAGGGTAATAAAGAGGAAGAAACAGAAGGAAACAAGAAGGGCACTCGGTAGAGCGCATACCTCTGCCTACTCTGGCCAGTTCTTTTACCATTAGAGTTAATTAAATTTATAGGCCTAAATTTCCTTCTGAATCTGGGTACAAGGATATGATCCGGATCGCCTCCTAAATGGAATAAGTTCTTCCTTGGCACATATCCTATCTGCCCACCAATTCGTGAAAATCGGTTCACAACTTATCATATCTGCTCACCAAATATATAAACAAATCTACAGATCGCCTTCTAAATTGAATCAATTCTTCTTTGTCGCATATCCTCTGCCCACCCAATTTCGTGAACATAGTTCATAACTTTGTGAGATATCTTATAGTCAGACAGAAAAACAAACGGATACGAAAACATAACTTCCGTCCAATTTCATTGGCGGAGGTAATGAGAAATGAGTAAGAAGCGAATGCTAATAAAAAATATAATTTTGATGTATAAGGGTGACTTGCCAATTCGTACGCGAAATCGAAAACAAATACTATATATAAGCTGCTTATAGTAATGGCAGAGTATAACGATTATACTGTACCGGTATCAATTTTAGTGTCTATATGTAATGTAACTAAGATACTCCATTTATTAATCTAACTATCAGTTTTGTGGGCATTTTAAATAAAAAGCTTAGGTAGAAGATTGAAAAAGACGAGAGGGAACTAAATCACAATATGAATGAAAAATGAGGGAACTAAATCAGAATATGAATGAAAAATTATGACAATTCTTGTGATACATACTGGCATAAAGAAAAGTAGTTGAACACAGACATACGCAGAAGACGAAGCAAAGAACATACAAAAAGCTTGAAAAAAGTGAGGGTAGAACAGAGGTGAGAGGGAAGTTAATCAGAAAATAATATTAAAGTTAGAGATAATAATTGTGAAATACAATGGTAAAACAAAGGGTAGCTGAAAAGACGCATACAAAGAGGACGAAGCAAAGATAATGAAAACAAAATATCAAGTTAAAGTAGACAAAAAGTAAGAGGAAAATCAAAATTATCCAGTCGTCGTCATTAATTCTGTAACTCAAGAGACATTTAAAGGGGTAGTGCTTGGTTTTTGGTCTAGATTTGTTTATTAATAACAAAGTTAGTTTCCTCGATAGACCTCCATCAATCTTAGAAAAACACCCCCTAGATCCCCTTTCAAGATAAATTTGTACATTTTTCTACCGAAAAATGTTCCGGCCGAAGGCCGATTCCTTCTAAAATTAGAGGCTCGCTATCGTTAAGCAGGAAACAATCGACAGCTAAAGGGCACTAAGGTCTTAATATTGACACAAAAATTAGGCGAAAGGTTTCAAAATCGCCAAACTAACGGAACGAACGTCTTAAAACCTCAAAACTAATATGATAAACATGAGGGAGAAGGGGGTCAAGAAAATGTGAGTACTACCCCCTTAAAAGAACCTCCGAAATACATACATCAGGTCAAGAATTAAGAAGTGTCAGTTTGTAATGCCAGCAGTTGTGGCAGTGAGCTTAAACGGAACTGGATGCAAACAATCACTTGAGCTATCAAGTTAAGTTGAGTACTTCTCTTGGTCTAGTGGTGAGAGATATATTGAGGTTTCACAAGTTCAGCCCAAGAAGACTTAAATATTATATGTATGAATATTAACGTCTGTGACTCTACCTAACTACAGTATGGCCTGTTTCTCTTCCTTTTTATTAGCTGAATACTACCATGTCCCCATTTTCATTACTTAACTATTAACACATATTATGTAGCGAACTGCGTGTGGAGTCACATGGAGAGAGAGGTAGACAATTGAGAGCACTGTAGTGTGGATATAGATGTGCTGGAGTGTGAAAAAAGGAATATCTTGAGGTGGTTCGGTCATGTGGAGCATATGTAATGCGAGAGAATGGCTAAAAAGAGTGAAGACTGGGGGAAGCGATAGCACAGTGGATAGCGTCGTGGATTGCAGACCAGAAGGACCTCAAATCGAGTCCATGCCAAACGTCATGTTTTTTTCCGAGGTGATCTGATCGTTCCTGCTGTTCTACAAGTATCCTGGCTACACCGACGCGTCGAGAAAACACCCCCTATATCGTCACCAATTCATAACATAGAAGATGCCCGACCATATTCGAAGATTCTGTGAACGACCGTATAGCTGCTATCTCCAGAAAATCAAGTGACGTGTATGAATAAGGTGTCGTCATCTAGTGTGGCAAAAATGAGGCACAACACACCTTAAAGCTCCACTGAGACCAGGGCGACACATATAAAGAACCCAACACCTCGAAGCTTCAATCGATAATCTTGGGGCCTCGTAAGAGTTACAGGCTACTGAGCACCCTACAGTCCCGGGATTGAAAAAAACAAAAATAGGAATGTTAAAGTGGCCAAATCATTGTAATTTCAAGTATTACCGGTACTTACAGTCAAGTCAGTCTTACAACTAAATAGTCCCAGTTTGACACCCTGAGTCACCAT
This sequence comes from Paralithodes platypus, assembly GCA_032716605.1. Lineage (NCBI taxonomy): Eukaryota > Metazoa > Arthropoda > Malacostraca > Decapoda > Lithodidae > Paralithodes > Paralithodes platypus. The sequence goes on from CM064568.1 coordinate 8,446,695, forward strand.
TACCTTGGCTAAAATATATAAACAACCTCTAAATGAGTACCGTGTAAGCAGATAGGGAGGAAAAAATGAAGAAAACATTGAGCCTGCATGGAGAAAACAGACTGAAACTTTTAACGGGAAGCTGTACTCACTTAACTTTTATTTTCACTCTCTACCAGCAGAGAGGGGAGAAAGACGGGCTCTTAAAGAGAGAGAGAGAGAGAGAGAGAGAGAGAGAGAGAGAGAGAGAGAGAGAGAGAGAGAGAGAGAGAGAAAAGAGAGAAGATATGAGAGAGAGAGAGAGAGAGAGAGAGAGAGAGAGAGAGAGAGAGAGAGAGAGAGAGAGAGAGAGAGAGAGAGAGAGAGAGAGAGAGAGTACAAAGGAAAACAAGCAACAACAGGAATTGCAACCCCTCAAGGCTACTTGCCTTCCAAAATACTGTTGTTTCTAGTGTTCAACAGTATCTCATAGAGGTAAAGATGTGAAAAGGAAATACCTCCCTGGGGATTAACATGGCAGGGAGGGGGGACAGTATTAATGAAATAACACAATTAAGGAAATATTTTATTCATTTACAAATGCAGCCAACCTTGGATTCAGAGCAAGGTGTTTGTCAAGGCGAACTTTGAAGGAATCAACGGTGTTGCAGTCTATAGCATCTCGGGGAAATCCATTCCACAAGTTGACGACTCGATTGAAGAATAAAATTCTTGGTTTCGTGCGAGTTGAATCATTGCAACCATTTTCCTGTTTGATCGGTCAATCGTAAAGTATTTACTACAGTTAATATTGTCGATGCCTCTGATGATCTTAAAGACTTGAATTAGGTCGCCTCTTAATCTACGCTTTGTTAGGGGGAAACAGGTGTAATTCTTCAAGTCGTTCCTCATAATTATGGTTTGTTCCTTAGACTGGGTATAATTTTATTGACTGCGTTGAACAAGTTCCAGTTTGTCTATATCCTTTTAATAGTAAGGGCACCAGGAAATATAAAGAGTGAGGAATACATCTTTGGATTTATGCTCAAAAGACCTGCCTATGAAACCAATAATTGTGTTTGCTTTCTTAAGGGGAGATCTCCACTTGAGGGATTTTTTTCTTGACCCCTTTCTCCCTCATGTTTAGCCCCATTGCTGTTGATATTATAAAACGTTTGCCCCATCAGTTTAGCGATTTTAAGAACTTTCACCCCATATTAAGACCTTTCGTGCCATTCAGGTGTCGATTTTATCCTGGCGAGCGATAGCGCGCCTGTAATTTAAGAGGAACCGACCTTCGGTCGGGACATTTTTCTATCGAAAAATGTACAAATTTATCTTGAAAGGGACTCAAGGGGGTGTAATTTTAAGTTTGATGGAGGTCTAGGGAACAAACTAAATACCTCCCCTTAACAACCTCTTTGCATTGTTGACTAAGTTTGAGGTTACTTGATATTGTTATTCCTAAATCCGATTCTTTGTCTACAGTCTTGAGTTGGGTGCCATTCATTTAATATTTCGATCTCATTTCAGCTTCCAATGTGAAGTACTTTACATTTATATTCATTGAAACACATTTGCCATATCTTAGCCCATTGAGACAACCTATCTAGATTGCCTTGCATATCATAAATGTGTTCTTTTGAGATTACGTTAATTGTAATTGTTTTATCATCTGCAAACTTTGAGATTGTGCAGGTGCGGCCCTCATCGATGTCGAGAGAGAGAGAGAGAGAGAGAGAGAGAGAGAGAGAGAGAGAGAGAGAGGGAGGAGAGAGGAGAGAGGAGAGAGAGGGAGAGAGAGAGAGAGAGAGAGAGAGAGAGAGAGAGAGAGAGAGAGAGAGAGAGAGAGAGAGAGAGAGAGAGAGAGAGAGAGAGAGAGAGAGAGAGAGAGAGAGAGAGAAAGTAAAAGCAAAATCGAAAAGTAATGAGTAAGAGAGTGACAGTGAAACTAAAAAAAAACATTGGAATGACTATTGAACACAGATAAAAGAGTATTAAATGAATATATAATTAAGCGAGAGTAAACAAGAAGACCAAAAAGGTAATAAAGAATACGAAACAGAAGGAATGAGATACACAGAGGGGAGAGAATGAAGAGACGCAAGGAGGAATGGAAGATATGGAGACACAGTTTTGTTTTTATAAGGTGAATAAAATCGTCTTCAGGAAGCTTGAATACTCAGACAGGTCATTTATAAGTTCAATAATTACCAAAACTGAGAGAAGATTGTTTCAGATAGAGCATAATAGACTATAATGTGATAACACCTTGCATAATAAGTACTGCACTACTTGTTAAGGGGAGGTATTTAGTTTGTTCCCTAGACCTCCATCAAGCTTAAAATTACACCCCCTCGAGTCCCTTTCAAGATAAATTTTTACATATTTCGGTAGAAAAATTTCCCGGCCAAAGGCCGGTTCCTCTTAAATTACAGGCTCGCTGTCGCTCGCCAGGATAAAATAGACACCTGAATTGCACGAAAGGTCTTAATATGGGGTGAGTTCTTAAAATCGCTAAATTAATGAGGCGAACGTTTTATAATATCAAAAGCAATGGGGCTAAACATGAGGGAGAAAGGGGTCAAGAAAAAAATCCCTCAAGTGGAGATCTCCCCTTAACCTTTTCAACTAAATATTTCCACAATGTTTCTGTGTTGTAGTAACTTTTAGACCAACAACGTTTATATAAACAACATTATCACTTGTATCACTGGATTGTAATGACGTCAATTATTGGGCAACCATTTACAATAACTCAATTAACCCTTTCACACATGGATACTCGAATAGTGGATTCATGAATGGTGTCCCTAAATGCACGGATATGCGATTAGCCTATTCGATACTTTAGAAATCAATTGAAGGACAACTGAATACTCGAATTGCATATTAATTGGGTTATGATAAGTTTTGGTAGCGGCATGTTGGAGTTATGAAAGAAATACTATCAAGAGCAGTGGATGTTGGTGTATCGCTGAAAAGGGAGGGAATTGAGTGGAAGCTACCTATACTGCTGTTTGCGGATGATACAGTTCTGATGAGTGATAATGAATGGGAGTTGCAGGGTCTGGTAAATGAGTTTGGAACAGTGTGCGAAAAACGGAATTTGAAGGTAAATACGGGGAAGAGCAAGGTTATGGTCTTCGAAAGGGGTGAAGTCACAGAGTGTGAGGTGAAGCTGAACGGTCAGGCTATGGAGATCGTCAACTCTTTTAAGTATCTGGGCAGTGTGTTGAGTAAAGATGGGACTATGGATGAAGAGGTGCGGGAGAGGGTACAACAGGGGAAGAGGGTTGTAGGAACGCTAAAAGCAGTAACAAGAAATAGGGTGGTCAGTATGGAAGTGAAGAAGTCCTTGCATGACAGTGTGGTAATCCCGACACTGACTTACGGAAGCGAAGCATGGACGTTGGTTGAGAGACTCAGACCAAGAGTGAGAGCAGTGGAAATGAATTACTTAAGGAGTGCGTGCGGAGTTACATGGAGGGATAGACAGACTAATGAGGAAGTAAGAAGGAGGTGTGGTGTGGAGGTAGATGTGCTGGAAAGTGTGAAAAGGAACAACTTGAGATGGTTCGGCCATATGGAACGTATGGAAAGCGAGAGAATGACTAAGAGGGTGTACGAGAGCGAGGTGGAGGGACAGAGGGGGAGAGGTAGACCGAATATGAGGTGGAAGGATGGAGTGAGGAACTACATGAACGAAGGCGGTGCTGGTTGGGGGGAGGGGCGTCGACTGACTGGGGACAGAGGTGCATGGGGGCGGTTCGTTCGTGGCCACCCCTTCGGGGATCACGGCGTCAGGCAATAGATAGATAGATAGATGTTGAATAAACTCAAGTACGGCGTACAAGTGCTGTGACCGCTGTTTGAGATCGCCAAAGACAACTCGAGTGCGCTTGAATTGCCTTCTCCAACGTACCCCTGGTGTTTGGAGTCAGCTACCGCCGTAAAAACAAATCAAGTTACCAGTTGTTGTATTTTTAAATTCCCGGATTGTTGTTCGCATAACAGGTGATGTGTAGAAAAATACTGAGGGCATACTATGAGTATATTGAACATTCTGTATTGGATTATGTCTGTACAGCAAGGCATTCGAAGAGTAAGGATCCAAATAGTTAAGGTACCGGTAATACGTGCACTGTATCTATAATGAAAATTACATTAAGAATGCTAAAGAACTGTTCTACAATACGATGAATCAAAGGATTGTTTGACAGTAAGACAAGGGACAACTTCATTGACTTATTGATCCTTTTGATAAATGTGACAATTCAAATGTAAAGTTGTCTAAATTAGTCACTGCTAACTTTGATGACTTTCTAGCATAAAACATGGATATGATGTGATTGGCAGTTATATCAAGGAGTTATTTGATCAGTAAACTAAAAGGTGATGTAGAGTCACTGAAAGAGTCACACATTGAAATTATTAGCTTTGAAGATAATTATCATATTAAGGAAAAACTACTGGAGATTAAGGGGAAACTAAAGAAATCAAGCAGTGGAGTAGAAAATTAATAAAGATCTATAGAGAGACAGTATTTTAGTGGACAATCTTGGCAAGTTACTAACTAGCCATGATGACAATAGTGCTGGACAAGATAATATTAGAGAGGGAAGTTGATAAATCATACGATAGGTGACGTATGGCCTCATCACATGAGTTTTTGAGTGATTGCATGTGGTTACAAAATTGTAGGAATGGCATTTAATTCACATGAAGCAAAGCACTTCAACAGAGTAGTCAGCTTATGGAACAAATGGCCTAGAAATGTGTCAAGTGCCACACAGTTGAGGCACTTAAATATCGCTTACATATCTTGCCATGAATCCCTGACTGGCTGCGTTTGTGCCCGAGTAATATGACCGTATCAATATATCATTCATAGTACTATCACTTAGTTTTCTGGAGCAGAAGCCTTCCACTTGATTGCTGTATCAATCATTATTATTTCTCTTTGTTTTACAAGTAGCCTAGTCAGGACCATTGAACCTGTTATTGCTTGCCTTTCTTTGTAATAATAAGATGTACTGGGACAACAATCACAGTGCTTGTAGATAATGTGGATTGCTGATATTTTGACATTTAGTTAACTGGATGAAAATGAGATTTTTATATAGAAACCTCATAAAGCCATGTATATTTATAGATAAGAACTTTGATAATAAGTTGCATCAACAATGTATTGTGCAAGATGTATAAAGATAATTCAAAACATAGACTACAGTAGATCTGGATTAAAAACTAGATTTACTAACAAATGTCCCCTAAAGCCTTCCAAGTTAATACAAACATATTTGCTAAACCTTGATTATTACTTATCGTTAGCTAATGAACTTAACCATATCATATTATATGAATGTGACTTATCAGATTTGAGAAATAATGATAGTTAAGCCATCAAGTCAAAGACAATGTTTGTACAAATCCATGAACCTAGAATGCATTAATGTATAAAGCTCTGTTTATTGTGTACGTTTTCATTAAATAATTAATCGAGTCGCTCTCTCTCATATATATATATATATATATATATATATATATATATATATATATATATATAGCTTATATATATATATATATATATATATATATATATATATATATATATATAGCTTATGTATACACACCTGTGCAATATGAGATATCTCTCCCACTGCTTGCTCAGACGACAATATTGGGATCACACGGCAACCGATTGCTTTTATCTGCCATGGATCATGAATATACTGTATTTCGTATGCAAGACACTCATACACACACACTAACTTTTACTTTAAATAAATAATTGTCTTCAGTATTTACAAAAGATACCTTTGATTTTTTAGGTACAGAATTATTTCATGAGGGTGAAATTCTGAACAGAATTAGATGTAACCGGTTACAACTAACTAAGTTTAAGCATAGACTACAGTAGATCTGGACTGGACATGAAAATGGAACTTTACAGTAAGAGACCCAAAATCGCAGAACGAACACCCAAGTTCGAACTGCGAAACCACGAAAATATCAAATTTTCGCGGCCAGATAACCTACTGTAGTCTATGGTTTAAGTTATCTGGCCCAGATGGAGGGAGTGCACAGTCAAGTGACACCCTGTTTAGTAGAAATCTTCAATTAATCGTTAGACACTGGGGAGGTAACCGGAGACTGGAAGCTGGCTAATGTGACCCCAATATTTAGGAAATGAGATCATGAGTGCCCCAAGAGCTATTGGTCAATTAGTTTGACTTCATAATCAAAGCATTTAAAGAATTATAATACTGAGCTTAAACAAGTATTTGTGAGTCTTTGGAGAGCTCGCTATTATGCTACAGGCAGTTTATATATATACCGGTATATATATATATATATACTCCCAGTCAGAACGAGTGTCCAAGCTTGTAATCCACTACGCCCTGGTGTAGGCTAGTAGATTAAAAGCTTGGACATTATATATACCGTATATATATATATATATATATATATATATATATATATATATATATATATATATATATATATATATATATATGGTGAAGTAACATTATGTATACACAAAAATGAAATTTGACGCACAATCACAGGCACAAGTAGCTGGAATGGTCCCATACGATAAACTTGAAACAGTGAACATTGATTTACGGAAAACGCATACCGTACTCGGGTACGTGTTTACGGAGAACATTTCAAACATTTCATGAGCGTGTCAGAACTGGTAAAGTAATTTGTGCCATGATTCTCTGTCACCGATTGTTCATTGAAAAAAGATTCAAGATAAGTGATGTTGATTGATATTAAATTAATAAAAAGTACCGGTACATGTGTGAAACCTCAATTTGCAACTTCATATTATGACAAAGAGTGAAGGGTGTGCATGATTTCATGAATTCGAAAAAAACAATTTAAAGTGCTGTCTATGTATGGAGTGGTCGGTACGTTGCAAAATATGGGGATCTGTTTTTATGTTTGTGGTTAAACGTAACATAAACGTTAAACGTTTAATCGAAAATGATAAGCCGCTTGAAAAACTACCTGTCAATCTGGAAATGAAATCCTGGTTGCGTGATATCACCATGTCTGATTAATGTGATATTAAATGGAATTTCAAAAGAATGGCAGTGTTGTTAAATCCAATAAAGGTTGACTAAAATGTATGTGTGTAATATATATATATATATATATATATATATATATATATATATATATATATATATATATATACCGGTATATATATATATACTGTATATATATATATATATATATATATATATATATATATATATATATATATATATATATATATGTTAGTATAGCCAGGTAATAGATTCTCTTTTAAACAGACGAGGTTAAAAGCAATAGCAGTTTCAGCATTCAGGATTTCAGAAACCACCGATGGACATCTACCCTTCCTCGACTTCCTTGTCTCCCTCCACGACCACGGCTTCAAAACTACCGTGTACACCAAACCTACTAACAATGGCCAATGTCTTAATGGGGAAAGTGAATGCCCTAAACGATACCTACAGTCCACCATCGCCGCCTATGTCAGGAGAGCCCTCACCCATTGCACCACCTGGAATGACACACACAATGAACTGGAAAGGCTCACCCAGGTCCTAGTCAACAATGGGTATTCCAACACTGACGTCACCAATGCCATCAACCACCACCTAGAAAAATGGTACAAACAAGACCCCCCTAGCACCAACCCGGCCAATGACATTACATTTTTCTACAGAAACTACATATCTTCCGACCACACAACAGACGAATCCATTATGAAAGAAATAATTAACAAAAACGTCCTCCCCACCAACCCTGACAATAAAATCAAACTCATTATTTACTACAAATCTCCTAAGACCTCCAACCTTGTCCTCCGTAACCGCCCCATTTCCACCAACCAACCGAAAGACGATCATGTGATATACCAGCATATTTGCACCTCTGGGGACTGTGGACCCCTATCCTATGTTGGAATGACACAGACTCGCCTTTCCCGTCGACTAACCCTCCACCTTCAATCTGGCGCTATAAAAGATCACTATCAAGCCCCCCACCATCTTGCCCTAACTCGCGCCGACCTAGACAAACAAACCACCATACTCGACAAAGAATCAGACCCCAGAAGACTAGCTATTTTAGAAGCTCTATACATCCAAACACTCAACTCCAGCATCAACAACCAAACACAAGACCTTCAAATTCTTCCTTCAGGCAAGCGCTACAGGCATGCTGCCCCCCCCTCCTCTCGCCCCGCGCCCCCCTCCCTTACGCTTCCACGCTCAGCACACAACTGACAACACCAACCAATCACAGCCAACAACCAACCACCGATAAGATTTAGTGCCCGTCTCGCGAATAGACTGCCTTCCACCAATGAACAGCCATCACACACCCAGTAGCTCCGCCCACCACCCTCTACTTGATCCTCTAATTTTGTATAAATATGATGCTTTGTCCCTATTCTAATCATTACCTCTCCATTCCCTGAAGATGCAAGATGTTTACTTGTGAAACGTTGGATCCACCATGAATTTTGCTAACCTTTTGTACCTCATCTCTGAACCCCAGAGGAAAATTGTTAGAACTATTGAAAGCTGTAACAATAAAATCCTGAATGCTGAAACTGCTATTGCTTTTAACCTCGTCTGTTTAAAAGAGAATATATATATATATACAGTATATATATTATACTGTATATCCTGTTTCCAGGCTAGAGCTTTGTTGCTACAAGATTCTGCGCTTTCCCCACTTTAATATTACAGCAGCATAAACTTTCTGTTCACTTGTTTTAATTTTCTCTAACACTCGGCCAAAAAAAAATATATATATATTATATCCTCCAATATATTACCTTTTCTCTCTGCATAAGGTACATTCAATTACAAAAATGGAAAAGCCAAAACTTAACTTGCATTATAATACATTATTCATGTTCTGTCTTTCTTCTGCTCAACATGTGAACTCTGGAACTCTCTCCCTCACTCAATCTTTCCTTCTTCGTATGAATTAAACATTTAAACTTCGAGTGTCCAGGCATTTTTACCCCAACGTCCCTTGAAGTTGGCTCCGTCACTCTTTTGGCTTTGGTGGAGACACTCGTTACAGGCAACCTGCCTTTTGTCTCCTTCGTACACATACAAACAAATATATATACATTGCTTACATTCATCAATACAAATCGAACATCAATAATAACCCATCATGTAATATATTCATCATGCACATCACCACCATCATTATAAAACAGTACCGGTATATAATTATATTCTCGTGTTATAGTGCCCTTGAATATCTTACTTTGATTCCACAATCCTTTTATCCATATTAACTTTTTGAGAATCTCGTCGATACAGTGCACTTCACAAACGAATGTTGTTGCCATTACAATACTAGAAACTGATCTGCAGAAGTACAAACAAATATTCATAGATCGCTGTACGACCAAACTTTCGGTTTAGGCTGCTCTGTTAAGAAATAATACAATTTTGCAATGCATAGCTCTGGTCGGCGTTGCCGCATTCATATGAAATAAAATGTAGAGGTTTCGTACGTATATATAAATGTAGCAAATAAATGATAATTTTGTTATATTTTATCAGGAACTTATAGCAAGAATAGTCTAATAATGAGTTACTAAAGAGGAGAGTTCTCACATTCCCAATCAATTTTGCCTCCTGGTGTAAATTAGAAGACAAGCAATGATAAAATAGTATCTCGATCATAATCTCCAAAATGCCTTTGCTTGCACCTTTTTACTTAGTACCGCCACGGGATCCAGATGGCGTTAGATGTAATTGGAATATGGCTAATTACAGAGAGTCAACGTCACTTGGTGCCTCTGAAAAATCACAAAGAGTAAATATTTGGTTTCCATCTGTTACGCCAAACTAGCCAGTGGTGTCCGTGTTTCTCATGCTCACCCCTTCCCCTTCTGTCATTTATCTTCTCTTTTCTCTTATTTCACTCTCCCCTCCTAGGGTAGTTAACCTCTTGCTTCTTTTCACATGTAGGCCTATAGTCGTGAGCATTAGTAGTGACGCACGCATTTGAACACAATCGAGACAATGCAATACTCTACTACCGTATATCCCAAGACAATATAATGCTTTATTATATTCCGAATGCTTCCGTCCTTCGCATTAATGGTTCAAAATGTCTAATGGGTGTAACCTTATTAAGGCTCTTAAATCGTGTCCAATCTATTTCATTGTTGGTTGTCTTTTTGCATAAAGATAGAATAGTCCTTTAAACGTATCAACAAAGTCTTTAAAGTATATTCAAGCTTTGCTATGTTTGGTTTAAAGAACGCTGTTTTTCTTTCATGTCAAGAACCGAAATTATAATATATAAGATGTATACGTGAAAAACAAAGACAAAATTAAAAGTTTTGAACCGGTATATATTTGTCAGGTGCCCGGAAGTAGATATACTGTACAAGTGCTATAATACGATAATACTTTTGATTTGCATATTTGTATAATGGTCTAACTTTTTCAATTACCATACATTCGTATATTTTTGCATATTAGCATAGGTAATACATTATCACATTTCAAATAATTTACCATGCCATTTGATCCACATGTTGCATTTGATGGCCACTGGCTACAATGCCTAGTATTCAAGTACCATAGCTAAAAACATTTGCATACTTCTTCACCAATATTTCTATTAGGCCTATAATTCAAAATCATATTCCGTGCGAGAACAAAAAATATCCAATAATATTTGTTAAGTTATAAATTAATATATATATATATATATATATATATATACTGTATATATATTCTACCAAAGCCAAAACTAAGCAAGCTGCGCTTCAACACTGCAGAGAAGCAAAACACATGATTTGCATGCAGTCATCGGAAGGAAGAAGTGTTCTAGAAAACTATAACAAACATAACAGTACCTTGCTCGCACACAAACATAACAGTACCTTACTCGCACACAAACATAACAGTACCTTACTCGCACACAAACATAACAGTACCTTGCTCGCACACAAACATAACAGTACCTTACTCGCACACAAACATAACAGTACCTTACTCGCACACAAACATAACAGTACCTTGCTCGCACACAACATAACAGTACCTTGCTCGCACACAAACATAACAGTACCTTACTCGCACACAAACATAACAGTACCTTACTCGCACACAAACATAACAGTACCTTGCTCGCACACAAACTATAACAAACATAACAGTACCTTGCTCGCACACAAACATAACAGTACCTTGCTCGCACACAAACATAACAGTACCTTACTCGCACACAAACATAACAGTACCTTGCTCGCACACAAACATAACAGTACCTTGCTCGCACACAAACTATAACAAACATAACAGTACCTTGCTCGCACACAAACTATAACAAACATAACAGTACCTTGCTCGCACACAAACATAACAGTACCTTGCTCGCACACAAACATAACAGTACCTTGCTCGCACACAAACATAACAGTACCTTGCTCGCACACAAACATAACAGTACCTTGCTCGCACACAAACATAACAGTACCTTGCTCGCACACAAACATAACAGTACCTTGCTCGCACACAAACATAACAGTACCTTGCTCGCACACAACATAACAGTACCTTACTCGCACACAAACATAACAGTACCTTGCTCGCACAAACATATCAGTACATTAATCGCACACAAACATAACAGTACCTTACTCGCACACAAACATAACAGTACCTTGCTCGCACACAAACATAACAGTACCTTACTCGCACACAAACATAACAGTACCTTACTCGCACACAAACATACCAGTACCTTACTCGCACACAAACATAACAGTACCTTACTCGCACACAAACATAACGGTACCTTACTCGCACACAAACATAACAGTACCTTACTCGCACACAAACATAACAGTACCTTACTCGCACACAAACATAACAGTACCTTGCTCGCACACAAACATAACAGTACCTTGCTCGCACACAAACATAACAGTACCTTACTCGCACACAAACATAACAGTACCTTACTCGCACACAACATAACAGTACCTTGCTCGCACAAACATAACAGTACCTTGCTCGCACACAAACATAACAGTACCTTACTCGCACACAAACATAACAGTACCTTACTCGCACACAAACATAACAGTACCTTACTCGCACACAAACATAACAGTACCTTACTCGCACACAAACATAACAGTACCTTACTCGCACACAAACATAACAGTACCTTACTCGCACACAAACATAACAGTACCTTACTCGCACACAAACATAACAGTACCTTACTCGCACACAAACATAACAGTACCTTACTCGCACACAAACATAACAGTACCTTACTCGCACACAAACATAACAGTACCTAACTCGCACACAAACATAACAGTACCTTACTCGCACACAAACATAACAGTACCTTACTCGCACACAAACATAACAGTACCTTACTCGCACACAAACATAACAGTACCTTACTCGCACACAAACATAACAGTACCTTGCTCGCACACAAACATAACAGTACCTTACTCGCACACAAACATAACAGTACCTTGCTCGCACACAAACATAACAGTACCTTGCTCGCACACAAACATAACAGTACCTTGCTCGCACACAAACATAACAGTACCTTGCTCGCACACAAACATAACAGTACCTTGCTCGCACACAAACATAACAGTACCTTGCTCGCACACAAACATAACCTACCTTGCTCGCACACAAACATAACAGTACCTTGCTCGCACACAAACATAACAGTACCTTGCTCGCACACAAACATAACAGTACCTTGCTCGCACACAAACATAACAGTACCTTACTCGCACACAAACATAACAGTACCTTGCTCGCACACAAACATAACAGTACCTTACTCGCACACAAACATAACAGTACCTTACTCGCACACAAACATAACAGTACCTTGCTCGCACACAAACATAACAGTACTTACTCGCACACAAACATAACAGTACCTTACTCGCACACAAACATAACAGTACCTTACTCGCACACAAACATAACAGTACCTTACTCGCACACAAACATAACAGTACCTTACTCGCACACAAACATAACAGTACCTTGCTCGCACACAAACATAACAGTACCTTACTCGCACACAAACATAACAGTACCTTACTCGCACACAAACATAACAGTACCTTGCTCGCACACAAACATAACAGTACCTTGCTCGCACACAAACATAACAGTACCTTGCTCGCACACAAACATAACAGTACCTTGCTCGCACACAAACATAACAGTACCTTGGTCGCACACAAACATAACAGTACCTTGCTCGCACACAAACATAACAGTACCTTACTCGCACACAAACATAACAGTACCTTACTCGCACACAAACATAACAGTACCTTGCTCGCACAAAACATAACAGTACCTTGCTCGCACACAAACATAACAGTACCTTACTCGCACACAAACATAACAGTACCTTACTCGCACACAAACATAACAGTACCTTACTCGCACACAAACATAACAGTACCTTACTCGCACACAAACATAACAGTACCTTACTCGCACACAAACATAACAGTACCTTACTCGCACACAAACATAACAGTACCTTACTCGCACACAAACATAACAGTACCTTACTCGCACACAAACATAACAGTACCTTACTCGCACACAAACATAACAGTACCTTACTCGCACACAAACATAACAGTACCTTACTCGCACACAAACATAACAGTACCTTACTCGCACACAAACATAACAGTACCTTACTCGCACACAAACATAACAGTACCTTGCTCGCACACAAACATAACAGTACCTTACTCGCACACAAACATAACAGTACCTTGCTCGCACACAAACATAACAGTACCTTGCTCGCACACAAACATAACAGTACCTTACTCGCACACAAACATAACAGTACCTTGCTCGCACACAAACATAACAGTACCTTGCTCGCACACAAACATAACAGTACCTTGCTCGCACACAAACATAACAGTACCTTACTCGCACACAAACATAACAGTACCTTGCTCGCACACAAACATAACAGTACCTTGCTCGCACACAAACATAACAGTACCTTGCTCGCACACAAACATAACAGTACCTTGCTCGCACACAAACATAACAGTACCTTGCTCGCACACAAACATAACAGTACCTTGCTCGCACACAAACATAACAGTACCTTGCTCGCACACAAACATAACAGTACCTTGCTCGTACACAAACATAACAGTACCTTGCTCGCACACAAATTACTATGCAAACAGTATAGTTACGATGATACGTTTATTCCTTCTATTATTGGAATCATTAGATGATTTTATGCAGTTTAGGAAGAACCTCTATGAATCTAAGGGGTTAAAACAAAATCAAGTAGGCCTATGCACCTAAAAGCCTACCGGTACACATCCTTTCGAAGCTGAATATATTTGTCTAATGATAGGTAGAATATAATGTTGTTTGTGTGTGTAATCCTAAAGTGGTTAACACATGATTATATCGCCCGTACAATACAAGCGTCGCACAGGAGCAGTCCAAATGTTAATTAGTCTGTACCAGTACCCTACTATTTTTAATGTTGTGAGTCTTGCAGCAGAAAATAAAACACTCCAGAGTGAAATGGTCCCGAATTTTCGACGTGAAACGCAGGCGAAAAGTTCCTAATGAAATCGTGGCAGGGTTAGGGTATTAAAGAGTTTCCATGCACAGCAAAAATACTATAATTAGTGATACATTTTTCAAATTGTTTGTGTTTTGTTTATTAAACAGAAGGGATGAAGGAAACTCAAATTAAATTAATGCAAACTCCATGTGCGTAATGGCATCCTCCTTTCATAATGAGTCTGTAACAATTGGATATATATTGCTGTGCGTTGAAGATTGGTGGAAATTCACTCTGAGTGAGTTCCACAGAGAAGTGGTTCGGGGAATAAATGAGTTCTGAAATGCAGAAGTTCCGCATTGTGGAAGATAAATTGTGATATAATGAGAGTTACCCGCTGCCATTGTACCTCAAAGGAAAGATGCAAAGAGCTGGCACAGAAATTGAGGTAAGTTCATCTAATCATTTACTATCAAAGTATCTATAAATAACGCAAGGGACGCAACATCTCTTCGTATATAAATAACGCAAGGGACGCAACATCTCTTCGTATATAAATAACGCAAGGGACGCAACATCTCTTCGTATATAAATAACGCAAGGGACGCAACATCTCTTCGTATATAAATAACGCAAGGGACGCAACATCTCTTCGTATATAAATAACGCAAGGGACGCAACATCTCTTCGTATATAAATAACGCAAGGGACGCAACATCTCTTCGTATATAAATAACGCAAGGGACGCAACATCTCTTCGTACCGTATACATAAGGGAAGACATTCATTTGTGAGTAAAGGGTTATTGATAATTGGTATTGTTATATTATGCATGTAGTCAAATTGCCTTAAGGGGGGATTTTTGTCTTGACTCCTTTCTCCCTCATGTTTAGCCCCATTGCTTTTCTAATTTTAAGACGTTCGCCCCATTATTTTGACGGAACTTTCGACCCATTTCTGTCAATTTTAAGACCTTTCGTGCCATTTAGGTGTCGATTTTATCCTGGCGAGCGATAGCGAGCCTGTAATATATGAGGAACCGGCTTTCAGCCGGGACATTTTTCTACCGAAAAATGTACAAACTTATCTTGAAAGAGGGTCAAGGGGGTGAAATTTTAAGATTGCTGGAAGAGTAGGAAACAAACTAAAAGCCTCCCCTTAATGTCACCTCTCCACAGCAACTCCATGAAGGCGAGCAATCAATATTATATCTGAGAACATAGATGAGTTTTACATAATACAGCTAACCGCTTGTCAGTGAAAAATTCAAGAACACTGTAGAACAGTCTTACTTTCTTTGAGACATTTTATGCAATAGATTTAAATTAAGACGTCCAGCTGAGGTTGGTATTTAGAGTTACGTAGAATTCAGGTGGGATATGACTATTAGACAAATTAATGTATTATGTTTCACTTGCATTACAAGATATTAGATTCATTAGCCACCATGTATAAGTCTTCAAAAACTCAGATTGAGAGAGAGAGAGAGAGAGAGAGAGAGAGAGAGAGAGAGAGAGAGAGAGAGAGCGAGAGCGAGAGCGAGAGAGAGCGAGAGAGAGAGAGCGAGAGAGAGCGAGAGAGAGCGAGAGAGAGAGAGAGAGAGAGCGAGAGAGAGCGAGAGAGAGAGCGAGAGAGAGAGAGAGAGAGAGAGAGAGAGAGAGAGAGAGAGAGAGAGAGAGAGAGAGAGAGAGAGAGAGAGCGAGAGCGCGAGAGAGAGGCAGTATATGGTGAACTAAAGTTACCATAACCCGTCGTCAGTCCCCTCACCTTGAATGTAGGAGGGAGTATATTAACCCTATTTGGTCCGGCGAAGGGATTTTTCGAACTCCCATGTTTCGCTACCGGTACATTAGTTTGGAGATTTTAGACTTATCACTCCATTACCTTGGCGATAATAAACGCTTAACCCTATTCAGGTATAGATTTATTTGTGGTCGTGCGATAGCGAGCCTGTAACTTTAAAACAATCGGCCTACGGCCATGACATATTTCTATCGAAAATTGTACAAATTTAGCTTGAATGTGGTCTGGGTGGGTAAGTTTTAGCTTGAAGGAAGTCTGGGAAGGCGTTTTTGTTAGCCTAGGGGACAAACTAATATACACTGTTCGAAAATGGAAACAAGCAAATTTCTCAATACTTAATTAAAATATTGGCATAACTTGCAAGACGCCGGACCAGATAGTGTTAACCTTCCCAATCAGATCACTCCTATTTAGTTTTATTCTACTCTCCTCCAAACCATTATAGTCAGCTCCAGTAGAGTACAGCCACTCAAAACAGTTCCTCGATTTATTATGATTTCTAATACACCACAAGTTTGCTTAGGTCTGTAGTTAACTGGAGGACAAAGGTAGAAATACATACTGTTTGTATAATTTATACTTGATATTGACAGATAACTTGAATTTAAAGGCGATAATAGGGTTGGGTGCTGGCTGATAACTACCGTGTTTGATGGAGGAGTAATAATGGCTTGGTGGTTCTCACAGGTAAGCCACGGTAGCCCTGTCCGTTTCTTAGTCATTAATGTGCGACTTTAACCTCATGACACAGGGACAAGTGGCTTATTTCTACATTTTTGGTAAAGCACTATATTGACAAAGATTAGGGGAAGGTGTGAAAAAAGCTGTCAAAATATCATACTGATCCAACTGTTTGTTAATAAGTTATTCTCGAAGAACGATGCCACACGGCCTCTGAAACCCATAGTAGGTGATAACAAAATCGCAGTAACCTGGGTAAGCTATACTGCACCAGTGTCCTGGGTAAGCGGCACCGATTGTTCCACCTGGGTAAGCGGAGAACAATGGAGAACCTGGGTAAGTTTTTTCCTTCCAGCCTGGGTAAGTGCTGGATGTGAACTGCCGAACAATTTCTGCATCCTGGCTGCTACCCTTTTTCGGTGCTGGTCAGTAGGGGCTGGCTTTCATGGAAGAAAGGAAGGGATGGTACGTATGATAGGGCCAAAGGTGAGCCCCTCTATCAAGGAGGTGATATTTGTAGGCCTAGTGCGGTGTGGGGCAGGTAGTGGAAACTCTCGTTTTCTTGTGACTGGCTGTGGAGTAGAGACTATCTGTTTCCGTTCTCTTTGATGAGAGTAGTTGGGGGATACCTATAATTCTGGCATAGCATAAGCCCTTCATCCTTGGTGTTTCTGGCAAGGGAAATATTAGGGGCAAGACATCCAATAAAAGCGCAACCCATAGCAGAGAGAGAGCTACGGTAGCTAATGACACCAGTGGCACCAAAATGGAGGAAGTTGGCCGATCTCTGCTACTATAGGGTCTCTAATTGGCATCATGTGATTGGAAGGGTCCTGCTACAACATAGACGAATGGATTTTTTTTTTAATGAAAACAGACTCTATGCACCTAATTGTTTTCTTCTTTCATGAAACATTTATAAGAACTCAATTTATAACGGATGTGGATTAAAAGTTGATGGAAAACTACTGTGCGGAAGCGAATTTCAGAGCGAGGTGGTTCGAGGTATTAATACATTCTGAAAAGTATAAGTTCTGATTAACACCTTCCTATACCGGTGCCGTCCTTTTAACTTTATTCTGGCTACTATTAGACGATGTTATACCGCTTAAAAAGAGCCCCCAGGAATTTACAGGCTTTGAACTATCTCAATTATCAATTTTTACTACCATAGGTCCTTTTTAAAATACACAAAATCGTGTAAATACATCTTCAATAAAACTAGAAAGAGGACGCCGGTACAAAAAGGGTTAAAATGTAGTTTTGACCTCACCCCTGCAAAATGTGTGGACAGTTAGTGAGTAGAACCTACAAGGCAAAGCAAAAATCAATGCTAGTAAAAACTCTTTCGAGATAAGAAGAGAGCATCATGGGTACGAGAATAAACCAAAATCAAGAATATTCTAGAAATGATAAAAGAGCAGAAGTGGAGATGGGCAGGACATGTAGCAAAGCGAGAGGACAATAGGTGGAGGAAACTAACTGACTGGACCCCCACAGAAGGAAAGTGCAACAGGAAAAGACCAGACAAGAGGTAGGCAGACGAAATTATACAAAAATGCAGGTCTCAAGAGTCATGGAAGCGATTAAGGGAGGCTTTTTTTCAGCAAGGGACTCCTAATGGCTGATGATGTGTGTGCATAACTCTCCCAAGTACTCATTAACCCTTTCACGCACATATGACGCAGAGGTTGCCAGATTAGCAATAAGAAATAGAGTTCTCCCACTCTTTTAATTACCTCTCCAAAATTAGTTTTCTGCCCACAGCTTCTCCAAAATTAGTTGTCTGCCCACAGCTAACTCAAAGACAACTGCAGAGGTTGAAGTAACTAAACTCAAGGTTTCTAAATACCCCAGATGGTAACAAAGGCTTTCAAGTATCCCTAATAGGCTCAAAATCGCGTCATATGTCGGAGAGGGTTAATAATGGGTACTATAACTCTGACGTATCTATCACCATCAAACGACAACTAGAAAACTGGTACAAGCAGGACACCCCTAACAATAGCTACCCCGATGACACCAAGATTTACTTTCGCAATTACATTTCCTCTGACTACAAGACTAATGAGACGATCATGAGAGAAATCATTAACAAAAACATCCACCCCACCAACCCTGACAATAAAATAAAAACTCATTATATATTACAAATCTCTCAAAACCTCTAACCTCGTCCTCAAGAACTACCCTGCCACTAACCAAGAGCCCGAGGAGTGACGACCATGTCATAATATACAGCATACCAACACACATGCAACAGTGAGGACTGTGGACCTCACACCTACATTGGTATGACACAGACTTGCCTATCTCATCGGCTCACCCTACACCTCCAATCTGGAGCCACTACAAACAACCCTACCACCATTGGTGATGGGCTGGTCTATCAGTGAGAACTGAGCGATCTCTGCCATACCCATAGCTTACTCTGACTGTTCCTTTTACTTATATATCTTCTAGATCTCGAGTGATGGCGTCTCTTCCGTGGATTGACCTCCCAATCTACCAAGATTGGAAGCCAAAGCGTCACATTTTTCCCTTGCCCCTCAACTTTCTCTTCATAATTGCTGAGGGGCACAGGGCCCTGGGTGGGGCTTTGGTTTCCCGGGCGTTTCCGCGCCCTCCTCAGCTCCCTTCCATGGAGTGGCTTCGGTCACCCAGGCTTTATTGTGGTCGGCAGGGAGGGTTCTGTGGGGGCGCTCGGTTATGGCCATGGCCTTGGCCTTGCTCGGGGCCTTGGAGCTGTTCGGCCAGGCAGCCTGGGGTACCGCAACAACAACAACCCTACCACCAAGCCCCGACTTTGACAAGCACACTACCATACTTGACAAGAAGAACCACCCCAGAAGACTTACCATCCTCGAAGCCCTGTACATACAATCCCTACGACCCAGTATTAATCATCAGACTCCAGACCTACAGGTACTTCCCTCTGGAAGAAAACATGCACCTGCATAAACTTGCCCCTCTACCCTACCCACCTCCACCACACACCCGGACAACGCAGGCACCCGCCTCTCCCGTCCACACAGCACCACCATGCATTTTTTTTTTTTTTTTTTTTTTTTTTTTTTAAAAGACCTCCGTTTACGTATTGTGAAAAACCTGTTATCCTCCGGAAAATTACGGGGGTGAGTGAGTGAAGTGAGAGACAGTGAATGCAACTAGACAGCACAAACACCCACCACCCCCAGCCATAATTTGCCGGAGGATAACAGGTTTTTCACAATACGTAGACGGAGGTCTTTAAAAAAAAACAGCAACGAGATCCAGCCAGCGATTGACCGAACGACTGCCCACCAACAATGGTGGCCTTCCTGGCGCATCTTAGCCACGCCCCCACCTCTGAAAAACCCTATAAATACCCCAAAATCTCAATTCACACTTCCTGAAGATCTCTGCAGCGACAGACGAAACGTCGATGAGCTCCAACCACTCCCAGAACTTCGCCAACCTACTCTACCAACTCACTGAACCACAACGAAAAATTGTCAGAAATATTGAAGGAATAAATACAAAACTTATTAATAATGAGAACGCTGCTTCTTTTAACCTCGTTTGCATTAAAGAATATATATATATATATATATATATATATATATATATATATATATATATATATATATATATACAGTATATATACCATTTTGTAGCTCGAAATTGCCATTTCTCACTATGAAATGACACTATAGTTGCTAGTTTGAATTTGAATCATATTGATTCGACAAATTTCCATTGGGTTTCGACAATCTTCTCTAAAAAGAGGCAAAATGCAATTTTGAAATGAAAATGATTCATTTGTTTCGACGTAATGCAGTTGAAACCGGCAAATCCCACAAATTTCGTCATTTCGAAGCCTAACTTCGACAGAGTGAAGTCAGGATAGTCACGCATGCTATCAAATTCGGCAGTTCTAACCCACTAAATGAATATTTTGTGTGTACAATTCGACATTTGCAAATAGAATTTACACCAAATTCGACAATGCTACATATGACATGTAATTACTTAATTGTACATTACAGGCATAATACCACTTTATTATTCAAAAGTTGGTTATAAATTCTTATATTATTACGAAACAGTTAATAAAGCACTAAATTTAGGAACCGATTAAATACAAGATGAGTAAAGGATGATTCTAATCCTGGATAATGATAGAGTAGGCTACACAGCAACCTGAACTATGTTGAGCACTGCCCTGTCCGGAAGCTCCCTTCTTACAGTCCTTTACTTAACCCTACAGTATATACTATGGTTTCTCAAATGTAAAATGCGAGGTAAAACAAAGGTTAAGTCTAAATCAGCAACTTGTAGATAATGAGAGGGCAGCCAGTGAGGAAGGTTATAGCATGAAGGCTTGGAGGGAACATCACCTCCAGCAGGTAACAGAGATAAGTGTACAATCTGTCACCCAGGAGGATGTAGTGGCCTTCTATAGGCGATCCATGGGGTACCTTCATAAATGTGTGGGACGGGAGAACACTTGGGATGACTGAAACTGTAGGATATACAATAAAGAACACCATGATAACTTTTGTTTATATACCTTTTATGTAGTTATAAGCATTTGTTCTAAGTGTGTTAACACAGAAATATAATATAGGTATATAAATAAAGTTAAATAATATGTCAGCTTGTACAATCTGTGTATTGATTCTTATGTAGACGATGGTGATGAGCGTGAACCATTGTCGAAAATATATGAAAAACTTAATTTCAAAATATTATTTTTTTTAATTGAAATGCTTGATTGTCATTTGTTGGCCTGCATTAACGGTTTTAAAAAGTAATATGTCGATGTAGGATATTGATAAGTCTATCTAGATGCAAGAAGTCGAAATTAACATGAAATGTCATTTCGTTATGCAGAATGTCGATATATTGCAATATGTCTATATTGGACAAATACATTGCCTTTTAGAGATTGTATCAGTCGATTTAATATGGTATCTTGTCGAACACATGCAATATGTCAAATTGTCAAACTCAATGCCAGAAAACTCTGAAAAACCGTCAATTCGAGCTGCAAAATGGTATATATATATATATACTGTATAATTATATATATTGTATATAATCACCGTAACATTTAGATAGAAAACAGGACAAAATAAATGTGAACAATAATTGAAGCAGGAATTATGGAAGAACCGAATGATCCTCCCCAATGCTATGAAGGAGACGAAGATAAATAGAGCAGCCTCCTTTGATCACGTCTAGCTATTTACTGCTGTATAGGGGGAGAGAGAGGCACGGGGGAGAGCTGGGCATAACAGATCTCACTCTCCATCCACCCTCTTTAGGAAGATCCGATCCCTTTGATGCCAGAAGAAAATACGGTTACTTAGCAGTGTATTAGAGGCGCAGTTGCTGGTAATAGTTACGCTACACAAAGATATGTTTATATATGTTTTGTAAATTAATTTTTTACTACTACTACTACTACTACTACTACTACTACTATTCATTTAGCCTGTGCATCCCTCTCTGGACGCTAGACAAGGTCGAACCAGTCATCAATGCGCATGACTATGTAGTCATACAGCTGCTTTGCACTCAGCGACTCATCATCGTGGACTTTTGAGTTTCCTTTACAGTATTTGTATTTTTTTTTCTATGTGGATGAGGGAGACAAAAGGCAGATCTTCGTGTGGCAAGTGCCTCCCCAGAGTTGAAAGCAGGTAGGGACGAAAACACTCAAGCCAGACCGAGTAAACCCAAGTGGGGACGAACAAACTACCGAGTCAGACTCAGCTGGTAGAGACGAATAATTTTTTTGTGACAGCAAGAAGTGTGGTGTGCTTGGTTAGTGTAGTGAAGTAGATAGCAGGAGGAGGTGTTTGTGAGAGCCAGCTGGATCACTATGTAGATGAGGCACAAACCGAAACTGTAAGGGAAGCCAGACAAATGGAACAGGAGTTCCAGCAACTCCTTATAATATGCCTATAGACCTCCCCTGGGTATTGCCTTGTTCGATTGGTGCCTGCAATCTCCCCATCTGTTAACTGTCTTGTGTTATAGAGATCGCCACCTGTAAATGGCATTTTAGCAGTTACAAACATCAGATATTACTCTATTCCTACTCATCTACTATACCGTACTACTCCTCTATAACATGTAACTTCAATCCAGTCTCTGCTACTGCTGCCTCGTAGTCCATGTCTGCTACTGTGGTTGGTTTTAGTGCAGACAGTCTTGTTCCCCGCAGACATAGTAGTGCTGATCTGAGCAGCGAGAAAAATAGGAGGCACCTCATTCAGGCTACAACTTGGCTCCTGGACTGTCGCTTCTTCTCTGCGATGATCTCTGCTAGCCTTGAATGGAAGCACTGGGCCCTGGGTCCCATTCCTCCAGATGTGGTGAAGACTAGTGGGGTGAAGCTGCTTTGTTCGATATTTAGGATTCTTTCCCCATATGCCCTGACCTTCTCTTGTTCATTCCTCTTGTATGTAGCCTCCAGAGACAGCTCGCTGAGGGCCATTGGGTCGAATATTCTTAGCAGTTTGTGTTGGGCTTTACCCACGCTGAGATGAGTTTGTCACTGATGGTATCTTCCAGCGTTGAAGTAATGGACTCACGTTTGGAACAGTACGCATCAAGTAGGTCCAGCGATGTTTGACCCCATGTGTGAATGTCGAATACGCAGCCTGTGGTTCCGTTTTTGCAATATTGGCCAGTTTTTCAATTTCTTTTACCCACTCCCTGACCTTCTCCTCTATGTATTGCTTCTTGAACTCTTCAGTGCCTATCACCACCCCAAAGTGATGCTGTCTGTCCTTTGCTACGACCACTTCGCTACCGCTGAAAGCTTCTACGGCACTTTTCATAATGTTCCTGTTTTACTATCAATATAGACTTACTGGCATTTGGATGGTATCCTATTTCTGGGCATACACTTGATACTTGCTCCCATCAGTGCTTGAGATAGTTGACTTTTCCCACTCCAGTGAGATCATCTGCATGGGCCACCTGCTTGTCTTGTGTTGCCTCATAGCTTGTTAAGCTTTGCAACACTGAGAGACCTAATCCGTACATTGCCATTGCTACGGGGTCACCTTGTGTGGTTCCTTCCATTGATTGGTGTGCCGATCCACGTCGTGTGTTCTGGTTGTTTACTATGAAGAGGTCAGCAGGCTGTTTATAGATGTACTCTACATAGGTGGCAAAGCTGTGGCATTTTACCTTGATGTTATGTATTGCTGTCTTACTGTTGATGGTGTTAAAGACATTTGATATATCTAATAATAGCCAGATTATAATGAAGAATCCCGTCCTTGTATCCTGAAGGGGTTAAGGGGGGATGGTTCACTTTTTGGGCGATTTTTGCATGTATTCATTATTTTTTCTAGTTTCCTCCCTAGATCTCCATTAAATTAATAAAAAAACATCCATTAGATCCCCCTTGTAGATTAATTTGTAAATTTTTCGGTAGAAAAATGTCCCGGCCGAAGGCCGCTTCTTCCAATATTACAGGCTCACTATCGTTCGCCAGGGAAAACATCGACACCTAAATAGCACGAAAGGTCTAAATATTGACGAAGAAATGGGGCGAAAGGTCTTAAAATCGATTAACTAATGGGGTAAACATCTTAACATCTGAAAACTAATAGGGCTAAACATGATGGAGAAAGTGGTCCAGAAAACCGGGTGACCTGCTTTTTTCTCTTTATCTCCTTTTCTCTCTTTCTCTGGCTTGTATCTATTTGGCCCCATTCAGCCAACTGTTTTAAGACGTTTATCCCCATCCAGGTGTCGATTTCTTCCTGGCAAGCGATAGCGAGCCAGCATTGTATGGAGAAATCCGGCTTCGCCAGAGAAATGTTTCTATCGAAAAATTTACAAATTTAGCTTGCTGTCAAAACAAAAAATATATATGCTGGCTCGCTACCGCTCGCCAGGAAAATATTGACACCTGGATGGGGGTAAACGTGGCTGAATGGGGCCGAATGGATACAAGCCAGAGAAAGAGAGAAAGAGAGAAAAAGAGATAAAAAAAAAGCGGGTCACCCCCTTAAGTGTTAGATTTGTTGACAGTGTATAAATATTGCCTTCGTTCTGTCTCCAATTGTTTCTCCCATTTCCGTTTTGCATGTGGTTGGATTCCTGTTGCTAGACTAAATTAGCACCTTCTGTACCGGCGACGTCTTTTTACTTTTACTCTAGCTTTGTTTAGACAAGTTTGTGAAGTTTAAGAAGACTCTGTGATAGTAAAAAGGGTTAAGTGAGATAGTTCGAAGGCTGGCAATTGTTGTAAGCCCGTTTAAATCGTTTCATAGTAGCCAGAATAAAGTTAAAAGGAAGGCACCGGTATTATATTACTTAAGGGGACACTGACTGCCTTTTTGGCCTATAAATTCATTCATTCATAAATTCTTAGTTTCCTCGCTGGACATCCCTCAAACTTAGAAAAACATCCCCCCCCCTCAAAAAAAATAATAATAATAAATTTGTACATTTTTCGATAAAAAAAAATCCCGGCCGAAGGCCGGTTCCTCTTTCAATTACAGGCTCGCTATCGCTCGCCAGGAAAATATCAACACCTAAAAGGCATGATAGGTCTTAAAATGTATAACGAAATGGGACGAAAGGTCTTAAAATCGCCAAACAAATAGGGCGAACGTCTAAAAATCTCAAAACTAATGGGACTAAACACGAGGGAGAAAGGGGACCAGAAAAACGACTGTCTCCCCTTAAATATCGCATGCACTCCATCGCCAATACAGGGAAGCTTCAGCCGTGTTGCACAGGTTTGATAATTCACTCCGGCAGGTAAAGCCGCAAAGCCCTTCATTCATCATAGTCCAGTGCCACAAAGCCTTTGGCCGAAACTCGCAATGGAGAGAGAGAGAGAGAGAGAGAGAGAGAGAGAGAGAGAGAGAGAGAGAGAGAGAGAGAGAGAGAGTGTAGAAGAGAAGTAGAAGAGAAGTAGAAGAGAAGAAGAGAAGTAGAAGTAGAAGTAGAAGAGAAGAGAATGAGAAGTAGAAGAGAAGAAAAGTGAAAGTGGGTGGGTGGGTGGGTGGGTGGGTGGGTGAGTGTGTGTGTTAGAAATAGTAAAATATTTCTTGAATTAATTAATGCATTTTGAGGAAACTTGGGGTTACCCTCTATTTGATACCTGATTCCATCCCATTAACGTTTTCGATGTTCGTTTAATATGGCGACCTCCCACAATTTCACCTTTTTCATCCCCCACAAATATAACCATCAAGAGTTAGTGTACAATATTTACAATACTCAAGGCTAGTAACAACCCACCCCCTCACACACACAAGCACACATTACACTATATATATAGAGTGAGAGTGAGTGAGTGCGTGCGTGCGTGAGTGAGTGCGTGTGTGTGTGCAGGTTGATGACGGAAAGTGGTGAAGGAATGAAAAATCAGGCAAGCTGGAGAACACTGATAGTACTTTGGATGTCTGTTGTCGGCAGGTGATGGAGGAGGAATGATGGACGGTGTGTGGGGGAGGGGGGCCTTAGGTGATGACACGGTGGTGGTGTGGTGGTGGTAGTGGTGGCGGAGGTATGGTGGGGATGGGCGGTTAGGGAGGCTCAGGTGATAAGATATGGTGGTGGGGGTGTGGTTGTCGTAGTGGAGGGGGTGTGGTAGTAATGATGGAGGGGGTGTTATGTCTGGAGGCGGGGGGCTAAGGTAAGGATGAGGTGGTTTAGGGGTAATGGTGGAAGGGGTATAATGATGGGAGGGCTCAGGGGAATAGGAGGTGGTGTAGTGGTAGAGGGGGCGTTATGGCAGGGGGGTATGGTGGAGAGGGTGTAATGATAGAGGGCGGGGGCTCAGGTTAAGATAAGGTGGTGTAGTGGTTGTGCAGATGGTAGTGATAGTTATGGAGGGGCTGTATGGCAGTGGTGGAGATAATTTGATGAATACCGGTACATTGAGGGGGAATTTATGATAAGCGATAATATTTGGTTTGCATTCTATAATTTTGTAAATGCTTGAGGGCTCATTAACAATCATCCAACCTTATCATTACCACTCACAAACACTACCTAACTACAGTATACTTTCACCAATACCACCACCTCAAACTCTAATTTCACTACCATGTACACTTTTTGCATCTCCACTTCCATCAGCCCTTACTCCACCACCTCTATCACTACTTCCCTCACCACCATTATCCCCACCTCCCCAACCATCACATGTTTCACCTCCAGCTCCACCATCTTCCTGACCTCCAACACAACCAGCTGTACCGCTACCACCACTATCAATATTTATATTAAATATTCATATTAGGCTCATTAGTTTTGAAATTTTAAGACATTCGGCCCACTAGTTTGGCGATTTTGATACCTTTCGTGCCATTTAGGTGTCCATTTTTTTCCTGGCGAACGATACCAGGCATGCACTTTAGGATTAACCGCCCCTAAATTGCATTTTTCTACAAATGCATATATTGCACAAAATTATCTCGAAGGTGGGTCTTGGGGTATTTTGTTTTCAGATTGATGTCAATTTAAAGAGGAAACTTGAAACAAATAAAATAAAATCAATATATAAATATATACCGGTACATACATACTGTATATCACTCGCAAGTGATGCGATACTTCTACCAACGGTATAAAGACGGTATTTAGAGGTAGTAGGGGTAGGCAGCCCCGCCCAGGGAAGTACTACCGCCAAGGTTTCGGGAGACTCAGGGAATAGCCTGAATTCCATTTTCTCTCCCAGGCCTTGGTAGCTGGATACATATCTTTCTGCCTCACACATCAGGGGTATCAGGAAAACCCTCTTTATATAACATACACATCCAACTTCACGACATTGCCCTACATCGCTATCCTCTATCCATAAAATACTACTCTTCCCACTACATATCATACATGTAACACCATACACTTACCTTATAAATATGGCAGTACAATTGTTAAGAGCAAACCTGGTGGTCCCTCGGATATCCACCCCCGGCAGGGTTGGGTTATTGACACAGGGCCCTCCCGGTCGTCATCATGCGACTGTGTCAAGAGCATTGCAACGTCCCAAAGCTGCTTGTCAGTACAGCTATTTCTTTAGTAATATAAGGGGACTTCACTCTAACATCAATTCTGTACACCAATTTCTTCAAGCAGAATCCCCTACTCTCCTTTTTTTGACAGAGACTCAAGTAACATCCACATCTGACACATCTAGATTTAATTTTCCAGGTTATCAACTGCTCCAAAATTTCAGACCTAAAGGTGGTGTATGTTGCTTCGCAAAATCTGAAATTGCCTGGAGGAGGTTACTAGTTTCAATTGTCCCTATTTTGATTATTCTATATACAAATTAATTTCTGCTGGTAAATTTAAATACATATGTTGCATCTACCGTTCCCCAAATACTCCTCCAGAGCAAAGTCTTTTTGATTCTCTGTACTCACAACTTATTTTTAACAACCAATTCAGAAAATTATGATGTTACAGTGAGGTCCCCACTTGGATCTTCTGATCACCCACACCTTCCCACTCTGAACCTGTTTTGGTGACTAAATGGCATTACGATAGGGCAGACTGGGAGGGTCTTCAAGGTTTCTTTATTGATATTCCCTGGACCTCTTTCTTTTCTAATGATGCACACTCCACCTTGAGCCACATACAAGATTTTGTAAAAATTGGAATGGAAACTTTTATTCCTCATCAAAAGTACAGTAAAAGATCTAATTCACCTAAATGGTTTGACCATAATTGTGCTAGAGTAACTGAACAAAAAGCAATAGCCTACAATGCATACACAAGATCAAAAACACATGAAGCCTTTAATTACTTTAGAAACATCAGAAATCATGCCAAAACTGTATTAAACCTAACTAAATCAAACTTTCTCCATAAGCAGGCAAATAAACTTCTAAATAATCCAATGATAACAAAATATTTTGGTCTACTCTTAACTCATTCAAATCCAACTTCACTACTGCTTCATCCATTCCACCATTAAAATCTCCGACTGGCAATCTTGTAAGTGACCCACGAGGTAAAGCTAACCTTCTTGCAGATATTTTCTCCACCAACTCAACCTTAGATGAAATAAATCAAGATGTCTGTCAAAACTATTTTGCAGAATCTCTCCGTAGATAAGGCTCCTGGTCCAGATGAAATTCCTCCAATAGTACTTAAGAATTGCTCCTTGGTGCTCGCTCCTGTATTGGCAAAATTTTTCCGTCTGTGTACTAATACCTCATGCTTCCCAGTACCCTGGAAAGAAGCAAACATCCATCCAGTTCCTAAAAAAGGTGCCTCTTCAGATCCATCAAACTACAGACCAATAGCTATAACTTCCACTCTTGGCAAAGTTTTTGAAATTATATTAAATAATCACATAATTAAGCATCTGGAGAATAATAAATTAATCAGTGATAGGCAATATGTTTTAGACGATGTCGATCATCAGTTTTGGCCCCAACTCTGTTCCTCATTTATATCAATGATCTCATATCATTTTATGAATGGAGGATGCCTTTAGGCACATGGACCTTTTTGTTTTATCTGTGTTTTTCCTTCCTCCGTTCATTGTCTCTTAAAAAAAAAAAAAAAAAAAAAAAAATACAAAACAATCGGTGGGGGTATTTACACCATATTTGCTACAGTTCTCCCAGAGTCTAAAATAACAACAATAATAATATATACAAATATACTAAAATAAATAAAAATATGGAAGTGACAATATCTAAACAAGCAATAATTCCTAACCAAATATTAATATATAAAATAAAATAAAATAAATACAAATATGTAAGTGACAATATCTACAGTAAACAAGCAATAAACTGAACACATGAAGGTAGTATAGTACCGTATATGATTTTCAACATAAATATATGTTCAGTGGGTTCCCATATAGCAACACCAACATCATCACCTATATTACCATCACCACAGAAGCCCTCCCTCTCCACAAAATCTCTCCCTCTCCACAAAACTCCTCCCTCTTCACAAAATCCCTCCCTCTCCACAAAATCCCTCCCTCTCCATTTCCCCATCAACTCCACCTCCTCAATGTTCACCACCAAATTTATCTCCATCATCACCACATTCTCCGCTACTACCCTAGAAAAATAATAAATAAATGAAAAAATCGACCAAAAAGTTAACCATCCCCCCTAATGGTTAACGTGTTGGTCTATTTTTTAAATTTATTTATTAGTTGTCTAGTTTCCTCTCTAGACGTCATCAAACTTAAATAAACATCCATTAGGTCCCCCTTCTAAATAATTTGTACTAAAGGCTGACTATCGTTCACCAGGAAACAAATCGACATCCTAAATAGCACAAAAGGTCTTAATATTGACAAGGAAATAGGGTGGAAGGTCTTGACATCGGCAAACTAATGGAGCAAACTTCTTAAAATCTGCAAACGTATGGGGCTAAACATAAGGGAGAAGGGGATCAAGAAAAACTACCCATCTCCCTTTAACACCACCACAACCACCACCGAATCTAGCACCAATCACCATCCTCTCCCTCCCCCACCACTATTACTCCCATCCTCATCTCCACTACCACCTATAATTCTACCACATCAACAACTCCATCTCCCTTGCTCCACCACCACATCCAACTCAAATTCCACCACCATCAAAACCTCCACCCTCACACCAACTATTTCACATATACGGTACCGGTAGGCTATATACCGGCACACAAATTCTCGCCATAGGTTGCCCCTCCGACCATTCACTCACCTCCCTCCCCTTTACACTTAATCCTCTTGCCGGATTCACCAGAGGTTGAGGGGATTACTTTCGTTTCTCTATATACTATTTTTTCAGATTTCTGGTATTTTGTTTCTATTAGTGTTCACTAGGTCAAAACTAGCTCTCTTTAGGATATTTGGGTTTGCTGCTTAAAAAGGCCATGTTTATAAAGATGTCTTGTTTCATTGTAAATTCAGAATTAGTTTTGACTGATATATACAGTACCGGTATATATTACAAAAGCAGCAACATGGGGACACTGGCTATTGAATACCATACATTTGTTTTTGTTTGTTAATATAAAACTAGTTTAACCAGACCACTGAGCTCCACAAAATAACTCTTATAGGGCTGGCCCGAAGGATTAGATCAAGATGGAAAACTTATCAAGTCAAGATAGATAGGGAAGGGCAGGAGGTGAACAAATCCAGGAAGGTGAAGACACGCAGATATTTCTTGCCATTTCACTAGTTCAGCCGGACCACATGAGCTCCACAACAGAGCTCTTATAGGGCAGGGCCGAAGGATGAGGCAAGAACTGCTACACTGCAGCATCAACCAAGAAGTGATCAAGGGCGAAGAATGCGAGATCAGGTTTAAGGCAGAAACAAATCACAGCGAGATGCAAAAATATGCACTAGTGAGGGAAATTGGGTCAGCTCGGCCGCAACAGCGACCGAAGAGACAAATCAGGTCAGGAGCCTTGAATCTAGCCAGGCCAGGGAGGCATGTGATATAGGCTGCCCAAAGGACAACCGAATGTGACAGAATAAGAATAGAAGGGGAAAAACATAGAAAGAGGTATGAAAAACTACGCAAAATAAGTCAAGCCAATGACGAATCTCGAAGAAAGAGGGAAATAATCCAGAACCCTCCCCCATCAATCTCCAGTCTCCGACCCCGAAGCCCCCAAACATCGAAAAGGGGCGTAGTAGTAGGGGGAAGCATTATTTCTAATGGAATGTCTAGTTGAAAATATTGAATAGAATGAGGGATATATATATATATATATATGTACTGTACATATACTTAAACCGTTGAACCCCCATCATATAAGTTACTTAATGTAACACCCAGTCCCAGCCATTTCTTCCATATTATATTTTAATTAAATATTTTTTTCTAATTTCTAATTTTATTTACTTTATTTTTTTGTTTAAGGGTTCTAGAAGACATATTACACGCATGGGAATACTCACCATTCCCATTTAAGTGTCCATGGGGGGGCCTCCACGGCTGCTCTTCGGTCATTTAAATGCCACCCGCCTCTTCAAACTTCCCGCGCAGGCATCAGATGTAACCCTGCCAAATGTCCGTCAAAGGCTAGGATGAGTCAGTGTTGTTGACACGACCTGAGTGTCATATGTAGCACCATAGCACCTAGGACTTATAACATATAGCACTTATAATGCTTGCGAGTATAGGGGAATTGCATAGAATACCGGTAACGTAAGAGTAGTGTTTACTTGAACGCGTAGCAGACTGGCCTCCGTGTGTGGTGGTTGCCATGATGACGGGCAGCCATGCCACAACCCCCATCACAACAGACACACAGAGAACAGAATGTTATTTTAAAAGGCAGCCTTATTTTCGCCCCCAAAATCGTACACATTAGGCACAAAATCGGCGCAATCCAGCCAATCCCACAACTGGTCCCTGGGATTGTCTTCTTTATCACTCATGTCATCGTCTCCTTCAGACACTTAGTCTCCAGCAGGACGACTGGTGGGTGTCCTTCCTCTCAAACTCGACCTCGAACTTGATGTAGAAGTGCGGCTAAGGGGATGGACCAATGACAACGGCTGCGGGTGGCACGCATTCAGGCTGTGGCGATGAAGGTGGAGATGAAGAGGGAGATGAGAGGGCCCTAGCTGTAGCGATAAAGGTGTTGGTGAAGTGTCAGGGCAACGCGAGGTCCCTGGCTGTGGCGATGAAAGTAGTGGTGGTGTTGCAGTAGGTGAATATGGTGGTGAACCGAGGGGCAATGGTGGTGGAGAGTCATGGGGTGGTGATATGAGGGAGAGGCTTACAGGCGGTGTGGTAGGGGGTGGCGGTGGGGGAAAGTGTGAGGTCGAAACTGCTGCATCACCGCACACCACTGACCTCATTCTCTGCCGCTCTTTTCTGACCCTTTCTCTGCTGCACCAGGAGGTGTATGAAACTCATTGGGTCGTCAAGACCTTTTTCTTCTTCAACATTGTCATTGGCACTTGACGAAGGAGGGTCAGCATCAGTAGCACGGTGTTGTAAGGGTGTAGAAGGAACATGTGGATGAGCATTTGCACCCCTGCCATCTTGTCGAGACAAAGGCATAATTGGCTCATCTACTTTATCAAGTTCGGCCTAGCTGGGGACATATTCATCTCTTGACAAATCAGAGGCACTGTCTTCATACTCAAAGTCCAAGACCATTGATACAGCCTCGGAAATGCTGAGAATACGGCGTGAATGGTGGCCTTGGGAGGGAGCGCGATCTGACATGATGCCATCACTCGCGAGAAATGGCAGCAACTGATGCTTAATGCTCGCGGCTTTCTATGTCTGCCTGTGATGGTGAGATGAAGATTGCCGATTATTGTTTTTTGCCCCACACCCTATGCTTCCTAGAGTGCAAATTTGAGTCCCCTACAACCCTTTTGACAGGTATATCTAATGAGAAGGGTTCTTCTCCAAGCCTGGGCAAAACAAATATAGGCGACAAGCGTGGTTCGTCGCTGGGGTTCAGGGGGTTAATGATGCTTCCCGCCGCACTTTCTTGCCTTCAATAATTTCTAGGCCGTTATATTTTGTATATTATTCTTAATTCTTCACAAAAGTTCAAGTAAAGGAATATGAAAGGGAATCTGTAACAAATTAAGCAATATAATATACAATATAGCAATAAAAGCATACCTTACCTAATAGCACATTGTATGAACTATCTTGCATATAATGAACTGAATATATGTAACTGAGTCTGTAACAAAATAAGCAACGTAAATAGCACTAAATCCATACCTTACCCAAGATTATATCAGATTGTATAAAACTAAACCCATACCTTACTCAAGATTATATCATTGTATAAAACTAAACCCATACCTTACCCAAGATTATATCATATTATATAAAACTAAACCCATACCTTACCCAAGATTATATCATATTATATAAAACTAAACGCATACCTTACCCAATATTGTATAAACTATCTGGAAAACAACGAACTGAAGAACCTGGCCTTGAGTCTCGTGTTATCTCCTTTACGTTCGATCCCACGCTCCAGATTACTGATGCGGGAATCACACCGGAGACCATATTCGATAGTCAACATTTCTGGCAACACGTGTGGAATTGTTTGTCCTTGTATCGGAATCTAGACGGTGGGGATAGATTAGTTTAGGAGACATAATTATTGAACTATGTTGACCTTATACTGCCAGACCAATATTGATGAATAAAATTGCTGGTTATGCCCATTTTCGAGTATTAGGTAGTGCATTTTAGTTTGACCTCTAGGCTAACAAAACCGCCTTCTCAAACTTCCTGCAAAAAAATAAATAATAATAATACCACTCACACCCCTTCAAGTTAAGTTCGTAAATTTCCCCGGCTGAAGGCCGATTTCCTCTAAGTTAGTGGGTCGCTATCGCTTGCCCAGAACATAATCGACACCTGGATGGGGTGAAACATCTTATTATCGCCAAACTAATGGGGTGAAATGTCTTAAGATCTCCAAACTAATGAAGCGAAACAGAGAAAGTAAAAAAGATCTCCCTAGGACCAAATAGAGTTAAGAGCTTGATTACTAACACACTAAAAGAAATGCCTCCTACTTGTGATCTAAACCCAATGATAAAGTCTGTCAGTCTTGTTGATACCGCTACCTGATAACGAGAAAAAAATATACGCTACTCTAATTACCGGGGAAAAATATATAGGCCTATTCCAACCTTTTTGCCCATGTTAAATTTGACGAAGTTTACAACTTAATAGCTAGAACTCACTCACTCACTCACTCACTCACTCACTCACTCACTCACTCACTCACTCACTCACTCACTCACTCACTCACTCACTCACTCACTCACTCACTCACTCACTCACTCACTCACTCACTCACTCACTCACTCACTCACTCACTCACTCACTCACTCACTCACTCACTCACTCACTCTCTCACTCTCACTCTCACTCACTCTCACTCTCACTCACTCTCACTCTCACTCTCACTCTCACTCTCTCTCTCTCGCGGCGGAAGATATTTACAAAAGAGGCTTAGGGTTGGCGGCAACGAAAATCACAAAGAAGCCAGGGAAGCTCAGCCAACATTTTAATAAAAGATGAAGAGGAGAAAATAATGAACATAAAGATTAAGATAGAGGGAGATAAATGTAGGTGAGAAAGAGAGGGTATTGAAGGAGTTAAGAGAGAGAAACAGGGGAGATAGAAGACCAATGACGTGAAAACAAATGAAGCAGAAGAGATAGATGAAGGTAAGAGGGAAAAGCAGGAGAGATGACCTTAAAAAGGAAACCAAGGAGAGAGAGAGATTAAACTAAACAATGATACGCAGAAGAGATAAAAGATAGATAAAGTTTTAAAAAAGAAGCAGAAGAGATGGATTAATTTGAAGAGAGAGAAGCAGAAGAGATAGAAGAAATTAAGAGAGAGAAGCAGGAGATTGATGAAGTTAAAGGGAAAGCAGCAGAGGAGATAGATAAAGAGAGAGAAGCAGAAGAGATCGATGAAGCTATGAGAGAGAAGCAAGAGATTAAAGAAGTTAAAAGGTGAGAAGCAAAGCAAGAGATACATGAAGATAAAATTGTATTGCAGAGAAAATATACGTACTTAAGAGAGAAACAGAAGATATACATGTACTTAAGAGAGAAACAGCGGGGATACATTTACTTATAGGGGAAACAGAGGGGATACATTTACTTATAGGGGAAATAGAGGGGATACATTTACTTATAGGGGGAAACAGAGGGGATACATGTACTTCTAGGGGAAATAGAGGGGATACATGTACTTAAGAGAGAAACAGAGGGGATACATGTACTTAACAGAGAAACAGAGGGGATACATGTACTTAACAGAGAAACAGAAGAGATACATGTACTTAAGAAAGAAACAGAGGGGATACATGTACTTAAGAAAGAAACAGAAGAGATACATGTACTTAAGAGAGAAACAGAAGAGATACATGTACTTAAGAGAAAAACAGAGGGGATACATGTACTTCTAGGGGAAATAGAGGGGATACATGTACTTAAGAGAGAAACAGAGGGGATACATGTACTTAACAGAGAAACAGAGGGGATACATGTACTTAACAGAGAAACAGAAGAGATACATGTACTTAAGAAAGAAACAGAGGGGATACATGTACTTAAGAAAGAAACAGAAGAGATACATGTACTTAAGAGAGAAACAGAAGAGATACATGTACTTAAGAGAGAAACAGAGGGGATACATGTACTTAAGAGAGAAACAGAGGGGATACATGTACTTAACAGAGAAACAGAAGATACATGTACTTAAGAAAGAAACAGAGGGGATACATGTACTTCTAGGGGAAATAGAGGGGATACATGTACTTAAGAGAGAAACAGAGGGGATACATGTACTTAACAGAGAAACAGAGGGGATACATGTACTTAACAGAGAAACAGAAGAGATACTTGTACTTAAGAAAGAAACAGAGGGGATACATGTACTTAAGAAAGAAACAGAAGAGATACATGTACTTAAGAGAGAAACAGAAGAGATACATGTACTTAAGAGAGAAACAGAGGGGATACATGTACTTAAGAGAGAAACAGAGGGGATACATGTACTTAACAGAGAAACAGAAGATACATGTACTTAAGAAAGAAACAGAGGGGATACATGTACTTCTAGGGGAAATAGAGGGGATACATGTACTTAAGAGAGAAACAGAAGAGATACATGTACTTAAGAGAGAAACAGAGGGGATACATGTACTTAAGAGAGAAACAGAGGGGATACATGTACTTAAGAGAGAAACAGAGGGGATACATGTACTTAACAGAGAAACAGAAGATACATGTACTTAAGAAAGAAACAGAGGGGATACATGTACTTAAGAGAGAAACAGAAGAGATACATGTACTTAAGAGAGAAACAGAGGGGATACATGTACTTAAGAGAGACAGAGGGGATACATGTACTTAAGAGAGAAACAGAGGGGATACATGTACTTAAGAGAGAAACAGAGGAGCTACATGTAATTAAGAGAGAAACAGAAGAGATACATGTACTTAAGAGAGAAACAGAGGGGATACATGTACTTAAGAGAGAAACAGAAGAGATACATGTACTTGAGAGAAACAGAGGAGATACATGTACTTAAGAGAGAACCAGAGGAGATACATGCACTTAAGAAAGGTAACATCGGATACATGTACTTAAGAAATGAAACATAGGAGATACATGTACTTGAGAGAAACAGAAGAGAAACATATATTTAAGAGAGAGAAAAGGAGATACACATACTTAAGAAGCAGAGGAGATACACGTACTAAAGAGAGAGGAACGGAAGAGATACATGTACTAAAGCGATAAATATATACATACAGTATACCTAACCAGCAGAGGAGATACATGTACTTCAGAGAAACAGAGATACATAATTATACTAAAGATAAGGAAAGGAGATACATGTACTTAAGGGGAGGTTTTTAGTTTGTGTCCTACTCCTCCAGCAATCTTAAAATTTTACCCCCTTGACCCCCTTTCAAGATAAATTTGTAAATTTTTCGGTAGAAAAAATTTCCGGCCGAAGGCCGGTTACTCTTAAATTACAGACTCGCTATCGCTCGCCAGGATAAAATCGACACCTAAATGGCACGAAAGGTCTTAAATTTGACACAATGGGGCGGAAATTCTTAAAATCACCAAACTAATGGGGCAAACGTCTTAAAATCTCAAAAGCAATGGGGCTAGACATGAGGGAGAAAGGGGTCAAGAAAAAAAAGTCCCTCAAGTGGAAATCTCCCCTTAAGAGAGACACACATTACAGGGAGTGGAGGGGAAAATATTGTGAGAGAGATTATGAAATATTTCGTGAGACATACCATATAAAGAAAATGGAAGAAAAAGAAACATTTGCTACCCATAAGGTTTTATAAGAAATGTATTCCAGTTCAAATGTATACCATGTATTTATTCGTTTGGATTATCAAATTCAAGAACAAGCAAACGGTGTGAGAGAGAGAGAGAGAGAGAGAGAGAGAGAGAGAGAGAGAGAGAGAGAGAGAGAGAGAGAGAGAGAATAGGGGTGCTAAGCCAAATGGTGTAAATAGCCAAGAGATCTTCCTTGAACGTAGCTTTCTTGCTGGCGCTGACAAAGTCTGTGGAAACTAAGGGTCGCCCCCCCCCCCCCCCCCCCTGCAGGCATAAGACCTTCTGGTGGAGGAAGGAGGAGGTTAAACATACAATAAAGGAGAAAAGAAGAAGTTTCAAAGCATGGAATAAAGGAGGCAACAGGGAAGAATATCTGGCGACTAAGCAAAATGGTCATAGACCAAGTGTGTAACACAGAATATCCCACTTACTCAACGTGAAGTTTGAGTGGAATAGAGAGCAGCTTAGTAACGAAAAGCCAATACTGTTTTGTATGTGTATGAGGGAAACAAAAGGCAGCTAGTCAGCTACCTGTAAAGAGTTTCTCCTCAAAATCCAAAAGAATGGTAGAGAACAAAGTTCAAAGGACATTGGGGTCAATTTGCCAGGACACACGAAATTCAAAGCAGTCTAAGTCATAGGATGAAGAAAAGATTGATTGAGGGAGAGAGTTCCAGAGTTTATATGTTGAGTAGAAGACAGACTGAGAAATTATACAATATTATATAGAACTTTTCAATATTACCATCTCATGTTCTCAATCAGGACATCACGAGGAGGGCCACATTAGTGTGCTTGGGTCATTGCATAAAGTAGGGGTAATCATACTTACCTTGATGGCCGATTTGTGGTACACGATTAAAGGGGGGATGGGCATATTTATTTGTTCATTTGTGTGTGTGTGTGTGTGTGTGTTTTATTTTTTTTTTTTTTTTTTTTTTTTTTTTTTTTTCCCTAGACCTCCATCATACTTTTAAAACAAAAAACGCCCAAGACCCTCCAAGATAAATGTATACATTTATTGATAGAAAAATGTCCTGGCCAAAGGCCGATTTCTCTTAAATTACAGGCTCCCTATTGTTTGCCAGGAAAAAATCGACACCTAAATGAACGAAAAGTCTTAATATTGACAAAGAAATGGGGCCAAATGCCTTAAAATCGCTAAAACTAACGGGTCGAACGTCTCAAAACTAATAGGGAAGAAGTGGGACCAGAAAAACGGCCCATCACCCCTTAAACACACTGCACGCACAGCCATGCACTTTAAGATGGTAAGGGCATGACGAAGGTAATTAAAGTGTCCATGTTAATATACCCTTACAAACTGATACTGGCAGTACTAAATCCATGTAACGTAAGGATAAAAAGGTAAATCAATATCAATGTACGGTTGCGCTAATAAGTCATGTCCCAGCTGTCATTACGTTTGGCTCGCTCTGTGCTGTATTAATGTCTGTCAGATGTTGAATAGGGTGGGTAAGTGTAGGAACATGTTTGTATATTTCACTCGATATGAAGAAATGAAGCTTAGATATTGCTGGTACCAAATATTGATCAAAACATACTTGGTGCCGAGACATCACTTATTTGCGCGATTGTACCAAATGCTTTCATATGACTTTTTCCTACCCTAGATTGTCTACAGTGTACGGATTATATTGACCAAATTCAAAAGGTGAAAGGCAAGGATACAGACAGAACAAAGGACATCCATTTGTGAACAAGGAGATGGAATATATGACCAAGACCCACGAGAATTTATGAGATGGGATAATACATCACATGCAGGTTGAAGGAGAGGAGGAGGGGAAGAGACAAATAAATCAAGGAGAGATGTTAAAGGAGGAGACAAGGAGAGTATAAGAAGAGACAAGATAGTAGATCATAAAAAGGAAGGAGGAAGGAAGGAAGGAAGGAGAAGCTATATAAAACAAGGACTATAATTTATGAGAGAAGCACAGTTATTGGGTTGAATATAGAACTAAGAGGAGGGGAGAGATAGATGAACAATGGGAGGACAAATTTAAGTGAGTGGGGAGTCTCGAAATACATAAGTAAATATATACCCTACCGTAAAATGAACTAAATGAAGAGACTCGGAAAAACACCGTCAAGTTAACTGAATGGAGACTGGGAAATATACACTGTACCGTAAAGTTAACTGAATAAAGAGACTGAAATAAACACTGTACCGTAAAGTTAACTGAATAAAGAGACTCGGAAATAGACACTGTACCGTATAGTTAACTGAATAAAGAGACTCGGAAATAGACACTGTACCGTAAAGTTAACTGAATAAAGCGACTCGGAAATAGACACTGTACCGTAAAGTTAACTGAATAAAGAGACTCGGAAATAGACAGTGTACCGTAAAGTTAACTGAATAAAGAGACTCGGAAATAGACACTGTACCGTAAAGTTAACTGAATAAAGAGACTCGGAAATAGACACTGTACCGTAAAGTTAACTGAATAAAGACTCGGAAATAGACACTGTACCGTAAAGTTAACTGAATAAAGAGACTCGGAAATAGACACTGTACCGTAAAGTTAACTGAATAAAGAGACTCGGAAATAGACACTGTACCGTAAAGTTAACTGAATAAAGAGACTCGGAAATAGACACTGTACCGTAAAGTTAACTGAATAAAGAGACTCGGAAATAGACACTGTACCGTAAAGTTAACTGAATAAAGAGACTTGGAAATAGACACTGTACCGTAAAGTTAACTGAATAAAGAGACTCGGAAAATAGACCACTGTACCGTAAAGTTAACTGAATAAAGAGACTCGGAAATAGACACTGTACCGTAAAGTTAACTGAATAAAGAGACTCGGAAATAGACACTGTACCGTAAAGTTAACTGAATAAAGAGACTCGGAAATAGACACTGTACCGTATAGTTAACTGAATAAAGAGACTCGGAAATAAACACTGTACCGTAAAGTTAACTGAATGAAGAGACTGGGAAGAAGCCACTGTACCGTAAACTTAACTAAACATAGAGACTGCAAAAAACACTGTACCGTAAAGTTAACAGAACGTAGAGACTGAAAGAACACTGTATACCGTAAAGTTAACTGAATGAAGATACTCTGAAATATACTGAATGAGAAGACTTGGAAAACAAAAAACATACCATGCCTAGTGAGAACGGAAAAATAAAGCTAGGTTAATGTCAGGAAATTTATGATTTAAAGTTTATCTTTTTCATACAAATAATAGCTTCCTTAACATATTTTACCTACCATCAATTATTTCATTCCGCTCAAGGGGGGTGACCTGTTTTTGTTCTGTCCTTTTCTATCTTTCTCTGGCTTGTATCCATTTGGCCCCATTCAGCCTACTGTTTTAAGACGTTTATCCCCATCCAAGTGTCAATTTCTTACTGGTGAGCGGTAGCGAGCCAGCATATTTTTTATATTTTTTTAGACAGCAGGCTAAATTTGTACATTTTTCGATAGAAAAATTTCTCCGGCGAAGCCGGATTTCTTCATATAATGCTGGCTCGATATCGCTCGCCAGGAAGAAATCGACACGTAGATGGGGATAAAAGTCTTAAAATAGTTGGCTGAATGGGGCCGAATGGGGCCGAATGGATACAAGCCAGAGATAGAGAAAAGGACAGAAATAACAAAAAGCAGGTTACACCCCTTAAAGAACACTCATGTAGGCCTATAGACAATTTCGTCGTGGAGATCGGTATGATTA
Source organism: Paralithodes platypus (assembly GCA_032716605.1). NCBI lineage: Eukaryota > Metazoa > Arthropoda > Malacostraca > Decapoda > Lithodidae > Paralithodes > Paralithodes platypus. The sequence goes on from CM064568.1 coordinate 8,488,289, forward strand.
TAATATGATTTTCTCTTCTGACCGACAACAAAACTAATTAATGTCGTTTCGTAACCCCTTACTCAGAAATATTTAAAGATCGTAATAAAATCGTCTAGTACCAGATGAAACCACAAATGCATAACAATTAAGACAGGGTTTTAGTAGGAGATAACCTCTAAACCTCCTGTTGCTTGCCCCGTGAAGTGTTTACGCGAACCTAGCCAACTGAAGGTAATCCAATTCTTGAGCCGGATCCTGGACGTATTTGCTGTACCAGTTTAGAACTATACTATGGCCATATTGTTTATTTACCCTTTCAGTACGAGGACACCTTTTTATATTTATTTCTGGCAATTATTATATGTACCAGGTGCAATAATTAAGTTATTTTATGGGCCCCTTCAGCTAAAAGACGCCTTTTCACTATTAGCAGACAAATGTTAAGATAAATATTAAGTCTAGGAAAAAGGTAGATCTCAAATCATTGGCTTAACTCATTCTGGTAAATGAATACCTTGTTTTAATTATTTCTGGCTAACGATAAGTGGGCGATGTTCTCTAGCTCAGAACAAACTTCTTGTAATCAAGTTGCTAATGATACTACCATGAAACTCTATACAGCTTAAAAAGAGCTTATATAATCTAAAGGGTTGTACAGTTTAGAACAGACATATGAATAAAAGGGCTTATAACTATGCAGGTCAGGAAGGGGCTTGAACAATTAAAGGGATAAGAGCCATTATAATTAATTCCTTTGAATTAATG
>CM064568.1:8489135-8731635 GCA_032716605.1 Paralithodes platypus
AGTCACTTTCTTCAGATCACTTCACTCACTTAAAAAACTTCACTCACTTTACAACACTTCACTCACTTTAAAAACACTTCAATCACTTCAACCGAAAACAAATATGCTGAAATACGCAGAAATAGGATATCAGGGGTGATAGCCTAACCGAAAACAAAAATGTTGATATACGCAAATAGGCTTCCCGGGTGTGTGGTGTGTGACAAGAAGAGGGTACAAAGGAGTACAAAGGAAATCAAGCAACAGCAGATCTAGTGACACTTCTAGGTTGCTTGTCCTCCAAAACACTGAGGATCAAGTGTCCAAACAGTGGTTTAGAGTGGGTAAGGGAACATTGGAAAGGGAACTACTGCCCTGGAACTAATGTCCGTGGCAGGATTAGGAAGTTAGTAGGGGACAGATGGGTTAGTAACTGAGGGGGGATAAAATAAAGTTATTCATTTACAAACGCAGTCAGTCGCGGGTTTGATGCGAGATATTTGTCTAGGCGGAGTTTAAATGAATCAACGGTGATGCAGTCTATAACGTTTCGGGGAAGCCCATTCCACAAGTTGACAACTTGATTGAAGAAGAAATTCTTAGATTCGTGTGAGTTAAAAGATTTACCAATAATTTTGAAACCGTTTCCCCGCGTGTAATTAGATTGGTCGATAGTGAAGTACTTACTACAGTTCATATTGTCGATGCCTTTGATGATTTTGAACACTGGAATTAAGTCACCTCTTAATCTGCGCTGGGTTAAAGGAAATAGATTTAATTCTCTAAGACGCTCTTCGTATGGTTTGTTCTTTAGGCTTGGTATCATTTTGGTAACTCTACGTTGAACTCGTTCTAGCTTGTTTATATCTTTTTGGTAATAAGGGCACCAGGATTGAACGCAGTATTCCAGAAGAGGGCGGACTAAGGAATTGTAAAGGGTTAGGATAACTTCTTTGGATTTATGCTCAAATGACCTGCCTATAAAGCCAATTATTTTGTTTGCCTTCTTAACAACTTCTGAACATTGTTGACTCGGTTTTAGGTTACTCGATATTGTTACTCCCAGATCGGTTTCTCTGTTTACATTCTTAAGCTGAGTGCCATTCATCGAATAGTTTGCTTTCTCATTTAGGTATCCGATATGTAGTACTTTACATTTATCCGCATTGAAACTCATTTGCCAAATTTGGGCCCAACATGACAATTTATCTAGATTGTGGTGCATATCGTCAACTTGTTCTTTTGAGAGTACGCTATTTGCAATTTTTGTATCGTCAGCAAATTTTGAGATTGTACAGGTGAGACTATGTCGTTGATGTAAATTAGAAAGAGAATTGGTCCTAGTACCGATCCCTGGGGTACCCCGCTACTTACATTGGTCCATTTAGATGCCTTACCGTTTATGACTACTCTTTGCTTTCTGTCGCTGAGCCAATTTTCTATCCATTTCAACACACCGTCTTGTATTCCATGCGCTTTTAGTTTTAGCAGTAAACGTTTGTGGGGAACTCTGTCAAAGGCCTTTTGAAAATCAAGGTATATAATATCTACAGCTTTACTCTCATCGTAGAGGTTGAGGATATCGTGGAATAAGTCTAAGAGGTTTGTTAAACAGGAACGTTTTTTACGAAAGCCGTGTTGAGTATCTTTAAGTATGTTATTTTCCTCTAAGTGATTTACGAGTCTGTCTCGTATGACCGTTTCTAGCATTTTACATACAACTGAGGTTAAGCTAATTGGACGATAGTTACTGGGTAGGGATTTGCTGCCTTTTTTTAATATCGGGGTTACGTTGGCAAGCTTCCACTGATCGGGCATAGTTCCAGACTGCAAGGATTTATTGAATAGTAATGTCAGTGGTTTGGAGAGCTCATCCTTAGCTTCCTTTAGAACTCTAGGCGAGATTGTATCAGGTCCAGGCGTTTTATTTACCTTGAGTTTATCTAAACAATTCAATACTTCTCTCTCTGTAACGGTGATATTGCTTAGAACATCTGAATTATCAATCTGAATCGGCGATGGTGTAGGGATATCACTGAGGTCTTCTGTTGTAAAAACTGATGCAAAGAAGGTATTGAGGGCATTACTCATTTGTACTTCGTCTTTGGTGTATTCTCCATTTTCATCGACTAACGGTCCAACAGTTGAAGTAACTACTTTTTTCTTTCTGATATAACTATAGAATTATTTCGGGTTTGTTTTACTTTGATTCGCAATATGTAACTCTAAGGTCTTTTTACTTTGCTTAATTAACTTTTTGGCTTTGCGTCGTAGCTCTACAAATCTCAGCCGTTCTTCGTCATTTTGTGAGGATTTTAATCTATCATTAGCAAATTCTTTAGCAAGCAGGCAGTTTGAAATATCTTTATTCCACCATTTGGGCTTATTATTATGGCCTGGACGCCGTATTTTCGATGGTATGCAGTGTTGCACTGTTTTTAGGTAAGTGGCTTCGAATAACTTCCAAGATGTATTTATGTCGTTATTGTGAATTAAAAAGCTCCAGTCAGTTTCTTTAAACATAGCTCTAATTTTATGGAAGTTTGCTTTCTTGAAATTAGGGACTTTTTCGATGCTAGTATTTGGTTCGTTACTAGTAAACTTTAAAGTGAAAGTTATCGTACGATGGTCGCTGTTACTGAATTCATCACCAACATTCAAATTCTCTATTAATTCTTCTTTTGTACAATGTACAATGTCAAGAACGTTATTACCACGGGTCGGCGTTCGAACAAATTGATAAAGCGAACTCTCTTGCAAGTTCGTATACAAGTCATGTCCGGAGTGTGAAGTAAGAGTATCGCCCCACTTGGTCACAGGTAAATTAAAGTCGCCAAAAATTACGGTATCTTGTGAGTTACTTACATCTGCAATTTGTTCGTAAATTTCTCGGTCAGTTTGCACTGATTGAGCTGGAGGTCTGTATATTAATGCAAGTATTATTTGTGTACCTTTATTATTCTTTATTAGCACAAAAGATGCGTCGACGTTCACAATTTGAGGTTTTGACAAGAGGGTAGGGTTAAGACTTTCTTTGATATAAAGTAAAACGCCACCTCCATTTCGATTTATTCGGCTTTTCTCAAACATTACATAACCGGGAAGTGAATACTCTGCTAAAAAGTCTCTATCTTCTGTATTGAGCCAAGATTCTGTTATGCCAATCACATCATAATTTTCTGTAAACACTAGCTCCTCTAAATCTGAAAAATTATTGCGTATGCTACGAGCGTTTGCATAGAAAACCTTTAAATTTGTTATTTTAGAACTCTTTAATAATATTTTTGGTTCTTGTCGGATCTACATTTATGTTCATGACTGTCCTCGGTCCTCGCTGTCTTCGGTCCTTATCGCTGGTGAGTGAGTGAGTGAGTGAGTGAGTGAGTGCGTGTGTGTGTGTGTGTGTGTAAAAAAGCAACAAAAGGCAATGCTGCCTGTAACATGTGTCCCCCAAAAGCTGAAAAAGTTATAGGGAGCCTAATTCAAGGTACTGTACGGTACGTTAGTATCAAAATGTCTGGTTACACGGAGTTTGAAGCAGTTTACTTCATAGGATGAGAGAACGATAGATTGAGGGAGAGAGTTCCAGAGTTTACTTGTTGAGTAGAAGAAAGACTGGGAAAATAGGTTCACTATTGGGTTAGAGAATTAGACACAATAGGGGTGTGAATAGGAAGAAGGGCGGGTACCATTCACTCTCCGTAAGGGAGGAGGTATACACTGAGAAAGCCGAGTGATTATTGCAATAGCAGTAAAAAGGTAAGAGAGATGTAACATTACGGCGCGTAGGGAGATATTGTAGGGAATTAGTAAGAGGAAGCGAGAGCCACGATTTAGGTGGAACCTCCCCACACATACGAACAGTACTCGATACATGGGCGCACTGTTGGTGCACTGTACATAACAAGAAGCTGTGTGGGTGTGAGGAACCCACGGAGACAGTTGAGCACACCAACTTCTGGGAAGTGGTTTTAGAAAGTGGTGAGATTATCGTCCCAAGCAAGATCATAAGAAAAAGAGACACAGGAAATATTGTAAGACGAAGGGTTACTTTGTGTGTTGTTGAAGAGCAAGTGTGTCCACACCAACGTCACTAAGGACGCAACCACACATAATATGACGCAAATGTCTGTCTTGAAGTAAATTGCATTCAATTTAACCTGTATTTATTGATATACTTCATATAGTTACGCTCTTTCTAATAAACTACCTTGCTTAGTTGTGTCTTTTGTCTTTTTTTGGTTTTTACTTGTCTTGTTTTTGGGTATAGATTGGACACCCATCCTATAGCACATATACAAGCCAAGTAAAAGAAAAAGAAAACAAGAAAATACAAAATAATAAACAAGGTAGTTTAATCAAAAGAGCTAATCATATCAAGAACATGCAGATACAATTGAGTCAATTCAAAGAAATTCACTTCAAGACATACATTTTGCGACACATACAAAATGTCCGGTTCTGGCCTTGGTGTGAACACACCCTAAGTGATAGTTGTGTGGAAAATTGCGACGGATAAATAGATGCAAAAATATGGTATTTGGAGCATGGAAAGTACCAAGATTTTCTCTGTCCCAATCTGAAATAGTTGATAGATCAGAAGATAGACGGTGCTATGGCCTCATCACGGGAGTTTTCTACTAGTTGAATAGTGTAAGGTAGTCATTAGCACCTGAGTTAATAGGACTAGAGGTACAGTTGAGATCATTAATGAATATTAGAAACAGAACTGGAGATAGAACAGAGCCTTGAGGAACACCAGAGTAGATAGGTTGAGGAAGTGAGCGTTAGCCATCCACAATTGCATCTACAGAATAGTCAGAAAGGGAAATTAGTGATAAAGGCACACAGAGAGGGATAGAAACCATACCCTATATGCCAGACTCTGTTTAAGGCTTTCAGTACGTCTAGCGCAATAGAAAAGGTATCACCGAAGTCCAGAAAGGAGGATGACCAAGCAATAGTAAGGTAAATAAAAGAAATCACCAGTAGCGTGTCCCTTAATCCATCAAGTGCCTGTGTCCCTTAAGGGGAGGTTTTTAGTTGATTCCCTAGACTTCCCTCAAGCTTAAAATTACTCCCCCTAGACCCTCTTTCAAGATAAATTTGTACATTTTTCGGTAGAAAAATGTCGCGGCTGAAAGCCGGTTCCTCTTATATTACAGGCTCGCTATCGCTCGCCAGGATAAAATAGACACCTACATGGCACGAAAGGTCTTAAAATTGACAGAAATGGGTCGAAAGTTCTTAAAATAGTCAAAATAATGGGGCGAACATCTTAAAATTAGAAAAGCAATGGGGCTAAACATGAGGGAGAAAGGAGTCTAGAAAACAATCTCTCAAGTGGATATCTCTCCTTAATCCATCAAGTGCCTGGTCCGTACGGTATAATCCGGACAACATTAGTGTATCTAGAGGGGCCAGGTCCATATATTCTGTATATGGACTAGACTTTAAACATTCGCCTAGCTGTAAAAACTTGAGTGACCCCAACCAAATTCATACCAAAAGTAGCCCACTCATATAGCTTACCATTCCCTCCACCCACCACCACCACCCAAGTAACGCGCTCGGGTGCGAGCACATCTGTGACTTACCGAAAATATTTAAATTCGTCCAGCCTCAAATACTTTAATAATCCCTATAAATGTTATACCACAAAGACCCTAATTATCGACTTTCTCATCCCTTCACCTCTCACCCTCCAAGCCCACCTAAGCTGCGCGCATGAGCTCCTCCAATTCTTGCCACCATAACATTTGTTTTGCCCAACCTCAAATACTGTAGTGAATCCTCTGAGTTTCATACCACAAGTAGCCCACTCACCGTTCGACCTTCCCATCCCTCTCACCCCCAAGCATTTCAACAAAAGAAACTTTTTTTAAAATGTTACAGGAAAATTGTAAAAAAACGTGCTGTGGATGTACTTTACACACCCGTGATTCATCTCCTGTGCCTACGTAGAACACAAAACACCTAACGGCATGCGTATGAAAAGTAGTCCGTCCTCATCTCTAAAATACTCTATTTGGTTGAGGCTTTGGGACTGGTTGAATGAGCACAAACGTCCAGAAAGAAGGGAAGATGTTAGAGGAAAGACAGAGACGAAATGCGTAGGCAGGGAGTCCGCACGGAGGCACAGTTTTAGAGTACAACAGAATTCACATCATCTGGTCCGTACGCCCTCTTAGTATCAAGCCCAGAGAGGGCAGAAAGTACATCTTTAGAAGATATTATGCCTAAATAAGTGAGAGAGGGATGGAGGGAGTAATAGTACCGGAATCATCCAAAGTTGAGCTTATAGCGAAAGTTTGAGGGGAACCAGCCTTGGGCCGTGACATTTTCCTACCTTGAAGCGGGGCTTGTGGGTGTTTCTTGAAGCTTGATAGAAGTCTAGGGAGCAAACTAAACCTCCCCTTAATCCTTTCAGTGCGGTTGCTTCTATAGGTAAAAATACGTCCTGGCAGCTATTTTCTTACTAATTCCACTCAATATATGTCGCCCTATCGCCATTTCCGTAGCCCAGACCGAATTTTACCAAATTCCAATGAAATAATTAGGTCGAATACTCCCCAGAAGACTTCAGTCTTTCATTCTTCCCCCACTGACCTTGAGAATATCGACCAAGTGTTTCCTACTTCTCTTCCGCGTGAGTGTTTACTCATCAGGCATATTATTGCTGCCATCAGGCATATTATTGCTGTCTCCTTATTTCATATCCTTACATTCACGATAGCTTGATGATATAACTAGTCATTTTAGTAGCTAATGTATTGCTAACCAGTATGAGTTATGTTCTGTAACATGAAATGAACATCACATTAGTACCTGGTATATACCGTAGCTGTCACAAAAAAAATTAGGATTAGCACTGTTTTTAGTGTATTTCAGCTTCTAAAATAACTTATGCTTGGACACACACCCTCCCAAAATGAATGCATGGAACGCACTGATTTTACTATGGGTGGCAAGTTGAGAACCTCCAGTAACCGCCTGGCAACAAGCAGGACGGGTTGGTGCAAGCAACTCGGCTGGTACTACCAAAACTTAAATGTACGTCGTCCGCAGTATGGGCCTTTCTCTGGACCTAAATATATGTTGGCCGCGGTGATTGTGTTAGGTTACAGTGGTGGTTGTCAAAGTTCTAGGCCTAGTTGCAGGGGTGGTCGTTGAGGTAAAGTAGTGATGGTGTGGTTTAAGTTATAGTAGTGGTGTTGATGGTTGTAGATGTGCTACTAGTAAAAGTAATAAAGGTGAGTGAATATTGGATATCTTGCTGTGAACTTAAGGGTGCGGATGTAGAAACTTAGTCAATTTGCTCTAGCCCTTTTAAAGTTACAGAGGATACAGGTCATGATTTCTCGTCTACTTACAGTGAATAGACTATAGTAATGTCATCCTGGTGGTGGGTGGTGGTAGGCTATTATAGTCTGTTCATTTCAGCTGATGGTAAATTGAACCCCACGACAACTGATTTCTTGATACTTAATGGGAAAATATGAAACTACTATATCTTTGCATCATATAAACCAAGTTTTCATAATTAACAACATATTTCGCTACAAAATCTTGGTAATAGCTAAGTGACTAAGGTGAGGACATGGCAATTTACCCTCAACTGGAAAAAAACAGAGTATAGTAGTAGTGATGCTGGTGGTGATAGACATAGAAGCATAGTTGTAGTGGTGGTTAGACAATGTGGTGGTGGTAGTAGTGTTGGACTGTAATAGTGATGCTGGTGGTGATAGACATAGAAGCATAGTTGTAGTGGTGGTTAGACAATGTGGTGGTGGTAGTAGTTTTGGACTGTAATAGTGATGCTGGTGGTGATAGACATAGAAGCATAGTTGTAGTGGTGGTTAGACAATGTGGTGGTGGTAGTAGTGTTGGACTGTAATAGTGATGCTGGTGGTGATAAGACATAGAAGCATAGTTGTAGTGGTGGTTAGACAATGTGGTGGTGGTAGTAGTGTTGGACTGTAATAGTGATGCTGGTGGTGATAGACATAGAAGCATAGTTGTAGTGGTGGTTAGACAATGTGGTGGTGGTAGTAGTGTTGGACTGTAATAGTGATGCTGGTGGTGATAGACATAGAAGCATAGTTGTAGTGGTGGTTAGACAATGTGGTGGTGGTAGTAGTGTTGGACTGTAATAGTGATGCTGGTGGTGATAGACATAGAAGCATAGTTGTAGTGGTGGTTAGACAATGTGGTGGTGGTAGTAGTGTTGGACTGTAATAGTGATGCTGGTGGTGATAGACATAGAAGCATAGTTGTAGTGGTGGTTAGACAATGTGGTGGTGGTAGTAGTGTTGGACTGTAATAGTGATGCTGGTGGTGATAGACATAGAAGCATAGTTGTAGTGGTGGTGGTAGTAGTGTTGGACTGTAATAGTGATGCTGGTGGTGATAGCCATAGAAGTAAATAAAAATAAATAAGTATATCAATAAATAAGAATCTGCCATTTACGATAGTCAACCATCCGTGTCTCATACAAGGAATTTAGTTATGGGTGTGGGTGAGAAGAGACGGCAGCGGTGGTGGTGGTGGAGTTAACCCATTCAGTGCAGGCTATGTATTATTGGTTTCATGGCAATTTCAGTTATATTTAGAAGATTTCATGGTTCTGTAGGAGTAAGATAACTAATTTCTAGAGGACCTTCATAAATTCAATAAAATCACCTAATGTTAGCCATAATAAATTAAAGCGTAGAGTTCCCCTACTGAAGGAGTAATTGTATGGTGGTAAAGGTACAGCGACGGCGGTGGTGGTGGTAGTTGTGGTAAGCCTATGGTAGTGGTGGTTCTAATAAAGTGGTGATGGGGATTTTGTTATGTAATGTTGGTAGTGGTAGTATTGGTAAAGTTATGGTGAGGATGATGGTATTGGTGATGGCAAATTTATAGGCGAGGAGGTAGAGGTAGGTAATGGTGGTGGTGGAGGTGATAGCATACTGGTAATGGTGAAAAACTTATCTTACTGAAACACTAAAATGATGATGGTGCTGAAGTTGCCATTATTGTGGAGGGACTGTTATTTTATTATGAATGCAATAGTGATGATGCTTAACCCATTCTGTACCGACGACGTCTATTTAATGTTATTCTAACTATATTTAGACGGTTTTATGCAGTTTAAGATGGTTCCATGGTAGTAAAATGGTTTAAGTGAGATAGTTCGAAGCCTTTTAGTTGCTGTAAGCCCTTTTTAAACAGAATAAAATGTGTCTAATGTTAGCAAGACTAAAATTAAAGAGACGTCGCCGGTACAGAAGGGGTTAATATAAACTAGAGATGACAATAGTGAGTAAAAGGTTTATCCCACTATAACGGTGATTAATTTCAGCACTCACGTAGAAGGCTAAAAGCGATGCCACCAAAAAGTCAGAAAACGAACCGCTGCCCGTAATCGTAAAGGAAAAGGTGGAAACGGCCATGGGGAAGGACATATATCAGTACAAACGGTCATGGGGAAGGACATATATCAGTACAAACGGCCATGGGGAAGGACATATATCAGTACAAACGGCCATGGGGAAGGACATATATCAGTACAAACGGCCCACTAAAGCGACCGAGTGGGGGTCTGGAGGGAAAAGTAACTGGATAGGAGACTGGAGAAAGTGTTAATATTATCTTTAACATCGTTCTTAAGGGGAGGTTTTTAGTGTTTCCTAGACTTCCATCAAGCTTGAAATTACACTCCCTTGACCCCCTTTCAAGATAAATTTGTACATTTTTCGGTAGAAAAATGTCCCGGCCGAAGGCCGATTCCTCTTAAATTACAGGCTCGCTATCGCTCGCCAGGAAAACATCGACACCTAAATGCTACTAAAGGTCTTAAAAGTGACATAAATGGGGTGAAAGTTCTTAAAAATCGCCAAACTAATGGGGCGAACGTTTTAAAATCTCAAAAACAATGGGGCTAAACATGAGTGAGAAAGGGGTAAAGAAAAAAATCCCTCAAGTGGAAATCTCCCGCCATACAGTACCAGCGACGTCTTGTTGTTATTATTTCAGCTGCATTTACACAATTAAATGTATTAGGAAGGATATGTGGTATTTAAAATGATGAATTGAAATAGTCTGCAGCCAGTATATGTGTAGGCGTCCTTCCGAATCTAAATAAAACCGTCTTAATACTTGTCACAATCTAAGGAAAAGAAAGTCACCGAATGATCGATACAGTAGGGACTAACACAATAACCTCCCAAGCTAAATAAATGAAAGGATAGGGTGTGGAGTATAAATGAAAGGATAGGGTGTGGAGTATAAATGAAAGGATAGGGTGTGGAGTATATCAGTTGGTTCATTATCAACATTTTACTAATAACAGTTATATTGGTAATGCACTTGCAATGGCAGAAGATGAAAGATTAATACTGGTATCAGTAATGTGGTGGCGCAAATCAGTAACAGCTAGTGCAAGTAATAATAGTGGCTAGTAGTACCGCTAAAGGAGCCCACCTCGCTTCGTTTTATCTTTCTCTCCCTCTCTCTTTGACTTGTATCCATTCGGCCCCATTCAGCCTACTATTTAAGACGTTTACCCCCCATCGAGGTGTCAATATTTTCCTGGCGAGCGGGAGCGAGCCAGCATATATTTATTTTTGTTTTGACAGCAAGCTAGATTTGTACATTTTTCGATAGAAAAATGTCCCCGGCGAAGCCGGATTTCTCCATACAATGCTGGCTCGCTATCGCTCGCCAGGAAGAAATAGACACCTGAATGAGGGTAAAAGTCTTAAAACAGTTGGCTGAATGGGGCCGAAAGGATACAAGCCAGGGAAAGAGAGACTACCGATACATGGAGTAAAAGTGAGGTAATGGATTATTGAACTTGAGAGACTGTTAGAAAGTCACGAAGCTCATACATTATTCACCAATGGCGGCATACACAGCCTGGCCTTCATATTCAGACCAGGGAACGACACACAAGTACCGGTACAGTCGTGGTCATTAATATGGTATTATCAGTGCATATCCAAATGATGAAAACAAAACGGTGATCGGTATCTAGTATATATTTTTCACCCGCTGTCACTGCTGGCGATTGTATTATAAAAAATTGTGGTTTCTATGCATGTAACATTAATTTGAACCCATACTATAGCCAAGATAATGGACTATGATAGGTGAAGGCTTATGGTATATTTAATTTATGTAACATTAATTTGAACCCATACTATAGCCAAGATAATGGACTGTTGTAGGTGAAGGCTTATGGTCTATTTAGCTTAACCTGGCGGAAAATTCAGGGCTTAGCACCTGTTATTATTTTTTATTTTTCGAGACTATATACTAATAAAATGAATCTCAATCTATTATGTCTTTGCATCATATTAAGGGGAGGCATTTAGTTTGTTCCCTGGACCTCCATCAAGCTTAAAATTACACCCCCTTGAGTCCCTTTCAAGATAAATTTGTAAATTTTTCGGTAGAAAAATTTCCCGGCCGAAGGCCGGTTCCTCTTAAATTACAGGCTCGCTATCGCTCGCCAGGGTAACATTGACACCTGAATTGCACGAAAGGTCTTAATATGGGGTGAAAGTTCTTAAAATCGCTAAACTAATGGGGCAAACGTTTTATAATATGAAAAGCAATGGGGCTAAACATGTGGGAGAAAGGGGTCAAGAAAAAATCCCTCAAGTGGAGATCTCCCCTTAATGGTACATTTTCACTATGAATAACACACTTCGCTACAAAGGTTTCGTAATAACCGTGAACAAAAAATGGGAGGGTGTATATGCAGTGGTGGCAGCACATTTTAAAATTAAAGTTGTGTTGGTACAAGAGAACACTGAAGGCTTAACAGTGGCTAAATGCACAGTCGCCTTTAGAATTCCCTGCTAATATTTCCAAGCGTATAAGCAAACCTGTGAAGCTTTTGAGCCTTGGTAGAATGGTTCGGTATTCCGTGTTCGATACAGTTTAGTATCCAGGGAATTTTTAGGAATCTGTACACTCTAAGGCACAAATTCAGGCCCAATATGAATGGTCGAATACCATAAACGAACCTCCGATACATAAATGTATTAGGTAAAACAAAAATGAGGTGCTTCAATTTAATTCAGGATAGATTCAAAACCTTAAGACCACGAGTTATGTCCAAGACTGTACAGAAGTGGTCATGAATACTTGAATACAATCTAATGATACAATAAAGACGGTGAGCTTTTCTAGTGAATTCTATAATATCGGGAGAGGTGTAATAACATCAATAGTTTAAGGGGGATGGTTCACTTTTTGGGCGATTTTTGCATGTATTCATTATTTTTGCATGTATTCATTATTTTTGCATGTATTCATTATTTTTGCATGTATTCATTATTTGTGCATGTATTCATTATTTGTGCATGTATTCATTATTTGTGCATGTATTCATTATTTGTGCATGTATTCATTATTTGTGCATGTATTCATTATTTGTGCATGTATTCATTATTTTTGCATGTATTCATTATTTTTGCATGTATTCATTATTTTTCTAGTTTCCTCCTTAGACCTCCATCAAATTTTTAAAAACATCATTAGATCCCTCTTCTAGATTAATTTGTACATTTTTCGGTAGAAAAATGTCTCGGCCGAAGGCCGGTTCTTCCAACATTACAGGCTCACTATCGTTCGCCAGGGAGAAAATCGACACCTAAATAGCAGGTCTAAATATTGACGAAGAAATGGGGCGAAAGGTCTTAAAATCGACTAACTAATGGGGCAAACATCTTAACATCTGAAAACTAATGGGGTTAAACATGAGGGAGAAAGTGGTCCAGAAAACCGGCCCATCCCCCCTTAAAAAACAAAAACAGTTTCATGCAAAGGGACTAGAGTTTCCGAAAAGGGGATCCAGTCCTGACGTTATTCACGACTTACAGTGTGCTGGCTTAATAATCCAGAAGGGTTGATAGCCTCTGAAGTCCTATATTAAATAACGAAAGTTTCATGGACAAAGCAAAGGCAATCCACTTGAATTATTAAAAGGAGTGGTATGAAGAGGGGATGATTACTTTAAAGGGGGGTCACCTACTTGTTTTTCTCTTTCTCTCCTTTTCTCTGGCTTGTATTCATTCGGCCCCATTTAGCCAACTGTCTTAAGACGTTTATCCCCATCCAGGTGTCGATTTCTTCCTGGCGAGCGATAACGAGCCAGCATTGTATGGAGAAATCCGGCTTCGCCGGAGAAATTTTTCTATCGAAAAATGTACAAATTTAGCTTGTCAAAACAAATATATATATATATATATATATATATATACTGTATATGCTGGCTCGCTGTCGCTCGCCAGGAAAATATTGACACCTGGATGGGGGTAAACATCTTAAAACAGTAGGCTGAATGGGGCCGAATGGATACAAGCCAAAGAGAGAGGGAGAGAAAGATAAAACAAAAAGCGAGATGGGCTCCCTTAAAGGTGAGGTAGGTGACTGAAAAATAGAAACAATCGCAGAGTAAAAGAATAACGCATAGAGGGAGATAGACAAAAAGAAAAAAAAAAAAAAAAAAAAACGCGCACACACACATACACACACAAAGCCTAAGAGAGAAAGGACGTGATATAAAAGCTTACGGAAGATTTGAAGATAATTGGGAATGAAGGGAATATGCAAATGAACACACGGAACAGCGATACAGGAAATGAGAATGGAGGATCGAGGTGTGAAGACCAGGATAGTCGGAGATGGTAAAGAGAAGGAGGAGAAGAGATAGTAAACATTGCCAAGAGACAGTAACGATGAAAAAATTGTAAATACTGAGAGGGAGAGATGGTATGAAAGGAGAGAGAGAGATAGTAAATTCAAGGTGAGGGAGGAAATAGTAAAAAGGAGAGGAAGAGCTAGTAAAGAGAAGACGAAGAGATAAAAGGAGAGGAAGAGATAGTAAAAGAGGATAAGAAAATATAGTAAAGAGAAGACGAAGAGATATAAGGAGAGGAAGAGATAAAAGGAGAGGAAGAGATAAAAGGAGAGGAAGAGATAGTAAATAAAAGGAGAGGAGGAGATAGTAAAGAGGAGAGGAAGAGATAGTAACAATTAGAAGATTTAGTACCGGTAAACCAGAGAGAGAGACAGTTAACAGGAGACTTGGATAGACAAGAAAATAGGAAGATACAGTAAAGAGGAGAGCAAGAGATATTAAAAGAGGAGATATTATGAGATAGTAAAAAAGTAGAGGGAGAGATAATTAAAAATGGAGGAGATAGTAAAATAGAAGAGGAAGTGATAGTAAAAAGATGAGAATATATTAAACAGGAGAGGAATGGAAAGCATAAAGGAGAGGAAAAATAGTAGAAAGGAGAGAAAGATAGTAAACAGGAGAGGAAGAGATAGTAAAGAGGAGAGGACGAGATAGTAAAGAGGAGAGGAAGAGATAAAAAAAGAGGAGGAAGAGATAGTAAAGAGGAGAAGAAGAGATAGTAAAGAGGAGAGGAAGAGATAGTAAAGAGGAGAGGAAGAGATAGTAAAGAGGAGAGAAAGAGATAGTAAAGAGGAGAGAAAGAGATAGTAAAGAGGAGATGGAGATAATAAAAAGGATAGGAAGATATAGCAAAGGAGAAGAGGAAGAGATAATAAAGAGGAGAGGAAGAGATAGTAAAGAGAAGAGGAAGAGATAGTAAAGAGAAGAGGAAGAGATAGTAAAGAGGAGAGGAAGAGATAGTAAAGAGAATAGGAAAATATAGTAAAGAGAAGAGGAAGAGATAGTAAAGAGGAGAGGAAGAGACAGTAAAGAGGAGAGGAAGAGACAGTAAATAGGAGAGGGAGAGACAGTAAAGAGAGAGAGATAGTAAAGAGGAGAGGAGATAGTAAAGAGGAGAGAAAGATATAGTAAAGAGGAGAGAAAGAGATAGTAAAGAGGAGAGGAAGGCATACCGTAGTAAAGAAAAGAGGAATAGACAGTAAAGAGGAGAGGAAGACAGAGAAGAGGAAGAGATAGTAAAGAGGAGAGGAAGAGATAGTAAAGAGGAGAGAAAGAGATAGTAAAGAGGAGAGGAAGGCATACCGTAGTAAAGAAAAGAGGACAGTAAAGAGAGAGAAGACATGAAGAGGAAGAGATAGTAAGAGAGAGGAAGATAGTAAAGAGGTGAAAGAGATAGTAAGAGGAGAGAGAGAGAAGAGATAGTAAATGGAGAGAGAGGAAGAGATAGTAAAGAGGAGGAAGAGATAGTAGATAGAGATAGTAAAGGATAGGAGTAATAGAGAATGAATGGAGAAGGGTATATGGAGGACATGGGGAATATAATAGAAGAGAAACAAAGAACTCAAATACATGAAACACAAGATGGATAACCGAATGAAAAGGTGAAACAATAGAAAGGTCACATTAAAAAGATAGATAAAATAAATATGAATACTCAGAGATAGAGAAAGGAAGAGAGAATAATATGTAGAGGAAATGCAGAATACAAAACAAAGGGATAACAAAGATCAAATGGATATAAAGAGCGTGAGATGGATGAACAAATGAAAGGGTGAAGAAATGGTATGGCTATATTAAAAAAGAGAATGGAAAAAACAAATATGAGGAGTCAAGAGATAGAAATGAATAAAGGAAATCGAGCAACAACAGACGAGGAGAGTAAATGGGAATGAAAGCTTGGCAGTATGTGGAGGATTTGGGTAATATAAGGCAAGAGAGGGCAAGAAGAGTACACAGAATTTAGGGTATGAACGTGAAATAAAGCGGGAGGAAGAGTGTGAAAAAGAGTACGCAATAATAGAAGTACCGGTACGAACGAAATACGAAACAGCAAGGGAAATAGAGAAACACAAGATTAGAGTAAAAGAAAAGAGGAAATGTGAACATATACCGTATGAAAAAAGTAATTGAGTGATGGAAACCCGAATGAAAGGGTGAATAAATAAATAAAAACAAATTGAAGTGAGGGTCGGGGCAGCAAGACCATGATAGTCACAGATAGTAGAAAAAAGGGCGGGAAGATGGATTTGGACTAGGAAAATACAAATAAAAAAAAACACATATTACAAAGATATAGGACAAGCCAATTACGGATACTGTGAGATAGTTAAAGGAGAGAAAGGGAGCAAAGTATTGAGAGGAAATAAAGTAAATACGCAAAGCAGATGGACCAAAAACGTAAGAACCAAATTATAAAGCGAAAGGGGAAATCGGAATATAGATAGTCAGAGAATTAGTAAAAGGGAATGGAGAAGGGTAACTTGGGGAGGAAATGAGAAGAATAACATGAAGAAAAGTTGAGAATATGAAGACAAAAATATGAAAATGGTTAACCCCTTCTCTACCGGCGACGTCTTTTTAATTTTCCTCTAGCTATGGTTAGAAGATTTTGTGCCGTTTTAGAAGGATTTGCGGTAGTGAAATGGAATGAGTGAGATAGTCCCAAACCTGTTAATAGCTGCAGGCCCCTTTTAAACGGAATAAAATCGTCTAATAGCAGCCAGAATAAAATATAAAAGACGTCGCCGGTACAGAAGGGGTTAAAAACCAAGATTATAAAGAGAAGGGGGGAAATAAAAGAGATAGTAAAGGAAAGGGCATATAATGGTCTTGGGAGGATATGGGGAAGGCATAATAGGAGGAGGGGGAATAGAGAACGAGTGCAAAAATATATATGATATAAAAATAAATATTGTCAAAATAGAAAGAAAAGGCAAACCAAATATGTCAAGGTGATGGGAAAATGGTTTGGGGATGAAATGGGGAAAATGCAACGAAGGAGAACAGAGAACATAGGTAGGAATCTATCTATGCTATCTATATGCTCAGGCCCAATCCCCATTTTTCCTATTTTATTTGTATTTCCTATTTTATTCTATTTTATTATTTTTTTCTTTTTCTTGGGGGTGGCCGACTCAAGACAGAGCAAGAACAGGGAGAACCCAAAACAACATAAAACAACGAACAAACACAGATAAAACACAAATTCACACACATCTAGGTCACGAACAACTATAAATGCTCAACATAGAGAAAGGGGAAACCAAATTGGATGGTCCGGGATAGCAAGAGAACAGGAGAAGGGGGAATGGTTTGAGAAAGTAATGGAGAAAGCAAAATAGGAGGTGGGAGAAAAGAGAACAAGTGCAATAATAAATATGAAAACAATATGGAAATGGAGAGAAGGGCAAACCAAAAATGGATAGTCATGGATAGTAAAAAAAGAAGGGAAAACAGTAATGGGAGTAAATGGAGAAAACATATTAGAGGAGGGAGCTACTAGAGTGAAAGTAAAAGACACTAAACACATACCGGTATATATCTAAGAGGGATACTGGGATAACCTAACCAAGACCATGTACTAAAAGAAAGCGAACCACTAACGGATGGGTGGCAGGAGACAAATACAAATAATATTGAAGAGTAAGAGAAAATATTGTTGGACTGGAAAATTTGCGTGTACTACTGTACATGTGAGAGAGAGCGATATATGTGATTTTGCCCCGAGGGGCGAGTTTATTGAGCAGCGCCCCCCATCCTGTGAGGGGACAACCACTGGTAAAGTGATACATACTGCTCAAAGAGCCATTATTCCACTGACACAACAGCATCGTCGTCTGGTTACATTCATAGTTGTGTTTATAAGTCAGGTAGGCATTTTTCATATGGTTATTATAGTTTCAGAGAGAGAGAGAGAGAGAGAGAGAGAGAGAGAGAGAGAGAGAGAGAGAGAGAGAGAGAGAGAGAGAGAGAGAGAGAGAGAGAGAGAGAGAGAGAGAGAGAGAGAGAGAGAGAGAGAGAGAGAGAGAAGAGGAGAGAGAGAGAGAGAGAGAGAGAGAGAGAGAGAGAGAGAGAGAGAGAGAGGAGAGTTACCAGGATATACAAGCAATAGTTAGTACCTCAAAGGCCTTGGGGTCAATTCCGGGTGGAGACATTCGAAGTGGAAAGATATTGTGTAATGCATTTAATTAATTACAGAGTGTGCAAAATAGTATCTACCCTCTTCGCGAATTACTCTACTGAAGAATTGCTTACAACTTCAGAGGAAAGTTTTTTCCAGGTAGAACAGATCTTGTATATGACAAAGTCTCCTCAAATACTAGTGCTGAATCCTTTTCATTCTAATTTCCAGCCATGGTTGCGTGTTGTATTGATAAGAGCCTAACATTGATAAGAGCCTAACATTGATAAGAGCCTAACATTGATAAGAGCCTAACATTTCCAGCCATGGTTGCGTGTTGTATTGATAAGAGCCTAACATTTTTGCTATAATCCACATGGTCAAACCCATTAATTATCTTAAAAACATTAATGAGCTGACTTCGTAGTCTGCCGGTTTCCAACGAGAAGAGATCAATAGCTCTAAACTGGTGCTCGTAGCTCAGTCTTCTAATCGAAAGAATAAGCTTTGTAGCCCTAGCTTGTACAGTACTGTTACCAGTCGCTCTATATACGGTATCTTTCCCGAGTGCTGGAGACCAGAATTGAACAGGATACTCCATGAGAGGCCGTATCAGAGCGTTGTAAATGGTGAAGACTATTTCCTTACTTCTATACTTAACCCGTGGAGCCCCGGCTAGTTTTGTAATGTTTGCGCACCAGAACCCGGCCGGTTTTCAAAAAATGGTTTTATTCCAGAAACAATAGCGAATGGGTTAGGAATGAAGGAAAAACCACGAAAAACCGCTCAAAAAGCTTAAAAAATGGTCCTACAGAGCCCCCGAAAACGGATTTTATAAGAGTAAAAAATTGAAGGCAATTATCCCAAAAAAACAGGTTATTGCGCGCACGCACGTGGACTTTGAGTTTTCAACCATCGGCACGGTTGCGTGGGATACGTACACAGTTCCCATACAAATCTGAGCCCTCTTGAGTGGCTACACCTGAGGTTACGGTCGGCGCAAATAGGGTGACGCGCCAGGCGCGTCTCTGGGGCTGTGCGTCACATACATCGCCGACGCGTCAGGCGCGTCGCTGGGGCTGTACGGGTTAAATTGCCTCTTAAATAAGGATGTCACTGTATCGGTGGTATCGGCCTGTTTTAGGGGTATCGGTGAAATATCTAGAAAGAAGTATCGGTATCGGCTAAGTATTGGTGCATTTACAGTATCGGAGTATCGGTATCAGCTCTAAACTGAGTGTCTGTATCGGCCAAAATATTGGTATCGGTACATCCCTACTCTTAAAGCCCAATAATTTCCGAGTTTTTTTCTTTATTATAATGCACTGCTTGGATAATTTTAGATCACTGCTAATCAGACCACCTAAATAGTTTTCCAAGTCAAACACTTCCAGAGCAATTAAACTATAGTGCATAGCCTGACTTGGGGGTTTGCTTGGCCGATACGCATCACCTTTCACTTTTAAAATATTTGTGGCATCTGCCATGTCTCAGACCATTTACCCAATTTACAGTCTTAAAATCCATCCTGAGCTGTTCAACCCCTTTAGGGTCCAACACATTCACTCCACGCTCAATGAAGAGAGAGTGAGTGAGTGAGAGTGAGAGTGAGAGGAAAAGGGAGTGAGAGTGAGTGAGAGAGAGAGTAAGAGTGAGTGAGGGAGAATACGAGTAAGAGAGAAAGGGGGGATGGGAGAGAGAAAACAAAATAGAGGAGAGGAGGAAAATAATATGAACAGATCCTGAAATATTGGAGACATATTATGGCCGCAACAAGAACAAAGCGAAAGATATTTAATGGGAGGTTTTTAGTTGATTCCCTAGACTTCCATCAAGCTTAAAATTACTCCCCCTTGACCCCCTTTCAAGATAAATTTGTGCATTTTTCGGTAGAAAAATGTCCCGGCCTCCCCTTAAATTACAGGCTCGCTATCGCTCACCAGGAAAACATCGACACCTAAATGACACGAATGGTCTTAACATTGACAGAAATGGGGCAAGGGGTCTTAAAATCGCCAAACTAATGGGGCGAACGTCTTAAAATCTCAAAAGCAATGGGGCTAAACATGAGGGACAGGGGGGTCCAGAAAAAAATCCTCCAGGTGGAAATCTCCCCTTAAGCAGATGATTGTACACTCGGATGCTATAGTCTCTAGCCCAATCATAAGAATTCGTGAACTTCACTCATTTCTAATAATGGAAGTGTAGGCTATCTATGGACACGAATATATGAATATAATTGTCTATATAGCAACTACAAAACTATGTATACTATTTATTGAAAAGCAAGTTCCCTCCAAAATTTAATCCAGATAGCTATAATTGCATAGAGACAAACATAGGGGTTCACGAATTTGTAATAATGGGGCTAGAAACTATGGTATCCGAGTGTAAACAATAAAGGGTATAAAAAGGGTATGAATATGGTATATAAAATAGTTTGGTATAACATAATAATGACAGTGATGTGCCCGTCTTTCCTTATATTAGATATGGGTTTAATACTACCAGCATAACTTCGTATGGGTCTATTATTACGGGCACTTTAAATACCCTTTTCATACTCATATTTTGTTACGGAGTAGGCCTATCTTATTTAACCATTTCAGTACGGTGCTGCAATTTTCAATATATTTTCCATAACATTAGACGATTATATTTAGCTTAGAAAGGATATCTAGTTAACAAAAGGTTAAAAACTGTCTAAATTAAGAGTAACTGGCGATTTTTAACTTCTTAAGTTGAATTAAATCGCCTTGAGGTAACTAGAATAAAAGCAAACATTGTCATTTTATAGCAAGGGTTAAGAAGGATTACTTGGATTAAGATAAAAATAAAACAGTATTTCCATGTTAAAGCTCACAATCCGACGACAACTTTAAATTGAATGCTAGCCACTATGAAAGGAAGAGAGGAATAAAGGGGATGACACAGACAACCGGGAATAGAAGCGTATAAAATGACAGGGACACAACAACAACAACAACAAGCCCTTACTTAGAGGTATGGATGGAATAGAGTGAGGTCAGAACATTTCCAGAACAGCGTTTATATGATAGAAGACAAAACAAAGTATTTCAGCTTTTCGAGACGATATAATTAATTATATTCTAGCTAATACTAGAAGATTTTACCAGCTTAGGTAGAACTCTTATCTCGCTTAACTATTCGTCTCTCACTATTCCTATCTACACTGTAAATAATCAAGGGTATAAAACCGATATACCATATAATTGGATATAATATTATATCCATGTATTAAATAGGTATATTATTTTTAATATACCTGTATAAGGGTATGTGAGAAATGGAACGATAGACCTTTCACTCAAGATGTTTTGTTCCATTAATTACCAAATTATGGAACCCACTTCCAAATAATAATGTTAACGCAAAATACGCAAATATATAAAACTAAAGCTACCGGTAATGTATTAATGCCTTTTCAATCATAATTCTGGTTTGCTATTATTGTCTAGCATCTCACATTCTCTCCGCGTTCTTCACTGGCGATGATGTGCCCCCCACAGGGACCCATAATAATATCATTATGGACAGTTTAATTACCCTTCCATTACAGTTCTTAAACCCATAATTTTCGACAGTACAAACTAATTATACGATAATACTCTAATGAAAGCTAGAATAAACGGCAGAAGGAAGTCATCGCACCGAAAGGCTTACTCCCCATTTACTCGAATGATAATATTTGTGCAAACTTTAATGTAACTGCCAAGTCTTACGCAGCTTAGGAAGAACCCCTAAGAATATGAATGTTAAAGCTTATCTCCATGAACCGTCTAACTCTGATAGCTACTTCCTAAGTTAAAAAAATCGTTTGGAGGTAGCTAAACAGAAAACAAATAGAAAACCTATGATTGAAAGGTTAAGGTTTATTTCATTACTAAGTAAATCTATTTAGCCACTTTTCTCCAAGATGTTAAATTTCGTTCCTCTTTTCGCGTAGGCCTACCTCAAGGAATTCAATTTCGTCACTTCAATGGCGAGTAATATTTTAATATACATATATTATAAGCCTGGTGTTCCAGGACTTGGTATACTAAAAATAGGCGTAAGGGTGTGTTCAAAGGGTGTATGGATTATCACCAAACTTGACAGGTATATATAATTTTGTTTATAAACTTGTCAGTCTGAATATAAAAACATTGATTAAAATGTTCTTTCTGCTTTCTGACTTGGAATGAATGACCTTTAGTGCTGCATAGTGATTTCCCTACCCAAGATCATCTATATACAGTAAACCACCTAGCTTTCTCACACGTGTTCAATTTCTGATTTACTCTAGCTGCCCACTTCCATTCTTACACTTCTCCTCTGAACTTTCTGCTTTATACACTTTTTATTTTGAAAGAAGCGCGGGGTATCTCGTAACCAGGGATCAAGCCAGATATACGATATTCAGCTTCTATATTTGAAGATTCAATATGGATTATTTATATTAGTCACAGTTATCTTATAATTCTAAAATGTTTATCTCTCAATAACACCTTCTTAACTTTATAAATATTATTTGGTGATAAGTTAATATAAACTAACAGTCATCGTATTAACAAAAATACTTTGGGAAGCGTATTATATAATCGTAATCACTAATCCAAAGTTATTTCCTATGTTCAATAGAAACAGCTAGGTATAGAAAACATACTTCACTCCGCTTGCCTGATTATATATTTATTCCTCTTGTTATTTCCACTCCAGTTTCGAATATATTTGGTCAAAGTCATTATTTCAGCTTTCCCGACTGTTCTCAATATTCCAGCAACTTAATATATTCAGTTCGAATTTCATCACTCTCAAAGATTAACTTTTAACCAGGTTCTGCAGGTCTCATTTGAAAGAGAGCAAAATATCCCTGATTTGTCACATGTTTCTTTACTCAATTGTTCAGTATAATTAATACAATATATTCACTTGTTAAATATGCCGCAAATTGAACTAGATTCCCTCGCAGACAGAAACTCATGAGTCTACCACCCATAACAGAGAACGGAATAATAGGGAATAAAAAGGAAGATGGGCTGCCCGGGTCTGTTCCCAATATAACAGGACAGTGATCAACTCTCAAAGCCATCATAACGACCAGAGTGAGCTGTCAGGTTCCAGTCACTCAGCTGGGCGCTTGTTCCCTGCTTGCAATAAGATTCACATTCTCTGAAATCTCGGTAATTGTTGAGACCACAACATCTGGAAACCAACAATTAATTCATATCTTTGTCTACTTTATTACCAATTGGTGGTCCTGCTCCGTTACTCACAGGCATCAGCGTGTCAGTACTGATTTGAATCAAATACTGCCTCGTTACCACCTGGCATGTCTTGCTTTGCTACCAACAGGTATCCATCTAGTAACTTAATCCCTCTCTGGTCACCGTGCCTAGCTACCAACTGGCCCATCTGCTGCTTACGAGCAACTGCAACCTAACTTTCCTTTCACCTGGGTACACCTACTTCAAACCTAGACAACAACGACAACAATTGGGTTCCAATCAAACCTCCGGAGTCCCATAGGTGTCAGAGCCAAGTCTGGGCCATCATTGCCACTTCTCTCAAAGAAGTGGACACCCTGCCCACTGCTTAACCCTTACTGTACCAGCGACGGCGAATCGCCATCAGTAATAAAGTCACTCTTCAGTACCAGCGACGGAAGATCGCCGTCAGTACTACAGTATGTGGTAGTTGTAACTGCGGTACCTGGCCGTGACTTGTACGCACTGTTTTGAGACCTTGGCAACACTTCTCAGCTTATATTCAAAGTCTCACAGACTGCTGGCTCAGTATTCCTCCAATTTTTGAGGTGGAAGGGTATTCTCTCTCGATTCTGAAGCCATTTAGGCCTCATTGCCTGGTACTGGAGGGTACATTATGGTAATACCCTCTGGTACAGAAGGGGTTAACAATTGATTTAACCTTAACCCCTTCTGTACCGGTGACGTCTTTTGTATTTGTTTTCAGCTACATTTAGACGATTTTGTGTAGCTTAGGAAGGATACATGGTAGCTAAAAGGATTAATAAAAATAGCCTGTACCTTTTTAAATGGTAGACGTTCTTCCTAAGCTGAATAAAATCGTCAAATAGCAGTCAAAATAAAGTGAAAAGGAGGTCACCGGTACATAAGGGGTTAGTAAATATATACAAATGGTCTGAGTGAGAGTACCTAAACAAATGGTCTGAGTGAGAGTACCTAAACAAATGGTCTGAGTGAGAGTACCTAAACAAATGGTCTGAGTGAGAGTACCTAAACAAATGGTCTGAGTGAGAGTACCTAAACATATAGTCTGAGTGAGAGTACCTAAACAAATGGTCTGAGTGAGAGTACCTAAACAAATGGTCTGAGTGAGAGTACCTAAACAAATGGTCTGAGTGAGAGTACCTAAACAAATGGTCTGAGTGAGAGTACCTAAACAAATGGTCTGAGTGAGAGTACCTAAACATATGGTCTGAGTGAGAGTACCTAAACAAATGGTCTGAGTGAGAGTACCTAAACATATGGTCTGAGTGAGAGTACCTAAACATATGGTCTGAGTGAGAGTACCTAAACAAATGGTCTGAGTGAGAGTACCTAAACATATGGTCTGAGTGAGAGTACCTAAACAAATGGTCTGAGTGAGAGTACCTAAACAAATGGTCTGAGTGAGAGTACCTAAACAAATGGTCTGAGTGAGAGTACCTAAACAAATGGTCTGAGTGAGAGTACCTAAACAAATGGTCTGAGTGAGAGTACCTAAACAAATGGTCTGAGTGAGAGTACCTAAACAAATGGTCTGAGTGAGAGTACCTAAACAAATGGTCTGAGTGAGAGTACCTAAACAAATGGTCTGAGTGAGAGTACCTAAACAAATGGTCTGAGTGAGAGTACCTAAACAAATGGTCTGAGTGAGAGTACCTAAACAAATGGTCTGAGTGAGAGTACCTAAACAAATGGTCTGAGTGAGAGTACCTAAACAAATGGTCTGAGTGAGAGTACCTAAACAAATGGTCTGAGTGAGAGTACCTAAACAAATGGTCTGAGTGAGAGTACCTAAACAAATGGTCTCAGACCGAGTACCTAAACAAGATAAGAGTCCTAGGTTATTGTTTATATTCCGTGACTGGTTCGAATACAGGGCACCGGATATTGCATTATTCAAATGAGGCGTTTATCAGTTGGCAATATGGTAATAAAGTATCCCATAACTCTTTGTCAAATTAATGTGCAAATTAGCAGTCCGATAGATATGATCCAGATATTAATCCATAGCCATAAAATATAGCTAATTAAATCACATTCAATTTAAATTTGTCAATGCGGATAAATTTCACTGTCTAGAAAGTAGATATTTTGTGACAGCAATTTAATGCTCTAAATGGTTTAGGTAGTTGGATAGTGAAATTTATAGTTTACCCTTTTGTAATCATGTTCTTTTGTAATCATGTTCTTTTGTAATAATGTTCTTTTGTAATCATGTTCTTTTGTAATCATGTTCTTTTGTAATCATGTTCTTTTGTAATCATGTTCTTTTGTAATAATGTTCTTTTGTAATAATGTTCTTTTGTAATAATGTTCTTTTGTAATAATGTTCTTTTGTAATAATGTTCTTTTGTAATAATGTTCTTTTGTAATAATGTTCTTTTGTAATAATGTTCTTTTGTAATAATGTTCTTTGAAGTCGCGAAGATCATTTATTCTCATTCATACTACTCATTGAGGGGAGGTTTTTGGTTTGTTCCCTAGACCTCCATCACTCTTAAGATTACATCTCCAGAACCCCCTTTCAAGATAAATGTGTACATTTTTCGGTAGAAAAATGCCCCGGCTGGAGAAAATCGACACCTAAATGGCACTAAAGTTTTTAAAATTGACAGAAATTGGGCGAAAGTTCTTAAAATCGCCAAACTAATGGGGCGAGCGTCTTCAATTTTCAAAAGCAATGGGGCTAAACAAGAGGGAGAAATTAGTCCAGAAAAAATAAATCTTCAAGTGGAAATCTCCCCATAAACGGTTATGGTGGGTCAATATAACCAGACCTCCACCACAGCAATTTACCCAGGTTCATGTTGTGGCATTTGCCCAAATAAGTGATGTCGCGGCACCAAGTATATTTCGATCAATAATTGGTATCAGCGCTATCTAAGCATTACTTCATTGTTTCGAGTGAGATATACAAACATGTTCCTTTCTTTACACACCCTATTCAACATCTGACAGACATTAATACAGCATAGGTGTGGTGTGGTAGGGGAGGTGTGGTGGAGTGGTCTTGCCACTGGCCTGATAATCCAAAGGTCCCGGGTTCAAATCCCGATGTATCAATGGGAAGATATTATTGGGATGGAATTTGTGCTGTACCTAGTATCAGTGCATTACCACAAGCCCACCGAAACGTCAGTAAAATACCCTCATTGTTCCCCGATTAAATAGCACTGTATGAATATTCCCATATTCAAAATATGCTATAGGGGTGCAATGCCTGGTGAGTTATCTGCTCAACAGGTGGCGTTGTGTGTGTGTAAGTGTGAGAGTCCGAGTGTAGGGGGTGAGACAGTGAAGCACGGGAACGAGGTGGCTTCAGAGATGGGGTCGTTTCGGGCCATGAGTGAGCACCGTGCCTCATGTGAAGGCAAGATGGCAGGTGCTCGGTGTACTCTACGTGCTTCACATGTCTCACTCCCTAGACTGGAAAAAGACCTCACGGGCTTCACTGTTCATTGTAAAGCGGTGAATGTTAAGGCTCTCAGCCTATGCCCGAGAGGAAGTAAGTTGGAATATAGAAAAAAAAAAAAAAAAAAAAAAAATACAGCGAGCAAAACGTAATGACAGCGGCGACACGACGTATTTGGCCAACCGTACAAGGCCATTGCTTCAACTGACCAAGAGCTTTAAAAGGGAGAGGTACCGTAGTCGCTTTTTATGGACCCCTTTCTCCCTCAAGTTTAGCATATTAATTTAGAGATTTTAAGACGTTCGTTCCGATAGTTTGGCGATTTTGAAACCTTTCGCCTCATTTCTTCGTCAATATTAAGACCTTTTGTGCCATTTAGCTTTCGACTTTATCCTGGCGAGAGATAGCGAGCCTGTAATTGTTTAAGGAATCGGCCGGAACATTTTCCTATCGAAAAATTATTTAGAAATGGGGTCTAGGGAGTGGAGTTGTTTTCAAATTTGAAGGATGTCTAGCGAGGAAACTATAAAAAACAAAAAATAATTAAAACAAAAATTAATAATAATAATACTAAATAATATATAATTATATAGCCAACAAAAACAAGCACTACCCCCTCATCGTAACGTACAATTAATTAGAATGATTAAATTTCAAGTACGTCGGCCCTTGACAGGGCCGCCAGAAAAAAGAAAAAAAAAATTAGGATGGGAGAGTGTAACCACATTCTCTGTGAACAAAGCGGTCTTTAAACTTGTATATATGTAGCTTAAGGATATCTTCATCCAATGGCTACTACAATACAATTACTACAACATAAACAATCATTTTAGTTCACCAGTCGAAAAGCATTCTTAATTTTTCACCTGTTCATCCAATGGCTACACAAATACAACTAAAAAAACAAACTATGATTTCAGTTCACCAGACAATAAGCATAGTCATTCGTTATTTCAGTTCACCAGACAATAAGCATAGTCATTCGTTATTTCAGTTCACCAGACAATAAGCATAGTCATTCGTTATTTCAGTTCACCAGACAATAAGCATAGTCATTCGTTATTTCAGTTCACCAGACAATAAGCATAGTCATTCGTTATTTCGACCTTTAATTATCTGGCATTGTGACTTTTAAGCCCCGAGTGTGTTTTCTGTTGGACCACCACCACTTTAATATAACCATGCGCGCTATACACTGCCTCACTTGCAACTCGCCTGCCACTAACAACACCAGCACGCATATTACCCTAGTCTGGAGAGAAAGAGAGCGGCAGTACTGTTTATATATATATATATATTGTTTATATATTGTTTTCTTAAGAGAGAGAGAGAGAGAGAAAGAGAGAGAAAGAAAGAAAGAGAGAGAGAGAGAGAAAGAGAAAGAGAAAGAGAAAGAGAGAGAAAGAGAGAGAGAGAGAGAGAGAGTGGGCGCAGGGGATTAGCATTAAGAGCTATTATTGAGATCAGCAATGGTATAGAAAGAGATAAGCCATCTATTTCGTTGAACGCCATTTTGGTACCGTATCTATCACACGACAGAGCGATGTTTTAATGTCTTAGTTTGTACAATTCTAAACCAAAGACCAAACATATACTATAGGGCCTCTAATAGGGTTCATACATACTAATAACACATAACAAATCCACTCCAACAGCTTCCTCTCTCTCAATCACCCCTTCTCCCCTCTCTACACTCTTCAGAAAATAGGAAAGTAGCTACGAGGTGCCGTTGTAAAGGTTTCTCCCTCAATACCTTCACCTGACCTGACCTGACCTGACACTCGCGTTACCGGTACTATTCTTTTACCAGGACGAACACGGCAAATTAAGGGGGAGGTAGTCGCTTTTT
The DNA here is from genome assembly GCA_032716605.1 of Paralithodes platypus. Lineage (NCBI taxonomy): Eukaryota > Metazoa > Arthropoda > Malacostraca > Decapoda > Lithodidae > Paralithodes > Paralithodes platypus. The sequence continues at coordinate 8,517,442 of CM064568.1, forward strand.
CTGGACCCCCTTCTCCGTCATGTTTAGCATAATAGTTTTGAGATTTTAAGACGTTATTTCCGTTGGTTTGGCGATTTTGGAGACCTTTAGGCCCATTTCTGTGTCAATATTAAGACCTTTCGTGCCATTTAAGTGTCAATTTTTTCCTGGCGAGCGATAGCGAGCCTGTAATTTTAGAAGGAACTGGCCTTTGACCGGTACCGAAAAATGTACAAATTTATCTTGAAAGGGGGTCTACTGTAGGGGGTATTTTTTTAAGCTTGATGGAGTGTCTAGCGAGGAAACTCAAAAATAGATCAATACATATATAGAATACAAAAACACAAGCACTACCCCCTTAATCTAAATGGTTGCCTGTAATAAACACAAGCACTACCCCCTTAATCTAAATGGTTGCCTGTAATACAAACTACACTCCGCTGGGACCACAACCTAACCTTGCCTCACGCAATTATGGGGGCCCACCTCGTTTTCTTTTCTCTCTCCCTCTTTCTCTGGCCTGTATCCATTCGGCCACATTCAGCCTACTGTTCTAAGACGTTTATCCCAATCCAGGTGTTGATTTTTTCCCTGGCGAGCGGCAGCGAGCCAGCATATTATTTATAATGTTTTTGTTAGCAGGCTAAATTTTTACATTTTTCAATAGAAAATGTCTCCGGCGAAGCCGGATTTCTCCATACAATGCTGACTCGCGATAATTCGACACCTGGATGGGGATAAACGTCTTAAAACAGTAGTCTGAATTGGGCCGAATGGATACAAGCCAAAGAAAGAGAAAAAGAGGGGAAACAAGCAGGTGACCCCCCTTAAACCTAAGTAAAGTTAATCTTAATTAATTATTCTTAACATAGCAACCTAATCTAAATTAACGTTTACACCTAAGTCAACCAAACCTACACTGTAAACAAATAATGGGTATGAAGAGGGTTATTAAGGGGAGATTTCCACTTGAGGGATTGTTTTCTTGACTCCTTTCTCCCTCATGTTTAGCCCCATTGCTTTTCTAATTTTAAGACGTTCGCCCCATTATTTTGACGATTTTAAGAACCTTCGACCCATTTCTGGCAATTTTAAGACCTTTCGTGCCATTTAGGGATCGATTTTATTCTGGCGAGCGATAGCGAGCCTGTAATTTAAGAGGAACCGGCTTTCAGCCGGGACATTTTTCTACCGAAAAATGTAAAAATTTATCTTGAAAGGAGCTCAAGGGGGTGTAATCTTAAGCTTGATGGATAACTAGAGACCAAACTAAAAACCTCCCCTTAAAGTGACCATAATAATCTACCCATATAAAAGGTATATTGGTGGTAATAACCTCGTACATGAATAGAAGGGATAATCAACATAAATATACCCTATGATTTATAGACCTTTACCATACCATTGTTATACCCTTGATTTTCTTAACTTAGTCTAATAAAAGCTGTTTAGAATTGTGGCCGTTTGAATTATGGCCATTTAGAAGTGTGACCTGTTGTCAGTCTAACCTAACCTGATGTCTTGACCCTACCTAATAATTATAAACTAATATAACACAACTGCTAAGACTAAGTGAAGTTTGGTATAGGTTAGGATAAGTTACCGTGACCGTCCTGGTAAAATGAAAGTAACGCAGTATAAACCCGTCCAAACATCGGGATAATGCCAACGGACTCGAATTCAGAGCCAGCCCTCACACACAACAAATTAGTCCGCTTACCTTAAATTAGTCTCCTTACCTTCTAAAGTTATTCCATTAATATAGTCGGATTGCTTTCACCTGACGGTAAATAACATTAGAAGCAGATTTATCGATAAATATTTTTTTAAATGTGAAACTATCATGTCTGTCCATCATATTAATACCTAGTTTTAATAATAATCAGACATATTTCGTTACTAAACCTTCGTAACAGCTGAGCAATGTTGCATCTCTCTCGCTATTCTATCGCTACTACAATAATCAGTGTTTCTCAGAGCTCTCCCAGTGTATACCGGTACCACCTCCTCTACGTAGGGTACGTAGCACCCGCCTTGCAACACAATCCCCCCCCCCCCTACTCTGTGCAACTCTCCAGTCCAAGAGTGAAAAGTTATTCTGTCTTTCTTCTATTCAACTACTTAGCTCTGGAACTCTCCCAGAATCAGTCTGTCCCTCTTCCTATGACTTTAATTACTTCAAACTCCGTGTGTCCAGGCATTTAGGCTCGAACGTCTCTTGATTTTGGTCATGTCACTTTTTCAACTCAGGGGAGGCACTCCTACAGGCAGTTCTGTATTTTGTCTCCCTCACTTACAGAGAAAAAATAAACAAGATAGAAGCAAGTCAATTTAATGGTAGCTGGAAAACAATACACTACGATTATGCTTGCAGTTATATTATTTTGATTACCCGTGTATTATTTTGATTTACCCGTGTGTGTATTATTTTGATTTACCCGTGTATTATTTTGATTTACCCGTGTATTATTTTGATTTACCCGTATATTATTTTGATTTACCCGTGTATTATTTTGATTTACCCGTGTATTATTTTGATTTACCCGTGTATTATTTTGATTTACCCGTGTGTATTATTTTGATTTACCCGTGTATTATTTTAATTAACTCGTATTATTTTGATTTACCCGTGTATTATTTTGATTTACCCGTGTATTATTTTAATTAACTCTTGTATTATTTTGATTTATCCGTGTATTATTTTGATTTACCCGTGTATTATCTTGATTGACCCGTGTATTATTTTGATTTACCCGTGTATTAGTTTGATTTACCCGTGTATTATTTTGATTTACCCGTGTATTATTTTGATTTACCCGTGTATTAGTTTGATTTACCCGTGTATTATTTTCGCCAGGCCTCCAGACAAAAAAATTTAACGGTAAAAGGTAACTGAAGACAATTACAATAACTGACTTATCTAGGTCGTACTCTAGTCCAGTTAATTGTAATAATTATTAGTATGAAAGGCATAACTTGACAAATCTAACAAGTCAGTCGACTGGTTGACATTGACAAATATATGAAGTTTTCCCAACGTTCAACATGTATGTAAATGACTTCCAAAATTACCTCCACACACACACACACACACACACACACACACACACACACACACACACACACACACACACACACACACACACACACACACACACACATACACACATACAACATACAGTACATACACACACACATACATACATACATGCTATACATCATATATATACATATAGATCTATATATATATATATACATATATACATATATATATATATATATATAATATATATATATTATATTATATATATATATATATATATATATATATATATACCGGTATATATATATATATACACAGTATATCGTTATCTGCAGATAAATAATATATACAGGAAAATGTATTTACTTGTTGCATTGTTGACTTCGTATACTTTTACAACATAGTAGCGTCAGCAGTGCGTCAGTCATCGTACTCCATTGAAGTAGTTAATTAAAATAACCATGGTAAAACATAATATTCCATTAATGTTCATCGAGGGGGAATACAAATACCATATACAGTATATTATACAAAAGTTGGGATATATCATTAACCCTACCATTACCGGTGGCGTCTTTTGAATTTGATTTCAGCTACATTTAGACTACATTAAACTGAACAAAATCGTCTAAATATAGCTAGAATGAAATTGAAAAGACCTCGCCGGTACAGAAGGGGTTAAGGAGGTGAAGGGTTGTAGGAATATGATTAGTAATATTTGATGTGGTTGGTGTCAGGTGAGTGTGGGGAGGATACCGAGGAGCCTTGGGTGGTGTTAGATTATGCGGAGGCGGAGAATGAAAAAGAGGAGTGGTGAATCTTACGGGAGGAATAGGAAGCAATGATAGGGGTGGTGGGGTTCAAGGGAAGAGGAGATGGGGATGGGGATGGGGAGTGGAAATAATTGAAGGTATGGGGTTTAATGATAGGGAAGGGGTAGGGTAGTTTGAGGATAATTGTGGTGAATGGTGAGAATTTAGTAGTAGATAGGGAGGAGGTGGGCAGCGATGGTGTGGAGAATGGAGGTGGGGATGGGGTGTGGTTGATGCTGAAAATTAATTGAGTGAGGTCGAGGAGTCCTTGGAAGAGTGGGAGAATAACTGGGGGTTGGGTATTATACTAGGAGACAATGGTGGTGGATTATGGGATGGGATGTGTTCAGCAGGTGTTGAGCATCTGCGGTTCAATAGGGGAATGTGTTGTTTACAAGGAGTGTTCGTGTCAAGTTCGTTTAGTATGCCAAAAGACCTTTACAGTGAAATAGGGGAAGATGAGAAAATCAGCTAGAGAAATAAGGTATGCCACACCTGTCGCAGGTTCACGAGACACAATTGTCAACTATTCCAGTATAATGCTAGGTGAAAGATATGAGGCAGTTGATATGATACCAACCTTCATGCTCGGACCTCTCACTACACGGTTCACACTAAATGGTCCTCTGTCCCCCCTTCACCGCTTCTACACAAATAATACTTGGGCATTTGGGACAGTAGGGTCCGGGATTGACCACAGCGGCCGTGTCACCACACAGCAGCAGCAAGATCGTGCGTCTGTGATGTGTGATTGTGTTGTTGTGGTGTAGTTTGGAGCACTGGGTCATGGTGAGGGCCAGTGTAGTGTCGCCGTATGCTTTGGTATATTTTTGTGAGTCAAATGGCTAAAGAAGCTACTAGTAATTATTCCTTAGCTGAATGCAAAGTGTAAGTTTGTCAGAATATAACCTACAAGGAATCCTCGACATTAAACACACGTACCGGTAGTACGTAATAAAAATAATAATACAATTATAAATATTCCATTTAATTTTCGTCAACACGTGGGCGACAGCTTACATACTGGTGTCTCCGATATAGAACTTGTCCTAGGATTTGGTTAGCCTTGACCTTTCAAAACAGGCCAATTGTCATGTCCACAAAATGGTATAATTAAATGGCATCATAATACAAAAAAAATCGGTTTCTCTTATATTTACCGGTACAGTACATTAATTATCTAATCAAATAATAATAATAATAATAATAATAATAATAATAATAATAACATCGGTATGAATAATATAAATCCCTTTAAGATTTGGAATTTATAAACATTATGACCTAAAACATAAATACGATGACGCATTTTTTAAATTATTCTGGCTATCATTAGACTATTTTATTCACCTTAGGAAGTATCTATGGGAGTCAAGTGGACAATTGCGGTTGGTTGCAGCCATTTAATTTCTAGTGGACCTTCCTAAGCCAAATAAAATCGGCTAAAGATAACCAAACATAATGAGTAAAAAAACAAAAGCGTTATCGCATCCTGAAAGGGTAAAAGCAAACAAATCGGAGCCGTTCTTTACCAGTATGTTTTTTTCCGTCACCAACATCAGCTGGGCCGGTTTTCTGGACCACTTTCTCCCTCATGTTTAGCCCCATTAGTTTTCAGATGTTAAAATGTTTGCCCCATTAGTTAGTAAATTTTAAGACCGTTTGGCCTCTTCGTCAATATTTAGACCTTTCGTGCTATTTAGGTGTCGATTTTTTCCCTGGCGAACGATAGTGAGCCTGCAATGTTGGAAGAACCGGCCTTTGTCCGGGAAATTTTTCTACCGAAAAATTTAAAAATTAATCTAGAAGGGGGATATAATGGATGTTTTTTTATCAATTTGATGGAGGTCTAGGGAGAAAACTAAATACATGCAAAAATACTAAATACATGCAAAAATAATAAATACATGCAAAAATAATAAATACATGTAAAAATAATAAATACATGCAAAAATAATAAATACATGCAAAAATAATAAATACATGCAAAAATAATAAATACATGCAAAAATAATAAATACATGCAAAAATAATAAATACATGCAAAAATAATAAATACATGCAAATATAATAAATACATGTAAAAATAATAAATACATGTAAAAATAATAAATACATGCAAAAATAATAAATACATGCAAAAATAATAAATACATGTAAAAATAATAAATACATGCAAAAATAATAAATACATGCAAATATAATAAATACATGCAAATATAATAAATACATGCAAAAATAATAAATACATGCAAAAATAATAAATACATGCAAATATAATAAATACATGTAAAAATAATAAATACATGCAAAAATAATAAATACATGCAAAAATAATAAATACATGCAAATATAATAAATACATGCAAAAATAATAAATACATGCAAAAATCGCCCAAAAAGTGAACCATCCCCCCTCAACGTGCGAGTCATCTACGGTACCACACTATAGAGATTTGGGGTTTCCAGCTCTAGTGTCATTCCTGTTCATATTGCAAATTTGATATCTTTACATTTGTTGTAATCCAGTCATTGTTTTTTTTAACTTGATTGCAGAATGTCGTTTATATTTAATAACATTGCCTGTTGCCTATATTATTGCCACCCTCCAGTAGGGTTCCAAAAAAAAAAAAAGTTCTTCAGTATCGCAAACGAATGCCTGGGCTTAAACGTTCAGGGGGGGGGGGGGGAGTGAGAGTGAGAGTGAGAGTGAGAGTGAGAGAGAGAGAGAGAGGATTTACACAGCCCACGTGTACCGGTATATTATAAACTTCATTTACATCTGATGTACAAAAAGGTTGCAGTATTTGGACTACAGTTATTAGTTTCTTGCACCAAATCAAAATTTCTCGAAAATGTTCACGTAGGCCTACCAATTTACTTTTTCAATGTGTAAACAACGCCAAGGAAATTGATCTGAACATAGTGTTTGTTAAAAGTGAAGTTGGGGGAATATGATCGGCTGCACAATGCTGCAGCGCTCATATCTGCTGTGAATTACCCACCCTGATATAAAGCTGCTATACTGCATACCATCTAGATTACCAAGGTGAATCTCACCAAATAGGACGTCACAAACGTCCATTTATTTATCGGGTGTTAGAGGACTGCCCATCCGTCTCTCCTTGACCCGGTACATTTGTATAATGCGAGGTAAATATCAGGGTAACTTTATATCAACCGAAATTGCCACAAGTAAAAAGACCATAGCACAAAAACAAAAAAACACTAGCCTAAGGCGCTAGTATCCTAACTTATCCTAACCTAACCAAGCCAAGCCATGTCTGGCCTAACCATGGGTGTCCTAGCTAAAGCTGAAGATCATTTAGGATGGTCGCCGTATTTTGTTTTGGCCGTTTTGACATATTTCACTTCAGAAACAGATTAAAACGGACAACCTCTAAACGACTACAATCCTAAATGGCCGCGGCTAGGCAACACAAGGTTAGGTTAGATTTGATTGTTAGGTCAGGCTAGAATGGCTTAATTACATATTGGTTAGGCTAAGGGGCCATTTCCACTTCAAAGATTTGTTTGCCCCCTTTATTCCTCATGCTTAGCCCAATTATTATTGACATCTTTAGACGTTCGTCTCATTAATTTGGCGATTTTAAGACATTTCGTGACATTTAGGTGTCGATTTTTTTCCTGGTGAGCAATAGCGAGCCTGTAGTTTAAGAGGAACCGGCCTTCGGCCGAGACATCTTTCTACCGAAAAACGTACACGTTTATCTTGAAAAGGGGCCAAGGGGGTGTAATTTTAAGCTTGATGGAGGTCTAGGGAACAAACTAAAAGCCCCCCCCCCCCCCCCCCCCCTTAAGTTTTTGGACTGGACATTTTGGTATGTGGCCTATATAGTTATGGCCGTTCTAGTTGTGGCCGTTTACGAGTGCGACCGTTATGACTAGCTTCCCTTGAACCCACTCCAGGCCGGCCGGCCCCCTTTAATTTCCATCTCCCACGTTGTTTCACTCTGCGGCCTTCAAGCAGAACCTTTCGGCGGACGTAGGGCCTTCGAAAAATGGTGTACGGTCGCGCTAATAAGTCATGTTCCAGCTGTCATTACGTTTGGCTTTCTCTGAGCTGTGTTAATGTCTGTCTCATTACGTTTGGCTTGCTCTGTGCTGTATTAATGTTTGTCAGATGTTGAATAGGGTGGTAAGTGTAGGAACATGTTTGTATATTTCACTCAATATGAAGAAATTAAGCTTAGTTATTGCTGATACCAAATTATTGATCAAAACATACTTGGTGCCGAGACATCACTTATTAGCGCGATTGTACAGTTGGCCAAATAAGTGATGTCGCAGCACCAAATATACAGTATATCGATCATAATTGGTATCGGCACTATCTAAGGTATAAATCATCGTTCAGAGTGAGATATACAACCATGTTCCTATCTGTACACACCCTATTCAACATCTGACAGACATTAATATAATCGTTCAGAGTGAGATATGCAACCATGTTCCTATCTGTACACATCCTATTCAACATCTGACAGACATTAATATAATCGTTCAGAGTGAGATATACAACCCTGTTCCTATCTTTACACACCCTATTCAACATCTGACAGACATTAATATCATCGTTCAGAGTGAGATATACAACCATGTTCCTATCTTTACACACCCTATTCAACATCTGACGGACATTAATATCATCGTTCAGGGTGAGATATACAACCCTGTTCCTATCTTTACACACCCTATTCAACATCTGACGGACATTAATACAGCACACAGCGAGCAAAACGCAATGACAGCGGCGACATGACTTATTTGGCCAACTGTACATACTACTTGTTCTCCAGAAAATACTATACGACTTTGAAATTATATACCGGTAGAGTAGATGTAGAAACAAAAATTATATACCGGTAGAGTAGATGTAGAAACAAAAATGTATAAGTCAAATTACTACAATATACAGAAATGTGGAAAGAAGGAAAGCACAGAGGAGTTTAAGCTCACTAATAATGTATAGTCACGAGCCATAGTAAGTAGACACCCATTTTAACCCCTTCTGTACCGGCGGCGTATTTGTAATTTTAGTCTAGCTATAACTAAACTATTTTGTGCAGCTAGGGGAGGCTGAACCCTCCACTGAGCCCAGAGATCAAAATTTCGAATTTTTGTGTTCTTGTTCTATAATGCTTCTTTCAACATAGGAGAATAGCATAGGAAGGAACAAAAAAACATATCACATCCATAACCCCCTGTTCGACCTCGACCCCGAAAAACTAAAAAAAAATCTTTCAGCCACCCAAATTTTTTTTTTTTCTGTAGTCTAAAGGGCTGCTGTAAGCAATATAAATGATCATATGAGGGCATAAACACCCATATGACATCCCTAGGGCCCCCCCAAGGGGGCCCCAATATCATGGATTTTGGTAAAAAATTCACTCATAACATCTGTGAAGCATGCCCGACGAAAATTTTGTTTAGTTGGTCATTAAACTCGATTTTCTATGTGCGCGCTATGGTAGAAAACGGAAGCTAAGGAGGACTAACTATTTTATCTGCCCCAAAAATAATTTTGACTGATGAAAATCTATGAATTTCAGTAGTTTGCTATAATTTTTTGGCACTTACGAGTGCAACTATATTTTTATGTATTGCTCAAATGCATTCCCCTTCTAAATAGAGTACATAGGGGTACATAGGAACGCCTGTCCGTTTAAATAATTGCCGTTTTGCCGAAAATATCCGAGTTTTGACCATTTTGGAGTCAAATCAGCTGTAACCCAAAAATAATTATATAATATATTTTTTTCAGCACCTTCTATTATTCAATAGGGGTTAATTTAAACGGCACGTTGTAGGGGATGCTTGTAGGATATGCCATGCAAAAATTGCGGGAAATTTGAACAATTTTGAGCGACTAGATTATTTTACAATAGTGCAATGAAATTCTGCACTCGCGCACGCACATAGAGAGCTGATTTTTTCAGCGAGTCTTAGTATTTCTATTTGTAATAAGATGGTATAATGCCAGAAACACAATCTCTTATACAGGCTGACTTGGGGGTGTAAGGGTCAGCCTCTCCTTAATTAAGAAGGTTCTGGGTAGTAAAAAGGGTAAAGTAGGATAGTTCGAAGCCTGTTAATTGCTGGAGGCCCTTTCTAAACTGAACAAAATCGTCTAATAATAGCCAAAGTAAACTTAAGAAGACGTCGCCGGTACGGAAGGGGTGAAACTGCAGATCGCTTCGGCTTACGTAGGGCTCGCGAAAAATGGTGCCAATTTGGTTTTGCAGAAAATACATACTGCAGCCAGGCTCTCGACTAATCTAATTGCCACGATATAAATAGTTACGCGCGCAGCCAAAATCAATAGTGTGCTGTGTTAATTGTGTAAGAAATCTACAGAAAGGAACATTAAGGGGAGATGGGCCGTTTTTCTGGTCCCCTTTCTTCCTCCTCGTGTTAAGCCCCATTTGTTTTGAGATTATAAGACGTGCGGCGATTTTAGCACCTTTCGTCCTATTTCGTTGTCAATTTTAAGAAATTTCGTGCCATTTAGGTGTCGATGTTTTCCTGGCGAGCGATAGCGATCCTGAAATTCTAAGAGGAACCGGCCTTTGGCCGGAACATTTTTCTACCGAAAAATGTACAAATTTATATTGTAGAGGGGTCTAGGGGGTGTTTTTTTAAGCTTGATGGAGGTTTAGCGAGAAAATTAAGAAATAAAGGAATAATTGAAATAACATACCAACAAATGGGCCCATCTCCCCTTAAATGGTTAACCTTACGACTTGAAACAAAGTACCAGTCTCGGGCTATTAGAAACACGTGACAACTGTTTGGGAAAAGTGACAAACTTACCGGAAAATTATACAGCGAAATTGTTAGCTAACACTTGATTTAGACTGTAAAGTTGCAAACCCTTATAATTGACAGGCCTACAAACCTACTTTATCATTTAATTGTACTATTATAACTAGCCTTATACCAACGTAGACAAGGAAAGAAAACAAACAGACTAACCATTGAAAATATAAATTTAGCTCACGACTAAGTACTTCCACACAAATAAAAGTAATTTTGTAACATAACCTGCAGAACTGTACTTCACTAATGAGTAACATGTATGGTTTCCCTATTTCCACATTTTGTATAGGCTAATATATAAACTGCTAACAAATCTAAATCAGACGGAGAGATTCTTTCTTGCAAGATTATCTAACAAATGCATCACACCGGAATGCAACATGGAGCATACACAGTAAGAATCTTGTTCACCTATGGACATTAGTATAAATGGTAAATGGCAATCGGAAAATACACTATCATATGTTTTCAGATATGTTATACTTGAACATACCGGAATGCGAAATAATCAACTATAAATGGCAGTTAATAATAAATATGTACAAAAACAAGGAAATCGACAAACAATACCGTGTCAGTTTAGTATTAGATAAAGTATTTAGTCTCCCCCCCAAAAAAAAAAAAATCAAGTAACAAGTGATAAAATAAAAGTGAGAGAGAGAGAGAGAGAGAGAGAGAGAGAGAGAGAGAGAGAGAGAGAGGAGAGAGAGAGAGAGAGAGAGAGAGAGAGAGAGAGAGAGAGAGAGAGAGAGAGAGAGAGAGAGAGAGAGAGAGAGAGAGAGAGAGAGAGAGAGAGAGAGAGAGAGATACATAGATACACAGACCACAAGGTCCTTACTAGGCAGTCTGGCCTTACAAACTATATATATATATATATATATATATATATATATATATATATATATATATATATATATATATATATATATATATATATACACCGGTACATACATATACACACATACACACACACACACACACACACATATACACATACATACATACACACATACATACTGTACAGTGCACACACATACACATACATATTTTTTTTTTTTTTTTTTTTTCATATCACCCCAGCCCTCTGCAGATAGAGGTCAAGCCTTCCCTTGAAAGCGTTTATTGTGTCGCTCTCCACCACTCTCGCTGGTAGTTTATTCCACTCTGTCGCCACACTGTAGGTGAAGAAACTCTTTGTGACATCTAGGTTTGCCTTTTTGGATTTTAATTTCATTCCATTTCCGCGAGTTTGATTAGTATTGTTTAATGTGAATAGTGCATTACATCGACTTTGTCGAAACCTTTTAGTATCTTAAAGCACTCAATAAGCTGACCCCTCAACCTCCTCTTTTTTAATGAGAACAGGTTCAATCGTTTAAGTCTTTCTTCATATGGTTTATTTCTTAATGAGGGTATCATCTTCGTCGCTCTACGCTGTACTGACTGGAGTCTTACAATGTCTTTGATCAGATAAGGTGACCAGAACTACACACCATATTCAAGGTGGGGCCTCACCATACTTTTGAACAGTGGCACTATTACGTTTTCATGTTTATATGTAAATTTTCGTTTAATAAAGCCCAATGCTATGTTTGCCTTATTTGCAGCTGCTATACATTGGTCGGAAGTTTTTAGGTTTTCAGATATTAGTACCCCTAGGTCTTTTACTACCGTTGCGGTTTTTATTTGTTTGCCATTCATTTCGTATTTGTATTTCATATTTCTGATACCAACCTGCAGCACCTGACATTTATCGACATTGAAGGGCATCTGCCATTTTTCGACCACTCTGATATCTTGTTTAAATCAGATTGCAACGCATTTCTATCATCTTCGTTCAGGACTGTATTTCCTATTTTTGTATCGTCGGCGAATTTGGAAATGGTGTTGTTTACCCCTACATCAATATCGTTAATGTAAATGAGAAACAGGACCGGTCCAAGGACTGAACCCTGTGGAACTCCACTAGTGACAGGCTCCCACTCCGATTCCACTCCATTTATCACCACTCTCTGTCTTCTGTCTGTAAGCCAATTTTGTATCCAAGAATGAATTTCACCTTTGATACCTATCCTCTCCAATTTAGCCAATAGTTTTCGGTGAGGCACCTTGTCGAAAGCTTTTTGAAAGTCCAAGAAGATTAACATAAGAACATAAGAAAATGGGAGTCTGCAGAAAGCCGATTGGCCCAAGCAAGGCAGATCCCTGTCCCACACAACCCCAAATCAATTACAAAGCCCAATTATAGGCTTCACATTCTAATACCCTGAGGATCATCTTACCAAAACGGTTACAGATTAACGCAGGATTATGGGGGTCTGCAGAGCGCTGATTGGCCCAACCCGGCTGATCCCCCTTCACACCCAACCCTTCTCGTCCATATGCTTATCCAATTTTATCTTAAAGCTCCCTACACTTTTAGATCCCACTATAGCGCTTGGTAGTCTATTCCACCCATCTACAACTCTGTTACCAAACCAATATTTGCCTATATCTTTTCTGAAACGAAATTTATCTAATTTGAAACCATTGGTACGAGTTCTTTCGCTATCACTGAGCTTTAGTACATTTGTCATGTCCCCTTTGTTAATCCCACTAACCCACTTGAACACCTCTATCATATCCCCTCTAACTCTGCGTCTCTCTAACGAATGTAAACCTAATTTCTTCAACCTTTCTTCATACGAAAGATTTCTAATATTATGGATCATTTTTGTCATTCTACGCTGTACTCTCTCCAATGAATCTGTCCATTCTGTAATAAGGACACCAAAATTGGACAGCATAATCCATATGGGGTCTCACTAATGACAAGTAAAGTTTTAAGATAACATCAGCAGTTCTGTTACTCACACTCCTAGAGATGAACCCGAGAATCCTGTTTGCCTTATTACGAACGCTTATACACTGTGTTCTAGGCTTCAAAGAACTAGATTATATCTAGTGATTTCGTCATGTCGTTATATGTGAATAGTTTGTTATAAAATTCGATCAAATTTGTTAGGCATTACTTATTTGATCTAAAGCAGTGTTGACTATTTTTTATTAGGTTGTTTGATTCGAGGTAATCTACTATCTTATCTCTAAGGATTTTTTCCATGATTTTTCCTACAATTGAAGTTAGACTAATTGGTCTGTAATTACTCGCTTTGGCCTTGCTACCCTTCTTGTATATCGGCGTAATGTTCGCATCTTTCCAATCACTCGGTACAATCCCCTGTAGTAATGATAAGTTAAATAGTTGTGTCAGGGGTTTTTCTATTTCGTCCTTAACATTCTTAATTATTTTCGGGTGGAGCATGTCGGGTCCCGGAGTCTTATTTACATTTAAATGACTCAATTTGCTTTGTACTTCGCTAACACTGATGGTGAAATCTCCTATCACATGAGTTGAGGTGTTATTTTCAAGGGTATGATCGATAATTTCTTCTGTGTGAAAACTGAGCCAAAATATTTGTTGAGCAGATTTGCCGTGTTTGTGTCACCTGTTATTGTCTGGCCATCTTCTATTAGCGGTCCGATTCCGCTTTTGATCTGTTTATTTTTATTTACGTAACTGTAGAATTTTTTGGGGTTTGTGGCACTTTCTCTGGCAATAGTCATATCGTAATTTTGTTTGTTCGCCCTAATTATTTTTTTCACTTCCCTTCTACTATTTTTGTACAAGTTTTTAATTACTTCAGGGTTTGTGTTATTTTTTACAAGTTTGTGGAGTTGATTCCTTTTCCTTATTGCCTTGCCAATGTCTCTACTGTACCAAGGGGGCATACTTGATTTCGTATTACGTTTTGGTTTCATGGGTACAAATTGTTTATGCGCTTCTGTAATTGTAGACTTAAAATGTCCCCATAGTTCATTTACTTCGTTTATATTTATGAGGTTTGAGTGTATGTTTGATAGCGATTCCTTAAGTCCGTCATAATTTGCGTTTTTGAAGTCCGAAACCATTCCTGTTGTTTTTACTGAGGAATATTTGCTTATAACGTTGATTCTTAAGATTTTATGATCGGACGCTGCCAGATGTTCACCTACATCCAGGTTTGATAATAGATTTTCTTGGGTAGTGATTACGAGGTCTAATATATTCCTGTCTCGCGTCGGCTGTTTTACGTGTTGAGTCAAAAAAAAATCCTGGATGAAGCTCATCATTAGGCGTGACTCAGCATTTTTTCCGGTCAGGGTATTCCAGTCAATTAGGGGGAGGTTATAGTCACCTAGTAAAACTGTTTCGTCGGAATTAAGGGTTTTCTCTAGTATTTCATAAAAAATTGTATCATCGGCAACAGTTAGTCTCGGTGGTCGGTACGCTGTAGTGATATTTAAGTTCATGTTTTTTGTATTTATTTTGACGCACACTATTTATGCATTACTTTCGGAGAGAGTCACCTCAACTGGGTTTAAGTCGGTTGCAACGTACATTGCAACCCCCCCTCTTTGTTTTCCATTGTTACGGTCTTTATGATTTTTTTTATATGGCTCTATGTGATATTCATGAAGTAGAAGTAGAAGTAGAAGTAGGGGAGAGAGAGAGAGAGAGAGAGAGAGAGAGAGAGAGAGAGAGAGAGAGAGAGAGAGAGAGAGAGAGAGAGAGAGAGAGAGAGAGAGAGAGAGAGAGAGAGAGAGAGAGAGAGGGAGAGAGAGAGAGAGAGAGAGAGAGAGAGAGAGAGAGAGAGAGAGAGAGAGAGAGGAGGGGGGGGGAGCTAGAACATCCACACCCACATTAATTCTGGCTAGAGACTCTATAGTAACGGAGATCGGCCAACCTCCGCCATATTGGTGCCTCTGGTGTCAATAGCCTCCCCTTCTACTTAAATAATGTCAGAACCCATAGTAAACTTTAGGTAAAACTGGAACAGGATGTATTTAATTATTTTGCATGTATTTATCTATGTATTCTATTTATTTGTTTATCTCCTTTGGATCTAAATACTATATAGGGACTCCGGCAAAATAAAATATTATCCCGATGCTTGATCATTAGGCACCAAAATGGCGTCGTTAACAGAAAGAGCTTCATAACAAATTCAATTTAACAAATCTGTATTGCAACAAATACAAAAATGTTTACAGTACCGTATGATTGTTAATAAATGTAATGAATGGCCGAACTCTCTTACAACAAGATCTCTAGTCCTTGCTGTAGATAATTTAGCAAGATAAATTATGGTAATATATATATTGAACAAAACGGTGATAATATAATTATTTGTGATCATGTAGAATTTCGATCTAAAGGCCAAATGATGTGCCCTTTACCTGTCTTGCCATTTGTTTGTTAGGGGCATGGGCAAGCTCCAGATAGTAGATCAGATCAGATGAAGTATTGAGGGATAAGCCTTTACAACGGCACCTCGTATTTACATTCTACTTTTCCTATTTTACTGAAGCGTGTAGAGAGGGGAGAAGGGGTGTTGGAGAGAGAGGAAGCTGTTGGAGTGGCTTTGTTATGCGTGTTTAGTCTGTATACGTCGTCGTAGATAAACTCTCTTGATTTTGGGCATGGGTGTGTACAGTATTAGTCCATGGGCAAGATCCCGAAATGACAAACTCATTTTCATCCAAAGCCATCACACTTTTAGCATATTCATAAGGAATTGCTGGAAGTCCTGCTTCCTTTGTCTGGCTTCCCTCACTGTTTCTGTGTGTCTCGCCTACAAAGGGAATAATCCAGCTAGCTCTCACAAACACCATCTCCTCATACCTATTTCACTAAACTAAACAAGTACACCATTCTTCTTTCCAATACTGCACACCAAACAACAAGTATTTAATTTGGCTCTCACTCTTTCAACTTTGGGGGAGACACTTATTACAGGGATTTTTGCCTTTTGTCGTCTCCATACACATATAGAAAGCCGATATTAAGTGATTCGTGAACTCAATGACCAAGTTATTATATTGAAATAACATCACCACAATAAAAATATATGTATATATTGTAGTTTATAATGGTAGGTAAACGCTCTCTAATGGGACCGATTGTCACCCTAGTCCATAAACTATATAGATGTGTAGAGAAGCTTAAGACACTATATTCTGATTTTGGTTCAAGCTGATAGGTAAATTGCCATGTCTTCATCTTGATTACTCCTCTATTATGAAGATTTTATAGCGAAATATGTTGCTAATAATGAAAACGTGGCACTACTATGAAGCAGGCACATAGTATTTTCAATTTTCAATTTTCGTATTTTTCCATTGGTTATCGAAAAATCAATTGCTAAAGGATTCCATTTGCCGTCGGCTGAAATAAAACCGAGTCTAGTTGCACCAATATGGCGCCCGTTGGCCTCACTCCCTGACAATAGGGGTGGCCAAGCGTTCTCCCCACCGCACGTCAATACAAGCTGACCAATGTGATCCCCGCCAATTCATGTTGAAGGGGAACAAATCCAGCGGGACACTAGGTCAGACCGCACGTGGGAACAATACACTGAAAACATTAGGTGCGCACTGTTAAAAGGCAAGGCTATGAAAAAGGTATATAAGATCATTGGGTATATTGACAGTGATTTACCTTTCTATTACTTATATTAGATGGGTTTATTACCACCAATATACCTTTAAGGGGAGATGGTTCAATTTATGGTTGATTTGTTCATTTAGTATTTTTGTTCTAGTTTCCTCCCTAACCTCGATCAAGCTTCATAAACACATCCATTAGATCCCCCTTCTAGATAAATGTGTAAATGTAAATTTTTCGGTAGAAAAAATGTCCCGGCCGAAGACCGGTTCTTCCAAAGGTACAGGCTCACTCTTGTTCGCCAGGAAAACAAATCGACACATAAATATCACGAAAGGTCTCAATATTGACAAAGAAATGGGGCGAAAGGTCTAAATATCACCAAACTAATGGGCCGAACGTCTTAAAATCTGAAAACTAATGGGGCTAAACATGAGGGAGAAGGGTGTTCACAAAAACCGACCATCTCCCCTTAAATTAACGTTGAAGGGGAACAAATCCAGCGGAACACGAGGTCTGCTCACACGGAACAATATACTGGCAAAATTAGTGTGAATATCAGTGATTTAAACCGGGACAATTAGGTTTTAACCCTTTGAGTACCAGCGACGTGTGCTATCTTGTATTCTAGCTATTTTTAAACGATATTATGCAGCTTAGGAAGGTTCTGCAGTACGGTACCGTAGTTAAAAGGGTTGGTTGAGATAGTTTGAAGCCTTAATATTGCTAGAGGTCTTTCCTAATCTGAATAAAATTGTCTAATAGTTGCCACAGTATAAAGAAAAGGACGTCATCGGTGCCATATGGGTAAAACTCTATTTGGGCCGAGGGTGGTCATTAAACCTACCCTGTTTCGCTCCATTAGATTGGCGATTTTAAGACGTGTCACCCCATTGGTTTGGCGATAACAAGACGCTTCACCACATTCAGGTGTCGACATTTTTCTATCGGAAAAAAAAACCGTACAAATTGTTAGCTCGAAAGGGGTATGGGTGGGCATTTTTTAGTTTGAAGAAAGTCTAGGAAGGCGTTTTTGTTAGCTTCGGTGACAAACTAAAATACATTGCTCGAAAATGGGAAAAGCAAGCCAAATCCTCAATAATAATCATTCAACAAAATTATCATAACCCACAAGACGTCGGATCAGATAGTATTGAACGTGATATGAGTATGAGAAGGGATACACAAAAGTAGCATGCACTTTTTTTTTAGCATATTATTACTTTCCAAGACGTAATATGAACTGTAAAGCGTAATTTAAATTAGCCACAAATTTATCTTGAAAGGGAGTCTAGAGTGTGGGTTTTTCTTCTTCTCAATCTTAATGGAGGTATAGCGAGGAAGCTCAAAAATAAATAAATACATAAATACAGTATATAGACCCCCCCCCAAAAAAAACCAAAAAAAAAAACAAAAAAACAGAACTATCCCATTAATGCAATTATGTGTGGATTACAAGCGTATTTTAGCTTGCATCTCTGCTCAATATTTATGTCTACAGCTTGAATTTCCTTACAGCCCTAATCTCACACGTAGTCAATAACCAATCAAACTTTCAGTTGGATGGATGACAGTTATCCTTGCGCAAAATCGAACAAATTCTCTATCAGTACCACTGACCTCTAGACTAGGCTACACCTCTGCAACACCTACATATAGACTGCTCACTTATAATTCAACAATACTCCAGAAAGGGAGAACATTGAAAAACAGATGTCACAGGGAATATTATGGTGGGTAGCAGAGAATAACCAAACCGTACACGGGTTCAATTCGTATGTAATATAGATAAACAAAAATATGACCCACAACAACTGATAGGCTACATAAATATATGTATTGTCAAGATACACCTTAACCACCATAAATGTGTATGCTAAATTACTCATCTAACTATTGTTTTGTGGAAAGTATGCTTTTAGATTTCAATACGAATTGGACCTCTGCTTACGAATTGGCAAA
The DNA here is from genome assembly GCA_032716605.1 of Paralithodes platypus. Taxonomy (NCBI): domain Eukaryota; kingdom Metazoa; phylum Arthropoda; class Malacostraca; order Decapoda; family Lithodidae; genus Paralithodes; species Paralithodes platypus. Next base: position 8,536,541 of record CM064568.1, read on the forward strand.
TGGCCAATGGAATCATATGTAAATTCTATGTAAGGCAGAGTAATATAAATGGGGCAGGGAATTAATGAACGAAAGGATAATAATATCAGTCCATTTCGTAACGAGGCCGTTTTTTCCTACATCATAAACAAATACTAAACAAGTCTACGGCCACAGCTTGCCAGGTAAGGGTCGACCAGTCAAATTAATTTAATTGAGCTCAGCGGTCAAATTGGGCAGGACGGTCGAATTGGCTATTATGCTGGTATGCACCGAATGTAGTCACCCCGTGCGTGCGTGCGTTTTATCGTTAACAATTAGACAGACAAACAACACAATGACGATCACATATCTGTAAACTTTATCGGGCGGGGATTAATAACTAAATATTCACTAAAAATAGACACAGAGGCAATTGTAGGGCACAAAAAAGTGATAAAGGTGACATGTAGAGGGACGTTGTATCGTGAATAATACCCGGTATCAGTATCCAAAAAATATATATGACAGTGAGTTGTTGTTGTTGTTGTTGTTGTTGTTCCCTAAGCTGCCTGGCCGAACATCCCCGAGTCCCTGAGGAAGGCCATGGCCACGATCGGGCTTTCCCACAGAGCTCTCATTGAGTGTAGATTGTGTTGTTGGCGTAAGTGGTTGTGTGAAATGCAGTCTTCTATGATGTGTTTAATGGTATGGGGTGCTGTGTTACATCCCGGGCAGGCGTCGACAACGGAGTCATCCAGTCTCTTCTGATAGCTCAGGAGAGCTGGATGGTGTCCGCATCTCAGCCTGGCCAGGTGGACTCTGTCCTCGCGAGGAAGGGAGGATTCAGAAGGATGGATTTCGGGAGGTCGTGCATGCAGCTGCGTGTTGTCTGTGAGTGAGTGGATGGATCGGCGAGAGATATGAGTATGTTTGTGCTTCTGGAAGTTGGTTCGGGGTGGGCAGGGAGGGAGAGAGGACAATAATTGTGTGTGATACCGTGTGCTGGGTGTTGTTTTGATATTTCTTGGTGTGTGTGGGTGTGTTGCCATGTAGTTTAGTGGGTGGTCTTGGTTCGTGGAGGCTGCTGCCAGGAATTGAGTGCCTCTCATGTCCAGATGGTCTTTGACTTTGAGGATTTTGGTTTCTTGATGTAGGTGATCTGTGGGTGCAGTAGCTGTGCAGCCTGTAATGATCTTCAGGGCTTTGTTTTGAATAGTCTGTAAGGTCTTATGATGTGTTTCAGCTAGGTTAGAAGCCCAGGCTGGGCTTGTGTATTCCATCACTGATCTTATGTATTGTTTATATACTGTGGTGGTAGTTTCTTTGTTGTGTCCAAATTTTGTGTGAGCAAGTGACCTGAGGGCGTTAAGTCTGGGTGTCAGTTTCTTTTTAATGTTTGTGGTGTGCTGTTTGAATGTCATATGAGTATCATATGTTACTCCTAGGATTTTGGGTGTGTGTGTATGTGTTAGGGGTGTGTTGTTTATGGTGAGTTGAGGGATGTATTCGTGTTCTCCTGTCCAGCTTGTGAGCAGGGTTGCGGTGGATTTGGCTGGGGCTAGATTAAGTCTGTTTGTAGTGCACCAGCCATGTAGTGTGTTGAGATAGGGTTGAAGGAGATCTGTTGCTCTTTTTGGGTCATGGTGTGTGCATGTGAGTGTTATGTCATCTGCATAGGAGGCTAAGTTTATTTGGGGCGTATTGGGTGTAGTTATATCGTGCATGTACAGATTGAAGAGTGCGGGCGATAGGACGGATCTTTGTGGGACTCCGTTTGGAAAGTTTCTAATTTTAGATGACTGACCGGCAAAAGATACGTGTGCACATCTGCCTGCTAGGAAGTTGGCCAGCCACCTTTTTGTGTTGTTGTGCATGTTTGTGTTGTAGATTTTGTTTGTTAGGTTGTGGCGGGGGATGGCATCGAAGGCTTTACTAATGTCGAGTGTGGCTAATAGTGATCTGTGTGGTGGTCTAGCTGAGTTGATGCCATCAAAAGCTCTTTGTGTAAGGTCTGTGAGAAGAGTGTTTGTGGAGTGCAGTGGCCTAAAGCCATGTTGTGTTGGAGCTAGGGGTAGGTCGGGTGTAATTAGTTGTAATACTAGGCGTTCCATGACTTTGGAGGGGGAGCAAAGGAGTGTGATGGGGCGGTGCGAGGAGGGTAGCGTGGAGTCTTTGTTGGGTTTGGGGAATGTGATGATGATACCATGCTTCCAAATGTCTGGTATTGTGTTGTGTGAATAGCTGTAGTTTGATATGTTAGTGAGTGCTTGTATGCCTTGTGGTCCCAGGTGTCTTGAGGTGTATGTTGCTTATGTTGTCTAGGCCACAGGCGGGTGAGTGCTTGAGATTGTTGATGATATGCTTTGTCTGGTGATTGGTGAAGGGTGTATAGTCAGAGTCTGTGGGGAATTGTCTCTTACGTCGGATGACACGTCAGTCGTCTTTGTGAGGTTTTAGGTGGCTGACATGTGAGAAGTAATTGATGAGAGTGTTTGCTTGTTGTTTACATGAAGGAGTAGAGTCTGTTGTTGTGATTACAGCATGTGATTGTGTTGTGTTGCTGTTTAGTGTTTTGTAGAGTCTTTTGGGGTTTGTTTTGTGATCAAGTGTTTGTAGGAAGTTATTCCAATTTAGTTTTTGTTGTTCTTGTATTTTGTTGTTAGTTTGGGTGTTGAGTGCTTGAATTTGTTGTGTGATGTCTTGTATGTGGGGTGCTGGGGAGTGTTTCAGTATGTTGCGTTGTCTGATGAGGTTTTGAATTTCTGGTGTGAAGTTGGGGTTGTGTCTTTTTCTGTTACCTCTTGGTATGTGTTTCTTGTCAGCGTTTTGGATAGTTTTATTGAGTATGTGTACAGCATTGTTGATGTTAGTGATGGGTGTAATGTTTAGAGTTGTGAAGTGTTGTTCTGTCTCATTTGTGAATGCTTCCCAGTTAGCTCTTTTATAATTGGTGTATGTGTGTTTGTGGCTAGCTGGGGTGAGTCTGGTTTTGGTGGTGATAATGATCGGGAGGTGGTCAGAGCCTAAGGTTCTGACCACCCTCCAGGATGTTGTGGGGACGAGTTCTGGGGAGCAAAAGGTGATGTCTGGAGATGATGGGTTATAGAGGGCTTGGTGAGGAATATGGGTAGGCCTATGTTGATGGATGTCGTTAAGGATGATGAGGTTATCTGTTTGGTTTTGTAGTACCAGCCCTCTGTCTGTGTCGGGGTTGTCGACAAACCAGGCCGACGTCTTGGCGTTGAAGTCACCACCCAGGATGATGTGTGGGGTGTTTGTGATGTGTTGTAAGTGTGGTCTGTATTCATTTGGTACTGTACGGGATGTTTGGGGAGGGATGTATGTGTTTATGATGGTTATGTTGGAGTTGTTGCCAGTGCGTATTTTAATTGATTGTATTTCTGTTGTGTTGTCATTTGGGGGGAAGAGGGATTTGGTTTGTACACTGGTTACTATGTATGATATTTCTTTGTGTACCAGGGTGATGAGTCCAACGCCCCCGCCGACAGCCCGGTCTTGTCTGATGGTGGTGAAATTATGAAATGTGGGTGTTTTTTGTGTTGTGCGGAGTTTTGTTTCTTGTAAGATGGCAATGTGTATGTTGTGTTGTTTGATGAAGTGTGAGAGTTCGTGTTTCTTTGTGTTGATGCCAACTATGTTCAATTGGAGAATGTTAATGTTATGTGCACGATGTATGTTGGGTGCTGCTGTACGAGGATGGGGTGGGGGTGAGGGGGGGGGGGTGGGGGGGGGGTGAGGGTGGGGCTGGGGGGGGATGGGTGAGGTGGGGGTGGGGAGCAGGAGATGGGGGTTGGAATGGATTAGGATGGGGTGTGGTGCGTTGAGTTGAGGATGTGGATGGAATGGGAAGGTTAGGTGGGTTAGGGAGGAGAGGTAGACGGGTTTTAGGGGGGAGAGTGGATGATATGGGAAGGCTAGGTGGGTTGGGGAGGAGAGGTGGACGGGTTTTAGGCGAGGGATTTGACTGGGAGAGGGAGGGGCATGAGGAACAGGTCCAGGTGTTCGTGTAGTGTTTCTTGGAGGCAAGTGTTGTACAGGTGAAGTGGGTCCAGTTCCTGCATGAATTGCAGAGAACTGAATCCTTAGTGTGGCGACTCGAAGTGATGGGTTTTGAGCAAGTTGGACATATGTATGTGTACGTGGGTCCTGGGTTGCTCTCAATGTCTCCGGCTAGAAGAAGTCTTCGAGAAATGACAGCCGGAGAGTCATTTCTCGGTGTAGGAAAAACTGTGTGATGTGTGTGTGTGTGTGGTGTGAGAGGTGTGGAAATTCCCGGCGCGACCGAAGCCGCTCCAAGGACCCGTGCCCCAAGGGAGGGGACAGTGAGTTAATAGGTATCACTTGAAAGTGATACAGGTAGCTTAGAGCAGACTGAAAGTCTAAAAATATTCTTTCAAGAGATAATACAAAAGTGAGTTGAAAAAGGAAAAAGGTGGTACTGGTAAGAGGTTAGTGCAGGTTGAAACAGACTTATTAGTGATGCAAAGGGTGATTAGTTAGCAGAGAACCATTGAACAGCTAAGAGATTGTTATAACATTAAAAATAGCTGCGAATACCACCACCCCAAGTAACATTACAGGACATAGAAGCCGCCATGACAGAAGCCTAGAGCGCCTTTACTGCGAAGAACAGCCTCCGCGCCAGCTACCGCGCCTTCGACCACCACCAGAATCACAGCAGAATCAGAGCGAGCCCTTCTAGCTCTCAACACCTTCAAACCAGACAATGCAGAAGAACAAAACAGTATGGTCAACAGAAGAGCAACCAGCATCAAATTCAACCCCTTCTGTATTTGGTCCCTGCTAGGTGTGATACTAGCCCTGTCAGGTATAAGACTGACCCTGCCAAGTGTACTGGCAATAAGTGTTACTTTTGTGGCATTTTGCTCATACACCGTGTAAGAAATTGGCATCACTGAAGCATATTCACCTCTACCTACTCTATAGCCTTTGGTGTGATACCTGGCGAGGAGAAGACCGAGAGCAGCCCTGAGGAGAGAAGAAACTCTAACGACTTTATAGCCTGTGGTTTGAGACCTGGCAGTTATTGACCTTATGAGAAAACTAGACCAAAGACCCCATCACCAACACAAAGTAAAAAATCATTAAGTCCTCCTTCAAACACCAGGAAAGTCACTATTATATATATCAAGTAGTGTGTCTCTAATTTGTAGAGTCCCTTCCTGGCCATATATATTTTTCCCTTCAGGGATATAATAGACGTTCTATACCTTGCTATCCCCTATTTAATATTCTACGTTTACGATTGGACATTCTGGTACCAATGTAAATATAAATATTTATTAGTAGGAATTCACTCTGATAAATACAACTCCCGTCGTGTAGGGCCTACACCTAATAACTTAGTGAATTCCAAATATAGAAATACTTATTGTATTTATATATAGACTTCTTAGTCTTTCCCCATGATAATATCTCACCATCCCAGTTTTGTCTAAACAAAATAGAGATGACACAAAATCTGGTATATCGGTAATAAAAAATCACTGACAATACGACACAGAGGCCAGGCAGTTGTAATTTATCAGTAACAGAGAAGTTATAAGGGTGGAAGGAATAAGGGCATCCTAAAGAATTAATCTCAAGATATACCGTACTAGGAAACTTATTTTTAAATGAGACATGCAAATTACAAAGGTGGGAGGCAAGGTCAGATTGAAAAAGCTGCCTAACAAAAAGAAGGGGGTGAAAGTATGAACAGTGGGGATCAGCAAGTACATCATTGGAGAGGTACCGTAAGAGAGATGAGGACACAAACACAATAATATCCACTGGTGATATAGATACAGAGGCAGTTGTAAGGTGCCGTGAAAGAAACGTGACAGGGGGGGGGGGGGGGGGGGGGGAGGAGTGAGAGACAGAGGGTACGGTATCCAAAAACATAACTCTCACAATACTTGGAAAGTTAAGGGGGGGGGGGGGGTAGTGTGCTCTCTAGACCTCTATCAAGCTTTTTAAAAATAAACACCCCTACAATCCCCTCTTCGAGCTAAAAAGATTACATTATTCGGTAGGAAATTGTCCCGGCCGAAGGTCGGTTCCTCCTAAATTACAGGCTAGCTAGAAAAAAATTGACACCTAAATGGCACGAAAGGTCTTCATATTGACAAGGAAATGGGATGAAACTAATGGGGCACGTCTTAATATCTATAAATAATGAGGCTAAACATGAGGGAGAAGGGGTTAAAAACAAAACAACTCTCCTTAATTTCAAAAGAGAGCCGACATTTTATTATACAGGTAGGAGGAAAGGTCAGGTTGGCCCAGGTGTCTAACAAAAGGAAGAGGGCCATTGTGAAGGGGCCAGCGAGGGAGGACTACATATCATTATCTAATGGAAAGAGTAAGGGGGTGGGGGGGCCTGTGTAGCATAATGACAAAGCTCCATTTTTAACATACCTTTTGTTTTAGTACCGGTATATAATTAATCAGTCAAATTTGAGCCCACCTTTTCCTGTGTATCAATTATGTTCGATTAAGTACGACAGGTTGGGTAAGAGGTATCCTCACCAGGATTCGAACCCACTCACTCCAGGTATATTTGGGAGAGTCGGGCACCGTAACCACTCGGCCATGTGCCCGACTCTCCCAAATATACCTGGAGTGAGTGGGTTCGAATCCTGGTGAGGATACCTCTTACCCAACTTTTCCTGTGTAGTTTGAAGACGTTTGTTAATATATATTTGTTTAAACGAGCCTGTTTTAGTAATTGTAGATGTCATGCCATTTTATCCTGACATTATCCAATGGTTAATCACAAATTTGGAAGTAGGGGTATTAGTAAAGGAATCTGAGTTCTATTATAAAACTAACATCATAATTGGTAACAGAGAGGGTTTCATCGGACCTAATAATAAATCATTTGTTCGTGGATTGTCACGGGCTAATCTGTTCCCATTAATGGTTATATTTAGTTCAGTCACTTACACACAGTTATTTTGATAAGTTCTTTTGTCTTTATATTGTGTCGTCCCTGTTTTGGTTTGTTTATTTGGCAAGTTTTACATTATAACTTCTCGCTTTCTTATTCAAAGATAAAACATTGCGTCCCAAAAAATGTTTTATACCCAGTAATTTCTGGTCAAATGTACTCTTAACTCATAATATATCTCTGTAAGACTGTCCTTAAGTATCTCTTTCTTTGTAACTATTAATTTCTGCTTCTTGACAACTCTTGACATAGAGATGGAAAATTAAAGCTAATTTTTTGAAGGGATATGGTTGGCAAAAAGACTATAATCAAATCTAAAAAAAAAAAAATTCTCTCTCTCTCTCTGCCCCTTTCATATTACTCCATCCCTCAAGTGATATGAAAGGGCTCTTTGATTAATAGTAATTCATCTGGGTGCACGGTCTCGAGACGGGTGTCAGGGGGGTTGTGGCGGACTTCAAACGGGGCATGAGTAATTCAATTTTACACCTTAAGGGGACGGTGGTTATTTTGTGGGTCTATTTATTTATATATTCATTTATTTTGTAGTTTCCTCGCTAGACCTTCATCAAGCTTAAAAAATACACTCCTTAGACCCTCATTCAAGATAAATTTGTACATTTTTCGATAGAAAAATGTTCCGGCCAAAGGCCGATATCTCTTAAAATTACAGGCTCGCTATCGCTCTTCAGGAAAAAGCAACACCTAACATGGCACGACAAAGAAATGGGGCGTAAAGTCTTAAAATCGCCAAACTAATGTGCCGAACGTCTTAAAATCTAAAACTAACGGAGCTAAACATGAGGAAGAAGGAGGACCAGAAAACAACAGCCCATCCCCCCTTTAATAATCAAGAAAAGAGAAAACCCTAGGGGTCATAAGGCCTGGACTTCAGCCTTTGAAATATATATAATGCTATTATTGTTTTCTTCTCTAGTTCTTAATACATGGGCATATTTAGATTAAAAAGAACAGGCTGTGAAAGTGCAAAGGTTGAGTTCTTAGTCCTTTGACTAATAAAGGTGTTTCCTAAGCTGAATCAAATTGACTAACTGTAGTGAACAGTACGTCAGGAAAATTATAAACAGGTGCAATCGTATTCATTTAAGGGGGGTGACCTGTTTTTATTCTATCTTTCTCTGGCTTGTATCCATTTGGCCCCATTCAGCTTACTGTATTAAGACGTTTATCCCCATCCAGGTGTAATTTGTTTACTGGTGAGCGGTAGCGAGCCAGCATATTTTTTATTTTTGTTTGACAGCAGGCTAAATTTGTACATTTTTCGATAGAAAAATGTCTCCGGCGAAGCCGGATTTCTTCATATAATGCTGGCTCGCTATCGCTCGCCAGGAAGAAATCGACACCTAGATGGGGATAAACGTCTTAAAATAGTTGGCTGAATGGGGCCGAATGGATACAAGCCAGAGAAAGAGAGAAAAGGACAGAAATAACAAAAAGCAGGTCACCCCCCAAATTATAAACGGGAGCAATCGTATTCATTTAACGCTAATATCAATTAAGCCTTATGACCTCCAGTTGAGTTTACTTAACCCCTTCTGTAACCGCGACGTCATTTGCATCATAATCTGGACACTATTACACCATTTTGTTCAGCTTAGGAAGGATGTCTACCAATTAAAAGGCACAACAGACTATCTTAATTAATCCTTTTAGCTGGTATTACATTAGCACTTTTGACCAACTTTCATCATCGTCAACAACAATGGTCTGGCAGCTTATGAGACAACGTAAACCTTCTAAGTAATGCTGTCACCTACATTAATCTATCTTCAGTGTAGCTTCCAATACCAGTGCAAAGGATCCCGGAAACGTTGCCGTAAAAGTTGCCGTAAAAGTGCTCATCATTATGTATTTAAAATTGATGTTCCCATGTGGTAATTTCTGTGAGTCACTGCGGCATTAATGAGAGGTTTTTAATTGATTCCCTAGACTTCCATCAAGCTTAAAATTACTCCCCCTTGACCTCCTTTCAAGATAAATGTGTACATTTTTCGGTATAAAAATGTCTCGGCCGAAGGCCGGTTCCCCTTAAGTTACAGGCTCGCTATCGCTCGCCAGGAAAAAATCGACACCTAAATGGCACGAATGGTCTTTAAATTGACAGAAATGGGGCGAGGGTTCTTAAAATCGCCAAACTAATGGGCCAAGCGTTTTTAAATCTCACAAGCAATGGGGCTAAACATGAGGGAGACAGGGGTCCAGAAAAAAAAATCCTCCAGGTGGAAATCTCCCCTTAACCACTTCAGTACGGGTGACGCCATTATTCCTTATATTCTGGCACTATTGGACAATGTTACGCAGCTTCAGAAGGACGTCTTGTAATCAGGTGTGTGTGTGTATTAAACCACCAACGTTTCTTTAATAATATAGTCTAGCTAAATTTAGACGTTTGTGTGCAGTTCAAGAAGGATCTGTGGTAGTAAATAGGGTAAAGGCGAGGTCTCCACTTGAATGACCTTTTTCTTGACCCCTTTCTCCCGCATGTCTAGCCCCATCGCTTTTGAGATTTTAAGACGTTTGCCCCATTAGTTTGGTGATTTTAAGAATTTCTGCCCCATTCTGTCAATTTTAAGACCTTTCGTGCCATTTAGGCGTCGATTTTATCCTAGCGAGCGATAGCGAGTCTGTAATTTAAGAGTAACCGGCCTTCGGCCGGGACATTTTTCTACCGAAAAATGTAAAAATTTATCTTGAAAGGGGGTCAAGGGGGTGACATTTTAAGATTGCTGGAAGAGTAGGAAACAAACTAAAAACCTCCCCTTAAGGGGGATATTTTGATGCCGGTTAGTTGTTGGAGGCCCTTTTTAATCTGAATAGAATCGTCTAATAGTAACCAGAATAAAGTTAAAGGGATGGCGCCGGTAATGAAGGGGCTAACCCTCTCCGACATATGACGCAATGTTGAGCCTATTGGGGATACTTTAAAGCCTTTGTTACCATCAGGGGTATTTAGAAACCTTTAGTTTAGTTACTTCAACATCTGCAGTTGTCTTTGAGTTAGCTGTGGGCAGAAAGCTAATTTTGGAGAGGTAATTATAAGAGTGAGAGAACTCTATTTATTATTGCTAATCTGGCAACCTCTGTGTCATAAATGCGTGACAGGTTAATATTACAAAACAATAGCGAGCCTCAAACAAGATTAATCCTTTACTCCTCCAAAGCCAGAGGCAATCCAATAAAAATAATGCCAACGAGAACAATATTAATTTCCGTCCAGCACTCAATTTAAATAACGTTATTGGTTTGTGTAGTTATTTATTTATTCGGCATTGATTTTGGCAATAATCACAAGCTAGCCGTTTATAATCTGCATAATTATGGGTTCAGGTGTTTAGTTGTCAATTCAGTTGTAAAGAGGAACCTTGAAATGTTGCCTGGGAAAAAAAAAAAAAAAAATGGGTGAAACGTACATGTTGTCTATCACCGAAGTTATATATGAGAGAGAGAGAGAGAGAGAGAGAGAGAGAGAGAGAGAGAGAGAGAGAGAGAGAGAGAGAGAGAGAGAGAGAAGAGAGAGAGAGAGAGAGAGAGAGAGAGAGAGAGAGAGAGAGAGAGAGAGAGAGAGAGAGAGAGAGAGAGAGAGAGAGAGAGAGAGAGAGAGAGAGAGAGAGAGAGAGAGAGAGAGAGAGAGAGAGAGAGAGAGAGAGAGAGAGAGCGCAATAAGATACCTCTTCCGGAAGTTGTTCTGGGCTATTCTGTCCTGACCGTTTCTAATTTAAAACGTTACAGACAGACAGACAGACAGACAGACAGACAGACAGACAGACAGACAGACAGTTCTTTCTCTCTCTCAAACTGACAATACATTGTCATGGCGCTGTATTGTTTACTTTATACTTTAAAAAGAAACATGTTGTTAATTACAGAAGCGTGGCACTAATTTGACGCGGAGACAGTAGTTTCGCGTTCTCCCATTACGTATCGAGAAATCTGTTGCTAAAAGATTAAATTTATCGTCAGCCGAAATCAAACTGACAATAATTTAAAGTTCAAATGCAGAAGACCACAGAAGTATTAACAGAAACAAAAATATCGCCCAAACAAAATTGCCGGGAAGATTGCCCGTGTGTCTGCGTCAAGCTCCCACCCAGCAACATGGGACTAAAATATCCGGTTACAAAATTTCCCATTTAATTTAGGCCCTTAAGGGGAGGTCTTTAGTTTGTTTCCTACTCCTCCAGCAATCTAAAAATTTCACCCCTTGACCCCCTTTCAAGATAAATGTGTACATTTTTCGGTAGAAAAATGTCCCGGCCGAAGGCCGATTACTCTTAAATTAAAGGCTCGCTATCGCTCGCCAGGATAAAATCGACACCTAAATGGCACGAAAGATCTTAAAATTGACAAAATGAGGCGCAAATTCTTAAAATCGCCAAACTAATGGGGAGAACGTCTTAAAATCTCAAAAGCAATGGGGCTAGACATAAGGGAGAAAGGGGTCAAGAAAAAAGTCCCTCGAGTGGAAATCTCCCCTTAATGAGAAATGAGAGGACAAGAATGTTTAATCTATATACATGACCAACATTCCACGCTAAGCTCTTATTACTACTCCAGGAATGTTAATATATAAACTGTGTAAATAATTTAATCTCTGCTCGCAAACTTTCACACGCCGTTCTTATTTTGTTTTCTTTTTGTTTTCTGTTTTATTTTTTATTGCGCTCGAGAAGTGGGGGCAGACTTGTCTATTTTTTTTCTTAGCCAGCATGTCAAACTTTTAATTGAGAGCAAAACATCTTAAATAAGTTTCTTCTTCAAATAGTTTTCACTTAAACCTTAACGACGATGAAGCGATATATATTTTATTACAATAGATACTGGATAATTTAGCCGACTAAATTCAGTACAAGAAAGGCGTCAATAGGGCCTGGGTTTAAGGGGGGTCACCGTTTTTGTTTTCTCTTTCTCTCCTTTTCTCTCTTTCTGTGGCTTGTATCCATTCGGCCCCATTCAGCCAACTGTTTTAAGACGTTTATCCCCATCCAGGTGTCGATTTCTTCCTGGCGTGCGATAGCAAGCCAGCATTGTATGTAGAAATCCGGCTTCGCCGGAGACATTTTTCTATAGAAAAATTTACAAATATAGCTTGCTGTCAAAACAAAACATACAGTATATGCTGGCTCGCTACCGCTTGCCAGGAAAATATTGACACCTGGATGGGGATAAACGTCTTAAAACAGTAGGTTGAATGGGGCCGAATGGATACAAGCCAAAGAGAGGGGAGACAGAAAAAAAAATCGAGGTGGGCTCCCTTAAAGGGTACAGTCAAAACCAGAAATTAAGCTCCCATTTGAATCAGTATCGAACGCAAACGAGACAACACAATGTTTTCTTATAGCAGTGAGGCTTCAGAATTTGGCTTTACATATTCAAAGATTCGAATTTGAATTCCCGTGTCTATGCTGAAAACAGTACCGCGAGTAGCCCTAAATCCAACACGCTTCTGGCAAACACTACAGTCTATTCTTTCATCTGGCGGAAAAATTAATCGCTTAGCAGTTGATTTTCGTTACCGTACTTCCTGGAAACACATGAAACTTCAATGTCTCTGCATCTCCTTCTGTACCGGCGACGTATTTATAATTATATTCTTGTTATAATTAGACGATGTTGCTGAAAGCCCTTTATCAAACTGAATAAAATCGTCTAATAGTAGCCAGAATAAAGCTAAAAGGACGGTACCGGTACTGAAAGGGTTAATGCAAGGTTTTCATTAACAACATATTTCGCTACAGAATCCGTAATAAGTGCGTAATCAAGATGGAGACATATCAGTATAATACGATTTTTTTTTTCTATGTGAAGGAGGGAGACAAAAGGCAGAACTGCCAGTAACGAGTGCCTCTCCCAGAGTTGAAAGAGTGGCAGGGCCAAAATCAAGGGACGTTCGAGCCAAAATGCCTGGACACACTGAGTTTGAAGCAATTTAAGTCATAGGAAGAAGGAAAGACTGATTCTGGGAGAGAGTTCCAGAGCTCAGCAGTTGAATAGAAGAAAGTCTGAGAATAGTGTTTCACTCTTGGGTTGGAGAGTTGCACAGAGTAGGGGTGGGATTGTGTTGCAAGACGGGTACTATAAACCCTACGTAGAGGAGGTCATATACACTGGGAAAGCTCCAAGGAACACTGATTACTGTAGTAGCGATAGAATAGCGAGAGAGACGAAACATTGCGGCGAAGAGAGAGAGATTGCAGAGAGTTGGTGAGTGGACGGGAGTTAATGATACAAAGGCTTTCCTTTCTACTTTGTCTAGGAGTGCGGTGTGAGAGGATCCTCCCCACACATGTGAACGATACTCAATACAAGGACGCACTGTGCACCTGTACTGAGCAAGAAGCTGTGCAGGGGTAAAGAACCCCTTGAGGCGGTTGAGCACACCCAGCTTCTGGGAGGCTGCCTTAGCAAGACTGGTAATATGGTCCTTCCAAGTTATAGCAGAAGAAAAAGAGACACCGAGAATATTGAGAGAAGATGAAGCATTGATTTTTGTATTGTTGAAAAATAAGGGATAGTTCTCTGGAGGTTCCGAATGGGTAGTAAGATGGAGAAATTGGGTCTTGGAAGCATTAAATGCAACAAGGTTTTCTCTACCCCAATTGGAAATAGCAGCTAGATCAGAAGATAAGTGTTCTATGGCTTCATTACGTTTGTCTTTAAGGGATTGCTGGCTGGGGCGTTCTGGAAAACTAATTGAGTAGTGTAAGGTAGAGTCGTCTGCATATGAATGTATGGGACTGGATGTACAGTTGAGAAGATCATTTATGAAAATTAGAAAGAGAATAAGAGATAGAACAGAACCCTGAGGAACACCGGAGTTGATAGAATGAGGAAGTGAGCGATGGCCGTCCACAACCGCAGCTATGGAACGGCCGGAAAGGAAATTACAGATGGAGGGATAGAAACTGAAGGAGGGTAGTTTAGAAATTAAACATCTGTGTCAGACTATCGAAGGCCTTCGATATGTCTAGTGCAATTGAAAAGGTCTCACTGAAATCCCGAAAGGAGGATGACCAAGAGTTAGTAAGATATGAAAGAAGATCACCAGTAGAGCGACCCTTAAGGAAGCCATACTGGCGATCTGAGAGCATTTTATGAGAAGAGAAATGCTTAAGAAATTTGGAAGCAAGAATAGTTTCAAAAACTTTAAAGATACAAGAGATGAAAGCAATTGGATAATAGTTGGAGGGTTGAGAGCGGTCACCCTTCTTTGGGACAGGCTGAACAAGAACAAACTTCCAGCAAGAAGGGAAGACGTTAGAGGCGAGACAGAGACAAAAGAGTTTGCCTAGGCAGGGGGTCAGCATGGAAGCACAGTTTTTTAGTACAACAGGAGGAACACTGTCCGGACCGTACGCCTTCTTAGTATTAAGCCCAGAGAGGGTAGAAAGTACATCTTTAGACGAGATTAGGATATTAGGCATAAGTAGGAGAGAGGGGGGTGGAGAGGGAGGAATAGCACCGGAATCATCCAAGGTGGAGAGCAAAAGATTGAGCGAAGAGTTCAGCTTTGTCAGCGGAATAAGTGATGGTTGTGCCATCAGAGTGGAAAAGGGGAGGGAAAGACGAGCAAGAAAAATTGTTGGAGAGGTTTTTGGCTAGATACAAGAAAGCTTGGGAAGAGCTAGAGTTGGATAGTTCAGTGCATTTATTATTGATGAAAGAGTGCTTGGCAAGTCGAAGAACAGATTTGTTCAGTGAGGAATCACTCAATTCCTGGCAGCAGCCTCCACGAATCAACACCACCCACTACACTACATGGCAACACACCCACAGACACCAAGAAATATCAAAACAACACCCAGCACACGCTATCACACACAAATACTGTCTTCTTTCCCTCCCTGCCTACCCCAAACCAACTTCCGGAAGCACATCCATACTCATATCATCCATCCTTCTGAATCCTCCCTTCCTCGCGAGGACAGACTCCACCTGGCCAGGCTGAGATGCGGACACCATCCAGTTCTTCTGAGCTATCAGAAGAGACTGGATGACTCCGTCGTCGACACCTGCCCGGGTTGTAACACAGCACCCCATACCATAAAACACATCATAGAAGACTGCATTTCACACAACCACTTACCCTACGCCAACAACACAATTTACACTATTTGAGAGCTCTGTGGGAGAGCCCAACCGTGGCCATGGCCTTCCTTAAGGACTCGGGGCTGTTCGGCCAGGCAGCTTAGGGAACAACAACAACAGATTTGGGTTGATTCTGGGCAGAAGCATAGGAAGAATGAGATTCTTGAGTTTTAAGGTGTCGCTCCTTGTTGTGGACAGCAGTAGACCAAGCATGAGTAAACCAAAGCATGAGTAAACCAAGATTTTTTTGCATTAGACTGAGAGAAAGAAAATGGGATGTACGCTTCCATACCCAAGAGGATTACCTCGGTACGGTAATGCGTTCAGCACTCTCCGAGGGTCCTCGGCCACGGAAACAGAAGTCATTCCATGGGAAATCAAAGTAGTTCTGCTGGAGAGCCTCCCAGTCGGCAGCGCCAAAGTACCACAAGCGCCGCCGGCTGGGAGGATCGGGTGGCCATACTGGAGATATAGGACAGGTAACGGAGATAAATTTATGGTCGGAGGAGCCCAAAGGAGAGAAAAGATTGACAGTATAAGAAGAAGGGTTGGAAGTCAGAAATAAGTCAAAAATGTTGGGCCGATTGTTGATTTAGTGGTTAAGTAAATAAAGTAAGTTAAATCGTATTCTCTTGTACTCTTTGTCCCATATGGTACCGGGTATTTATTGCATAATTATCTGGTTACTTGGTAATTGATGAACCCATGTTGGCTTCTATAATAGCAGCATAATACCATTAATATCATAGGCCTGAATATTCTTCTAGATCTGGGTTCCAAGATATGATCTGTTTCGTCTCCTAAATTGCATCACTTGATCCTTGGCACATACCCTATCTACCAACCAAATGTTGTGAAAATCATAACTATGTAAGACACCTTGTTCACAGACTAAAGTGAAAGTGAAAACATAAAAAATAAAAATAGATTGTAGTTCCTGTTCAAACTTCCTGCACTACTGTATAAGGGAAGGAGTGCTTGTATCGGTACCCATCCCCACGTTTACGATAATGGCCCTCTGATTCCACCCTGTCCTGTTGGCTTTGTTAATTCACTATATTCGCCTCGGACTTTGTTTTTGTCTATATAAGATTTTCGTTCTCAAAGTATTAGCTATATCGTAATTTTCGTCTCTCTTCTACTCTAACTATATCAATTTTCTCGTTTTACTCGTTGTGTCCTTTCGAAATAGTTATCACCATTTTACTCTGCCTATCAAAGAGTTATCAAATAGTTATCACCATTTTACTCTGCCTATCAAAGAGTTATCAAATAGTTATCACCATTTTACTCTGCCTATCAAAGAGTTCTCAAATAGTTATCACCATTTTACTCTGCCTATCAAAGAGTTCTCAAATAGTTATCACCATTTTACTCTGCCTATCAAAGAGTTCTCAAATAGTTATCACCATTTTACTCTGCCTATCAAAGAGTTCTCAAATAGTTATCACCATTTTACTCTGCCTATCAAAGAGTTCTCAAATAGTTATCACCATTTTACTCTGCCTATCAAAGAGTTATCAAATAGTTATCACCATTTTACTCTGCCTATCAAAGTTATCAAATAGTTATCACCATTTTACTCTGCCTATCAAAGAGTTATCAAATAGTTATCACCATTTTACTCTGCCTATCAAAGAGTTATCAAATAGTTATCACCATTTTACTCTGCCTATCAAAGAGTTATCAAATAGTTATCACCATTTTACTCTGCCTATCAAATAGTTATCACCATTGTACTCTGCCTATCAAAGAGTTCTCGTTCCCAAGCTCCGTTCCAGTATTAACTGCTGTGTTGTTGCACTGTTTTCATTTCCATTCTACTCTCTCCGTTAAGGGGGGTGACCTGTTTTTGTTCTGTCCTTTTCTATCTTTCTCTGGCTTGTATCCATTTGGCCCCATTCAGCCTACTGTTTTAAGAAGTTTATCCCCATCCAGGTGTTATTTTTTTACTGGTGAGCGGTAGCGAGCCAGCATATTTTTTATTTTTGTTTGACAGCAGGCTAAATTTGTACATTTTTCGATAGAAAATGTCTCCGGCGAAGCCGGATCTCTTCATATAATGCTGGCTCGCTATCGCTCGCCAGGAAGAAATCGACACCTACATGGGGATAAACGTCTTAAAATAGTTGGCTGAATGGGGCCGAATGGATACAAGCCAGAGAAAGAGAGAAAAGGACAGAAATAACAAAAAGCAGGTCACCCCCCTTAATAAAAGCTCTCGTCACCTGGTTCCTCTCCTCTCCTCTCACTGAAGTACAGTTTTGTTTGTCCTCAGTTTACAGTACTATCTCCCATTTTCTATGCCATTCTACTCTCTCCATATCTTAAGGAGGGGTGACCTGTTTGTGTCTCTTTCTTGGTTGTATCCATTCAGCCCCATTCAGCCAACTATTTTAAGACATTTATCCCCATCCAGGTGTTATTTTTTTCCTGGCGAGTGATAGTGAGCCAGCATATTATGGAGAAATCCGGCTTCGCCGGACACATTTTTATATGGAAAAATTTGCAAATTTTGCCAGCTATCGCTATCGCTCGCCAGGTATAAATCGATAGCTGGATGGGGATAAATGTCTTAAAACAGTAAACTGAATGGGGCCGAATGGACACAACCCAGGAAGAGAAAAGAAAACAGGCCACCCCCCCTTAATGTTGCATCTCTCGCTATTCTATTGCTACCGTGCTATAATAATCAGTGTTCCTCAGAGCTTTCCCAGTGTATACCACCTCCTTTACGTAGGGCACGTGGTACCCGTCTTGCAACACAATCCCACCCCTACTCTGTGCAACTCTCCAACCCAAGAGTGAAAAGTTACTCTCAGACTTTCTTCTATTCAACAGCTGAGCTCTGGAACTCTCTCCCAGAATCAGTCTTTCCCTCTTCCTATGACTTAAATTGCTTCAAACTCCGTGTGTCCAGGCATTTTGGCTCTAATGTCCCTTGATTTTGGCCCTGTCACTCTTTCAACTACGGGGGAGGCATTCGCTATAGGCAGTTCTGCCTTTTGCCTCCCTCACTCACATAGAAAAAAAAAAAAAAGAAAAAAAGGTTCTCGTTCCCTAGTTCTCCTGTGCTCCCAATACAGTAGCTACATCCCACACATCCCACCCAACTCGTCTTCCTCCTCTCACCTCCAGAATTCAAAGCTTCCACTTACAGGAACCTCATGCACGGTTTACTCCCGTCGTAAACCCCGTAGTGGCTGGTGGTGCCTCCATTCACCCTCCAAAATATATACACTGTGTACGATTCTTCGGTGCTACCCAGGGTTCTCAAGTCTGCATGGATTCGTGCTGTCGCAGTAGTTCTATTTTACCACGACGTTTATGATCTTTTTTCTTATCACAGCCTAAACTGGCCTGACCTGAGATAACCTGATCTGATTAAACATAACCTGGTCTGATATATAATCTTACCTAACCTCACCTAACCTGGTGAGTTATCTGCTCAACAGGTGGCGTTGTGTGTGTGTAAGTGTCAGAGTCCGACTGTAGGGGGTGAGACAGTGAAGCACGGGAACGAGGTGGCTTCAGAGATGGGGTCGTTTCGGGCCATGAGTGAGCACCGTGCCTCATGTGAAGGCAAGATGGCAGGTGCTCGTTGTACTGTACGTGCTTCACATGTCTCACTCCCTAGACTGGAACAAGACCTCACGGGCTTCACTGTTTATTGTAAAGCGGTGAATGTTAAGGCTCTCAGCCTATGCTCGAGAGGGAGTAAGTTGGAATATAGAAAAAAAATAAAAATAAATAAATAAATAAATTCATAATTACGTTAGGTTACCGGTAGTTGATATGAGGTGATAATTGATTAGCTTGGATAGATCAAGTTAGGCGAAGATAGATTACCATGATTGCCCTGATAAAAGAAAAGTACCTTGCGCGAGTATATGAAACCCTCCAAACTTCGGCAACAAGCACCCGGGAAAAAGAATGCAGAGATGGGAGAGATCTGTCGTGTTGTAAAAAGAAAAGGTCAGACAGATTTAGACCCCGTTAACACAAACAACATTTCTCCATGTGTACAAGGTTGGAACCGGACAGAAAAACAAAATAGGTTAGGCTCTGCAAATAGCGATGCAAGATAAGATATTAAAAGAAATATGTTTACTTCTACAAATGCATACACACACAAACAAATTATATATATATATATATATATATAAATACACTCACACACGACTTCCATCAAAACAGGTGGAGCGTCTATAGATCCAACTATCAATCCGTTTCAGTGGTTACAATTTAATCCTATTGGTATTTAGCTTGATGAAACACACAATACGAGAATTTCGGGGGCTTGGCATAGGCTACCGTACCGGAAAGTGGTCGAGAATATTAAATGCCTCTACAACACGAATGCTATTGCTGAACCCATTTTGTCTTGCACTATAAGGCCCTGTGGTGTTGTTTTAATGATTGTTGCTACAGTACGGTATAACCAGTGAGTGGGAGCTATGGGGAGGCAGACCATTTTTTCTGGACCCCCTTCTCCCTAATGTTTAGCCCCACTAGTTTTGAGATTATAAGACGTTCGGCCCATTAGTTTGACGATTTTAACACCTTTCGCCCCATTTCGTTGTCAATTTTAAGACCTTTCGTGCCATTTAGGTGTCATTATTTCCTGGCGAGCGACAGCGAGCCTGCAATTTTAAGAGGACCCGGCCTTCGGCCGGACCATTTCTCTACCGAAAAATGTACAACATTATCTTGAAGGGGGGTCTAGGGGGTGTTTTTCTAAGCTTGATGGAGGTCTAGGGAGGAAACTAAAAAAATATATGAATAAATTAATTAATAGACCAAACAAACGGTCAGTGTCACACGAGTGCTTTCGCTCTCAAACATCTATCCTCAACATTGGCCTGGCAGTTTAAGAAGTATTATGAAGTAAACTTCTTATTTCGCCTAAATCATTATAATCATTAGTCTAGTTTCCGAAACCTTTGTAAAATATGCCAGAAATATTACCCGAAAAAAGTTAGCCATCGAATGTTGACTATAAAAGCTTGCCTGTGTTATTCCCTTTAGCATGTGGAGTACCGTAATAGTAATTGACCACTTGCGAGTTTCGTTCTACTGTATAAGGAAGTTGGAGCTGTAGACAACGATATTTAACATAATTTACAGGTAAAATACGGTCGTAGTACATTTATAAATACATAAAACCCAATTCAACATACCATTTATCCATCAGAAACTTACATTATTATTGAGTTTCTGTTTAATATCGATGTTCACGGCTCCAACTTCCTTATAGAATGAAACTCGAAAGTGGTCAATTGCGAGGAATTCCGACTGATATGCGTAGCTCTATCTCGAGCTGACGTCACTGCGTTAACCATTTCAGTATTCCAGGACGCATTTTTTTTTTTATTCTGGCTATTATTCGGTGATATTAAGATTGGGAAGGATTTATAAGAGTCAGAGGGTTAATTGCAATCAAGTTTATCCTTTAAATGGCTAGAGGTCCTTCCTAAGCTGACTAAAATTGTCTAATGATAACCAGAATATAACCAAGAATAACGTCGTAGATTCTGAAAAGGTTAAGTTGATATCGCATGAGAGTTCTACCGCCAACTTATGATCCGCAAATTAATTCCGACTTAACTCTATTTGGTCGAGGGTCTTTTTGGACCTCTCCTATTTCACTTCATTAGTTTGGCGATTTTTAAGACATTTCACCCCACTAGTTTGGTGATAATAAGATAGTTCGCTTTATTCAGGCGTCGTGTTTTTTGGGGGTTAGCGACAGCCAGCCTGGGGTCGAATTTACATATTATTGTTAAAAAATTATCTTTTTGAAACATACCTGAGCATAAATCTTGAGAAACTGTTATAAAAACATTTTCAGCTAAGATTTGAGCCAGTTAAGACAGTGTATGAAAAGCAGCCTCCAGCAAAATGTTTAGTTCATGTAGACAAATATAAACTACTAGTTATTCATACACAATACAAACACAAATTTAAAGACCAAGTGCTCCACACGAAGTACGGTTCCGGTCTCATGTCCTAATGGCAGCGTTCCAGGCAGCCCTGTTCAGAGCTGCCTCACTTATCAGGTTCTCTGAATTAAGATCAGGCCGAAAGGTCTGATCCCACGTCTTTCCTAGTCTGCCCCTTGGTGCAGTTCCCTCCACATCCATGGACTTGCATATTTTTACCCAACTTAGTTCATCCATCCTCTCCACATGTCCAAACCATCCAAGCCAGCTCGTACACATCACATCACTAATACTCTATACCTGACCTTCTCTTCAGCTCTTGACTAGATATCCTATCTTGCAGTTTGGCACCATACTTTCAGCTCGCCACACTCATCTCGTTGCGTTCCATTCTGTTGATATAATTCGCTTTGACAGGCCACGTTTCTGAAGCATAATATGTCATTGCGCTTCTAACACATGAAGCGTACACATTTCCCTTCAAGGGGAGGAGTGAGTGGAGTAGCTGGTGCGTGTGATAATGAAGATGTACGAGGACTCACGAACGGCAGCGAGGGTTAAAGGTGTACGGAGTGAAGAGTTTACAGTTCGCATCGTAGTCCACCAGGGCTCTGTGTTAAACCCTCTCATCTTTGTTATGGTTCTGTAGGCACTACCTAGTGATTTCACAGAGTTGGGCTACCCTGGGAACTGTTATACGCAGATGACCTGGTACTTATCGCAAATAGTGCACGGGATGCCGAGGCCGAGTTTAGAAGATGGAGCGAGGGCATGGCAAGTAAAAGGTTAAGAGATAATATATATAAAACCAAGGTTTTACACAGTAGATTAGGGCTAGGAAAGGTAGATAAAAGTGGTGCATAGGCCTACCCATGCACAATATGCAGAAAAGGGGTGGGCGCGAACTCAATACAGTGTAGCGTCTTCCACTGCTGGGTACACTACAGGAAGAAGCGTTGCACTAGAATAAAGGGACCTCTACCATGAAAGAAGTCCGAAATTAAGAAATTTGTATGTATAGTATGCAAAGGGGAGCTTGTATTCAATGACCGGTTCGAGAGTGTAAACTTTGGCAATGAGGCACTGGAGATGGTGGACAGGTTTTGCTACTTGGGTGATACCATCGCTGCCGGTGGTGGGGCTGAGGCCGCTACTATCGTCAGGATAAGAAGCGGCTGGGGAAAGTTTAGAGAAATTTTGCCACTACTCCCATGATAAGACTCCCTTTCCCCTTGAAGGGAAAGGTTTACGTTTCATGCGTTAGGAGCGCAATGACATATGCTTGAGAAATGTGGCCTGTCAAAGCGGTTGATATCAACAGAATAAGACGCAATGAAATGAGAATGGTGAGATGGATGTGTGGTGCCAAACTGCAAGGTAGGATATCGAATAAAGAGCTAAGGAGAAGGTTAGGTATCAAGAGTACAGTATCAGTGATGTGATGCATACTAGCAGGCTTGGATGGTTTGGACATGACATTGTGGAGAGGATGGATGAATAAAGTTGGGTGAAAAGATGCAAGTCCATGAATGTGGAGGGAGCTGCACCAAGGGGCGAACAAAGAAAGGCGTGGGATCGGACTTTGCAAGTTTGCAGTCTGATCTTAAATCAAAGAATATGAAAAGTGAAGCAGCTCTTAACAGGGTTGCCTGGAACGTCGCCATTAGGACGTGAGACCGGAACCGCGTTTGGTGTGGAATACCCGGTCTTTAAATTTGTGTATGTATATTGAAAACATGTCACTATTTTAAGATTACATATTTTCTAATGATTGAAATTTACAGATATCTGGCTACGTTTGTGATTCCAGTAAAGTTTACAAACAATATCAGTAAACGTGTAGAAACTGAACATGAACAAAATTATTTAAAATAATATAATATACAGTTTATCGCCAAAATAACAACTAACAAGAGCACCGCAAACGGGTGCATAATACGGCTGTGAGCAAGACTTGTCGCATGACATTATTGTACTATTATCACCATCATGATTACTATTATCAACCTTATCACTATCATCATTACTACCATCATCACATCAAATGATTATCATTAGTACTACTATCATTACTACAACTTTCACTATTACTATTTTATCAACATTATCACTACTACTATCACCATCATGATTACTGCCATCAACATAATCACTGTCACCATAATCACTAATATCATCACTACTACTATCACCATCATCACAACTATCACTATTACTATAGGCCTATTCATCACTAACAAAATTATCACTACAACTATCATCAACATTATTATAATCACTATACTACTATGCCATCATCACTACAACAATCACATCACTTATCAATACTATCACCAAGGTCTATTAGTAGAAATGCAATGTTGCAAATCTTACCAAAATCGGTGAAGAAATAAGGGTTCTCGAGTGTTAAAAAAGAGTTAACCTATAGGGTATCTGACAAGAGAAAGTTGGTGGCAGCGTCCCTAGGTTTTCTGATAGGGCGCGAAAAATCGAACTCGTCCAAGGTCTTATTGTAGAGAACCTATTTTATATATCTTATAATATTCGGTACAAAAATCATTAATGTTACCGGTAACTCATACGCTGCCGTCAGACACAGAAATTTGGTGGTAGCGCCCCTAGATTTTTTAGTAAAAAGCTGAAAATCGAACTCGTCCAATGGCTATTAGTAATGAAGCTATGTTATAAGTCTTATCAAAATCAGTAAAGAAATAAAGCCGCGAGAGCGATGACAAGGAAAAGTTAACGCACGGACGTACAGATGGACGGTGATAGGACACTAAAAATCGAACTCGAACAAGGTCATAAATAAATATTGTAGAGAAGCTATGTTGTAAATAATATAATATTCAGTAAAGAAAAAATGAAAGTTAACTCATAGAAATAATAGTCAATACATACGGTACAGAGAGAACGTGAACTAGACATACAAATAAAGACTAACTTCGCCAAAACTCAACTCTGATACAATAATAATTGAAACAATATTTCACCATTTTCAATTGTATTAAATTACCATATACTGTATACTTGTATCTAAATAATACTAAAGTATAATGAATCTAAGAACCCGCGTAATTAAATAAAAGCATACATAAATCACGCACGTTCAGCTTGTATTCTAGAGCATGTGTCTAAAGACATTCCCGCCTTTTTAGCTATAACTCAAGTAACTGCTCATTCTTAACTACCCTTGAGAATTGAGTGACTATCTCATTCTTCTGTATAAATAAAAGTGTTGTTCTGTACCTAGTGTATGACTTTTATTTGTGTTTGACTGTAGTTTGCATCAAATCAACCAAGCTACAGACCAACATGGTGAAACACATACAATAGCACTGGATATATCAAAGGCATTTGATAGAGTTTGGCATCAATCCTTATTGTCGAAGATGTCACACTACGGCCTTGCATCATTAGTTCCACTAATTTCTTCTTATCTTCATAACAGAAAAATACGTGTAATGGTAGATGGCCTTTATTCTCAATTTCACTCAATAAATGCTGGTGTTCCCCAGGGATCAGTTTTGGCCCCAATTCTGTTCCTCATTCATATCAATGATCTCATATCTATCACTCATAATCCAATACATTCCTACGCAGATGACTCAACACTCCACAGTTCCTTCACATTTACCAATTCTTTCACCCAACCCGATCTTATAAATTCAAAAATAAACACTGCAATTTCTCTGAACCAGGACCTTTCTAGAATTAATGGATGGGGACAAAAGAATCTAGTTTCCTTTAATGCACAGAAAACCAAGTACATTCAATTTTCTAACCGACAGAATCTCACTGACTCCCATATATTTTTTAATGATGTAAATATTCCCACTTCCCCTAGTATTGACATTCTCGGTGTAACATTAACTACTAACTTGAGCTGGACACATTATGTTAGAAGCATTGCTAAGAATGCCTCTAAAAAACTGGGACTCCTGTACAGAGTTCGAGAATTCTTCACTGACGAGCAGTTGGCCGTGATATATAAAAGTCATGTGCGTTCTCAGATGGATTACTGTTCACCTCTGTGGGGTGGAAGTGGAGTGGTTGCATTGAGGCAGTTGGACAAAATTCAAAATAAAGCTATTAGATTAATCAATAACCCTGCAATCACACAGGACCTTCCTACATTATCCATACGAAGAAACGTTGCATCCCTTGCATTATTCTACAGATATTTTCACAGCAATTGTTCCGAGGAACTTGCTTCAATTGTGCCGCCTCTCCACATCTTTCCCCGTAGAACTAGGGCAGCTGAGAGCGCCCATGAATTTACACTTTCTCCTCCACAATGCAGAACTTCTGCTTATCAGAATTCATTTATCCCCAGAGGTACTACTCTTTGGAATTCACTTCCCTCGAATTGCTTTCCACAAACTTACAATCTACAAATGTTTAAATCCAGTTGTTACAAACATTTTATGAATGGAGGATGCCTTTAGGCACATGGACCCTTTTGTTTTATCTGTGTTTTTCCTTCCTCCGTTCATTGTCTCTTAAAAAAAAAAGTTACATATTTATATTTGCTCAAGCAAATTACAAATTATCATAGTAATCCACAAGATGTCGGACCAGATATTGTTAAGATTCAGTGTACTTGGAGCTGGTATTGGCAATTAGACCCAATATAGACGAATTTACGTGACAAGAAGATTTACAAAGTTGACCGTTACACACAAATTGCCAGAAGACTAGTGTTAACGATCAAATAAATGAAGGAAAAAGCGCTCGTGTGATACCGGTTAATATCCTACAAATTGCATGTTCTGAGTAACCAATGACACACTGATTCATGGGTTTAAACAGGGTGGCAACCAGGGCCAATGTTATTTTGGGACTGTGTTGAGTGGGATTGGATGCAGGAAAATTTGAATGAAGATTTACTTCGGCCATTTAATAATTTCCAGGGGCATAAAGGTAACTATAGTGCACACACTTAACTTTGCATATTAACTAATGCTGAGTAAAGACAAGGGACTGAGACTTGGGACTGGATATGAAAAGTCTCTAGTTTGCCAGCCTGGTCAATTATCTCCCAGAAAAGTGTCGGTGTTTCAGTTTGTACATATTAACATTGTATAATATCAAATACTATGGGTTGTGGTCACTTTCACACTATGCTTGCACTTATGACCGCCACTTGATCATATTTTGGTTTTCGTGGCATTTAGGCTTGCAAGTGAGACATAATTCAAAACAAGTATACTAGTCCTTTCTTTTTAGTCATTATAAATAATCATACAGAGTAATTAATTATTATAGTTCTGCTTTACAGTTCTTATTATGTCTTTGAAAGTAATAAAGTTCCATGCATTCCTTCTCATATCCATTCCAGTCTTAAAACCAAATTGTTCAGGTTTTATACCTTGGTGGAAGCCCTTTCTAATTCCATCCATAATTTCAGACCTATTCTAAGCTACCTCGTGAGTAAAAATAGACTTGTTACTGGCTCTCCTCTGTTCTTTCTACCTTTCCTCCTCTCATACCGTATACCCCGCTTTAATAGAAGTTCCTGGCAAATTTTAGCATCTCCTTTTGCTTCACATATTTACCAGGTAGCGACGACTGAACCACAAACTTTCGCAATTTCATAAAGTAGACTAGATAATGTGTACAGTATAGGATATCGCTAAAATATATACCGGTACCCAGCAAGAAAGATTAATATATAGGCTATAGTCTCAGAATATATACAATTATACATGTTGATACTAAATATATATAAATATAAATCTACTCCGTCTTGTGTGGGTATTATATCGATTTCCCGTAGTAATTGGACCACTGCGTACACTTTGGCCATTCTAACTTGGAGTGGCAATTTCAAGGGCTTGAAAGTAATATATCATACGCGCTCTAAAGGCCGACACGCACGCTCTGCGCAACATATACTGTACAGCCCCACGTTGTACTGGTTATGGTAATATGAAGCTAATAAGGGCGTGTGGTATATATATATATATATATATATATATATATATATATATATATATATATATATATATATATATATATATATATATATATATATATATATATATATATATATATATTATTTTATTTTTTTATATACCGGTATGTATACAGTATAATTATACCGGGTATTCATTTATCTATTGATATTTTTTAGAATTATTTGTAAATCTTTACTTACCGTACCTCTCAGTACAAGCCCCAACACATAAATGACCATTGTATAGCCTATACTAATGATATTGAAGAGGTACGTTCTATTGGTAAAACTAACGTGCCAGAACCATGACATATTATACAAAGGATTCCATTACAGAAAAAAGGACAAAACTTACGAAAACACGAAAGACCTATACAATTGAGCTTGAAGTCTCTAGTAGTATGAACATGTAGATAACAATGGTTCTTGTGAGGGTCAAGCCACCCCTACACCCGCTGCTACAAGCCCGTGTGAAGTTCTGATACTTGACAGGCTGAATACAATAAGTCTGAAGGGTTATGCCAGCTTTAACACTATCTGAGCCGACGTCTTGTGGGTTATTATGATATTATGTTTTATTATTCTTGAGGATTTTGTTTGTTTCTGTCATTATCGACCAATGCATTTTAGTTTGTCCTCAAGGCTAACAAAAACTCCTTCCCAGACTTACTTCATACTAATAAATGCCCAGCCAGATCCCCTTCAAGCTAAATTTTTTAATTTTTCGATAGAAACATATCCCTGCCGAAGGCCGATTACTTCTAAGTTACAGGCACACTATTGTTCGCCCAGAAAAATCGACACCTGAATGAGGTGAAGCGTGTGATTACTGTTTAACTAATGAGGTGAAACGTTTTAAAATCTCTAAACTAATGGAGCGAAACAGGAGAGATCCAAAAAGACTCACCTCGAACCAAATAGGGTTAAGGTTAGATTAACACAAAGCCCCAAAACATTCCAGTCTATCTATTGTCAGATGCCTTGATACCGAAGGGGTGGTCATGAATAAATCACCTTCCTACTCCTGTCATCCGTCATCTGGCACCAATAATGGAAGATCGCGATTAAAGGGTTAAGGGAACAAAATATTTTATTAAATATTTGCTCACACTGCACAAGAGTGCATGCAGGAATGCGTTGCGTACCGGTACTTCTGAAATAGAGTCGAAATATGCCTATTTCAGGATGGTTGCGACCGTATATGTCTGGTTGATGCTGCGTACTTGAAAGTTGAATGTCTGGTTGCGGCCGTATATGTCTGCTGCGGCTGTATACTCATATATTTGGTTGAAGCCGTACATGTCTGGTTGTGGCAGTGTGTCTGGTTGAGGCTGTATTTTTTTATTTATTTTTATTTTGTCAATGTGAATGAGGGAGACAAAAGGCAAAGCTGCCTGTAACAAGTGCCTCCCCCAGAATTGAAAGAGTGACAGGGCCAAAATCAAGGAATGTCTGGACACACAGAGTTTGAAACTATTAAAGTCGTAGGATGAGGGATAGATGGATTCAGGGAGAGTTCCAGAGCTCAGCTGTTGAATAGAAGAAAGATTGGGAGTATCATTTCACTCTTGAGTTGGAGAGCTGTACAGACTAAGGGTGGGATTGTGTTGCAAGATGAGTACTACGTACTCTACATAGAGGAGGTGGTATACATTGAGAGAGCTCTGAGGAACACTGAAGTAGTAGCAATAGAATAGCGAGAGAGATGCAGCGAAGAGAGAGAGGTTGCAGAGAGTCGGTGAGTGGATGGGAGTTAACGATACGAAATGCTTTTCTTTCTACTTCGTCTAGAAGTGCTGTGTGGGAGGATACTCCCCACACATGTGAAGAATACTCAATACAAGGACACACTGTGCCCCTGTACAGAGCAAGAAGTTGTGCAGAGGTAAAGAACCCCTTGAGGCGGTTGAGCATACCCAGCTTCTGGGAGGCCGCCTTAGTAAGAGTAGTGATATGGTCCTTCCAAGAGAGAACAGAAGAAAAAGAGACACCGAAAATACGGAGAGAAGATGAAGGGATGATATTTGTATTGTTGAAATATAAGGGATAGTCGTCTGGGAGTTCATGGTGAGTAGATAGATGGAGAAATTGGGTTTTGGAAGCATTAAAGGTAACAAGGTTTTCTCTGCCCCAATTGGCAATGGAAGTTAGATCAAAAGATAAGTGTTGTATGGCTTCATTAAGTTTGTTTTTGAGGGATTACTGGCTGGGGCGTTCTGGAAAACTAATTGAGTAGCCTAGTGTAAGGTAGAGTCTTCTGCATATGAATGGATAGGACTGGAGGTACAGTTTAGACGATCATTTATGAACATTAGAAATAGAATTGGAGATAGGACAGAACCCTGAGGAACACCGGAGTTGATAGGATGAGGAAGTGAGCGATGGCCGTCCACAACCGCAGCTATGGAATGGCCAGAAAGGAAGTTAGAGACAAGGGCACAGATGGAGGGATAGAAACTGAAGGAGGGTAGTTTAGAAATTAGAGATTTGTGCCAGACTTTATCGAAGGCCTTCGATATGTCTAGCGCAATGTGGTATATGTCTGGTTGCAGCCGTATATGTCTAGTTGTAGCCGTATATGTCTGATTGAGGCCGTATATGTTTCGTTGTGGCCGTATATGTTTGGTTGTGGCCGTATATGTTTGGTTGTGGCCGTATATGTCTGATTGCGGCCGTATATGTTTGGTTGTAACCATATGTCTGATTGAGGCCGTATATGTTTGGTTGTGGCCGTATGTTTGGTTGCAGCCGTATATGTTTGGTTGCAGCCGTATATGTTTGGTTGCAGCCGTATATGTTTGGTTGTGGCCGTATGTCTGATTGAGGCCGTATATGTTTGGTTGCAGCCGTATAAGTTTGGTTGTGGCCGTATATGTCTGATTGAGGCCGTATATGTTTGGTTGTGGCCGTATGTCTGATTGAGGCCGTATATGTTTGGTTGCAGCCGTATATGTTTGGTTGTGGCCGTATATGTCTGATTGAGGCCGTATATGTTTGGTTGTGGCCGTATGTCTGATTGAGGCCGTATATGTTTGGTTGTGGCCGTATATGTCTGATTGAGGCCGTATATGTTTGGTTGTGGCCGTATATGTCTGATTGAGGCCGTATATGTTTGGTTGTGGCCGTATGTCTGATTGAGGCCGTATATGTTTGGTTGCAGCCGTATATGTTTGGTTGTGGCCGTATATGTCTGATTGAGGCCGTATATGTTTGGTTGTGGCCGTATGTCTGATTGAGGCCGTATATGTTTGGTTGCAGCTGTATATGTTTGGTTGCAGCCGTATATGTTTGGTTGTGGCCGTATATGTCTGATTGAGGCCGTATATGTTTGGTTGTGGCCGTATGTCTGATTGAGGCCGTATATGTTTGGTTGTGGCCGTATGTCTGATTGAGGCCGTATATGTTTGGTTGCAGCCGTATATGTTTGGTTGCAGCCGTATATGTTTGGTTGTGGCCGTATATGTCTGATTGAGGCCGTATATGTTTGGTTGTGGCCGTATGTCTGATTGAGGCCGTATATGTTTGGTTGCAGCCGTATATGTTTGGTTGTGGCCGTATATGTCTGATTGAGGCCGTATATGTTTGGTTGTGGCCGTATATGTCTGATTGAGGCCGTATATGTTTGGTTGTGGCCGTATGTCTGATTGAGGCCGTATATGTTTGGTTGAGGCCGTATAAGTTTGGTTGTGGCCGTATATGTCTAGTTGCAGCCGTATATGTCTGATTGAGGCCGTATATATTTGGTTGTGGCCGTATGTCTGATTGAGGCCGTATATGTCTGGTTGCGGCCGTATATGTCTGGTTGCAGCCGTATATGTCTAGTTGTAGCCGTATGTCTGATTGAGGCCGTATATGTTTGGTTGTGGCCGTATGTCTGATTGAGGCCGTATATGTTTGGTTGAGGCCGTATGTGTTTGGTTGTGGCCGTATATGGCTAGTTGCAGCCGTATATGTCTGATTGAGGCCATATAAGTTTGGTTGTGGCCGTATGTTTGATTGAGGCCGTATATGTTTGGTTGTGGCCGTATATGTCTGATTGAGGCCGTATATGTTTGGTTGTGGCCGTATGTCTGATTGAGGCCGTATATGTTTGGTTGAGGCCGTATATGTTTGGTTGTGGCCGTATATGTCTAGTTGCAGCCGTATATGTCTGATTGAGGCCGTATATATTTGGTTGTGGCCGTATGTCTGATTGAGGCCGTATATGTCTGGTTGCAGCCGTATATGTCTAGTTGTAGCTGTATGTCTGATTGAGGCCGTATATGTTTGGTTGCAGCCGTATATGTCTAGTTGTAGCTGTATGTCTGATTGAGGCCGTATATGTCTGGTTGCAGCCGTATATGGCTAGTTGTAGCTGTATGTCTGATTGAGGCCGTATATGTTTGGTTGTGGCCGTATGTCTGATTGAGGCCGTATATGTTTGGTTGAGGCCGTATATGTTTGGTTGTGGCCGTATATGTCTAGTTGCAGCCGTATATGTCTGATTGAGGCCGTATATGTTTGGTTGTGGCCGTATGTCTGATTGAGTCCGTATATGTCTGATTGAGGCCGTATATGTTTGGTTGTGGCCGTATGTCTGATTGAGGCCGTATATGTCTGATTGAGGCCGTATATGTCTGGTTGCGGCCGTATATGTTTGATTGAGGTCGTATATGTCTGATTGAGGCCGAATATGTTTGGTTGTGGCTGTATGTCTGATTGAGGCCGTATATGTCTGGTTGCGGCCGTATATGTTTGGTTGTGGCCGTATATGTCTGATTGAGGCCGAATATGTTTGGTTGTGGCCATATGTCTGATTGAGGCCGTATATGTCTGGTTGCGGCCGTATATGTCTGGTTGCGGCCGTATATGTTTGATTGAGGCCGTATATGTCTGGTTGCAGCTGTATATGTCTGATTGAGGTCGTATATGTCTGATTGAGGCCAAATATGTCTGATTGAGGCCGTATATGTCTGGTTGCGGCCGTATATGTTTGATTGAGGCCGTATATGTCTGGTTGCAGCTGTATATGTCTGAGTGAGGTCGTATATGTCTGATTGAGGCCTTATATGTCTGGCTGCAGCAATACATCATTGATTGAGGCCGTATATGGTTGCGGCCTTGGTGAAAACCCAACCTTACTCACACAACAGGCTATTCCTGTGGTAATCCGCTCAGTCCCAAAATACCCTAAGATATGCAAACTTTAGGTTCCATACTGTCCTTGTTACTCTACACTTCTAATATTAGCAACAAATTAATTATGTTCTCAATTAATATCCATTGGAAGGTTGAAATGTACCGGTACCGGTATTTAATCATTATAATACAACGCTTAATTTACTGGCCTTGTGTTTTATTCATATGACTGCGAAAGGTTCATACTAAGCTGAGTAAAACCGTCTGTATTAAAAGGTACAATGTAGGTAATGGGAAATATTATAATAACGCATGAAGAGAGAAATGCTTCTCTTCTTAATCAATTTGTTTTCTCTTCGCTACGCCTGATATCGAACGAATACTGTGGAAATAGTGTTATTTTGAGAGAGTACGGTACACAGATTAGCATTCTCATTTCTGAAGATAGCGTCATTGTTCAAGTTATTTGGTCTATTAACGCAAAGGTACTCCTCCCCCGGTAAGGTTAACCCCTTCCGAGTTCGAAGACGCTCTATTAAATTTAATCTGGCAATCGGTAGACAATTTCAAGCAGTATATGAAGGATCTCTAATAATGAAAGAGGTAAAAACTATATCATATCGTCCTCAGACTCCCTAAGATCTTACCTAAACTGCACAAACTATATCATATCGTCCTCAGACTCCCTAAGATCTTACCTAAACTGCACAAACTATATCATATCGTCCTCAGACTCCCTAAGATCTTACCTAAACTGCACAAACTATATCATATCGTCCTCAGACTCCCTAAGATCTTACCTAAACTGCACAAACTATATCATATCGTCCTCAGACTCCCTAAGATCTTACCTAAACTGCACAAACTATATCATATCGTCCTCAGACTCCCTAAGATCTTACCTAAACTGCACCTGCACAAACTATATCATATCGTCCTCAGACTCCCTAAGATCTTACCTAAACTGCACAAACTATATCATATCGTCCTCAGACTCCCTAAGATCTTACCTAAACTGCACAAACTATCATATCGTCCTCAGACTCCCTAAGATCTTACCTAAACTGCACAAACTATATCATATCGTCCTCAGACTCCCTAAGATCTTACCTAAACTGCACAAACTATATCATATCGTCCTCAGACTCCCTAAGATCTTACCTAAACTGCACAAACTCATCTAATAATAAAAAGAATGTAAGGGGAAAAATGGTTAAGATTAATATGGCCGATATACTATCGGAATTGTACCGGTAAACATTGTATTTACCAGATATACGAATATGATATTTGTTATGGATAGAAATGTGTTGAATATGATTTGGTGTATTTATACAAGCACGCCAATCACGATTTAGATTTTAAAAGTACTAAATATTGATGTATACAGCAGCAAGTTCCTTATAGCCCAAAACTCGCTATTAATCAACTGCTTTAGTCCGTTCATTTTAGGTTGAGTAGAAATCGTAACCCCTAACCGCTCATAACTCAAAAAGGACTAGAGTAATGAACCTAATCTTTCTACCAAATAGGAAGACTTGGCTAGAGAATAGGTGTGCAAATTGACAGCTCATTTACTCTAGCCCTTTTTGAGTTAACATTTTATTTTATTAAGCGTTATTTCCACATAGCGATTTTGATTAGTTCTTTCTTGTATCGTCCCAGTTTTGGTTTGTTTATTTTGCAAGTTTTACATTATAATTACAGAGGTTAGAAGTTACGATTTCTGCCCAAGCTAGAATGAACGGACTATAGTGGTAAAGAGGCAACACTCGATACACACCAAGAGGAAGAGGCCCATGGGAGCTATAACGGGAGGATTGGATACGGAAAGAAGGAGTGCTTTGTCTACGTGGACAAACTATCACCGTGACAATTTAACCTAATTAACTTTCCTCCTTTGCTAACCCTGAGCTGGTGAAGATACTAAGACAGTCACTGACAATCGGACACGTTTACAAATTACAACAAAAACGAAATTGGTAGCATACAAGTTTTAACCCGACCAATCAGATGAGGCCTATATATTTTCTTATTCAAACTACCGGTACCCCCTGACAATTTAGTTTAACTTGATAGAGGAGCAATTGTACTGTATATATAAGGGGTACGATTTTAACACTTTGATTTTGTAGGAACCTTCATAATTTTGTGACGGAGTCTAGACAGCACCAAAAAATACAAATTGGCTTTATCTGAATACGGACCATTCATTTATTGATTTTGACTACCGGTATGTTATTCTATTTATTTTTTCAAGTATAATTTTAAGAGGGAGGGGAAAAGGGTAACCTATGTACAAATTAGGAAGTACCGGTATAGCCTATTGGTAACTTACAAACATTAAAGTTGAAATATTTACAAGTCATGGCTTTAGTCTTAGATTGTACCTTCATCGTTTTAATTTGTATAGCAGAGTTATTTCATTTTTATAGCGAAGTAAGCTAAGCTACTTTTCATTTAACTTACAAATCAATGCCCGGTAGCTTTGTTAGGCCAGCATAAGACCACCAATTGTATCCGATAATCGGAATCAGTCATTATCTGCAAGAATTTGGTACCCTAGTCTGTTTTCTAGCATTTGGACAATTTATTGACTTTAAAGGTGTTTGTTTATGATTTAAAACTATAAACCCTAAAATAGCGTAAATAATGAGAGTACGGTAACATTGGTCGAATAAAAAACTTTTCTTTAGTATACTGTACTTTGAATCTGATAAGGTGACTCCGAGCCGAGTACCGGATACATGCCTCTGTGTCACACCCCCTTTACGAGTAGTTTGTACGTTGGTGTTCGCTTTCCTTCATATATATTCCGTTGTATAAAGCTCTTACCCTAAGCCGCCTCGTTAGAAAGAGTTAAATTACTGTTACTGGCTTTCCTCTGTACCATACGTGCTGCCTTTCCTCATCTCATACATTATACCTCACTTTAATAAACATTCCTGCTAAATTTTACCCTCACCTTGGGCTCCACATTTTCCCGAGTAGGCCTAGCTACTTAATTAGGCTATATCCCGAAACCACTGTTTCTCATAATTTAATGTTTTTCATAATTTAACCCTTTCAGTTTTATGATGACTTAACCCTTTCAATATTATGATGACTTTCTTTATATCATGATGCCTTAACCCTTTCAGTATTAATGCCTGTCTTCATAATACCGGTATTTAATCTTGTCTAGTATTATGATCACTTTTTTCAAATTTTTCTGCCTAACAATAGATTAGCTTAGCTTTGCAAGGCCAATCAGGAATCAAAAGGGATACAAACTACCCTTCGCTTAATACAAGAAGCGTTGCAAAGCACCGAAGGCCTCCGTCGAACCGCTCTATACCCTTCTCCTGCGTGGTTTCTCTCCTTGTCAATTTTTGAGTGATGGCTGATCCAGTCCAACAACAAGAGTCGGTCGAGCGGTAATAAGCCTCTCATCGGTTTCCCGCCGGATGCAATGAGTGCCTCATTGTAACCAGCATAAAAATAAGAAATACGTCATTGACTACCGAAAGGGCCAGGACGTACGCTATGTAATAAGTCTATGTCATGTCCTTCTTAAGGGGGATTTGTTTTTTCTGGACCCCCTTCTTCATGTTTAGCCCCATTAATTTTGAGATTTTAAGAAGTTTGATCCATTAATTTGCGATTTTAAGACCTTTTGTACCATTAAACCATTTAGCAGTCTATTTTGTCCTGGCGAGCCATAGTGAGACTAATTTAGAAGGAGCCGGCCTTCGGCCGTGCCATTTTACTATCGAAAAATTTACACATTTATCTCAAAGGGGGTCTTAGGGCTATTTTCGTAAGCTTGATGGAGGTGTTTGGACTTCGGAGGAAACTAAAGACAATAATAACTAAATAATTAAATTAACAAATAAAAATGTCCCCTTAATTAGGTATCGCAC
This sequence comes from Paralithodes platypus, assembly GCA_032716605.1. Lineage (NCBI taxonomy): Eukaryota > Metazoa > Arthropoda > Malacostraca > Decapoda > Lithodidae > Paralithodes > Paralithodes platypus. The sequence continues at coordinate 8,572,502 of CM064568.1, forward strand.
AGGCGTTTCTTTCCCTCAATTCTTATTGTCAGCATTGGACTGGCAGCATATGAGGTATACTTTTAAGATAATATTGTCACCTAAATTAATCAACCTTCAGTCAATACTCTGTATTTATTTATATTTTTTCAACTGACGGTAAAATGTCAACTCCACTTCTTGATTACTCAGCTATTAAGACTAATTTGTAACTAAATATATTGATATCATAAACACTTGGCCATAATATAATGCAGACACACAGCAGTTTCATGTTATTCCATTAAGTACGGTACCGGTATCGATAAAATAGCGACTACATTTTTATATTTAAAGTCAGCTAAAAATATATAGCCTATAGGTTCCGATACCAGTGCAAAAGGTCCCAGACATATATACTGCCGGAAAAAGGCTGGCTATAAAAACATTATGATAAAAGCTCTCTGATTTACAAGAGTTTTTTTCCCAGTAACTTTCATCTGACAGTTAATGAAATAAGAGTTTAATTATAATTATGTCCCATATATTAACCTAACTGCAGTCTAGTTACCGATACCAGTGCAAAATATACTCAAAATCTTACCAGAAAATAGTTGCGTACCGGTACTAAACGTTGTGGGAAAAGTGATACGTACCATAACCTACTCTCTTTACTAAAACATAAATAAATATATTAACAAATAAATAGGTAAAGTAGGCTATGGACTATCAGTTTTTCAACTTTGTAGGAGACACTCGTTACAAGTAGCTTAGCCTTTAGTCGCCTTCATACACATAGAAATAAAATAGGCTAATCTGGATTAATCCGTGGATTCTGAAAATACCACAAGACGTACAGTAGCCTAGGCTTGCCAATTCGTACGAGAACTCGATCAAAGTACTACGGTACCGACAAACAATGTGTAGAAGCTCTACAGCTATTTAGTGTTATAATGGATGATACTTAAGGTATATTTTGAAATTAGGGACATGATGTATATGTTCTTTTCATTATGGGTACATATATACTGTATTTTCCGATACAGCGTACTAATTGGTTAGTCTACTCCACTGCTATTCCTGAGACTCCATACTCTTCTGTTACCGTACACGCTCTTATAGTAGCCACGGTAAGCAATATATATATCTTAATTTTATACTCAATCAACTTTAATTAAAAATAAGGAAATTTACCGGTATTAAAAACTATATTACAAAAACTAACTTTATGGCCTTATATCTTATACGAGAGGTCCTTACTAAATATAATCGTCTGGACAGAATCTCGAGAGAGAGCGAGAGCGAGAGCGAGAGCGAGAGCGAGAGCGAGAGAGAGAGAGGGGGGGGTTGTATGGGAGCTATAACAAAGGAGTACAAAGGAGTACAAAGGAGTACAAAGGAAATCAAGCAACAACAGGTCTAGTGACCCTTCTAGGCTGCTTGTCCTCCAAAACACTGAGGATCAAGTGTCCAAACAGTGGTTTAGAGTGGGTAAGGGAACATTGGAAAGGGAACTAATGTCCGTGGCAGGATTAGGAAGTTAGTAGGGGACAGATGGGTTAGTAACTGAGGGGAGGATAAAATAAAGTTATTCATTTACAAACGTAGTCATTTGCGGGTTTGATGCGAGATATTTGTCTAGGCGGAGTTTAAATGAATCAACGGTGCTGCAGTCTATAACGTCTCGGGGAAGCCCATTCCACATGTTGACAACTCGATTGAAGAAGAAATTCTTAGATTCGTGTGAGTTAAAAGATTTACCAATAATTTTGCAACCGTTTCCCTGCGTGTAATTAGATTGGTCGATAGTGAAGTACTTACTACAGTTCATATTGTCGATGCCTTTGATGATTTTGAACACTTGAATTAAGTCACCTTTGAATCTGCGCTGGGTTAAAGGAAATATATTTAATTCTCTAAGACGCTCTTCGTATGGTTTGTTCTTTAGGCTAGGTATCATTTTGGTAACTCTACGTTGAACTCGTCTAGCTTGTTTATATCTTTTTGGTAATAAGGGCACCAGGATTGAACGCAGTATTCCAGAAGAGGGCGGACTAAGGAATTGTAAAGGGTTAGGATAACTTCTTTGAATTTATGCTCAAATGACCTGCCTATAAAGCCAATTATTTTGTTTGCCTTCTTAACAACTTCTGAACATTGTTGACTCGGTTTTAGGTTACTCGATATTGTTACTCCCAGATCGGTTTCTCTGTTTACATTCTTAAGCTGAGTGCCATTCATCGAATAGTTTGCTTTCTCATTTAGGTATCTGATATGTAGTACTTTACATTTATCCGCATTGAAACTCATTTGCCAAATTTGGGCCCAACATGACAATTTATCTAGCAAATTGTCGAATAACAAATAACAAGAGGATTGGGATCGGACAGAAAGGAGCGTTTGGCTGACAAGGGCAAACTATCGCTACATCCTCAAAAAATAAAGTATGAAAAATGTATACGGGACCATTAGATATAGGCCTATAATATTGGTAGGGATCTACTTTTTTATGCTAGTATTAGTAGTAGATGGATTTACCTACTACCATTAATGCCTTGAAATGGGTAGATCATAATGGAAACTTTAAACATCCTTTTCACACCTACATGTTTAGACAGTGTATCGTGATCTTCCCTTACTAACTGTCCTTCCTTCCTAAACCATGAAGGCGGGTGCCCAACTCCGAGAGGAGTTGAAGTAGGGGAGCTATCCCCCCGCCAAAGGCGGCTTTCTAGGGCCTTTCCTAGCTGATGCTGAGAGGATTGGGTTCTAGTCATGTGGTGATGGGCTGGTCTATCAGAGTGAGACCTGAGCGATCTCTGCCATACCCATAGCTTACTCTGACTGTTCCTTTTACTTATATATCTTCTAGATCTCAAGTGACGGCGTCTTTTCCGTGGATCGACCTCCTTACTGCCAACCTAAAAGTTGGCAGATTGGGAGCCAAAGCGTCACATTTTTCCCTTGCCCCTCAACTTTCCCTTCATAATTGCTGAGGGGCACAGGGCCTTGGGTGGGGCTTTGGTTTCCCGGGCGTTTCCGCGCCCTCCTCAGCTCCCTGCCTTAGAGTGGCTTCGGTCACCTGGGTTTTGTTAGTGGTAAGCAGGGAGGGTTTTGTGGGGGTGCTCTATGGCCTTGGCCTTGCTCGGGACCTTGGGGCTGTTCGGCCAGGCAGCCTGGGGAACAACAACAACAACAACTAAACCATGACCCAGTGTACAGAGTCGACTTGCCGGCTCGTACGAGGTGGTCAATTTCTTGTCAACTGAAATAACAGATTCTACAAACCCGTATGTGAAAATAAGTTTCATCTGAGAGGCGGGGGAAGTCTGGTAATTCCAAACAGTATTACAATCAACAAGGGTACAGCTACACTATAAACAGAAAATCAAGGATGTAATCATGCCACATAACCTAAATTCAAGCTAGGTGTACAGTAATGGTAATGATTGACCTTTGATATGTTTATATACAGTGCCGTTCTATCTATCCATTGGCCTAGATAAGTATATGATTACCGATATTTCACTAAATTACCTTATATAATTATATATTTGTAGGCACATTAAATACACCTATCATACTTTCTTTGAAACCATACTGTATTTGCAGTGCAGTGAACAAAATACAATCGCCAGAACAAAAGAATGATATGCTCCACAAACAACAACAATTTAGCGAGTCAGCTGCAACGTGTCCACGGATTAATTGACATATGGCGCCCGTGTAAAAACAATTTTAATAGATCCCAAATGCAATTTTGGAGCCATTATGAAGCACGCGTGGAGCTTTTAGTTGAGGGCGAGCAATAGTCCAGGACATATCAATTTGCTGTAACTAGATACCGTGCATATAAACAAAGGACAATAATTATTAACAAGACTGGGAAATTGGCTGCGTTTAAATGCATGTAAATATCCCACTCCCTCACTCATACTAGGGTTCCTGGGTGTAGGTCTACCTTATTGACTAGGCCTATTGGTATACAGGTAAAGAGATACCGTACGTAGGGCGCGGACTTTGAATTTAGTATTATATGTTGGGTGGATGTGAAGAGGAAGCATTGCATTGAGACTGCTGGATAACATTCAAGTTTGAGCTATAAGAAACATCAATAATTTATTATTACATACCGGTACGCATTTTCCTCTTAATTCTACGAAGAAATGTTGCATCTCTCATGCACTGTTTTAAAGATACTATCATGGTAAACGTAGAGATGATGTTGCATCTATTGTAACATCTCTTCTCATTTTCGCCGAGGTAATAGAGCGTCTGTCAGCCCTCATGACTGCCTATTATCACTACTCCACGTACGGTCTTGAAGTTTTGTTTATCAAAATTCGTTATACCTCAAACCACTCTCTGAAATGCACTTGCTCAGCAGCTCATAGCTTTGCTCAGCTATTCAATCAACAGTTCAACTAATTGTTACAAATATGTCATGAATGAAAGATGCTATTAGGTGTAGATATGAATCATATTTCTAGTACTGGTACCATATTTGTATTTATTTACTTCCTCTATTCTAATATATATATATATATATATATATACAGTATATATTTGAGAGAGAGGGAGAGTGAGGAAACTGATGTATGCCCGAGAGCCAGATTAGCCTATACTGCAACTTTAAAGTCAGCTGATAGGATTCACGTCTAACCAATCATGAACAATGACCAGATGACGTGCATCATATAGGTCCTAGATATCAAGCTATACAACGCTGCGCCCGGCAGATATTCGATATACTTGTTACGTCGTGTATCCTGCTGCCGTTGCAATTTCACAGCAAATATCGTAATTTCGAGCCAGCTGTGCTTCAAATAAGTGGGTGGCTGGGGCTCGTAAGACTAGGGGAGACAACCTTATACAAAAATTGGCTGGATGGGCTCGTCAACCTTGGTTGGCAACCTGTCTAGGGGAATAAACCTTATACAAAATACCGAAGGGCGGGTCGCTTATCGGTGCCCCTTACAGGTGGCGAACTCCATAATAGAGACAATAGATAGAAGTATTAACTGAATGTAGTACACAGTCTAGGGACATAATTCAAGGTCTAAGTTTTCAAAGCTATCCCGACCTGAATTGAACCTTCTCATTATTTTCAAATTTGCATTTCTGAGGTTCTTTTTTCTGTTTGAGAGTTCATATTGGGCCCCGATATATGCCTTAGATTGTACCGGTACACTAGAATATAAACATACAGTCCTGAAAATGTCAAAGCAATCTCGAACTGAATCGAATATATTATTTGTATATAAGTACCGTAACTATAGTATGAACATTTCGGGAATTAATATAGGCCTACTCAGTTCAGGTACCCTAGTCATGCTTTATATCCTCGAGTGCATAGTTGTGGTCATTAATTCTGATTCAATTTGAAGCTTCGAACTGATTAAACAAACCACCGAAATGAAGAAAGAAAAAAAAAAGAGAAAAAAGTAAAGAACTAATGAATTTAGCTGGAGATACAGAAGGTTCGAGTACTTATTGACAGCATTAATAACCGCGACTGTACCTTATGCCTGCCCAATTATTCTACTATAGGTATAGAAATAAATAACATTGAAAACATTTAGTTACAGGCTATTTCCTATTAACCCGTCCGCTGCCGTCAGTATTTCATCGGCTTGATGCAGCCAATGCAGCGAAGTGGGTAGTCACAAATAAAGCTCAAATTAGGCTGACCATTTCAGCTGAGGAATGGGCATGGCAAGTTAGAGGTGACGCATACTTTGGGTATTGGTCAGCCAGAGAGAGGTCAGCCCACATGCTGCTAAACTTGTTTTGATGAAAACCTATTTTCTATTTTTTTGCGAAATTTCTTTTTGTCGGATGTCTATATATGGTACGTCGTTGGCACTGGCTTCATTTAATCGGCTCGACATACCAGTATATATACGTCGTTGGCAGTCAGCGGGTTAAGTCTCTCACGATGTCTTAGATTTATGAAAACTTTGAATATCTGGGCCCTGATGACATAATCACGATTAGTCTTTTGGGGGTTTTCTTAACTGATGGTAAATTGGCAAGTCCCCATCTTACTTACCGGGTACTCATTTAAAAGGAATACGTAGCGTAGCGAATTACCGGTATATTGTTACCGTAGTTATTAACACTTGTCATTATTATGATGCACAGACAGTAGTTTAATATTTTTCCATTATTGTAAGGTGAAACATATATATAACTACCGGATACATGACATCTGTGTATACAATAACAAATGCTCAAATCGACTAAGTATGTTATGCTTATTGAGTTAGTACAATATGGTACCCAAGGTCTTGATGGCACCTGGTACTTCACCGAGACCCGGCATTAATATTTCAATAATTATAATAAACAATGCATATATTGTGAAGCTGTACTCAAAATGTGACTTTCCTATATAATTAAGAACTGAGAGAGAGAGAGAGAGAGAGAGAGAGAGAGAGAGAGAGAGAGAGAGAGAGAGAGAGAGAGAGAGAGAGAGAGAGAGAGAGAGAGAGAGAGAGAGCTATAATCAAACTGCCGTAATTCAATATTGGATAATCAGATTAGGCATATTAGTCAATAAGACGCGCAAGCACGCACACACAAACACGATCTGGGGGGGGGGGGGGATTCTAGCTTGAAGGGTGCTATAGGGAGGCATTTTTTGTTAAGCTGTAAATGGTTCTACTGAGAAAGGATTTAAAAATATGTCATTAATTTCTAAACAATCAAATTCCCTCAATAACAATGTAAAATCTATACCCGGAAATACACTTCTCCCGACTATTTGAAAGGCATCCCTGTAGGAAATACAGAAGCCTAGTCACGATGCTGAGTTTGTTTTAAAAGTTGGACACAGTTAACATTTTATCACAAGTTATAATTCCACTAAATTTACAATGTGGGATTCAGGAAACTTCTCCGGAAGTGTAAATTAAAGCTGCAACAATATACCTAGTACAGTATTTTAGGCTCAAGTTCGCTCAGCCCTAAATTAGCTGGACTAGGCTTAATCGCTTACCGCTAGCTGCCCAGACTAGGCAGACCATGTGGTCCTTGCCCAGTAAAAGCAGAAGGATCTCTCAACAGCTATCACTCCCACCGACATTAAAGGACGGAGAGTTGATATATATATATATATATATATATATATATATATATATATATATATATATATATATATATATATATATATATACCGGTATATACTTTTTTCCGATGTGAATGAAGAAGACAAAAGGCAAAGCTGCCTGTAACAAGTGTCTCCCCCAAAGTTGAAAGAGTGACAGAGCCAAAATCAAGGTACGTTTCAGTCAAAATGTCTGGACACACAGAGCTTTAAGCAGTTTAAGTCATAGGATGAGGGAAATAGATTGAGGGAGAGAGTTCCAAAGCTTGCTTGTTTAGTAGAAGGAAGACTGCGAAAAAAATCCAATCTTGGGTTTGAGGGTTGGACAGAATCAAGATACATAGACTAACTATGTATCTTGGACAGAATAGGGGTGGGAGAGTGTTAAACGGCGGGTGCCCCCCACGCTCCGTAAGGGAGGGGGTATACACTGAGAGAGCTCTGAAGAACATTGATTATTATTATTATTATTATTATTATTATAGCGGTAAAGAGTTAGAGAGATGCGAGATTGTAGGAAATTAGTGAGAGGAGGCGAGTCGAGACGAAATGCTTTTGACTCTACCCTATCGAGAAGTGCGGTATGGGTTAAACCCCCCCCCCCCAATATATATATATATATATATATATATATATATATATATATATATATATATATATTATGTAGTGGTAGCTAAGGTTAGGATACAAAAGAAGTGGGTGAGGAGAGCGGGAGGGAGGCGAGAGGAGGGTGGAATGGTGAGGAGGGTGGAGAGGTTGCAGGAGGAGGAAATCAGGGAGGAGTACAGGAGAGCAGTGGAAAGACGACTAGGTGGGTTCGACCTGGGAATTATGGAGGAAGTGGAGGAGATGAGCAAGGTGTTTAAGGATGAGATCTGTGCAGCATGTGAGGAGGTGTGTGGAGTGAGGAGAAGAGGGAGGGGAGTGAAAGGTACAGCATGGTGGACAGAAGAGGTACGAATAGCTGTGGAAGAAAGAAGAAAGCATATAGAGAGTGGTTGGGTAGCAGAGGGAATGAAGATTCCGAGAGACAGAAACGAGCGAGGTACGTGGAGAGTAAGAGGGTGGTGAAGAGAGTAGTGAAGGAAAGTAAGAGAAGAGTAGATGAGGAATTTGGAAGGAATCTGAGTGTAAAATGGAGGGAGAGTAAGAAACTGTTCTGGAAAGAAGTCAAGAAAGTTAGGGAAGGTAGCAAGGGAAACAGTAAGGGTGTGAAAGATAAGAATGGGAGAATGCTAGCCGAGAAGCAAGAGAGAGTCGAAAGATGGAGGGAGTACTTCAGTGAGTTGCTAAATGAAAGGAATGAAGAGCCAGCAAACATAGCTGGATATGGTATGGGAGGGAGAAGAAGAGAAGTAGTGGAGGAGGAGGTGGGGATCAGGAGGTCAGAAGTGTGGGAAGCCATGAAAAGAGTGAAGTTGGGGAAAGCACCAGGAACAGATGGAGTGTGTGGGGAAATGTTGAGGTATGGTGGTGAGATAGTGATAGATGGGTATGGAAAATGTGCAAACTAGCATGGGAGAAGGGGAGTGCACCCGATGACTGGAAGACTGGCATAATAGTCCCCCTATATAAGGGCAAAGGGGAAAGAGGAGTGTGTGGTAACCACCGAGGAATATGTCTTCTAAGCGTAGTAGGGAAGGTATACAGTAGGGTAGTGATTGAGAGAGTGAGAGTGAGAACGGAGAAATGGATAGGCGACGAGCAGGGAGGTTTTAGGAAGGGAAGAGGATGTGTAGATCAGATTTTTACCCTGAATTGTGTTGTGGAGAAGTATCTGGAGAAGAAACAAAAGGTGTATGTTGCCTTTATGGACTTGGAGAAGGCCTATGACAGAGTGGATAGAGAAGGTTTGTGGAAAGTACTTAGAATATACGGAGTAGAGGGCAAGTTGCTGAAAGCAGTGAAGAGCATGTATGAGGGTGCAAAGGCGGCAGTACGTGTGGAGAGTGAGCAGAGCGAGTTCTTTGACCTGAATGTTGGTTTGAAACAGGGGTGTGTGATGTCCCCGTGGTTGTTTACTGTATATATGGATGGAGTTATGAAAGAAATACTATCAAGAGCAGTGGATGTTGGTGTATCGCTGAAAAGGGAGGGAATTGAGTGGAAGCTACCTATACTGCTGTTTGCGGATGATACAGTTCTGATGAGTGATAATGAATGGGAGTTGCAGGGTCTGGTAAATGAGTTTGGAACAGTGTGCGAAAACGGAATTTGATGGTAATACGGGGAAGAGCAAGGTTATGGTCTTCGAAAGGGGTGAAGTCACAGAGTGTGAGGTGAAGCTGAACGGTCAGGCTATGGAGATCGTCAACTCTTTTAAGTATCTGGGCAGTGTGTTGAGTAAAGATGGGACTATGGATGAAGAGGTGCGGGAGAGGGTACAACAGGGGAAGAGGGTTGTAGGAACGCTAAAAGCAGTAACAAGAAATAGGGTGGTCAGTATGGAAGTGAAGAAGTCCTTGCATGACAGTGTGGTAATCCCGACACTGACTTACGGAAGCGAAGCATGGACGTTGGTTGAGAGACTCAGACCAAGAGTGAGAGCAGTGGAAATTAATTACTTAAGGAGTGCGTGCGGAGTTACATGGAGGGATAGACAGACTAATGAGGAAGTAAGAAGGAGGTGTGGTGTGGAGGTAGATGTGCTGGAAAGTGTGAAAAGGAACAACTTGAGATGGTTCGGCCATATGGAACGTATGGAAAGCGAGAGAATGACTAAGAGGGTGTATGAGAGCGAGGTGGAGGGACAGAGGGGGAGAGTTAGACCGAATATGAGGTGGAAGGATGGAGTGAGGAAGTACATGAACGAAGGTGGTGCTGGTTGGGGGGAGGGGCGTCGACTGACTGGGGACAGAGGTGCATGGGGGCGGTTCGTTCGTGGCCACCCCTTCGGGGATCACGGCGTCAGGCAATAGATAGATAGATAGATAGATATATATATATATATATATATATATATATATATATATATATAGATACCGGTATAGGCTATATTTTGTTTTTTCCATTTTAACTAGCATCACGTGTATCATAATGAGAGAGTAAGAGTGGGGAAGGGCAAGGTAGGGGGGGGGGGGAGAGAGAGAGAGCTTGCAACGTACGGTAATCAAATACCGGTACTGGAAATATAGGCCTATATGTAAGTAGGAGCAAGAACCCATCGTCTTAGGCCACATAATGAAATAAATACCGGTACCATAACTTACTATTCTTTGCATAAGTATTCTATATTCTATTGATTAATCAGTGTATAATTATCCCTTCAACCAGCTCAAACTGTAATGAGTAAGCTACCTTTCACGTTTAGTATGATTTATCACCCTCACTCCATCTATCTATCTATCCTCCCCTTCCCCGACTATCTCTCTCTGTTCTGCACTTTTACCTTGAAAATAAATTAATATTTACTCCATGACCACCCTCAAACAAGCCCAGTTATTCAGAGAATATTCCACATGGTACCGGTAGGCTATTTATTCTCAGCACGCTCTCGTTAAAAATATATATACTGGTCTTATGTAGTCCTCCTCCAATGGTATTTACACTCTAAAGACACAAATCATATCCCAATATCAACACTCGAAAAGCAAAAACAGACCTCCAAAATTCAAATATTCGTCAAAGAACTAATGAGAAGATTCGCTTCAATTTGGGATAGACAAGCCTTGAAAATCTAACTATTTTTTTTTTTTTTTTTTTTAGTATAAAAGCTCGTTTACACAATCAGTTTCGGAACATGGTGTCGAAGCATGAACGATAGAGGACTTAAAAACTGGTCGTGTAGACAGGCACACTGCACCACCTACCCTGGTCGAGCAGGATAATCAGTGTGATAAAACATTTTGTGTGGGCGCCTGTAGGTGGCTGCAACACACGCAGGCCAGTGTAAGTCATCAACTCTTTCAATACCATACCTCATTTAATATTTTGTTCTGGTTCACATTAGACGGTTTTATTCCATTTAGGCATGATCTGTTGTACCAAAATGTTAATTGAAATAATTGCAGTTTTTTATTTCTCGAGTTCCTTCCTAATCTAGAAAAACCATCTAGTTGTAGACGGGTAATATAAGGCATAGGCTAATCAGGCAAATAACAAAATCAAGGTATCACGAACATACTGTGCCACTATTCAAAACAACAACAAATATAAAACCTGGTGATATTCACGCTTTAGATGGAATAAAATTTATACATAACCAATTAAAATTCCCAAATGTTATTGAATTTACTACTGCGTCACTCTATTAACACTCGGTATAAAGATAATTTGAGGCCTTCCCGACCTCATAGCGAATTAAGCAAAATATTTATAACTTACGCAGGTAACACACTGTGGAAATAACCTACCTTCATAAAAAACTATAACCGACAAAATAACCTTCAAAATCAATGCTAAGAAGTACCTACTAAATCACTACCGGTACTAATTTTGTTCACTCATTAATACCCAATTATGTATTGTTAGTGAATACAGTATTATAAGAGTGCTATAGTTATGCACTTTACTATAGGCTACCTAGTTAGTCAGTCAATAGTATAATATTGAATTTCAGGTTCATATGCCAATGAATCTGATATAATGAGATCAAACATTGTTAATACTGTATTACTGTATTATGTATTGTATATTGTATTGTGTATCATTGTATTTATTACTAATAATATGTCTTGTAGAACATACTATTAGAGCCCTTAAAAATCAATATGATTAATGGGCTCAGCCAGTAATAATTATGATTTGAGTAATTGTAAACAAATAAAATAATATTGAGCTAAATAAACTGATTTGTTTGTTATTAAACATAGTATACTCGTAGTGAAAGGGTTAACCCACTTCAGGCAACTGTAGAAAATCGGTGCTCCTTTTGTCCCATATTTCAGGCGCTTTGTTTGAAGACGTGTACATAGTTTACATTATACAAATAAGCATCTAGTATAGGCAGTACAAGGAGTTGAAACGGGTGGTATCATCCGTGATAACTGGAGCCAGCACACACGACGTTTGTGAGCTCAATTGATTCTAACACTAAATAGCACCTGGTGTGAACTGTTCTGTCAAATCTTGTCTCACCATATAATTTAGAACAATACACGGAAATTCAAATTTTATATTTGCCATAATTCTAAAAACAACGGAATATCATAAATACTGTGTTTAGTCCCTCCTGTTTTTGCTTGGAGACTTGAAAATATCATTAGAGATGTAAGGCAAGATATGACAGCAATTGGACAATAGTTAGTGAGTTGAGAGCGGTCACCCTTCTTTGGGACAGTGTGAATGAGAGCAAACTTCCAACAAGAAGGAAAGACGTTAGAGGAAAGGCAGAGATGAAAAAGTTTGCTTAAGTAGGGAGTCATCATGGAAGTACAGTTGTTGAGTACAACAGGAGGAACACCATCCGGTTCGTACGCCTTCTTAAAATTAAGCCAAGAGAGGGCAGAAAGTACATCCTAAATGTTTTAATTCTTTTAATTTTTATGTGCGTAATATATGGAATGGTGGTGCTCAAGTTTCCCCTACCAAGGTTATGACATAAGTGGCCTCTACAGCAGACGGGACAATTAAATGGCAATACTCTGGTTAGGCTATAGCCACCCCTGAGTAGCCTTCCAAACAGAAAGAATATGCGGTCTGTTGACAGGTCTATACCTACCATACATTTCAGGCATTGAATGCAGTTGTGTACTATAGATTTAAATACCGGTAATTCATAACCATAGAAAATAGATTAATAGTATTAATGGGTTATTCTCGTCGGCACGAGGAGAGTGGCTGAGGTAGTGAAGGCTGCCATAATTTGGACATGAAATGATAAAACTCCACATCTGCTGAATGTGGACATTCCTTTGACTGTCCAACTATACGGTAGGCTATACCGAAAGGTACATAGTTATTTATTACGTAATGCACAATGTATGATTATACAGAACACTAGCACATTTTCGAGAAGTAGTTGGGTTGTAAATGGGAAAAGATCCATACGAGAAGACCCATAACGTCGCTTAACGGGGTATCATTCTTCAGCAAAAAATGGAGCTACCGCCAATCTCCAGCACAAATATCACCATTTGATGGAGCTAGGATGCTTCCCGCACTGGGTGGGAAGCTCCATTTTTTGATGGAGGTAGATTGTCAGCCTCTTTACAGCTCGCATTTAATCTCATTGATATCTCGAGTATATGACGTCGAAAAATATATTTGATAATTATCGCGAATAGACTCGCAGCGTTATTATACATAATTTATTAGGGAAAGTGAAGTTCTATGGAATCCTTATAATATACTCTCATAGATTCCGTTGTGGTAGAATAGTTTTGATAAGTTTTGTAACTCTATTTTGTCGATATAAATAGTCCCGCGCGTAAACAAACTCAGTCCCGCAATCTTGAGAGCTCTGCTACGGACGTGTTCGAAATGGAGTACACTCGCTACGGTAGAGTGTTATGTTCTACAAAGATGTTACTGTATGTCTAATATATGAACCCACAGTAGCTGGCATGCAACTTGCAAGGGCTAGTGTTGTATCCCACGTACTGGGTCTAGGGCACTCTAGGGTTAGGTTAGGTTGTTTGGTTAGGTTAATATACTAGGTCTCGGAAACAAGATTCGTAGTTGCGGTAGTATTTACATCAAAACTATAGTTAACTATCAAAACTATTCTCCCACAGTGGAATCTATGTGAGTATATTATAAGGATTCCATAGAGCTTCACTTTCCCTAATAAATTATGTATAATAAGGCTGCAAGTCTTTTCAAAAAAATTACCCTAAAATAGCTACACCACTTCCAGCTAAATAACCACTTCCTATACATACGCCACGGCGATTGGTATGAAACGAAAACATTCGGTTGTGTAGCAGGAGGAACTGTTTTTCAGATGCCTATTTACTAAGAATCATTGAACAATATATTTAACCTAGCCTAACCTAACCTAGTATATTAGTGGACTATTTATAAATGTAAAAGGTAAAAATATATTGTAACATTACCAAATTATTGAGATAAATACAGGTCTACCCGCATACACAGGATTATAGCCTACCAAGCATTCTACAACCTCCGAAAAGTTCAAAATATTTTCCGGTTCAATGTTATTTTAATACCACGAATTTTGTTGATATATTTGAAGATAAATAGTGAATCTATATGCTCTAAAGATCATAAGAAAATTTGTTTTAACCCTCGGCAAAACCTAATAAAAAAGTATGGTACTAAAATGTCTTTTTCGTAACAAGGTTGTCAATACGGTACTTTCAGTCATCGATAGCTGTAAAGATCATATGAAAATGTGTTAAACCCTCGGAAAGACCTAATATAAAAGTATGGTATTAAAATTTAATTTTCGTAACAACGTTGTCAATACGGTACTTTCCCGTTATCAATGTACAATCAAGCTGAAAATTGCAGAGTAAACATCATAGACTTCATCGACTTTTCTTTCACATTCGTATAATCAACAGCCATTTTTTTATTTTTTTATTAAGGGAGCACTCAACCAGCGGAGGTGTGGGGGCGGCAGCCCCCACCCTTAATACTAGGTTAGGTTAGGTTAGGTTAGGTTAGGTAAGGTTGTTAGGTTAGGCTAATGTCTTTTCAAATCACTATTGGGGGGGGTGTCTTAACATTGATCGATAGGCCTAATGGGGAAAATAGGTTTTCCCGAGATTTCTAATTAATTACAAATACTATATATTGATGCAAATGACCTATTTTGTTGATAAAAAAACACTCGGAAAATTCGTGGTATTAAAATCAACATTTTCCATATTTCCTCATATATGCTCCAAATATAAAACATAATCACGCAAACTTGTAGATCGAGTCATATTGAAATATAATTGTCGATATAAATCCACATTACTCTAAATTATTGGTGAAACAGCACAATATAAACGATCGTTTAGTGCCGAGCTAACGACAGGGGTATAGCCTATATTTTGCGAAAAACTTCCTCATAGCTACTTATATAAGCTTCACACGCAAAACATAGCAACATTAACGTATAGATTGGGTCCTATTACACAAAGTTTGTCAATATCAATCCATATTATTCTACAGTTTAAGTGAAACCACTGTTCTATAGCCTACGCCATGGCGATTGGTATGAATCGAAAAAGTTCAAAATATAAATTTCCTCATATAAGCTTCAAATTTAAAAACAATTACACCAACGTAGATTGAGTCATATTGCATTATAATTGTAGATGTAAATTCATATTACTATACATTACAGCATAGGTGAAACGGACCAATATAGGCTAAGGTCGGATGTTGTTATTGTTGTGTCGGAGACTCACGCAGCCAGGACGCTTGGCGTGTGTGATAGGATTTGCCGGCGCTACTGACTGGAAACGGGAGATTGGAGAATGACGAGAATTTGGCCCAGTGTGATGCCCGCTTTAGACAGACCGGTACCGGTACTTTACAACTCGACAACCCGAGATCTCTTTGTAGCCTTGGTAGGGAGAATTCCTTTCTGCCTAGTTATACCGTACACTACGTACCGGTAATATGTTTATTTTCCCTTCGTCTCTATCAACTGTATGTTAACCCTTCCACGCACATATGACGCAGAGGTTACCAGATTAGCAATAAGAAAAAGAGTTTTCTCACTCTTATAAATTACCTCTCCAAAATTAGTTTTCTGCCCACAGCTAACTCAAAGACAACTGCAGAGGTTGAAGTAACTAAACTAAAGGTTTCTAAATATGCCTACCCCTGATGGTAACAAAGGCTTTAAAGTATCCCTAATAGGCTCAAAATCGCGTCATATGTCGGAGAGGGTTAATAAATCCCTGTTCTCATTATCGAATATTAAATCCCATATTAAATTTGATCTGTCTTCCTTCACATTGGTCTAATTATACTGTAGGCTATTCATTCTTGCTTATGTTCAAGTTGCGGTACAGAACTTAACCCTTTTAGTATACGAGGACGCATTTCTTCCGACGCTTGAGTCGGCGGCGTAAAGAGGACTACGAGAGGGTACTCAGTGCTATTAAGTCAGCCCTCCCCAGCTCACCAGATGTTGATGAAATTGTGTGCGACTTTGAGGCAGCAATTTGGCAATCTATCCGCTCGATACTACCAGGTACTCATATTCACGGCTGTTCCTTCATTGGTGCCAGGCAGTGTACAGACAGGTTGGGATCTTCGGACTTCAGACTACATACCACCAAAAGGGATCAATATATAAACTAATCAAACAATTACTGGCTCTGCATTATCTACCAAGACGTCATATCTCCGATGCCTTTGAGTGCCTTATGTCTCAGACAAATAACTGCGAAAAACTTGTCTCCCTTTTTAAATATGTAGATTCAACATGGCTGAGGTCCACACTGTGGACTGTAGAACACTGGTCGAGCTATAAACGCTTAGTACGGACAAATAACTATTGCGAGGGCTGGCACCGGCGTCTTAATGGACGCTGTGGACGAGAAAATATGCAACTGTACATCCTCATCCCCCCCATTTGTTGAAAGAGGCACAATTCGTGACCTTACAACTACAATTAGTTTCAGAACATGCACTATCTTCTCAAAGAAAAGCCAGCAGGGGCAAGCAACGACGACTACATGAGCTGTGGCAGCTATATGAAGACAGCTATTACAACAGCCAAATGTTTAAGTTCTTGTATTTCTATGGTACCATTTTAAATTCTAAAATATGACAATGCTTAGCCTATGACTTATGACATATATGATATATATATTTTAATTTTACATAACTTGAGTACTACCGTACTTCCATGATAATGATATAATCTTATTTTATTTTGCAAGCCATATATTAATTTGACATAACTTGAGTACTAGCCTACCGTACTTCCATGAAAATGATAATTTTATCTTATGTTTCAAGCCATATATTAATTTTACAGTACTTTAGTACCACCGTAAGACTTCTATGAAAATTATATAATTTAATCCTATGTTGCAAGCCAAGTCTGCCATAGGACCATATTATATATTAATTTTAGAGGACTTTAGTACTACCGTACTTCTATGAATATTATATAATTTTATCCTATGTTACAAGCCAAGTCTGCCATAGGACCATACTGTAATTTTACAGGACTTCAGTACTACCGTACTGCCATGATAATGATAGATTGGGACAGTGGATTTAGGCTTCCAGGGACACCCCTTTAAAAAAAAACGGGCCACATTGCCTACCTCTATTGGTGGTCCGGAAATGGCAACTGGCTCAGGCCCAATCCCCACTTTTCCTATTTGTATTTTCCATGTTACTCTATTTTATTATTTTGTGTTTGTTTTTATTTTCTTGGGGGTGGCCGACTCCAAGACAGAGCAAGAACAGGGAAATCACAAAACACAAGACAGAACAGTATATAATATTATAGAAAAGAGGAGGGGCCGTTTTCAAGGTTATTGGTACGAGTTGACTAGGGTAGTGAGTACGAGTTGACTCGTTCCGCTAGGTACGAGTTGGCAAGGTACGAGTTGTCCAGCACCCTTGTGCAAGCAGTGTGCGGAGTGTTACTAGGCTATCACTATTAGGCCTACCTATAATTCTTTCATGTCCGCCTAGCGGCTTAGCCTATGCGTTGCAGTTATCAACTCCTGTACCGGCGACGTCTTTTTAATTTTGTTCTATTTTTAGACGATTTTGTGCAGTTTAAGAAGGATATGTCGTAGTAAAACGGATTAAGTGAGATAGTTCGAAGCCTGTTAATTGCTGGAGGCCCATTTTAAACCGAATATAGTCGTCTAATAGTAGCCAGAATAGTTATAAAGACGTAGCCGGTACAAAAGAGGTTAAATAAGGCTAAAATAGTACTGAAAGTTTGCAAAAGTTATCCTACTCGAGAAGTACAGTTGCATTCAGTTATCTAATCTGTCATTACGGTAACAGGTATAGTGTGAAGGTGTATAAATGGTCTAAATTCACCTGTTTGTCTGCATTTAACCCTTTGAGAGTTTGAGTACCAGCGACGTGTCATAATTATATTCTAGCTGTATTTAGACGATCTTGTGAAGCTAAGGAAGGATCAGCGGGAGTTAAAAGGGTTGGTTGAGATAGTTTGAAGCCTTATTATTGCTAGAGGACCTAAGTAAAATCGTCTAATAGTTGTCACAAATTAAAGAAAAGGACGTCACTGGCAACTCTCGGCCTGCAAAGCTACGGTACGCTCCCATTTAAAATTTGTCTTTTACCCAAACGTAAAAATACAATTATTAATTATATCCCAGATGCTTCAAAAGTTGGGTTAAAGGTATACACTATTCCAATGGGTGTATACGTATTATGGCTCACTACTGTACAAGTAGGGTATACTGAACCTCTTATTACGGGTTTGAAGCATAAATGATAACCCCTTTACTATACACCCTAACTCATGATGTGGCTTTAATACCGAGTGAAATATATTCACATAAGTAATACGCAAGTTATTAATGTAAAGGAAAGCGAAATGCAGGAACCAAAGAATCCATTAAAGAAGTAGAAAACCACCTACAAACCTTGCTGCTGCGATGGCTTGGGTTGAATCCTGCCTTCTCTCTTCGTCTATTATGCCTCCACTAAACTAGTCCTCGTAATTATAATCCTCCCAAGCGTTTGTCTCATCCATGTCACCACACACACGCGCGTACCGCCGATAATACCGCCGCAAACAACGAAAACCACGATAATACACAAGCATAACTACACCTCGACTTTCCCGCGTGGTCGGAGAGGGAGAGGCCAGTGTTACCACGTCTATCCCATATGCTGCGCAATAAATACCAAAAGACGCTAGATAGTCGAAATGCTTCTTATCACAATAAACGGTAAAAATTATAAATAAAATATAACTCCTAAATGCTCCATATATTCATAAGAATACTATACTTCATGTCTCAATCTATTAATATTAAGTCACAAGATAGGAATACATATATCTTGGAGCTAGCGGTGAACACGCTAGGTTGGCAATTCTGCTGCACGATGGCTGGGTGGGCGGAGCTTAGTGTCTGACGCAACAGCCTTCTATAGGGAGTCTTTACCGCGGCATTTAAACAATTAAAGCCCCACCATAACCTATTTAAAACAGTGATATGGTTAGGAATTTTAACTACTCTCACTTACGCAAATCATTATTTTATCACCATAATAGGGAAAATTAGACATTAAAAGTGAATATATAAATTAATTTAAGAATGTTTTGTAAAGTAAACCACCGAAGGCAAAATTGCTAATCTTGAACATGGGATGAAGCTCACTGGTTATGTCCCACACTAATAGTGACACAGGGAAGGGATGACAAACCCCAAACCCCTTCCCAATAATTAATACTACCCTCCAAAGACATACTGTATACCCACCCCTACCCTCACAGTTTTTGCTACCCAAACCACATGCTAGTATTATGTAACAATAAAGAACTCTATAGGGACACTGGCGCAGGTATTGTTTTTATAAGTACCTCCCGCAGTGTTCGTTTGTCATACAGTGTTGCCATGTTTACAGCTGGTCAACATAAGTCATGCCAGTTATCAATTAAGTTTCACTTGTTCTACATTGTATTATTGATTGCTAGATGTTGATTTGTCATGTATTATGCGTTATGTATTATATTTTACCTATTTACTATTCTCCTAGGATTTTTTGCTTGCTCGAGACAAGGTGAACAGGCTTGATATTGCACACCAGCAAACGACGTTTCTTACACCGTCAGCTGTTTTAAGATGTATTGTTCCACCAAAGCATTTCTTGAGAAATGGAAACTCGTAGATTGCTAATATATTTTATTAATCTAAACTTTTTGGCGTGCAGACTATGTGGGTTTATAATATAGGTTAGGTAAAGCTATAGTAGCCTAGGGCACGTTAGAGTTGGTTATATTATAATGCATTAGCTTAGACTAGGCTAGCTTATGAGATTATAGGTTATATCAGGTTAGGTTAAGCTAAGGCTAGGCTAAGATTATTTTCTGTTAGGCTAAACTGGGTATTTGCTATGTTGTGCTTGGCTAAGTTGTGTTAGAATATGTTATATAAGTTATTCAAATGGGAAATTAGTTCGCAATGTCTGCCGCCGAAGACCTGAAGCGCACGGTATTGTTTTCACTGGTGTAGGCCTACAGTATGTGTGTGTACAAGCATTGGCGGGTTCATGCGTAGGCTATACATTTTATATTTGCAGCTGTATGTGTACGGTCGCACTAATAAGTCATGTCCCAGATGTCATTACGTTTGGCTTGCTCTGTGCTGTATTAATGTCTCTCAGATGTTGAATAGGGTGGATAAGTGTAGGCACATGTTTTTATATTTCACTCGATATGAAGAAATTAAGTTTTAGATAGGCTATTGCCGATACCAATTATTGATCAAAATTTACTTGGTGCCGAGACATCACGTATTAGGCCGACTGTACAAGCATTGACGGGTTCATGTGTATACATTTCATATTTGCAGGTATATGTGCACAAGTAGACTGAACCGACAGTTTAAGTGTACGGTGTACACACACACATTTAAAATACTTAGATACAAGTGGTTTACATTAGGTTAGGCTAAGTAAGCTAGGCTAGTTCAAGTGTACACACACATTTAAAATACTTAGATACAAGTGGTTTACATTAGGTTAGGCTAAGTAGGCTAGGCTAGTTCAAGTGTACATTGTAGGCTATATATTATAGAAAAGAGGAGGGGCCGTTTTCAAGGTTATTGGCACGAGTTGACTAGGGTAGTGAGTACGAGTGGACTCGTTCCGCTAGGTACGAGTTGGCAAGGTACGAGTTGTCCAGCACCCTTATTTGTTTTTTTTTGTTTTCCTATATTCCAACTTACTTCCTCTCGGGTATAGGCTGAGAGCCTTAACATTCACCGCTTTACAATGAACAGTGAAGCCTGTGAGGTCTTGTTCCAGTCTGGTGGGTGGGGGCTGCCGTCCCCACACCCGCGCTGGTTGGGTAAAACGGTATAAATCCAGTTGGGGTGGAGTGAGTAACCGTAGACTTTTGTAAGGGGTCAGAGGGGGGCGGAATGCCCTTTTAATCCATTTCCGCATATTGCCACCTATACTACATCACTTACCTCGGCGTACCTTCCTGTTAAATACAATAATAAATGGTAAGATTTTACGGTTTGACAGTTACAAGCCCCATCGATGTTTGTGTAGCCTATAGGTATGTTATATAATAGTCTTCAGTCCTATATATGTCCTTCCCGTCGAAAATGTATTATAAGGGAGATATAGGGTAAAACACAGTCTTGTCTGCATAATGACAAGTCCTGTTTTACGGGATTTCTGCTTTATAGATTTTTTTTCCCCTCCTACCTTACTCGGGGGACCTTACAGTTGCGCGATCCAGTGCTGCTTTGGAAATAGCGTACATTTCAGGTTAGTCTCTATCCACGTATTACTTTTAAGTTAGGTTAGGTTAGGTTTCTTAGTTAGGTAAAACAACACTGTATATCAAAGAAAAATGCAAAAAAAAAAAAACACACATTCTAAAACTCGTGACTATCACACCGTATCAATTTACCTAATAAATTGTTTAGCTCGTATAGGTGCAATTATAGAATAATTCCCAACATATATTGAAGCATATAGGCTATTACTGTACATATCATTGATTTAGGCCTATTTTAGGCTTCGCACTTTAATGAAGCATTCAAAGAAAGGATACATTGTCGAATATAGCCTACGTCGCAAAAATACTTTATAGCTAACCGGTACCGTATATAGGCTAGCTTACTGTATATATATATATATATATATATATATATATATATATATATATATATATATATATATATATATATATATATATATATATATATATATATATATATATACAGTATATATATATATATATATATATATATATATACAGTATATATATATATATATATATATATATATATATATATATATATATATATATACATATATATATATATATATATATATATATATACAGTGTATATATATATATATATATATATATATATATATATATATATATATATATATATATATATATTATAGGCTACAGTATATATGTGTGACGAAACCTCTTTGTAGCAATCAACTGGGTAGCGAACCAGATTCTAGGCTAGTAGGTAGCGAAATCTCTACCCGCGAACCCTCCAGGTGGCGAAACCTCTGGATACCAAGCAAATACTTTTCTTTATTCATGGTAACAGAAGCATTTGCTTCGATATGTAAGAGAAAGCATTTGCTAGGGGGCAGAGGGAGGAGAAGGGATGGCAAATGAAGGAGCAGGAGATTCAATACAGGGGGGAAAGGGTAGAGGAAAAAAGAGGGAGATAGGGGGGGATAGGCTTGGAAGAAAGGAGATTATAGACAGTAGTGCGAAGAATAGGGGAAAAAAATGGGAGTGGAGGAGAAGTAAAGGAAACAAATAAGGAGCCAGGGGGAGTAGAAGAGGAAAGGAATGGGGGGGGGGGGAGAAAGGAATGTAGGAGGAAAAAGAAACAAGAATTCCATGGAAAGGATATGGGGGAAATAATAATTGGGTGTGTGAATGTTAATGGATGGAGGCCGGGAATGATGGAGGAAATAGAGAGAGAAGCAGAGGAAGGAAGGTTGAATATTTGTGGAATAGTAGAAACAAAATTGAAGGGGAAGATAGAATGGGGAGGGGAGAAGTATGAAGTAATAGGGAAAGGAAGAGAGAAAACAAAGACAAAGGGTGGAGGAGTCGCAGTGGTGGTAGAAAAAGAAAAATGGGAAGTTGAACAGGTGAACTTGGGGGAAGGGGAAGACCAGGAGGACATACTAGTAGTGAGGGTGGAAGGGAAAGGGGAAATGAAAAGAGCTAAATTTATGCTGATTATATGCTATATGACGGTAGAGGGAGGGCTGAGAGAGAGGGAGGAAAATCCGAGAAAATACGAAGTAATAAGGGCTGTGATGAGAGGAAACGAAGATGAAATCATAATAATGGGGGATATGAATGCTCACACAGGAATCTTAGGGGAACAAATCAATAGGAATGGGAAGTTATTGTTAGATCTATGCGAGGATGAGCAGTTAGAAAATTTGAATATGGTAGAGGCGGAGGGGAAAGTAACATGGAGAGGAAGAGAAGGGAGGAGGTCAGCTATTGATTATATATTAGTGAACAGGAAAGCAGGAGAGAGGGTAGTAGATGAAGAAAGAAACTGAAATAAACAGTGACCATAACCTGCTGAAACTAAGATACAGCATAAAGTCTCACAAGAAGATAGAGAAGTGTAGAGAGGCTAGTAAGCCAGAAAGATGGAAAATGAAGGAGGCGGAGTGGGGGAGGTTTAGGGAGGGAATATGGATATAGATGAAGTGGGGGGAGGGAGTGCAATGCAAATTGATAAGTGGATAGAGAGGGAAATAAATAAGGTAGCAGAGAGAGTGTTAGGTAGGAGAAAATAGGGAGGAAAGGTAGAGGAATGAAAGGGTGGTGGAATAGACATTAAGGAGGCGAGGAAGAAGAGGAAAGAGAGGAATAGGATTAGGAAAGAGTTGGAGAAGGGGAAAAAGAGAGGGGAAAATAATTATAAGTGAGGAGGAAATTCGAATAGCAAGGGAAGAATACGAGAGGGAAAGGAAAAACACAAAAAACTTAATAAGAGGAGCAATAGAGAAGCATGAACAGAAAGAAATTGACAGGATAAAAGAGAAGGGGGACAAAGGAAAAGCTGAGTGGTATAGATGGCTAAAAAGAGAAAAAAGGAGGGAAAAGGTAGTAGTGGAGCTGAATGTAGGTGGGGAAAAAGTTAGGGATGTATATAAATAAAATTGGAGAGGAAATAAAAAGATAATGGGAAGAAGTGGGAGGGGTAAATGACCAAATAAGAGTAGGGCAATGGAATATTGAACTAAATGAGGAAGAAATAGATGAAAATATGAATGAGATGGTGAGTGAGGAGATTAGGAGGAGTGTGAAGAAGCTGAAGAGAAACAAAGCGGCAGGGCCGGATGGGATAACAGCAGAGATGTATATTGAAGGAGGGGAGATGATAGTTAGGATGTTAAAGAAGCTATTTGATAAAATATGGGAGGAGGAAGAAATACCAGCAAGATGGAAAGAAGAAAGGGTCACATTGATTTACAAAGGAGGAGCAAAAATGTGCACGAAATGGGGAGTTATAGACCAATAACGGTAATAAACATAATAAATAAGATATTTATGGGATACTAAAGGAGAGGGTAGGAGAGTATGTAGAAGAAAGGATCCTACTTAGTGAAGAGCAAAATGGGTTTAGGAAGGGGAGAAGAGGAACAGACAATATATTTATATTAGATGAGATTATAGAGAAAAAGGCAAAGCAAGGGAAATGTGTGTTTATAGTGTGTTTGGATGTGGAGAAGGCATATGATAAGATTAGTAGGGGAGTTGCAGAAGCAGTGATGGAGAAACTAGGAGTGAGTAGGAAGATAAGGAACATGATAATGAATATGTATGAAGGGGCGGAGACAGAGATTGTGTGGAAAAATATTGCAGTGAAAGGAATCAGAAGGAAAGGGTTAAGGCAGGGATGTAACCTGTCACCACTAATGTTTGCAATGTGCATGGAGGAGTTGGTGAGGAGAATTAAGAGTAAGGGACAAGGAGTGAAAATAGGGCAGTATAGGCTAGCAATTCTGACGTTTGCTGATGATGTGTTGATAGCAGAGACAGAGGAAGATATGGGGGAAATGTTACAGGAGACGGAAAGGTTTGGCAGAGACCTAGAAATGAAGTTCAGTGTAGAGAAAAGCAGTATGATAGTAATAAATGGACCAGAGGCAGTAGAAATGAGGATAGGAGGGGAAAGAATAGAAACAAGGGAGGAAGTGAAGTATTTAGGGGTATGGATAGGGAGGGAAGGGCGACAAAGGACAATGAATGAGAAAATCATGAAGGTGGAGCAGTGTAGTGGGAAACTGTGGAATGTGGCAAAAACCAGAGTAAATAAATATAAAATAGTAAGAGAGGTGTGGAAGGACTTTGAAGTGCCGAGAATAATGTACGGGATGGATGTGAGAGGAAGTACAGGGGGAGAAATAAATAGACTGGAGACGGGACAAAATAAAATAGGAAGAATGGGGTTAGGAGCAAGAAGGTGGACAGCAAAATTATGAAGCAGTGAGAGGGGAGATGGGATGGAGTACGTTTGAGGAAAGAGTGGTGAAGGCAAAGTTGAGGTACAAGAGTAGGTTGGAGATGGAGGATAATAGGTGGCCAAGGAGAGTGAATGAATGGGGGGAGGGGAAGAGTAGATGGGCAAACGAGTGTAAGAGAAAACTGAAAAAAATAGGAGTGAAACAAAGAAGGGTGGGAGAGGAGTGGAGAGATGTAGGGAGTAATGCAGGACTAGGTCAGGGAAGGAG
The DNA here is from genome assembly GCA_032716605.1 of Paralithodes platypus. Lineage (NCBI taxonomy): Eukaryota > Metazoa > Arthropoda > Malacostraca > Decapoda > Lithodidae > Paralithodes > Paralithodes platypus. The sequence goes on from CM064568.1 coordinate 8,597,901, forward strand.
ACTAGAGAAAGAGATAGGAACGAGAGTGAAGGAAGTAGGAAGACAGGAATGGAAGAGAAATATGGAGAAGAAAAGTACACTGATAAGATATAGAAGCAAGGGGAGACCGAGAAAAGAGGAGTTCTATGACGGAAGTTGGGGAGCTGAACTACTGTTTAAGGCTAGGGCAGAAGCATTAGAGACAAATAGGAGAACATGGAGGTGGAATGGGGGGGGGGGGGGGGTGAAAGAGTGTCTACAGTGTGAGGTGGGAGAGAGGAGAGTGGAAGAGACAATAGAACATATAGTGACAGAGTGCCAGGGGTATGCAGAGGAGAGAGATGGGTTGGAAAATGAGTTGCCACGGGAGTATAACTAAATAAGTTGGTCACCAATTATTTTGCAATATTTGAAAACAAATATGGATTTTATTTGCTCTAAACATAATATGAAAATGCTTTTTAAGCCTCGGCAAAACCTAATAAAAATATATGGTACTAAAATGGAATGTTGTCGTAACATGGTTGTCAATATCTTCCTATAGACGGCACCGATTCGTACACACGCCATTTTCACCTGTCTCCCGAGGTCTGTCCACCAGCTTTTTAGTCAACACTAACTCCACCTGCCCATAGGTTAGGTTAGGTTAGGTTAGGTTAGGTTAGGTTAGATTAGATTAGATTGTGCATCCGCTTGATCAGGAATTCGCTCGAAGTGACTCGCATTCGTATTTACAGATACGGCCGAATACCGGTAGGCTACTAAATGGGCGCCGGCCCAACCGCCATGTTGTATCCCACGTAGGCCTACTAGGTACTACGGACACATTGTAGGCGTTAGGTAGGTCTATGTTACTGGATATGTATGATTTAAATAAGTGCTACGTTTTCGATAATCTGGTTATATGTCTTTGCAATTAGGGAAATCATGAGCCGATTTCCGACATTTATTAGTTTTTTTCGATTCTCAAAATACGATCCAAGTTTTGCCAAAAATTGGCTCGGGTTTTCCAAAATTATGCTTTTTGGGGTTTGCAATTTAGGGAAACATGAGCTAAAATTCTAAATTAGGTTACTGTAATTGGTTTACTCTTAAAACTCGCAAAATCAAAATCCGAGCCAAGTTTTGCCAAAACTTGGCTCGGGTTTTCCAAAATTCGGGTTTTATGGCTTTGCAATTTCGGAAAACCTGAGCTACATTTCTAAATGAGGTTACTGTAATTTTGTTGTCTACAAACTCAAAATCCGATCCAGCTTTGGCCAAAACTTGGCTCGGGTTTTTGAAATATTGGGTTTTAGGCCTTTGAAATACCTTAAAACCCGAGCCAAGTTTTGCTAAAATATGTTTTAATCGCCGTTTTACGCATTTAACCCCCCCATTTTCCCTGTGCTTCATAGCCCTCCCCACTATCGGGCGGCGTGTCTTAAGATCGTTGTATGATGGGGAAAACGGTTTCGCCGAGGGTTGTAATTATTTCCAAACACTATATATTGATGAAAACTAACAGGGAAAAATAAAAAAATCCATGGGAAAATTGGTGACCATCTTATTTAGTTTTTCCGAAACGGGTGGTAGGGGAGAGGGAATAGGAAGAACAGAAAGAGGAGGAGGATGAGGGAGCAGGTGTGGCAGAAGAGGAAACTGAATAGAATAGGGTGAGGGGGGAGAAGGGGACCAGAGCGGGGGAGGAAGAAAAATGAGATTAAATAGTAGAGAGGGGAAAAGTTAAATTAAGGTAAGGAGAGAACAAGATATTGGGGGGTGGAGGAGGGGGTAAAATAAAGAGAGGAGAGTTCTGCTTAAGCTATATACTTCAATTCTTTTTCTTTAACTATCCTTTCTACGACTACATTATTTTCTAAACTAAATCTTAAATCTAGCTCTAGCTGTTTCTGGAGAAGTCACCGGTGCATAGGTGAGCTGGCTTTGAAAAGGGACAGCAACTCCACAAAACGAAGAAGAAGAGGCCTATACTTTTTATCATTAGGCTCATTGTGTTACTGGCTGGTCCAAACTCGCTCACCTCGATGATTTAAGTTAGGCCTATATAAGTCGATTAGCCTATGCTCCTATTCCATATAATTATCTAGACCGCTTACGCTTACGCCTAGTCTTGTAGTATTCAAAGGTTGGCACGAATTATTTAAGTAGGGTTTTATGGCTGAAAAACACAAAAATCTGATCCAAGGTAAGTAGCCTACGTGTCCTATTAGGAAAATATTGCTACCGGTACCTATTTAATTATCCCTTGTTACGCATCTCCCGCATAAATGAAACTTATTGGCAGGTAGTATCCAATGTGGTTGTGGTTAATGTATTATGGTAGAGAAAGTCGACAGCTTAAAACCCGGACCTAACAGACAAATTTACCAGTTAGAATATTACCAAGAAAGATGGAGTTAGTAAAAGTTGACGATCGTAAAAATATAATGGGCAACAAAACACTTACCTTCAAAGTTTAACAAACACTGCTATGCTAATCTTCCAGGGGTAGTTTTCCAAGTAGAAGCGAGCTGCACACACCTTTAGACGCTTAGGTCACACTAGAAGTAATGGAAAGTAGTCGTACTGAAGGCAAAACGGTAGAAATACGTGGTTGTTCAACAAGTAGACACGCACGCTGTATCTTACGCACAGACACCACGGCTGAAACACTACTGAGTGAGTGCAGGCGGTCAACTTCGGAGCAGGGTTGCCAAAATCTCTATCACACATATCGCTAAGTTTATCCACACAAGTCACATTGCAGAATAACGCTTTAAAACTTCTAGTATATCTACATTGGCACTTAGTTATGGATAAAATGTAGAACATTGTTTTATTACAAATCGCTAGATACCAAGCATTATAGCTAGATGAGAAAAAAATATATATCTCACTGAAAAGTCGCTACTCGCAGTCGCTAAGTACCAGCAATTCCAGAATGTGCAGTATATCGCTATAAAACGGCGAATGTATCCATAATGCCATTCAGGAATGACTAGGGTATCTAGAATATCGCTGGTATTAACGTAATGGGTATTACACACTATTGCTAGAGGTAAGAAAATATAGGTCTTAGATCTAGCGGTATACCAGCCAAATTGGCAACTCTGCCTCGGGACTCTGGATCTGGTTCGTGTCTGCCCAACATATCGTACGTTTCGACAATATCCCCTATTTAGTAGTTTGGTTTATTTCATGGGTTCTAGGTTAATACAGTCCTCTCAAAAGTGAGTACAATAGGCATGTTTTATTATGAGAAGTATATATATATATATTAACACGTCAATTAGAAAAAACACCACTCGGAGTATCTGTTTAAACGAAGCTGATAAATATTCAGGAGTTGCTAGGTAACTTATATAACTGGGTCGACCTAGAGAATGATCCCTGGGACATAATTATGGTGAGCAATAATTAACTTAACCCCTTCACCATATCATATGCTGGTTACCATTAGACGATTTTCTTTGGCTTATAAGCTACCTCTCGGACTCAAAGGGGTCAATACGATCTCACTAAACCTCCTGAATAACATAGGTCCTTCTTAAACTTCATAAAATCATCTATTTTAGCCAGATTCAAAGGTAAAGGGCGTCATGATGATGAAGGGGTAAGTGTAAGTATAGGAATTTTGACCACAGCTCGAATATGACACTATCGTTTATTATGTTGGTGGTTGGTTTTCATTACCCCCGCCTTCCTCGTAACGTAAAAACAAACAAGAAGTTTCGAAACTGGGCCCAGTAGTTCTCAACCAGATCCATAAACAATTCAACCATTACTTACTAGGCAATAAGCTCAGGTTACGTTGGTTAGAACTTTAAATTAGTAGACTACCTGGTTGATTTAGCACTGGTTGAGATCTATTGGTTGAAACGAGTTATCTGAAAACCAACTTGAAGGTAAAGGAGAGCGTAACTTAGACTTTCGAGCGTGACTGTACTCTTTTAACAGCCTATAGCTACCCTTTAGAAGTTTAGAATCACTATAGGATCTCTACCATAGCCTAATCAGATCATACGTCTGGCGGCTGGCTTCTCTTTACGGTAGCGACGCCTGTTGCTTCTTGGTTCGGGGACCTCGTTTAGCATTTGGAGTCGATGTTTAGTCTGTATATATTGGTTCGATGTAGGCTATTTTATCCTGGGTACGGCGGATGGGATGGTTGTAATTAGTAAGGACCTCTTTAAGCTACGGCCGGAGCAAAGTATAAACTATTCTTAAATGGGTAGGGCGTTGTATATACCGAAACGACCAAATGACTAGGGAACTCGACGGTGATTATGAAGAATTATTTTATATCGCCCAGTTTCGCAAAGATTAGTTTATGTCTACTTAATTTGTTCATCCTATACGCGTCTGAATTCACTAGCGTAAATTTCAACCCACACTGTACCGGTGACGTCCTTTTAAATATATTCTGATCATTATTAGACGATTTAATTCAGATTAGGAAAAATGTCAACCAATTAAAAGGCTACAGACTATCTCAATTAATCCCTTTAGCTACCATATAACCTTCATAAGCTTCATGATATCGTATAAATGTAGCTGAAATCGAATAAAAAAGACGGCATCGGTAGGCCTAATGAACGGGTTTCTAGCGGTGGATAGGCCTATTCTCGAGAAGTAAAATAAAGTAATAATAATAATAATAATAATAATAATAATAAATAAATACATCAAAACAAATACAGTGCCAAGAAAAAGTATGTCAATTGAGGATTTTTACTTTCAGACACGCGGTAGGCTTATGTGAATTAGGCCTAATACTATTAAACACATATCATGTAAGATGCCAGCATGAAATAACATAAGCCCTTTAACCACTTCAGTACGGGTGACGCCATTATTCCTTATAGTCTGGCTATTATTATACGATTTTATTACAGCTTAGGAAGGACGTCTAGTAATCACAGAGGTGTATTATAACTCCATCAATTCTTCCTAAACAGTGAAATCGTCTACTGATCGCCGGAGTAAAATAAAACTAACGTCACCATACTCAAAGGGTTAAGTAACAGAATGACTTAATTAAGCCGCTATCACACGGACAACAAATGCAGTACCAGACACGTCCTTTTCATCATATTCTGGCAACTATTAGATTATATTCAGCTTAAGAAGGACCTCTAGCAATAATAAGGCTTCAAATGATCTCAACCTACCCATTTAACTACCACAGATCCTTCCTAAGCTGCATAATATCGTCTAAATAGAGCTATAACTAAATATAATACACGTCGCTGGTACTCAAAGGGTTAACAAAGGCTAGACTCCAATACAATTCGCCAGTAAACCTGGTCGTGTAGTTAAGGGAGTAAGAGGCTACTCACTTTTTCTGGATCCCCTTCTCCCTCATGTTTAGCATATTAGTGTTGAGATTTTAAGACTTGCCTTCCGTTAGTTTAGCAATTTTGATCCTTTCGCCCCATTTCTTTGTCAATATTTAGACCTTTCGTGTCATTTAGATGTCGATTTTTTCCAGGCGAGCGATAGCGAGCCTATAATTGTATTTGGAACCGGCCTACGGCCGGGACATTTTTCTACCGAAAAATTTACAAATTTATCTTGAAAAGGAGTCTAAGGGGGTATTTTTTTTATGCTTCATGGAGGACTAGGCCTAGCGAGGAAACTAAACAAAAACAAATTACTAAATAAATTTATAGACCAAAAAAACAAGCACTACCCCCTTAATAATCCCACTCTTGATGCTTGTATAAATAGGATGACCAAACTTTACCTTCCTAATCCACCCATAATTAAGTTCTCCTGGCGGTGGAACAACGATGTTGAAGAGGCAGTCAGAGAGAAGATATGTTCCAAAGTATGGAAAGAAGGTGGCAGCAGGGAAGAATACCTGACCGCCAAACGTAATGCGAGCAAGGATGCCTACTGGTCAAAGAAATCCATACAGAATAGTGTGATGGAACAAGTTTGTAGCACATTAGGAATATTAACACTTTGGCTGTGGGCATACTTCCGCCTATTTCCGCCATATTAGGGCTAATTCAGGCACTCCTGATTGATTAGGCAAGTGTCTGAATGAAATTAAATGTATTCGGCCAAAAACTAGAAGAAAATCGCTTCAAAATGACACCAAAACGAGCATCGTAGCTCGCGGGCTTCACCCGCACCGCTACTGGTACCATAGACATTCGCTAAAATTAGCAATTATCGCTAATGTCGCGCTACATTTTCCTTTGGCAGCGCTGTATATCTCGCGAGAGTATGCCTCAGAGTACTCAGTGCTGCGGCCGGCTGGCTGGAGGAAGGACGTGTGGCCTGTCGCTCTCCCGCTCCCTCGCACTCAGTTCTACAGGCTTTAAGAGGCTTTAAAAGCCTGTAAATTGCCATGGTGTTCTGGAACATCTCCTGCAGGCAATGGGTTAAAACTAGCTAAGAATGTGAGGGACTGCAGCAAGGACATTGCGGGTGAAATATGTAGGCCTACGGTATATATAATGACAGTGGTATGACTGTTTACACAGAAAACGAAGTAGAGAGGCATGAAAGGCGCATTATGAAAAATTGCTAAATCTGGAGTACATACAGTACATAACATTTTAAGACTAAGTGCTCCACACATACGTGCAGTTTCAGTCTCTTGTCCTAATGGCGGTGTTCCAGGCAACCCTGTTAAGGGCTGCTTCACTTGTCAAGTTTTGGGATTTGAGATCGGCAAGTATAGTCTGATCCCAGGTCTTCCTCGGTCCACCCCTTGGTGCAGCTCCCTCCACAAACACAGACCTGCATCTTTCACCCAATTTTGTTCATCCATTCTCTCCATACCATACCATCCCAGTCTACTTGTACGCATCTCCTCGCTAATACTTTTTATACCTAAATGTCTCCTCGGCTCATAATTTGTTATTCTATCCTGCAGTTTGGCCCCATACATCCATCTCACCATTCTCATCTCATTACGTTCCATTATGTTGATATCCTCTACTTTAATGGCCCTAGTTTCTGAGGCATACGTCATTGCACTTCTAACACAAGAGGCATTCACCTTTCCCTTCAGGGGGAGAGGCATTCTTCTCATAGTCAGAATTGGCAGCAGTTCTCTGAACTTCCCCCAGCCACATCTAATTCTAGCGACAGTGGCAGCCTCGGCCCCACCACCGGCAGAGATGATCTCTTCTAGGTAACAAAACTTGTCCACCAATTCCAATGACTCATTTCCAAAATTCACAGCCACAGAATCATAATTTAACACAAGCTTGCCCTTGTACACTACGCTCTCAAATTTCTCAATTTCTGACCTATCCTTTGGCAGGGGTCCTTTTATTCTACTACAGCGCTTACTCCCATGGTGCACATTGGTAGGCTATGCACCGCTCTTTTCCACATTACCTCGTCTCAACCTACAATGCATAACCTTGGTTTTGTTAATAGTAACTCTTAAACCCTTGCTCGCCATGCCCTCTCTCCATCTTCTGAATTTGGCCTCAGCATCTTGCACATTGTCAGCTATTAGGACTAAATCGTCTGCATAAAACAGTTCCCATGGGAGTCCGGATCTAAAGTCTCTAGACAGTGCCTCCAGGACCATAATAAAGAGGAGGGGGCTTAACACTGAACCCTAATGAACTCCAACACGGACTGTGCACTCCTCACTCAGTATACCTTTCATCCTCACCGCAGTTCGCGAATCCTCATACATCTTCATTATCACACGCACCAGCCACTCTTCCACACCAAGCTTCCTCATAGCCCACTGCACAACATTAGGCACCCTGTCAAAGGCCTTCTCCAGGTCTACAAACACAAAGTAAAGATTCCTGGCATTTAGTAAGTATCTTTCCTGTATCTGCCTGACTATGAAGATAGCATCGGTTGTACCACGTCCTGGCATAAAACCAAACTGCATATCATCAATTGAGATTATCATTATTATTAAAATAGGGATTCGTGCCAAGCCTAAAGAGACTATAATTATGTGGCACCAAAACAAACTTTGTGTAGAAAATATCGCTAGGCCTAGCTTCCTTATTTCTATTAATTTCCTCCAGTTCACTATGAAACCTATCCCTAACTTCCTTATTCTTCAGCAGCCACACTCTTCTTTTGGGCATGTATACCTTCTTGCGCTCAGGATCTCTGTATAAGCTCATATCGCACACAAGTAGCTTATGCTGGGGGATACATTCTTCGCTCGGGATGACCTTGATAATGGAAGAGAGAACAGCTCAGCACTGCAGTTCTAGTACAAGGCCCCTGCCTTTGATACGGTAGGATATGACACAGTGAAAAGTGTTATAGATATAATGAAGCCCGGGAAAGCCGCTGGGAGCTCCGGCATAGTCGCTGAGATGCTAAAGGCAGTGGGAGATATTTGGTGTAAAATTGGTCTCAGAGCTGTGTAATGCTATCATAAGGGAGGAAAACATTCCTGATGCATGGCAGAACAGTGTGATAGTAAATATATACAAAGACAAAGGTGATTCCTTAGTCAGGGGACATTTTAGGGGTTTGAAAATGCTCGACGAGTCATGAAAGTCAGCGATTTTTGTTTTTCTTCTATGTATATGAAGGAGACAAAAGGCAGGCTGCCTATAACGAGTGTCTCTCCCAAAAGCCAAACGAATGACAGAGCCAAATTCAATGGACGTTGGGGTCAAAATGCCTGGGCCCACAAAGTTTAAAGTAGTCTAATTCATAGGATCTATGAAAGATTGATTGAGGGAGAGAGTTCCAGCTTTCACTTGTTGAGTAGAAGAAAGACTGAGAAAAGTTGCTAATTCTTGGGTTGGAGAGCTGAACAGAATAAGAGTGGGACTGTGTTGAGAGACAAGTGCCTCGCACTCGCCGCAAGGAAGGGGTCCGAGATATTGGTAAAGCAACAGCAGCCTTCGCAGATCGATCAGCCTCTTCATTACCTTCGACTCCCACATGGGCTGTTACCCAACAGATTTTAATCCAGCGGTCAGAAACATGGTCATGAAGTGAACGTTGTATGCGAGCAACCAGTTTGTGTCCAGGGCTATAGGACCCAAGAGCTTCAACAGCACTGCGGGAATCACTATATCTACCATAATGACCGGGTGGAGAACGAAGGATCAGATCAACAGCAGCTTGCAGGGCATACAACTCTGCAGTATAAACGGAGGCTTGAGGTGGAAGAGAGACCTGGATACGTCCGGAGAAGACTGCAGCACACACAACTGCAGAGTCAGATTTTGAGCCATCAGTGTATATAGCAGTATGAACATCTTTACGTTGCACATGTTCCAAAGTATGTTGGCGTAAGACTTTACCAGTAAAAAATTACCATCGTGTTAAGTAGGATAAATATGTACAAATACGGGGAAAATGTAAAGTCAATGGGGGATGAGAAGGGACAGAACGGGGAAAGTAGGGATCAAGACCAGTAACACCGAGTTGCTGGGTGGCACGGGTGGGAAAGCTTGGGACATAATCACTGGGAGTAACGTTGGGCGAATCAAAGAGGCGTTTGGTGGGCGAGTCGTTGTCGATGATTGGTATAGCTCTGTGCATAGAGATTAGAGACTAAATCATGGTGAAGGAATAAAGGAACTATAAAGTACGGTAACTACTAACTGGCATTATCTGGCTAGAAGGTACAGATACGAGGAAGCCACTAAATAAGGCAGAACAAAACTTTGAGCATATTACGACATTTGAAAAATTTATGATAATCAAGACTCTGCACCAGGTTGTCTCCAGATTAAAGTTCTATGAAATCAATAAATTTGTTATATACCCGGTATATATAATATTTGCTTGCTATACAACAGCATACTTCTGTTTAACTGCACACTAACATACAATATTTTAATAGGATAACAAATAAAAGTTTGTTGAAGCTGTACATTTAATGTAAGGTCTGTGCTATGGGTACATTCAGCAAGGTCAGATTCACAACTTAAGGGTCCAGTCATGATGATGCTCACCTCTCAACTCGTCTAGACATAGGAGACCAATCGCATGGCATTCACATTACCAGGAAGTTAAATTCTCAATAGGAAGGATTTTTAAACCTAAATCTGCAAAGAAATCAATATAGTAATGAGCATTCAAATCAATGGGAGCCTCAAGTATTATTTTTAATAATACCTATTAACCACAAGGATAGAAGTAACATTTCCTCTTTGCAGCAGAATGGAATTGATAATCTTTTGTACATACAACTTGTTGAGAGAATGTTGTGATGCAGATAAAACGCTATTAACAGTTTCAGTTTATCATGACATGCTTCTTTTTACATTCTTAGTATCATGAGACGATTTGATTAAATTTAGGAAGATTGTTTGGGAATCTGAAAGTAAATTGAGACACTTTTTACCCTCTGAACCCTAGATATCCTTCCTCAACTGCATAACATCAGGGTAACGTTATCCAAAATGAAATGAAGAAACGAGTCATCGTATCCTCAAGGAGTAAACGCGTCATGATATACCGAGAGGGTTAAATTAAAGGTGAGTCTTGGGGTAAGCAGTACCTGACGCTGACACCTGCGAACTTATGCAAGGAATTTTGACTAGAAGCAACAACGGCATCTGTGGTAAAGAGGAGTGATGGCGGCCACATCGGAGACCAGCGGTTGGGGCGCGGCTTTACAACTTCCAAACACACCACCCACGCCAACTTATATCCATTCCCAACTCTCTAATTACATCATGTTATATCACTTTGATTATACTCCATATTCCCATGCGTTTTATTATATCACTTCAATCATAATCTACCTTACCAAATATAAGTCAGAGAAATCTCGAATCCCGAAATCTCCAAGTACTGTATGTCATATTATATAATTGGAAGTATACTCCACATTCCCATAAATCAGATTATATCACTTCAATCCTTACTGAACCTTATCAATTATAAGTCAGCATTTATCAATTAAATTATACTCTACATTCCCACTTATAAGTTGGATTACATCACTTCAATCATACTCCACCTTCCCAATTATAAGTACGATTTTATTACTCAAATTCTACTCTACATTTCCATTGACCATTCACATTGATGGTTGGAATATCCCCCCAACAATTATATTCACAAATCACATCTTATCAATCAAGTTCCATTCAATGTAATTTTAAAATATGATTGACTCAATTAACTATATGACTGAGCTTCGTAGAAAAACAGTCTCTTTATAGTGAAATACATATTTCTGCCTCTTCTAAGAGCTTTCTAGAGTATTTTTCATCTATCTCTCATCCACCGAAACTCGGTGAACTATCCTGTCACTGTTAAGTAAACCAATAAATATTATATGAAATTAAATCAGATGCTAGTGTATGATAAAAAAATCCCCTACTTTAAACCATTATCAGGCAAGCCCTATGGGAGCTCTTTTGGGGAGCTCAGTAGTCTGTTTAAACTTCTCAAAAAAAAAAAGTAAACCATTATCAGTATCCATAAACACAGATTACAAGGAGATTGACAAAACTTGGCGTGGGTGGTATGTTTGGATGGTGGAAAATGCGCCGTAAGACTTCACGAAGGTCAACAATCCTAATGACTCATATTCATAAATCCTATCAAAGCACTAATATTTATCTAATGAGGAAAGCCATTTAATTTTGACAAGGCAAAAATGAATCGTTTATGTTGATTGTCTTTGAAGTTTCAAGTAAGCCATTTCCCATACAATTTTTTTTGAAAAACCTTGCTTGAAACCACAAGGAAGGACGGTAACTAAATGTGTTGCCCGAACAGTAATTTTGAGTCCTCGAAAGGTGGATTCACACTAGGGCTTTTTCCGGCAACTTATATTTATCTGCAACCTTATTCTGAATAATTTGTTATACGCAATTTCACTCTGACCACTTTTTTTTTATCCACAACTTCAATCTGAAACTGCTTTATTCTGGCATTACCGGTACTTTGGTAACTACTTCGCACTGTCATCAGCAACTAGGATATAATAATTATGATAAAGCTATGTTCCAGAAGTTGCCTGATTAGAGTTACAAACAAAAAACTTGCGGGAATTAGCGCTCTTGGAAATCCACCTTAACTGATTTCCAACATTGTTTTTATGTGTGGTGATGGACATGGCTTATCACAATCACAGCTAATGTATTGGAACAGCATTTCTTTAAATAATTGGCACTTTGTATTGATATACTGTATATATAATCAAAACTTTTATCACAATATTATGGAAATTAACAAAGCTAGCACTTAATTATAAGTCACTATTGCTGACCTAAATAAAGTACAACATGGGTCTTTGAAAGTACAAGTGAGAAGCTGTAACTCAATTAGTTAAGCCGGTATCACACGAAAGCTTTTATAGTCAACATTCGATGATCAAAAAATTTCTGGCTGCACTGGTATTGGAAACTAGACTGGTGATAAATGAACTTTGATAGCAGAAATATTTTAAATGTTGACCTCATAAGGTACCAGACCAGTGTTAAGGATAAATGTTGAGGGAAAAAGCGCTTGTGTGATACCGGCTTTAGCAACGTATATCTTAATAATCAATGGAATGTGGTGAACAAACTAAGATTAAACCACTAACCTATATAAAAATAGAGCCATGAAATGAAAAAGCCCCAATATGGTATATTTTCAGCTTGGGACATACACAAAACTGGTGTACTCATCAATAAAACTACCAGCCCAGTACTGTACAAGGATTATAGCCAACTCTAGTCTAGTCATAGCAATATAAATAGCTTTACCATCCAAAACTGTAGCATCAAATCAATGGCAGTTTTCATGGAGGAATAAGTCAAATTTTGCAATTATTCAGCAACAATCAATTATTTATAATTAACAAATAATAATAATAATAATAATAATAATAATAATAATATTTATAATGTTTATGATAATAATAATATATTCAAGAACGTAGCTGACAAGTGGATATAAATCAACAACTGCAATTTTCCAGTATGACGATTAATGTATTAACCCCTTCTGTAGCGGCGACGTATTATAATTTTATTCTAATTAAATTTAGACGATTTTGTGAAGCTTGGGAAGGATATATGGTAGTTAAAAGAATTAATTGAGATAGTCTGTAGCACTTTTTAATGAGTAGACGTCCTTCCTAAGCTGAATCAAATCGTCTAATAGTTGCCAGAATATAATGAAAATGATGTTGTGGTACAGGAGCCCACCTCACTTTTTTTTCTCTTTCTCTCCCTCTCTCTTTGGCTTGTATATATTCGGCCCCATTCAACCTACTGTTTTAAGATGTTTACCCCCATCCAGGTGTCAATATTTATACATATATTTTTGTTTGGACAGCAAGGTAAATTTGTACATTTTTCGATAGAAAAATGTCTACGGCGAAGCCGGATTTCTCCATACAATGCTGGCTCGCTATCGCTCGCCAGGAAGAAGTCGACACCTGGATGGGGATAAACGTCTTAAAACAGTTTGCTGAATGGGCCCGAATGGATACAAGCCAGGGAAAGAGAGAAAAGAAGAGAAAGATTAAAAAAAAGCCGGTGGCCCCCTTTAATATTCTGGGGTATTCAGGAAATTTCATAGGCATAAGAATTAAGGCTGGGATTGAAATACCAAGTTTGACTCATATTCCTGTTTGTGATAACACTTAACCCTAAAGAAATCATTCAGGAATTGGCTTATACCTTTAAATCTATACTATAAATGGATAACTTAGTCTCCACTTACGCAAACTCTTTTAAATAAACTCAGCTACATATATTAGAAATGATTTGTGTAAAGTTGGTAGTATAAAAACTTACAATTTGATGAAAAACGTGTAGTGTGATGCCAATAATTATTTTATAAGTCAATTCAACAGTTGCACATTAATTCATACACTGTAGTTATATCATGTGACAGTCTGGTAAATCTGCTATACTTTGACAAACTGTGCACCAAATTCAATTAATTGTGAGTGCATGAATCGTAATTCTTGGTTTATCAATTATGCATATGATTATTAATCCAAGATTTTGTGCAGATATTTTTCAATGCATAAGGCCTCTTCAAAGTTGAATAGAATCCTAGAATATCTGCAGTAACTATAAAGGAAAATTAGCATGAATTTGCATAGTAATATTGTTAGCTACACAAACTAATAGCTATATATGGTATAAGCATGATATAGGAAGGATGAAGTAGAGCAAAAGATGGAGTAAGAAGAACTTGGCCAACATCTTTCAACTCAATATAATACAAACACAGGTAGAGAATGCTGCATATTGTGTTTACTTCAATGCATCACTCACTTGTATCCACTCCATTATTATTATACCTCTGAATTACTAAGATATGAAGTATTATAAAGATAATTAAATGTGACCTCCTCCCTAGTTTAATTTGACAGCATAAATACCATGACTAAAAGTCATTTGAACTATGCGCACAATCTGCTTAATTTCTATTGTTCTTCCCAAACCACTACCAGCAATGCCAAAGTAAAGCAGTTTTATCACATCTTTACATACAGTTTTACAATATAATAAATATTTCTACATAACATTAAGTAGCATAAATTCTAATTTGTTCATAGGCTCTGCTTATATAAACAAACTTTTTTGACTATAGTACAAGTCAACAGTGGAATCGATACATCAACGAGTCCATGAAATGCAGATTTGTGATAAAATAATGGAATCCTCTACTTACACTCACTGCATTTTTCATACAAACTCGAATATCATGGAGATGATTTAGACCTGTCCTCCAGTCTTTCAATATCAACCATCAAGATATGGGGGTATCACATGAGAGCTTTGATCATCAACTTTCGATGGTCTATAATATTCCAGCAATATTTCTGGGATTTTTTTTACTAGTATTGGAAATCAGCTTAATTTAGGTGGCAGACTTGTTTAAAAAGTTACTACATAAGCTGTCAAACCAGGGTTGACAACGAGGTCGAGGAACAAATTTCTCGTGTGATACCGGTTCTAGTTATGGATTCTGTATGGAAAGACAACAGTCAACAACTACAGTGGGTCTGGGAATCTGTGGTCTCACTTGGCATTCCCTGCATCATATAATATGGTTTGCTGTATTACTCTTCAACCTTTCATTGAAAGCTAAACATAGAAACTAAACTGTACCTGACAGGTCATATTATAAACAATCTCACATTCTTAGCCTAATAGCAAGTGCTTCGTATAAGAAAGACCCACAGGAAATACTATAATGCGTAGCACTGAGTAAGTGAAGTTCAGAAAGAGTAAAGGAGCATCTATGACAACTAACAAAAATAGTATGAGTATTGCGATTAATCTGGCAGAATTGATGGTCTGTGGGTTTTCTCAGTTGATTTAACCTTAGATGTGCTGTTATTTCACTGGTCTTCCAACACAGTAAGACCATCAAAAGTTGGCAGTATATATCTATCATCGCTTAAGTGCATGAAAATATTTCAACAGCCCATCTACAGGTTTTCCAGAATTCACAAATATGAATTTCAAAATATATGCCCATAAATGGTTTCATGGACAAAAATCAGCAATTCATCTTCATAAATATCTTAATTGTAATAGAAATATGGCTAAAGAGTTTGGGCACCTAGACTTTGCTGGGAGGATCTTTGTCCTTTGGTCCTCCCCAGTAAGAGTCAAACCTAGTACGGGCCTTGTCCAAGGCATCTGTTACCGTCCTACCAGAGGAGGGGGAGACGAGAGATGGAGGTTTGGACTCCTGGGCCATGCCCACAGTTTGAGTCTGAGGGTAATAAGGGGCATCAGGAGCCTCTAATACCCTGTATGGGGATCCCTTAGGCCTAGCTGGTGGTTCAATAGGTGCCTCAAGAACCCTGTAAGGTGCTGGCTTCACCACTGGAGGATCTGGCTTGGAGGGGGACATATCTGGAAGATCCTTGATGTCTGATGGGGCCTCGGGGGCTTCCAACACACGATATCCTCCACTCTTCGGCTGAATGGGTTCAATTGGAGCTTCTAATACTTTGTAGGCACCAGACTTGGGTGAATTAGTTGTAGCTGCTGATGGTTGGTCAAACATGAAGGAAGGATCATCTAAGCATCTCAAGTTGGTGCCTGGAACATTACGGACTCCTACAGGCTTTGATTCAGGAGCACTTCCGTCCTTAATGAATCCAGTGGAAGGAAGGGGCACTTCAGGCTTTGTAGGCGATGGGGTTCCTGAACTTTTGCCATTCATACCATTAAGCGAACCAAACATGGACATTGTCATTGGATCAACCGCTCCTGAAAGAACCATCACCCATGCAATCAGATATGGTTAGAAATGTAAGTGCAATTATACATAGATTAAGAAATGGTGCTACCAATGAACCCTGATAGAAAGAAAGACACATATTAACAATGAGACCAGAACTGAGATTGATTTAGAATGAAGTAATAGTATTATAGAACCCAATCCATATTCAAAGATAATTAAGAAGAGTACTGTATTATGAAAGTCTTCAGGCATCTCAGTCAACCAGATGGGCAAAGAAAAGTGCTACCAAAGAATCCCCACAAAATTGTAAAGAGTAATCCATGACAATAATTGACTGTATTAATAATAAATAGGGTGTACTTCAGATATGATATATGCATGAATAAAAGTACACATGATATTACATCTTATACAAGAGTAAATACAAGATAAGGTGCTGATTAATCATGCAATTAATTCAGTGGATGACAGAAAATGAAGAAGGTGCATTCAACATGCATAGCTAGTCTACAAGTTCTCTCCTCTCATAGCTAGATTAAAATCACTGTCATACTCAACATTATATGTACTTCTGCTTTCAGTTTGTTCATTGTTTATTTCCTTAGTAATACCATTTTCACCTCCAATGCTATTATCCAACTGAAATCCACGTGTCTTCAACTGGAAAGTAACTTCAGTTTGTGATGCATTTCTTAGACTACTGTTATCAAGACCATCTTCATCATCAGCAATGGAATAAGTTCTAACAGAGTGAAGATCAGCAGGTACATAATATTCACCTTCAGTATTCAAGGTAGATGAAATTTGTTGAAATGCAAGGCTACCCAGATCATTATCGCTGTGTGCAACCTCTCTCTTTTTCTCATGATCAGGGTGATTTACATCATCTAGTCTGGTTTCATGAATACCAGGTAGGGACTGATTATCAGAAGATAATTCTGTCGAGATAGCCCAAGGTTGCTTAAGATGATCCTGTGGAACTGACATATTTTGGAATCTGACACTCTGTTCAAAACTGGAGGGGTTGAAGTCATTTTCAAGTGTCTCTTTCTTTCCTAAAGAATCATGATTTTCTTGGATATTCTTTTCAGTGATAGGTTCTACATCAGAGAGCACTTCCTGAATATTATCATTGTTAACAGATTTTAGAAATAGGTTATCATGGTTACTGGGTAGTGTGTTAAAATCTAAATCATCTTTACCATTTTCTAGTCTGTGATCAGACTTACTCTCCACATCTGACTGAAATACATAATTTTGTACATTTCCATCTGGAGCTGGTGAAAAATTTGTTCTACATGAATCATGTGAAGTGTCTGAATCAAAGTTTTCATCTACATCCTTTTCATAGATAGAATACGCCATTTCAGATGATGATGAAATAGCATCAATTACTGACGCTTCAACAACACTTTTATGGGACTGCTCAATAGAAGATTGATTAGATGCCTCAACAAGTGAAGACAGGGAAGTATCATTAGAGTCAAAATCAGGCATTGAGGAGGTGAAGTTAAATATTGAATCATCTTCATGCAAAGGCGGTGACTGAGCTTCATGCAATGAAAATGGTGAATATGGAGACACACTTTGAGATGCAAGATTCTTGGGAGATGAGTAGGAAATATCATCCTGTGCATTTGTCGTAGGCTGTGATGACAGACTGACATGTATTTGTGAGTCTGTAAATGCAGAAACATGTTCTGTCTGAGGCGACATTAGTTGCTCTTCTTCGAGAGGTGGAGAGTCTGGCTTCTGGAGAAGAGAAGAATCTCGTTCTTGTGTGAACGAAAAATGGGATTCCAGCTTGTGGGAAGCCTGTAGATTGTCCTCTATGGATGGTGAGTGTGGTTCCTCTGATAATGGTGAATCAGTATTATGACCGAATCGCTGATATGGCTCAGGGTTAACTGCAGATTGTAGCTCATCCTTCAGAGATGGAGAGTTTGGGTCTTGACTGAAATTGGAATGAGGGTCATTATTAAATGGAGAGTTTGGTTCATTATTGAGTGGAGAGTCTACTTTATATTGGACAGAACAGGCTTCATCCTCAAGAGCTGAAGTGTCTGGTACATCCTTTAGCATTGCAAAGTTTATTTCTGAATTTAATTGAGCGTGTTCATTTTCCTGATAAAATGGAGAGTCATGATCCTGGTTCAGTGGAGAATGTAACTCAAAGGCAAATGAAGATTGTCGCTTCTGGGTGGATGGAGAGTTTGGCTCTTGAGAGTGTTGAGAAACTGGCTCCTGTTTGACTGGAGATTCTGACTCATGGACTATTGGAGATTGTGGTTCTTGAATGATTGGAGATTCTGGCTCCTGGCAGAAAGGAGACTGTGATTTTTTAACAATTGGAGATTGTGGATCAAAACTAAAATGAGATTGTGTTTCTTGAATGATTGGATATTGTGAATCCTGATTGAATGGAGATTGTGTTTCTTTATTCAGCTCCTGATTGAGTGGAGATTGTGGCTCCTGGTTGAATGTAGAATGCAACTCACTGTTGAATGGGGAATGTGGCTCACTGTTGAATGGAGAATGTGGATCACTATTGCATGGGGAACTTGGCTCTTTGTGGAGTGATGACTGTGGCTCTTGACTAGGCAGAGTGTGAGGCTCTTTATCAAATGGAGAGTCTGGAACTTTGTCAAATGGAGAGTGTGGCTCATGGTTGCATGGAGAGCTTGGCTCCTGGTTTAGTTCACAGTGTGGCTCCTGGTTGAATGCCAAAAGTGGCTCTTGGTTAAGCGGATAATGTGTCTCTCTGTCAAATGGAGAGCTTGGCTCAGTGGTAAGTGGAAAATCAGGCTCATTTTCTTGAATAAAGGTAGAGTGTGACTCTTTGTTAAGTGGAGAGTGTGGCTCTTGGTTAAGTGGTGAGTGTGACTCCTGAATAAATGGAGGGTCAGATTCATGGTCAAGAGAAGGATCTAGTTCCTGGTTGTAAGGAAAATTTGACTCATAGTTGAGAGGAGTCTCTAGCTCTTGCTTAGAGGAGTAATTTTCCTGATCAAATTGAGAGAGTGACTCCTGTTCAAATAACGAGTCTGCCTGCTGGTTATGTGGCGAATCTACTTCCTGGTTGACTGATGAATTTGACACATAGTTGAATGGTGATTCAGTTCCCTGGTTCAGTGTTGATTCAGACTCTTGGTTGAATGTTGATTCAGACTCCTGGCTGAATGGTGATTCAGACTCCTGTTTGAATGGTGATTCAGAATCCTGTTTGAATGGTGATTCAGGCTCCTGGCTGAATGGTGATTCAGGCTCCTGTGTGAATGGTGATTCAGGCTCCTGTGTGAATGGTGAATCAGACTCTTGGTTGAATGTTGATTCATACTCCTGGCTGAATGGTGAATCAGGCTCTTGGCTGAATGGTGATTCAGACTCCTGTTTGAATGGTGAATCAGCATCCTGTTTGAATGGTGATTCAGGCTCCTGGTTCAATGGTGATTCAGACTCCTGTGTGAATGGTGATTCAGACTCCTGTGTGAATGGTGAATCCGAATCCTGTTTGAATGGTGATTCAGGCTCCTGGCTGAATGTTGATTCAGGCTCTTGGTTGATTGGTGATTCAGGCTCCTGGCCGAATGTTAATTCAGGCTCCTGACTGAATGGTGATTTAGACTCCTGTTTGAATGGTGAATCAGAATCCTGGTTGAATGGTGATTCAGACTCCTGGTTGAATGGTGATTCAGACTCCTGTTTGAATGGTGAATCAGACTCCTGTTTGAATGGCGATTCAGGCTCCTGGCTGAATGGTGATTCAGACTCCTGTTTGAATGGTGATTCATATGGTGATTCAGGCTCCTGGCTGAATGGTGATTCAGACTCCTGTTTGAATGGTGATTCAGATGGTGATTCAGGCTCCTGGTTGAATGGTGATTCAGACTCCTGTTTGAATGGTGAATCATAATCCTGTTTGAATGGTGATTCAGGGTCCTGGTTAAATGGTGATTCAAACTCCTGTTTGAATGGCGATTCAGGCTCCTGGCTCAATGGTGATTCACTTTTTTGATTCAGTGATAATTCAGGCTCTTGGTTGAATGTTGATTCAGGCTCTTGGGTGATTGGTGATTCAGGCTCTTGGGTGATTGGTAATTCAGACCCCTGGTTGAATAGTGATTCAGAATCCTGGTTAAATGGTGATTCAGACTCCTGGTTGAGTGGTGATTCAGACTCCTGGTTGAGTGGCGATTCAGACTCCTGGTTGAGTGGCGATTCAGACTCCTGGTTGAGTGGCGATTCAGACTCCTGGTTGAGTGGCGATTCAGACTCCTGGTTGAGTGGCGATTCAGACTCCTGGTTGAGTGGCGATTCAGACTCCTGGTTGAGTGGCGATTCAGACTCCTGGTTGAGTGGCGATTCAGACTCCTGGTTGAGTGGCGATTCAGACTCCTGGTTGAGTGGTGGTTCAGACTCCTGGTTGAGTGGTGGTTCAGACTCCTGGTTGAGTGGTGGTTCAGACTCTTGGTTGAGTGGCGATTCAAAATCCTTGTTGAAAGGTGATCCAGATTCTTTGTCAAATGGCGATTCAGACTCCTGTTTGAAAGATGAGTTTGACTCATAGTTGAATGGCGATTCAGGCTCATAGTTGAAGGGCGATTCAGGCTCCTGGCTGAATGGTGATTCACTGTCCTGGTTCAGTGGTGATTCAGGCACTTGGTTGAATGGTGATATAGGTTCCTGTTTGAATGGTGATTCAGAATCCTGGTTGAACGAAAGGTGTGACTCCTGCTTGAATGATGATTCAGGTTCTTGGTTGAATAGTGCTTCATTTGTCTGGTTCAAAGGTGATTTACTCTCCTGGTTGAATGGTGATTCAGGTTCCTGGTTGAATGGTGATTCATTTTCTTGGTTGATTGGTGATTCAGCTGTCAGCTTGAATGGTGAGTCCAACTCATGATCGAATGGCGAGTCTGGTTCTTGGTTGAAAAGTGAAATTGATTTCTTATCCAATGGCGAATCTAATTCTTTGTTGAATGATGAATCCTGGTTGAATGTTGAGTCTAGCTGCTGATCAGATGGTGTTTCTGGCTCTTGATTGAATGAGGAGTTTAACTCTTCGTTAAGTGGTGAGTCTGGTTCTTGGTTCAAAGGTGACACTGGTTCTTGATACATTGAGTAGTTTACTTCTTTGTTGAATGTAGTATCATTTTGCTTACTGAATGGTGAATGTCTCTCTTGGGTGAATGGTGAGTCTGGCTCTTGGGTGAATGGTGAGTCTGGCTCTTGGGTGAATGGTGAGTCTGGCTCCTGGTTCAAGGGTGAGTCTGACTCTTGGGTGAATGGTGACTCTGGCTCTTGGGTGAATGGTGAGTCTGCCTCCTGGTTCAAGGGTGAGTCCGGCTCTTGGTTCAAGGGTGAGTCTGGCTCTTGGGTGAATGATGAGTCTGGCTCTTGGGTGAATGGTGAGTCTGGCTCCTGGTTCAAGGGTGAGTCTGGCTCTTGGGTGAATGGTGACTCTGGCTCTTGGGTGAATGTTGAGTCTGGTTCTTGGCTGAATGATGAATCTGGCTGGTGGTTCAAGGGTGAATGACACTCTTGGGTGAATGTTGAGTCTGGTTCTTGGCTGAATGGGGAGTCTGGCTCTTGGTTCAAGGGTGAGTGTCGCTCTTGGGTGAATGGTGAGTCTGGCTCTTGGGTGAATGTTGAGTCTGGTTCCTGGTTCAAGGGTGAGTCTGGCTCTTGGGTGAATGATGATTCTGGCTCTTGGGTGAATAGTGATTCTGGCTCTTGGGTGAATGCTGAGTCATGTTCTTGGGTGAATGCTGAGTCCGGCTCTTGGTTCAAGGGTGAGTGTCGCTCTTGGGTGAATGGTGAGTCTGGCTCTTGGGTGAATGATGAGTCTGGCTCTTGGGTGAATGGTGAGTCTGGCTCCTGGTTCAAGGGTGAGTCTGGCTCCTGGTTCAAGGGTGAGTCTGGCTCTTGGGCGAATGGTGAGTCTGGCTCCTGGTTCAAGGGTGAGCTTGGCTCTTGGGTGAATGGTGATTCTGGCTCTTGGGTGAATGCCGAGTCATATTCTTGGGCGAATGGTGAGTCTGGCTCCTGGTTCAAGGGTGAGTCCGGCTCTTGGTTCAAGGGTGAGCCTGGCTCTTGGGTGAATGGTGAGTCTGGGTCTTGGTTCAAGGGTGAGTCTGGCTCTTGGGTGAATGGTGACTCTGGCTCTTGGTTCAAGGGTGAGTCTGGCTCTTGGTTGAATGGTGAGTCTGGCTCTTGGGTGAATGGTGAGTCTGGCTCTTGGTTCAAGGGTGAGCCTGGCTCTTGGGTGAATGGTGAGTCTGGCTCTTGGGTGAATGGTGAGTCTGGCTCTTGGTTCAAGGGTGAGTCTGGCTCTTGGGTGAATGGTGAGTCTGACTCCTGGTTCAAGGGTGAGTCTGGCTCTTGGGTGAATGATGAGTCTGGCTCTTGGTTCAAGGGTGAATGTCGCTCTTGGGTGAAGGTATATGGTAATTCAGACTCCTGGTTTAATGGTGAATCTGACTCCTGGTTATATGGTGAGTCTGGCACCTGGTTAATTGGTGAGTCTGGCACCTGGTTAAATAGTGAGTCTGGTTCCTGGTTAAATGGTGAGACTGGCTCCTGGTTAAATGGTGAGTCTGGCTCCTGGTTATATGGTGAGTCTGGCTCCTGGTTAAATGGTGAGTCTGGCTCCTGGTTTAATGGCGAGTGTCGCTCTTGGGTGAAGGTGAATGGTGAGTTGGGCTTTTGGTTGAATGGTGAATCTGGCTCTTGATTATATGGTGATTCTGAGATGTTAGATGGTGAGGATGGCTCCTGGTTAAATTGTGAGTCTGAATCTTTGTTGAATGGTGAGCCTGGCTCCTGGTTGAATGGTGAGTTTGACTCATAGTTGAATGGTGATTCAGGCTCCAGGTTGAATGGTGATTCACTATCCTGATTCAGTGGTGATTCAGGTTCTTGGTTGAATGGTGATTCAGACACCAAGGCTTTGAATGGAGCTTCAGATTCTTGGTTAAATGGAGAATGTACCTCCGGGTTGAATGGTGAGTCTGACTCCTGCTTGAATGGTGAGCCTGACTCCTGGTTGAATGGTGAGCCCGACTCCTGGTTGAATGGTGAGCCCGACTCCTGGTTGAATGGTGAGCCCGACTCCTGGTTGAATGGTGAGCCCGACTCCTGGTTGAATGGTGAGCCCGACTCCTGGTTGAATGGTGAGCCCGACTCCTGGTTGAATGGTGAGCCCGACTCCTGGTTGAATGGTGAGCCCGACTCCTGGTTGAATGGTGAGCCCGACTCCTGGTTGAATGGTGAGCCCGACTCCTGGTTGAATGGTGAGCCCGACTCCTGGTTGAATGGTGAGCCCGACTCCTGGTTGAATGGTGAGCTTGACTCCTGGTTGAATGGTGAGCCTGACTCCTGGTTGAATGGTGAGCCTGACTCCTGGTTGAATGGTGAGCCTGACTCCTGGTTGAATGGTGAGCCTGACTCCTGGTTGACTGGTGAGTCTGACTCCTGGTTGACTGGTGAGTCTGACTCCTGGTTGACTGGTGAGTCTGACTCCTGGTTGAATGGTGAGCCTGACTCCTGGTTGAATGGTGAGCCTGACTCCTGGTTGAATGGTGAATGTGGCTCCTGGTTGAATGGAGAATGTGGTTCCTGGTTTAATGTCAAGTTTGTATTGTCAACCACATATGGAGAGAGTGACCGGTCGTCTTGAGATGAATTAGAGTCCTTTCTCATCAGTGACTGTGGCTGGTTGGTGAATGGTGACTGTGGCTCCTTGCTAAGTGGAGACTGAGGTTCCTGGTTGAATGGAGAGGTTTCATAAGATAGCGATTCACTATTGGCAGATAATGGCCTATCATTACTTGAATTATTAATTTCCAGACGTGGAGACGAGGATGCAATTTCCTGCAAAGAAGATGGCTGGGATTCAGTCTCTTCAGTTTGTGAAAGCTCTGCCATTATGGACATTCCGTGGGGCTCTACTATGTCTGAAAAACTGGAATTATCTTTCTCAAGTCTACTTACGATGTCTTCTTCGTCTGAAAGGGACATAGATTCTGGCATCAAGTTTAAGTATGGTTCATCAACTTCTGCCTTCATCAAAAGTAAGTGGGAAAACTTGTCATCAGAGGAGGGGAATTTATCAACAGAAGGAGAAACCATGTCATTCTCAGATGGATTACTTTCAACATCAATGCAGTATGTGGTATTAACAGTGTCCTCAACAACTATACTATTGTGCTCCTTCAAAGATGAGATAGTAAATTCTTGAGATAGGTTTGTGATTTCCTCTTTTGAAGAAGGTGAAACAAGATTGTCATGTTCTTTGTGCAGAGACTGGCTACTGAAATCACTTGTAGGAGAAACTGGGTTCTCTTCATACAATGACGAATTTGACTGCAAAGAAAGATCAGTACCATCATGCTGAGATAACTGTGAGTGGGTGTCATCATTCAGTGAAGTTGGGGAATATACAGCAGAGTCATTTTCAACAGATGAAAAATGAGAACCAATATTACTGTCATGCAGATGAATGTCAACTTCGTTGTCTTCAGCGAGTTCTTTAGCGGGGGAGAATGAATTAAGTTGAGAAAACCCTTCAAGCTGAACAGAATCATTCTCAATAATAGATTCAGAAAAGAGGAGAGAGGAAGGCGCATGCATAATATCATATGAATTAGCTACAGGAGAGGAAGTACCAGAGAGAGAGTTTTGAGAGCCATCCCAAGAAATACCTGAAGGAGGAATAATGTCGAGCGGTGATGCCTGTGCGGGTGCTGGAGGACTGGGTGAAGCAACATGCTGGGACTGAACCATGGGGCTTGAGGAAACCTTGGGTTCTGGAATTGATTCTAGCTTTTTGGTTTCTGGAGCTTTGGAGATTTCTGTAGGCTGAAAGTCTGATGACATTGACATTGACATGGACATGGACATAGACATAAGAGGATCAATTTCTGGTACCAGAGGATCAGCTGGCTTTGCTACTGGCACAGTAGGTCCAGCTGGTTTTGCTACTGGTACAATAGGCTCAGCTGGTTTTGTAACTGGTACAATAGGCTCAGCTGGTTTTGCTACTGGTACAACAGGCTCAGCTGGCTTTGTGACTGGTACAATAGGCTCAGCTGGTTTTACTACTGGTACAATAGGCTCAGCTGGTTTTGTTACTGGTACAATAGGTTCAGCTTCTTTAGTTGTTGGTAATTTAGATTCAGTTGATAAACTGAATGGTGGTTTGGCTTCAGATGGTAAAGTTACAGGAATCTTGGGCTCATCTGATTTTGGTTCAAGTACCTTTGAGTCTACAGGCTTGGTATCAAAGGATTTTTTCTCCACTGGTTTAGGTTCTTCCTTGGTTTCAGGAATTTTCTTATCTGTCTTGGTATCAGTTATACTAGTGCCTGTGGTATCTGACTTAGAACTTAGAGAACCTGCTGCTTTACCTTCAGGCAATTTAGTATCGGCAGGTTTGGTATCTTGAGATTTCGCAGAGCTGACCTCTGGTTTCTTGGAAAGAGACTTATCATCAGCCTTAGATTCTACAGTTGTGGCAGTGGTAGGCATGGGTGGCTCCTGAGATTGAGATTTAGTGTCTGCAGCAGTGACGGGGGTGCCCACTAGTGACCCCTGGCTGATCTTGGTGGGTTCAGGCGTCTGGCGGGTTCGGGACTCTAAAGCATGACGATACTCCGAGGAAGGGGTCCCACGCGCTGACTCTCCTGCTGAAAAACAGGTTACATTTAGTTCATGTAAATAAATATGTAAGTATTGCTCACACAATGATAGTTTACCTAATACCTTCAAAAACTGAATGCTTAGTAAAACTAAATATTAGTACAGTATATTGTTTCCACTACCTTGGTATTGCTAATGGCATCAACCAATATAATATCAAGATATCTCTACTACAAAAATCATAAAATCTGATAAGCATAAGCTGATGTCATCAGTGGGCAATACCGGTTTGATTGTCATAAATATATTATTATTGTATACGAAAGTAGTGTATAATATATATATATAAAAAAAAAAATATATATATATATATATATATATATATACAGTATATATATATATATATATATATATATATATATATATATATATATATATATATATATATATATATATATATATATATATATATATATATATCAATTCAAAATATATACTTTAAATCATTATAATTATGGTTTGCCAGTGAACTACCAAACACTAATGGATATTTACTGCCCTGCAATCCATTTTATTATATTGATCTACTGCAATTATATGTCTAATAAATACAAGTGAAAAAATATAAGTCTGACAATGAAAGCCAAAACTTGACACTGCATACACTAATACATAGACGGCAACAATATCCACAAAGAAGCATTTATAAAGCTACATTAATAATAACTGATCTCGAGAAATCCATTCACCTGTCTACTGTATTCTGCGAGTAAGAATGTACAATCGTCTATGCTTTTCAAATCAAATTGTTCATGTATATATGTATTTAGTTGTTCCTCTGAACGAAAATATGCCTTTCAACCCAAATAGTTCAGATATGTTTGTAAGTGTTTCTCTGGACAAATATATACATTGAAACCATAAATGAAACAATTTTGACATCCGGTATTTCCATGCAAATCAATAACTTTCCCATCTTAATCTGCTGTTTATTCAAATATTAACTTACCTTCCATTAAGTGCTTAGTTAACCAGCAATTTTCATTGTTTTACATGTGAATACATATTCAAGTTATATAATTTGACTGTCAAAATCAACTGAGTGAAAATGACGAAGTATTGAAAAAAAATATCACTAATGTTGATGTTCACCAGAGAATCAGTTTGCTAGCTGTCATAACTAAAGGAAATAATTTTGGCATTGCAACTTTGTACATTCTTGAAATGGTAGTGTATCTAAAGCCAGGTATTTTGTGTTCACTGCTACACACATATATATATATATATATATATAAAGAATGTAATGTAATGGATGCTTAATAGGTAACAAAGCTGTAAAGCAATTATGTTAGGTAAAACATGCCAAGTGTCTGACTGAAACAAACTCAAATAGGAAAATTTCACTTGACTAAGCTATTCCTCGTTCAAATTAAGTAGCATAGTACGATGTCAATGCTTAACACTATCTGGTCCATCTTGAGGGTTATGATATTTTGTTTAACCCAGGGCTACGTTAAACATGGTTTTTAAAGGTTCGCCAGTGCGGGATCTTTAACTCTTTCCCTGCGGGTGACGTTCTGGAACGCATAGGCAATTTACAGCAATTTCCAGGCTGTAAAAGCCTGTAAAAGCCGTAGAAATCGAGTGTCAGTGGGCGGGAGCGTGAGGGACCTCCCTCCGACCCTCAGAGCAGCCAGCTGCTCACTGAGGGAGACTGTGTCTCACAACAGTGTTGCTGAGCGAGCGAGAGCTAATAATTAGCGAGTTTTCCCGAATGTCTATGGCAACGCTGCGGGTGAGCCCCGCCACCTACGAAGCTCGTTCTGGTCTCATTTTGAAGCTATTTTCGCCTAGTTTTCGGCAGAATACAGTTCATTTAATGCAGATGCTTGATTAATCATTCAGGAGTGCCTGAATATGCCGTAAATAGTGCAAATATGCCTGCAGCATAAGCGTTAAAGGTTTATTCAGACAAAAAAATATATATTTACTATATGAAGCAATATTACCGCACCATATGCTTTTTCTATTGCACTAGACATATCGAAAGCCTTCGATAGAGTCTGGCACAAATCTTTAATTTCTAAACTACCCTCCTTCGGTTTCTATCCCTCCATCTGTGCCTTTGTCTCTAATTTCCTTTCCGGCCGTTCCATAGCCGCAGTTGTGGGACGGCCATTGTTCACTTCCTCACCCTATAAACTCCGGTGTTCCTCAGGGCTCTGTCCTATCTCCTATTCTCTTTCTAATTTTTATAAATGATCTCCTCAACTGTACCTCAATTCCCATCCATTCATACGCAGACGACTCAACCTTACACTACTCCATTAGTTTTTCATAACGCCCGAGCCAGCAATCCCTCAACGACACACGTAATGAAGCCATAGAACTCTTAAATTCTGATCTAAATACTATCTCCAATTTGGGCAGAGAAAACCTTGTTACCTTTAATGCTCCCAAAACCCAATTTCTCCATCTATCTACCCGTAAGGAACTCCCAGCGGACTATCCCTTATTCTTCAACAATACAAAAATCAATCTTTCATCTTCTCTCAATATTCTTGGTGTCTCTTTTTCTTCTGCTCTCAGTTGGAAGGACCATATTACCAGTCTTGCTAAGGCAGCCTCCCAGAAGCTGGGTGTGCTCAACCGCCTTAGGGGGTTCTTTTCCCCTGTACAGCTTCTTGCTCTGTACAGGGGCATAGTGCGTCCTTGTATTAAGTATTGTTCACATGTGTGGGGAGGTTCCTCTCACACCACTCTCCTAGACAAAGTTGAAAGGAAGGCCTTTCGTATCATTAACTCCCGTCCACTCACCAACTCTCTGCAATCTCTCTCTCTCCGTCGCAATGTTGCATCTCTCTCGCTATTCTATCGCTACTATAATAATCAGTGTTCCTCAGAGCTTTCCCAGTGTATACCACCTCCTTTACGTAGGGCACATGGTACCCGTCTTGCAACTCAATCCCACCCCTACTCTGTGCAACTCTCCAACCCGAGAGTGACACGTTACTCTCAGTCTTTCTTCTATTCAACAGCTGAGCTCTGGAACTCTCTCCCAGAATTAGTCTTTCCCTTTTCCTATGACTTAAATTGCTTCAAACTCCGTGTGTCCAGGCATTTTGGCTCGAACATCCCTTGATTTTGGCCCTGTCACTCTTTCAACTATGGGGGAGGCACTCGCTATAGGCAGTTCTGCCTTTTGCCTCCCTCAATCACATAGACAAAAAAAAATAAAAAAATAAATGCGCTTATTCTACTTGTATAATAAACATGTGAACATTGGAGAACCAGAAAATAAGTGTAAAGAGCAAATATTCAGTGAACAAAATTATTATTGTGACGAGAGGGTGACGAATGCATACGAAGCAGAGCGACATATTTCTGCTCTCTCGGAAGTCTCTCACGACACTGATGGCTCCAGCGGCTGCCACGCGCATGTATGAGGGAGTGGGGAGGTAGGGAAAGTGTAGAGGAGGGTGACTGAATGTATTCGAGGTGGGAGAGAAGATTTATAGGGAGTGGGGGAGGGAAAAAGTACAATAAAGGAGGAGAAAAGTTGAGGGTGAAAGGGGGGAGAAGGGGGGAAGGAGAGGAAGGGGGGAGGTGGAGACACATGTAAGGGGAAGAGAGGGGGTGGTGGTAAGGAGACATGCCACCTTATTACATATTGCTTCCATTTCACTGGCACTGGAGCGATTTTATTTTTTATTTTTATGTGCCATCTTCTGGAAGGAACGTCGCATTCGCCCGATAAAACATTCCACGATTAACGTTTTATCCACGATTAACGTCGCAGTTTAGAGGATAAGTTTTATTGACGATTTTCCCTGATTATGCCCTTTTCGATTAATGTATTTTAGTTTGCTCCCTAGGCTAACAAAAAACGCTGCTCACCCAGATCCCCTTTCAAGCTACATTTGTAGTATACATTTTTCAATACAAAATTGGCCCGGCCAAAGGCCGAACTCTTCCCAGCTACAGGCTTGCTATCGCTCAACCAGAAAAAAATCAACACCTGAATGAGGTGAACTGTCATATTATTGCCAAACTAATGGGGTGAATTGTAATATATCTAAACTAATGGACTAAAACAGGGTCAGTCCCAGAGAGAATCCTTTCAGACCAAATTGGGTTAAGTCGACGCATTTTGAAACCAAATTAAAACGGAAACAGTTCTAGTCAGTGAATCCAAATAAGTTAAGTACACACCTAGATATAAAATAAATTGGAAATACACAATAAATTGCTTTAGCTACTCGCACACTTGTATGGCATGCATTGATATGTTTCTTCCTTTACCAAAAAAAAAAAAAAAAAAAAAAAAAAAAAAAAAATATATATATATATATATATATATATATATATACCGGTATAGAGTATATTTACTAGTTACAATGAAACTTGTTTTCTCTTTATCCAATAGTCAGTTTTCAGTGTTTTGCAACTTGAATATAATACAATATTTGAGAATTGGGGAATTGAATAATGGAACCATTTAATTAAGCTTTGAAATTTACAGTATTCTGCAACTCACTGTTTCAACTAATGTATGCTGAACATATATATGAAATATAAACTACCTGTATAAATATAATTGTAATGTAGTTCCTCCTATATATGTGAATCACATTAACCCCTTCGACAGATACGATGACGTCTATATTTATTCAGGCTATTATTAGACAATTGTATTTACTTTAGAGAGAATATCAAGAAAACAAAGGGCTACTAACTATTTGTATTAACCCCCAAACACCCATAAATCCATCCTGAACTTTAAACAATCCTCTAGTGATAATCAAAGTAAAGGACAAATATTGAAAAGGTTAATGTGAGACTAATGAGTTTGATGCAACAAGCAAAACATGAATTAATCAGGCTATTATGCAATTGTAGCGAGGGAGCAAGCATGTTATAAGAAGGAGCCTGTAACTTCACAGTTACAGAATTCATAATACGAGAGGTGTCCAACTAAAGGACAGTGTATTATTTTAAAACTGCAATATCGCTGTACAGTACAGTACATAGTAATTTCCTAAAATCGAAAGCCAATTTTGAGGCACATAGAGGTCCCTTAGTGTTACTTAGTGTATTCTATCTTGATATAAAATTTATATTGGCAACATGGAAGATATTCCCTAAAGAGGTAAACACTCTAAATGCCTGTTTCGAGCGATTTATTTTAGTTCATTATTTAATAAAGAATGTTGGGATTATCTACAGTATATAATGAGGAAGTTTAATTCTAAAACCAAACAGTTTCATAATTCAGGAAAAGATCCCTTTCTGTCAATTGATAGCTTTAATCAATTTTGCCTAAGTATGATTTAGCCATATTAATATGCCACTTTGATCAGTAAATGTTACACCATAGTCATCATACTATGAGTTTAAAGTATTAAACAATGTAATATGGTCATTATTTATATATAGTACTGATTTAATACAATTAAACGGATATCATTATTACTGTTACCAGTAATCACTAATTTACAAAGAGGTATAATAAAATGCAAAAGAGTAAAGGCAAGGAAGGTGAACTTAAATATGGCATTAACCGATTAATGTGCCAGATAATAATAAACAAATTTGGGCTATGGCATCTTTAGCCAAGCAGATCACCTGGTCATTTTAAACTCTTTAGTAGTCGAGGACGCATTTTTACCTTATTCTGGCTATCATTATGAAATTGTCTAATGATAGCTAAAATTAAAGGAAGAAACACGATCTCAAATACTGACAGGGTTAATAGTATTTTTTTTTACTCAGAGATTCCCAGTTTGATTTGAATTGATACTTTCAACTTTCCATAACACAATATAAACTAGACCAGAACAGTACTGTACTTTAAAATGGTATGGGCACTGAATATGGAAAGCTGTGATAAGTTACAAATAACTTGTATGTTAAAAAATACATAGTATTCTTGAAACGTAAACACTGCAGTTGCATCTATAAAATTCAAAGACATGTGCACGCTGTGTAATTAAAAGCTTCCATCAGGGTTTTTTTTTGTATGTCAGTGGATCAAGCCCCGCTGAGTATGTATATATATATATATATACAGGGGGAGATATATTGGGGACATTGTAGACACCAATCGAGAAGGGCAATAC
Source organism: Paralithodes platypus (assembly GCA_032716605.1). Taxonomy (NCBI): domain Eukaryota; kingdom Metazoa; phylum Arthropoda; class Malacostraca; order Decapoda; family Lithodidae; genus Paralithodes; species Paralithodes platypus. The sequence goes on from CM064568.1 coordinate 8,629,751, forward strand.
CCAGGGGAGGCCTCATAGGCATGTGATAAGGAGTTGCTGGAACTCCTGTTTCATTTGTCTGGCTTCCCTCACGGTTTATATTTGTGTCTCACCTACACAAGAGCAATCCAGGAAGCTCCAACAAACACCTCTTCCTCCTATCCATTTCACTACACTAAACAAGCACACCACTCTTCCTTCCAATAATGTACATATAAATGTGCAATTTGGCTTTCTCGCTCTTTCAACTTTGGGGGAGGCATATGTTGCAGGGAGCTTTGTGTTTTGTCTCCTTCATGCACAAAACAAAATAAATTATATATATTTATATATGTGTATATATATATATATATAGCCTATATATATATATATATATATATATATATATATATATATATTATATATATAATTATCTGTTATAGATTTAAATTCATAAATTGAAAAAGCATTCATATAAGCCAAGCGTTCGCACAAATAATTTCGTACGAAAACTGCCTTTTAGTACACCTGTGTATGGTGTATACTAAACAATGTAAACATACCCCATGCCTGACTGACTCAAATGAATATGGCCACTGCAAAGCACATTCTTTATAAATTTATAAACACTTAAAATAACGAAAGAAGTAAATGCAGACTGGAAACCAAAGAAGTTTAATAGATGAGCATATGAAGCATGCATGTGGGTCTAGCTGACACTCCATCTAGTCTAGCTAATAATAAGTAGGAGGCTGGTAGAAGCCTGATGGGACTTAGTATTCTATATTGCTATTTTTGAATTCTGACTTCAGTCTGCATTTCAGTGTTTTTTTATTATCTCAGAAAAAATCACACTTTCGTGCACCAGAGAAGCTTGAACATTATTAGTAAGGGTGCTTATCATATCATATCATACAATTTTGGGTGAACACATTTTTGTGCAAAAAAATATACTTGGGCCAAAGGAATCCAATGGTATACTAGAAACATTGATAGAACTATCAATAATTTCTGCATTATATAAAATAGGATAAATATTGTGTAAAGAAATATAAATATATCCCTGCTCTCTATCAAGGTTTACTTTGTTAATAATTTTGACATTTTAATATTCTACCTTATATTTTCCAAGATCCAAAGTTTCACTAAGTAATGATTGTGCCTATTGTATCTCTGCTAGGAATGTCACATACCAGTAGGCCAAGTTACAGAAAACAACAAATTTATACTAATAATTTTCAGTAACTTAGAAATTCCTTATGGCCATTGAACACAGTAAAATGATGTAATTTAGTAAATGTTATTGTGGATGCATTCCATTTAACTTTCTTTTCTATATATTTTAGTTATGATGACACATTTTTAAATTGTCCCATGTGACATTAAAGAACACTGTAAGCTCCAGGTCAAGCATTATGCATGAATATCTAACCATAAAGTGACACAGCAATACAAGCAATAATTGCTTCGAGGGATATAATGTCTCTAGATTTGATATCTCCATCAATTCATAGACTTAAAATATAATTCATGCTGGATAATACAGGTACTGGCAGTAGAAATGTTGAACTAAAATGCAAATGTGAATAAAGTTTTGTGTGGTAGTGTTGGTGGAAAAGATGCTCTGAGCCACATGCTCCCATCAGGGCCCAGGCTGATGGTGTTATCCTCAGTAGATCAATGGTGAAAGGTGCTCGGGGGAAATAAATGCAAATTGAGAGGGCTACTAAATAATCTAGTTTCATGTGCAAACCACATTAAGTATAAGATATTTTAGTATGGCTGTAAAATAGTTGCCTGCTTATCAATCTGAGAATACAATACCTTGTAGTGTAAGTTCATTATGAAACCACAAAATGGCCTACTACTTATACATTGAAATTTGTTATGTCTAATATTTTGAAGGAGTAGTATTATATATGAAATATGATGGATAGCAGCAGCTCTTCAGTATTTCAAGACTAAAAAAAGCTTCTTACTGAAAATGCAATTCTAATTATCTAATACTGTATATGGTATGCATAAAAAACAACGAGTTTGCACAATAGTTCTAATATAAGTTAATGTATTTGGTAGTTCAGGTATACAATATTAATTACAATTGTTAATAATCTGATTTTTTAAGGTAAATGTTTCATAATTTGCATTTATCACAATCAATATAATTCAAAGCCACTCCGGGAGCATTCAACTGCTGCCTATTATTTGGAATATTTGTCTGTATATTGGATCAATAATGACAGTGCTTCACATTTGCTATTAAAGAACTAAATAATCTGTCATAATATTCTACTGTACCTACAGTAGTTAAATTTGTTAGGAACGTGAACAAATATAAATTAGTAGATAACCTTATTATGAATAATATGACCATAAGGTAGTTTCTTGTAATTGGTGATTAAGGCCCTTTAATTACATAACGATTACAATAAAATAAAAAAATCCACCAACTGCTGCTTCACTGACGTAATGCGTGCAATTTAATCATAACTTGTGACCAACTTTCACAAGAGAATTGCTATTTGCTGCCAATTTATATAACAAAATCATTATAACGAAATAACCGAAAAGTGCTTACTGTGTATGAAAAACTTGTATTTCAGTGACTACATAATATTTGTTTTAATTACCTAGTATAAATACTAGACTGATGCTACAGACTTCTGTCTGGAATTCTGCAAAACTATTTGAGGTCACCATAGCATAATAAACCTTCAATGAAAAGTAAATAATTTTGTTTAAACAAGATATGTAACATTTCTGTAGATAACTAGACGCAAAGCAATCCAAGGTCTGCGGTGATTACTAGCAGTACAAGAAATGTCATAGTTACTATAGTCACTTTGTTTTCAGCTGACGGTAAAATAATTCCCTTAGCACCTGATTAATTTATACTTAAAGGGGAAATATAATCTATGTCTCTGATCATATATATACACCAAATGTTTATATTTGACGACATATTTCACTATAAGATCTTCATAATAGAGAGTACTCAAGATGGCAGTTTACCGTCAGCTGAAACAAACAAGCTATAGAGCTAAAGTAGAGAAATCACAACCTTGGTATTGCTAAACCAGAATTGTAAATGATTAACGTTCCCTTGCAATGAATGGTACCCCCCCCCCCCCCCCCCCCCCGGTAGGTCGATGGAACAATAGTAAAGCTGTGGTGACATCAAGGGTTGTGCTAGCAAGGTGGTTCTAACAGTCCTAACAGGTCTTCACGGCAGCTGGCTCTCCCTAACGTACCTCGGGGTATTCTCAAACAGTGAGTGGCTACGACAGAAAACAAGAACCTAGAGTTATACATGCAGGCATTTGTGTCAGGCTCATGGAATTACTCTCATGAAAAATGACTTTCACCAATTGTGCTTTAAAGAGAATATCTATACAATTTGGATTTCATATAGAAAAAAAAGTGTTCACTAGGCATTTGCATAGCTATCGGGATGACAAATTGTACTGATGTATCACTTATTCTCTAGATATCAATTTGGAATAAACCATGCAAGAAAGGGCTACAATGCAAACATTGGTAATATGCAGTATTATTTATGGATATTGTACCAATATATACAATACAAGTTCAGCTGAAATATTGAATATATCAAAGGCAATTATGTGTTATAAAATATTCTCCTTTCATATTAATAATACTATTAAAAATTATTCTTATTTTTGGAAAGTATGGAAGTAAAAAGTTATAAAAAAATTGCCTAATGTATGAAGTTCTTTCATTTAAAGTAATATATGATCAAAAGCACTTCTACTAGATAAAGGCGAAAACAACATTTAAAACTCACAACATATGCTACCTATTCTACTAAAAATGTAAACATAGTAAATATGTCAACTTTGTGATGGGCCCTGTTATTCTGAAAATTGTTATGTATCTTTTATAATTATATACCGTTAGTCTGCATGAATTATGTGAAAGAATGTTCCAAGTACAAGGAATATGCCTACACATTTTACCTGTATTGCTCCCAATGTTTAAATTAATAGCAATTCTTTGTTTTATAAGTATATGAAACTTATTTAATTGTTGATATGAGCATAACTGCTATTTTGTCGTCCAAACTAAGTGTTAGATAAATGTATGGTGTTCTTTGATTATTTCCATCTTCCATATAATTATAGTGCCAACTACAGTACTGGTTTTTGATACCCTACATTTCTTTATTGCATTGGTGACAGTAGGGATATAAAGCCGATGTCACACGAGCGCTTATTCTGTCAATTATTATAAGCAATTGTAGTTTGGCACCTTTAAAATCTCAGTTATATCAGAATTCAGCCAAGTGATATAATCTACCTTAAGTCTAGTTTCCGATACCAATGCGAAAAAGCCTTAAAATATTGTGAGAAAAAACTTGCTTATCGTAAATTGCCCAAAAAAGTGCTTGTGTGACACCGCCTTAAAGCACTGCATTATTTCCCCCAACGTGCGTGACAGGCTACAATTGTACTTCTTATGCATGAATTAGTCTTTAACCCTATCATTGCGGATGACAACTCTTCTTTGTATTCTGGCTAACATTGGATGATATTATATTTAATAAAATTAAGTCTCATAATCAAGATCATTAAAAATAACTTCAAGTAAATCAATCCGTACATTTATTTCATGGTAACTTTAAATTCTGGCTAAAAGTAAAGGATTTTACCACGTTCATAATTAATGAGTTATAGTATATGATATAAGTAGGACTACAGTATATATTACTCCTAGAATATCCTCCGTCAAGAAAAGAAAAGAGAGAAAATATAATACGAGCTCTACTAACAAAATTGTTCTGCCATACAAGATAAGTGCTTTTTCTGCTCATTACCAGTAACAATGTGGTCATTCTTAGACAAGTTCTCTAGCATGTACACTTACAGTCAGAATTCCACACATACTGTACATCATATATTTTGGAGTGTGTCATCATGCCTGTAAAACTTTTGAACCTTGGTGAATGAATCAGAATTTTGCTTACATCCAATACAGTTTCAAACCAGCGTTCAAAGATTTTAAAGGCAACTGTACACATCATTAATTCTCTCCATGTAGCATTTAGCAGGAATCACAAACTAAATAGTTGATGCACAAAATTACAAAAGTAATTAGCAATTTGGAATCTTTAGCCCTTTCGATACGGCAGACTTTATAGGGAAGCATGAGCCACTGTGAGGTGTTTACTTACATACAGTACATACATATATACATACATGCACAAATTTCAAGACCAAGTGCTCCACACAAAGTGCAGTTACAGTCTCGCATTCTAATGGCGGTACTCCAGGCAGCCTTCTTCAGAACTGCCTCACTTGTCAGGTTATTTGTTATTTAAGATTAGACCGTAACAGGTCTGATCGCATGTCTTTCTTGGTCTTTCCCTTGGTGCACATCCCTACATGTTCACAGAATTAGTTCATCCATCCTCTCTACATGTCCAAACCATTCAAGCCTACTAGTACGCATATCATCACTGATACTTTTGATACTTAACTGTCTCCTCAGCTCTTCACTAGATATCCTATTTTGCAGTTTGGCCCCACACATTAATCTCACCACCCTTATCTCGTTACGTTCCATTCTGTTGATATCATCCGTTTTGACAGGCTACTTTTCTGAAGCATACGTCATGGCACTTCTAACTCATGAAGCGTACACCTTTCCCTTCAAGGGAAGAGGGAGTCTTCTCATTGTTAGTTGTGACACCAGTTTTCTGAACTTTCCTAAGCTACTGAACTTTCCCAGGCTACATTTAATTCTGGCGATAGTTGCGGCCTCGCCCCACCACCGACACCAGTTTTCTGAACTTTCCCAAGCTTATGAACTTTCCCATGCTACATCCAATTCTGGCGATAGTTGCGGCCTCGCCCCACCACCGACAGAGATGTTATCTACCAAGTAGAAAAACTTGTCCACCATTTGCAGTGCTTCATTGCTAAACTTAACACTCTCGAGCCGGTAATTGAACAATACAAGCTCATCTTTGCACACTAAGCACAAAAATGTCTCAACTTCAGACTTCTTCCTCAGTAGAGGTCCCTTTATTCTAGTGCAGCGCTTCTTCCCATAGTGTACCTAACAGCGGAAGACGCTACACTGAATTGAGTTTGCGCCCATCCCTTTTCTGCATGGGTGTATACTACTTTTTTCTACCTTTACAAGTCCTAATCTACTGTGTAAAACCTTGGTATTATATATATTAACTCTAATTCTTTATGTGCCATGCCCTCTCTCCATCTTCTGAACTTGGCCTCGGCATCCCACACACTATATGCCATGAGTACTAGGACATCTGCGTATAGCAGTTCCCAGAGGAGCCCAGCTCCCCATAACTCGTCATAGCGCAAAAAACTATCAGAGTAAGCAAAACGAGTCAATGCCCATTGAAAAATTCAGGTCAGAATCACCCTATAAAATTCTAGTTCCTGCATCCATATGACGTGCGACCTTGAGTTCAATGTTGTCAATGACCGTGTTTAGCCGGGCCGATTGGGCCCCAGAACGAGCGTATTATATTATCTGTTTTTGTTTATGGAATAATTCAAGGAGCTTCTTATTTGACCGTTTTGAGTTCGCCCCCCGCACCCCCCCAAGGACTTATTGTTATCATCATATATAATGGCAGCAGGGGGCAAATAACCGCTGGCAGGGTGATAATTTAAGAAAAAAAGTAAAATCCAACTCTTAAAGCGTGCAAATATTTCCGCGGTAGTCTCCTTTAATACACAAGAGGGCCTCGGAGTTGGACTGATCCTAAATTGAGTGGTAAATCCTGTAAGTCCTTCACTAAACTGGCTCGGGTTGTCCCTCTCACAGGGAATAGGTCCGCTTGGGGGCATTCTGTGTATGGCCACCCTCGTAAGGGGAGTAAGGCGTCCGGCAATAGATAGATAGATAGTCTCCTTTAATATAATCTTGTTATTTTTCTACTCACGATAACTTGATGAGATAAACACTTACGAGGCAAGTATGGTGTTGATTAGACAGTACGAGTTAATGGCCTGTAACATGAAATGAACCTTACATTCATGCCTGATATGTAACTCTCATAAATAAACATGGAAGTGGACCTGTTATGCTTGAATTTTAGCTACCAAATCACCTCTTGCTTGGATGCACGCCCTCTCACTACCGAGGTTTGTAGAATACTGATAATTGCAATGGGAGGGAAGCCTAGTCTTATCTTTCATCTGGCAACAAGTGCAGTTGTTCAGTACTACCAAATTCAGAGAGTAATACCAAGACATCTGGGGACGTACTAGGACGTTCCATCGCAATGATAGGGTTAAGTTAACCACAGTAAAAACCATCCACATTGTTAAATTGGTCAGGAATGTGGAATCATATGCCTTCAATCATACAGAAAGTAACAGCACTGCAATTAACAGTAATTGCCAACAATGCTGAGCATGACACTTTTACCTACAATTTTCGAGATAAAGAAACACAAAATATCATGATTATAGCTCTTGATACTAACCTGGTTAGGATGGTATATTTCAAGATAAACGATGCCCAGTCGCATGTTAACAATGAATTCGATATTGGATTCATCCCAAGTGCAATACATATTCAATAATAACCACTTAAAAAGCTACCATAAGCAAAACACTTTACATACAATATTGGTTAAATAAATCACTAGGTGTAAAATATAATCATAATTTTCTCGAGATTCTACAGTAATATGTTATAGTAAAGGATCCATATAAAGAATTGGTTGTCACTCCTCTCAAAGAGAATGGAGAGAAACATTTATCTTAATTTAGTTAATATTAAAAGGAGACTTAACCCCTGGAATATTTTGCTTGCTTCAAAATGTCAATAATCAGAATAATCAGGACCAGTCAATCCCTAAAAATGTCATGGGCGGCTAAATCTCAGAACAAAGAAGGGTCCTTTGTAAAGTTGTGGACAATATTAATACTAAATACGTGAGGCTTCAAACTGTGAGAGAAGTACATCTGAAGCATTCAAGCCATAATAAAAGATTGCAGTGTCTCATTTTTTAGTAATAATGAAGCAGCATTATTAGCCATGTTCGTATAGTGGAGTCAATAATGGCTACATACTAATCTGAATATCTATCCAAGTCATAAGTCAATAATGGCTACATACTCATTTGCATATGCATCCAAGCCAAAAAGGATTAAAACAATGCTTTTAAGTACTCTCAATGCTCCAGAGTTTAGGTGACCAAGGTTTGCGAGGAAGGCTACTGTGGACCCCTGGATTAGGTCTTACCTTCTGGGATGTTGTGCGTGACGGTGAAGGTCTTGCCAGTATCCAGTGGCACGGTCCAGTTCACTGGGTCGGGGCTCTTCACCATAACCTGAGTACGCAGGAGGTAAAGAAGTATGATGGAATGAAGATGCAGGATTATGGTTTGCATGACTCGATAACCCTTCATTTGTTTTAGTTATACTTAGTAAATCATTATAATTGACTAATAGTGAAGGATTATGATTGATATAACTAGAAAACCCTAGTTTCTCTTTGATATCCTTAAATTTAGTATCCTATGATATGCTATATTACGCAATAATATAAATTTGTAACAGCTACTCTTAAGATGATTAATTATTCTCAGCTCATTTTGGTTAAGAACATTTTATCAATACATTTTTCTTTAACTATAAAGGGATACTTCTGCACTTTGTCACTTGAATAATATATCTTTAGTATTCACTAAAATATTCATTAGGAGTATAGCTCATAGAAATTAATATAACCCATAGAAATATAGGAAAGGGGGAAACTGAGATAGTTTCTTAACCCGGCAAGCGCGATAGGCCTCATGGAAGGCTTCCTATAGGGAACGCGATAGGCCTCACGGAAGCAAGACCATAAAAAAAGCCTTCCAAAAAAAAAAAGGGCCTATCAAAACAAAGGAATTTGTCTCTAGGTGAGATAATTCCCCTCCAGTACTCATCCATGTAAATATCACCCACCCCCCTCCCCTCCTTCCCAACCTTATTCCCCCCTCCCTCCCCTCCTCAATTATCACCTATTTTTCCTCTTATTATCATCATTTATCGGTTATTTTTCTCTCCCGAGATAATGTAGCACAAGTGGGTTGCAGAAAAGATCGTTATGTAACACCCAGACACCGGCCCACACCGCCCCGATCGTCTCAGTTACCACACAGACAGCGAGAGAGGAGGGTTGCCTGTGGCTCTCTCTCGCCTGAGATTATGACCGGGTGGCCAATATCTTCGTTTTTCACCACCCAAATGCTTTTCCCACTTATTTTAGCACTCTTGAAGGTTCATATATACATCATATATGTAAAATAAAAGCATACCGAAAACAAATAATGCTCTATATTGTAAATATAACGAATTCTGTCAGAATCCAAGGCTAGAAATGCACAAATAACTACCCTAGCCCCTAGGTCTATTTCGCGCTTGTCAGGTTAATAGCTTCACTATGAGAGATCATTCCAAAAATCAATCAAAAAATTTATGTTATTTGGTGCATATATACGACACCATAATGCAAAGAAGTATTGGATTGATTATGAGTAAGGTTTTATAATATGAAGAGAATAGAGTAGGCCTATTGTTGATGCAGTTTTTACCACCATGCACTCCCTACTCAATAACAGGGCTAAGGTAGGTGCCATGATGATCAGGAACTTCAGTGAACAGTTGCCACAGATTGCTAGACTGCACCGTCCACCACAGCACCTGGCATCTGCCAAATAGCACACTGGCTGGCCTCGAGACTCGAACCCTCGACCTTACGGTTTGCAGGCGAGTGCTTTATTATCGCTTGTGGCTATATTATGTATATATCAATATACAGTATAGGCAAGAGAATAACAAATACAACAGCCTCTACAGCTTTGAGCTATCATGCACTAAAATAGTATAGTATGTTTAACTGCAAGCAGGTTATAAAACTAGTAGCAGGAATAGTATTCAAGAGAGTTGAAATAATTCTAAACTATATAACATCTGAACAACTCTACAGCTTAAGGAGTATACACATACAATAATCCTCAACCCAAGTTATTTTCATAACAGGCTCAGAACATAAATATTTCTTATCTAACAGAAAGCTATCACTACTATTGTAAAACCATAGGCTAGCTATAGGTAAGGTTTAGATTACATTATAAATAGAAGTGGTTCTTAAAATATTTAATCACCAATACTTACTTTGAACATTCAGAAAGTGTTTTCCAATTTCAAGTGCTCACGTTTTAAGAAGCTTATACAAATAATTCATACTACTATACCAATTATTTAATAATTATAGCGATTTTGTGATAAGTATTTTTTATTGAATTTTAGATATTACTAAGAACCCTTGTATATTTGAAAACAAAAATGATGCTTCCACTACAAGTAAATTAGTAACTTTGAACTCCAAATATATATGTTTACAGCCATATAGAAAGACTGATGGTACATGGGTATGTCAGCCTTATAGGAACAATATGAGGACCATTTGTGTTCATTATGGGAGGCATAACATTTAGATCACAAGTCTAAAGTAGTAATAGTGGTAGTAGTAGAAAATAGTAACAGGACCTCTGAGTCCGAAAAGATAAGTTGAAGTTCCAACGGGCCCAGTGTTAATTGTATCTATGAAACTGTCTTGGTGGTGTAATGGTTAGAGTGTTTAAGATCTGTATGTGGTATCCCAGGTTCGAATAACGGGAGGATCACATGATTTCTTCAATTTCATTTGGAGGTGTTTGGTGTTGGGAGTGAAATGTATTAATTACATAATTATATAGTAATATAGTAGAGTAATGGCAGACAATATATAGACTTCAACTACCCACTAGTTTGTTCATTTCTGTCTTTTGCATTTCTAAGCTATATATTTGTAAATAACTTAAATACCATAAATAAAACAAGAGCACTGCAAATGGGTGCATAATACGGCTGTCAGCATGACATGTCGCATTACGAGTGTAAAAGACGTCGCATGAGGTTATACAGTATATTATTGTACTGTACTTATTGAAGTAATTCCCCTCTAGTACTAGTACCCTCCTTGTTGCCGTGGGAGGGCTTCGGGGCCGGCGACTGAAGCTTGATGGGGAAGGGTTATTACCCTCTCCCATCAAACATTCGTCATTGGCTTGACTAATTTTGGGTAGCTTTTAATTCCTCTTTTTATTTTTTTTCCCCTTCTGTTTTTAATCTATCTCATCCGGTTGTTTTTTGGGCGACATATGCTACCCTGTCGGGCCCTCATAGTTGGCATGGCTTGGTTGTTGGCTCCTGACCTCGTGTGTCTCTTCGGTCGCTGGTGCGACTCTGACTCTGCGAGCGGACTCTATTCCCCTCAGTAGTGCATTTTTTTTTTTTTTTTTTGCATCTTGTGATTTTTTCTTCCTTAGTCCTGATCTCTCTCATTCTTCAACCTTGATAGGCTTGATCACTTCTTGGTTGGTGCTGCAGTGTAGCAGTTCTTGCCTCATCCTGCAGCCCTGCCCTATACGAGTTCTGATGTGGAGCTCATGTGGTCTGGCTGAACTGATGACATGGCAAGAAATGTCTGTGTGTCTTCACCTTCCTCGATTTGATCCCCTCATTCCCGTCCTGATTAGTTGTCCAAATTCTTCTAATCCTTCGGGCCAGCCCTATGAGAGTTCTTTTGGGGAATTTGGGAATCTGTGGGGAATTTATTTATTGGGAAAATAAAAATTGAAGTCAATCAAAAATGGGTGGCTACTTGCTTAATCTTACTGTAAAAAGCTGAAGTGATATAATCTCATATGATGTCAAACAGTATATTATTGTACTGTAGTTAGTGAAGTACAGTACAGTAAAGTAGGGGCTCACATAGAGTTCGCATAGAACGAGTCGCTTATAGAACGACCGACCTAAAATATTGTTCCAATATTTTCGTTAGGAACGAATGTGATCATATAGAACGATTTCGCCATCAAAGTAGGGCAAATCTGAGGAGTTCTCATATAGAGCGCCGAAATATCGTACAAAACGTACAAAATATCGTACGCTCCTGACGGAAATTTACGCTTACAGTGAACATCGACCATATTGGGCCACCAAAATGCCGCGATCACATAGAACGGCCTCGTTTATCGACCAATTTCTCGTTCTATGTGAGACCCTACTTTATCATTGAACTGTAGTTGTTGTTGTTGTTGTTGTTGTTCCCTAAGCTGCCTGGCCGAACAGCCCCGAGTCCCTGAGGAAGGCCATGGCCACGATCGGGCTTTCCCACAGAGCTCTCATTGAGTGTAGGTTGTGTTGTTGGCGTAAGTGGTTGTGTGAAATGCAGTCTTCTATGATGTGTTTAATGGTATGGGGTGCTGTGTTACATCCCGGGCAGGCGTCGACAACGGAGTCATCCAGTCTCTTCTGATAGCTCAGGAGAGCTGGATGGTGTCCGCATCTCAGCCTGGCCAGGTGGACTCTGTCCTCGCGAGGGAGGGAGGATTCGGAAGGATGGATTTCGGGAGGTCGTGCATGCAGCTGCGTGTTGTCTGTGAGTGAGTGGATGGATTGGCGAGAGATATGAGTATGGATGTGCTTCTGGAAGTTGGTTCAGGGTGGGCAGGGAGGGAGAGAGGACAATAACTGTGTGTGATACCGTGTGCTGGGTGTTGTTTTGATATTTCTTGGTGTCTGTGGGTGTGTTGCCATGTAGTTTAGTGGGTGGTCTTAGTTCGTGGAGGCTGCTGCCAGGAATTGAGTGCCTCTCATGTCCAGATGGTCTTTGACTTTGAGGATTTTGGTTTCTTGATGTAGATGATCGGTGGGTGCAGTAGCTGTGCAGCCTGTAATGATCTTCAGGGCTTTGTTTTGGATAGTCTGTAAGGTCTTATGATGTGTTTCAGCTAGGTTAGAAGCCCAGGCTGGGCTTGCGTATTCCATTACTGATCTTATGTATTGTTTATATACTGTGGTGGTAGTTTCTTTGTTGTGTCCAAATTTTGTGTGAGCAAGTGACCTGAGGGCGTTAAGTCTGGGTGTCAGTTTCTTTTTAATGTTTGTGGTGTGCTGTTTGAATGTCATATGAGTATCATATGTTACTCCTAGGATTTTGGGTGTGTGTGTATGTGTTAGGGGTGTGTTGTTTATGGTGAGTTGAGGGATGTATTCGTGTTCACCTGTCCAGCTTGTGAGCAGGGTTGCGGTGGATTTGGCTGGGGCTAGATTCAGTCTGTTTGTAGTGCACCAGCCATGTAGTGTGTTGAGATAGGGTTGAAGGAGATCTGTTGCTCTTCTTGGGTCATGGTGTGTGCATGTGAGTGTTATGTCATCTGCATAGGAGGCTAAGTTTATTTGGGGAGTATTGAACTGTAGTTAGTGAAGTCAGTGAAAAGTGGGTGGCTGCTTCCTAAGACTTTCTCGAAGTGAAAGGTGGGTAGCTATTTCCGTAGACTGTATGTAAAAAAAAATCATATGACTTCAAACCGTACATTTTTTTTTTTTTTTTAAATCTTAGGACATTATTATTATTATTTTTTTGGGCTATGTGAGTGAGGCAGAAAGGCAGAACTGCCTATAGCGAGTGCCTCCCCCACAGCTGAAAGAGTAACAGGGCCAAAATCAAGTGACGTTCGAGCCAAAATGCCTTGACACACAAAGTTTGAAGCAATTTAAGTCATAGGAAGAGGGAAAGATTGATTCTGGGAAAGTTCCAGAGCTCAGTAGTTGAATAGAAGAAAGACTGAGAATAACGTTTCACTCTCGGGTTGGAGAGCTGCACAGAGTAGGCGTGGGTTTGTGTTGCAAGACGGGTACTACGTACCCTACGTAGAGGAGGTGGTATACACTGGGAGAGCTTTGAGGAACACTGATTATTGTAGTAGCGATAGAATAGCAAGAGAGATGCAACATTGTGGTGAAGAGAGAGAGAGAGAGAGAGATTGCAGAGAGTTGGTAAGTGGACGTGAATTAATGATAAGAAAGGTGGTTGTTTCCCTAGATTATTTGGTAAAAAGCTGAAAATCTAACTCGTCCAAAGTCTTTCAATAGTGAAATATCTGTTTTAAGTCTTATCAAAATTAGTAAAGAAATAAAGCCGCTAAAGTGATGACAAGGAAAATTTACACACAGGGTAATGGACAGACGGATGGAAGTAAGTGAAAAGTGGGTGGCTGCTTCCCTAGACTTTCTGTAAGCAGCTGAATTACAATAAAACTTCTTATGACGTCAAAGAGTTGTTGTTGTTCCCCAGGCTGTCTGGCCGAACAGCCCCAAGGTCTCGAGCAAGGCCAAGGCCATAAACGAGCGCCCCCACAAAATCCTCCCTGCTTACCACTAACAAAGCCCGGGTGACCGAAGCCACTCCAAGGCAGGGAGCTGAGGAGGGTGCGGAAACGCTCGGGAAACCAAAGCCCCACCCAAGGCCCTGTGCCCCTCAGCAATTATGAAGGGAAAGTTGAGGGGTAAGGGAAAAATGTGACGCTTTGGCTCCCAATCTGCCAACTTCTAGGTTGGCAGTAGGGAGGTCAATCCACGGAAAAGATGCCGTCACTTGAGATCTAGAAGATATATAAGTAAAAGGAACAGTCAGAGTAAGCTATGGGTATGGCAGAGATCGCTCAGTTCTCACTCGGATAGACCAGCCCATCACCACATGACTAGAACCCAATCCTCTCAGCATCAGCTAGGAAAGGCCCTAGAAAGCCGCCTTTGGCGGGGGGATAGCTCCCCTATTTCAACTCCTTTCGGGAGTTTCGTCAAGCCTTTCGTCAAGCCTTTCGTCCTTTCGTCAAGCCTTTCGTCCTTTCGTCAAAGAGTATAATATAGTAGTGTACTTAGAGAAGGGTTAGAGGTTTTAGGAAGGGAAGAGGATGTGTAGATCAGATTTTTACCCTGAATTGTGTTGTGGAAAAGTATCTGGAGAAGAAACAAAAGGTGTATGTTGCCTTTATGGACTTGGAGAAGGCCTATGACAGAGTGGATAGAGAAGGTTTGTGGAAAGTACTTAGAATATACGGAGTAGAGGGCAAGTTGCTGAAAGCAGTGAAGAGCATGTATGAGGGTGCAAAGGCGGCAGTACGTGTGGAGAGTGAGCAGAGCGAGTTCTTTGACCTGAATGTTGGTTTGAAACAGGGGTGTGTGATGTCCCCGTGGTTGTTTACTGTATATATGGATGGAGTTATGAAAGAAATACTATCAAGAGCAGTGGATGTTGGTGTATCGCTGAAAAGGGAGGGAATTGAGTGGAAGCTACCTATACTGCTGTTTGCGGATGATACAGTTCTGATGAGTGATAATGAATGGGAGTTGCAGGGTCTGGTAAATGAGTTTGGAACAGTGTGCGAAAAACGGAATTTGAAGGTAAATACGGGGAAGAGCAAGGTTATGGTCTTCGAAAGGGGTGAAGTCACAGAGTGTGAGGTGAAGCTGAACGGTCAGGCTATGGAGATCGTCAACTCTTTTAAGTATCTGGGCAGTGTGTTGAGTAAAGATGGGACTATGGATGAAGAGGTGCGGGAGAGGGTACAACAGGGGAAGAGGGTTGTAGGAACGCTAAAAGCAGTAACAAGAAATAGGGTGGTCAGTATGGAAGTGAAGAAATCCTTGCATGACAGTGTGGTAATCCCGACACTGACTTACGGAAGCGAAGCATGGACGTTGGTTGAGAGACTCAGACCAAGAGTGAGAGCAGTGGAAATGAATTACTTAAGGAGTGCGTGCGGAGTTACATGGAGGGATAGACAGACTAATGAGGAAGTAAGAAGGAGGTGTGGTGTGGAGGTAGATGTGCTGGAAAGTGTGAAAAGGAACAACTTGAGATGGTTCGGCCATATGGAACGTATGGAAAGCGAGAGAATGACTAAGAGGGTGTACGAGAGCGAGGTGGAGGGACAGAGGGGGAGAGGTAGACCGAATATGAGGTGGAAGGATGGAGTGAGGAACTACATGAACGAAGGCGGTGCTGGTTGGGGGGAGGGGCGTCGACTGACTGGGGACAGAGGTGCATGGGGGCGGTTCGTTCGTGGCCACCCCTTCGGGGATCACGGCGTCAGGCAATAGATAGATAGATAGACTTAGAGAAGTTTTAGTGGAAAGTTGGTGGTTGTTTCCCAAAAAAAATTTGGTATAAGACTGAAAATCGAACTTTTCCAAGGATCTTCAGTGTGTTATAATTTTTTTTCAAAATGAGAGAATATATAAAACTGCTAGAGTGATGACAATGATACGCTAACAAACAGGTGAGTGGACGGACAGATGGAGGGTGCACAATAATACAACCCATCGTATGACGTCCAAATAATAAGCCCTGGGCCCGCTGGAAATCTTGCCGACTATACACAATTAGGTACAGTATACGTGTCTATATACAGGGACCGCACTCGATCAAGATCCCTCGCCACACAAATTACTTCTTCTCCTCTGTTTATCGTAACTGGACAAGAAGCTGTTATAGATCTATCTTCATTACTGATTTTGATAAAAGCTAAGCAGTGAAATGTTAGTTACTAAATAGCGATATTTAAAAGATGGTAGTTATAAGTGTTTCTATTTTTTATCTTTAAATATTAATTAATTAACTGAAAAGCAA
The DNA here is from genome assembly GCA_032716605.1 of Paralithodes platypus. Classification (NCBI taxonomy): domain Eukaryota; kingdom Metazoa; phylum Arthropoda; class Malacostraca; order Decapoda; family Lithodidae; genus Paralithodes; species Paralithodes platypus. Next base: position 8,646,221 of record CM064568.1, read on the forward strand.
GGACAAATCTTCACTACTTTATAATGAAGTGAGTATTGTTATCTAATCATTTCATACCCTACCTCCCTTACTCCCAGCTGTTATACCTACCATTCTTCTCACAAACCCAACTTCATATTTTATTTCTATCGATGATTATGGTTATTGACATAATAGGGAAATTTATAACTAGGGAATCTTCTTGTAACCACTTATTGTATACCCATTTAGCCATAAGGGAAACAATTGACGCAACATTCACAGTTGCAATCCAAGTATCAACAATCCTCCATTTTTTTTTTTTAAATATTAGTTTAACCAGACCACTGAGGTCCACAAAAGAACTCTCATAGGGCTGGCCCGAAGGATTCGATCAAGATATATAACTAATCAAGTCAAGATAGATAGGGAAGGGCAGGAGGGGAACAAATCGAGCAAGGTGAAGACACGCAGACATTTCTTGCCATTTCACCAGTTCAGCCGGACCACATGAGCTCCACAGCAGAGCTCTTATAGGGCAGGGCCGAAGGATGAGGCAAGAACTGCTACACCGCAACACCAACCAAGAAGTGACCAGGGCAATGAATGAGAGATCAGGTCGAAGGTAGAAAAAAACACAGAGAGATGCAAAAATATAAATGCACTACTGAGGGGAATCGAGTCAGCTCGGTCGCTGCTTGACCAAAGAGACAAATCAGGTCAGGAGCCTAATACCTAGCCAGGCCAGGGAGGCATTTGATATAGGTTACCCGAGGACAACCGAATGGGACAGAATAAGAATAGAAGGGGAAAAACATAGAAAGAGGAAAGAAAAACTACTCAAAAGAAGTCAAGCAGACGACGAAAGCTCGAGGGGAGAGGAAGGGAAATTACCACAATCATCCCCCATCAAGCTCCAGTCGCCAGCCCCGAAGCCCCCTAACCGCGACAAGGAGAGTAGTAGGCTACCAGGGAGGAACAATCCTCCAAAGATGTAACAAGACTATTGGGTCAAATTTAGCACACTAAAGGATCCTGGCCCATTCCTAGCTTTACACGAACATCTTCCTTGAACCATTGGGATAAAATGTACCCAGTGACCAATAAGAACATTCCATATAGGAAAAGTCAAACCAGGATTAACACACTCGACCACTAGACTTTGCCTGGATACTTCAAATTGAGACTGCACTGTCTCTGACTAAGAATATTTGTATGGGTAGATTGCTGCATATACACCAAGGCCACCACTTTGAAGACACACCAGAAATAACCACACAAACTCAATTTCCACCAGAATACCAGAATATCTAAGCTGGATGGGAATCCCCAACCTGACCACTAAACACAATACATTGGGTGAGGGCTGGTCCTATCCAGAGTGAGGTTTGGCATCCTCTACCCTACTTTAGCCATTTCTGTCTGTCTCTTTTCCTGTACTACTTTTCCTTCTAGGTGCTGGCGAGATCGCCCGATTGGGTAGCACTGCAAGGGGGACATTGACTTGGGGGTGCAAGCCCGAGGCTGATGATCTCTTCCTCCACTGCCCTCTCAGAGACACATCTCATCTCCCCCTGGCCCCTTCAGGGGCCCGAGCATCTGACGCGGCTGTGGTCAACCAGACTCGGGACTGCTCGACCAGACAATCTGGGGAACTACAATGACAACACCATAATAAATTTCACAACAATAATGTGCCTATGTACAGTATGTGTGTGGCCAGGCATAATCCATCAACAATCATATGAATGATATATTCATGAAAGCTCAAGGCCAGGCACACTGATAAACACTGACTGTGCAAGGTCAGTATCACATCAGGGGCAGCGTCAGGCTGAAACAATATGAACAAATGTAGATCCGAAAACACAGCCAGAAAAAGTATAATTTGAAGTCATGCATAACCATGCATGAAAGAATATGGGCAGGAGGGAATTATATACTATAGGAAAACAGCAAAAGACCCCAGCATGACAACAAACAAATATGTAAATTTGTCATTAATTAAAGTAAATGAAGATGATAACTGTGAGAATTGAGACTTTAAAAAAAAAAAAAAAAAAAAAAACTTTTATTATTAACTTGCGTTATCAGAAGGCCAACGAGCAGCTATTGATCAGCTATAAATGAAACTTTGCAGAAAAACATACAGCTAATTTGGGGGGATATAGTTTGGATTTTTTTTGTTTAAGGAAGCATGCCAGATCATGTATGGCATTACCTTACACTTATGATTACAATAATGCTATGCTAGTCATAATGAGTACTAATGCTACTCAGTTCGATATGGCTTACATACCCAGATACCAGTCAAATAACTATAGGCTTAAACAACCGATATATAGAGTAATTGAAAAAACGATACTAGTGCTACAGATAAACAGCTGATATGTAGAGATTAATTTAAAAATCTGATGCTTCCACTACAGGTAAACAGCTGATAAAGAGAGTGTAATAAAGTCCTGAGAAAACATACCCATTTACCAACCTGATCGGGGGACTTGACCCGGGTGGGCTCGGGAGGGGTCTTGACCACTGGCTCGTACTTCTCAGGGTCAAACCTGGGCTCGGGTGTAGACCTCCTGCCGGCGGACTCCTTCAGTGCCTCCACGGGCTCCTTGCTTCCATCCTTGGGCCCATCCTTGGGAATGATCTCCTTCTCCTTGTCCTTCTTCGAGTCTTCTTCACCTGTGGGAAGTGAAATAATGATACTCAATTCTCCCTTAGTGATGATTCAGCAAGTGTTTTTCCGATGCAGCATTTATAAATTTGTATGTTCTTTCATTAATCACTTGGAATTCTTATGAGAAGGCATTTTTAAATACAGGGGAAAGCGGCTTCACTTATAAATATCCGCCATCGAAAAAGTACTTTGTAAACCATGATGAAATCTGAATCTATACAGCTATTTCACTTCCAGAGCCAGCACTTCTAATACACTCAGGCTGGTAAACTTCTGGAGTAACAACTATGCAAAGAAAACTGTATACTGTGAAACGAAAAATATCAGAACGCAAAAGTTCACAACCAGTATGCAAAAATAACTATAACTTTGTACTAGTTACATAAAAATAAGAAATCATGCAGTTTTCATCTACTGGGAATGCAGTGGTGCTAGAATTGATTAGTTCTTGGTATAAAGATTCTACTCGCTAAATTTCTGAGTTGTTCATTAATAAAAATATCAAATCGACCTCTTGTACGTACATCCAAGATCTATATCCAATCTATTTAAAAATTATTTCTAGACAAAAATATTAACGAAAAATTCGAAAATGAAACACGGGAACTACTATTAAATATATGTTAATGAGATTAACTTATGCATAGGTAAATGCAAAACTGTCGAGACGAGTGCAAGATATGCAGTAAAATAGTAAAATAGTGCTCCACAAAAAAGGCAATGTTAGAAATAATTGATGATATTGTTACGTACTAAAACTCATGAAGAATTGTACACACATTCACAAGGTCTTAACCACGAATACAGTACAAGTGTTTACAACAACATAAAAAACACTAAATTTCATCAAGTGCAAACTGAACACTTTCCAATTACCACTTTCCATCTTACTAATGAGCAAGTCCTAATAAAGTAATATGCACCAATACAAAGGGAACAATCATAGGATTATGTTACATGAAAATAACAGTGTGCATTCCAAGGGGCCCCAATCACCACCACCACCACAATCAACACCCATGTAAAGGCTTCAACATAAGAAACACTAAGGCATCTGCACAAGAAAAACAAAAAGTAGTATACAATATTTCAGTTATTTATTGAAATTGAAAATATGTGTCAAGGTAGCTAATGAAAGGATTCCTTTAATACAGTTCGGCAGGTAGCAGAACATTGGGATGACATTCTGAAGGTTTACCAGGGTAAGGGAAATTATGATTCTGATATCATCAAAATAACAGTGAAACCGTTAGAACAATATAGAATATATAATTGTTTAAAATCTGGCCGCAAAAGTTTGTTGCATATAATCAAATGGAAATATGAATTTAATTCATAAACAAACAAAATCTATTATAAAAGTACTGCTGTGCAATATAGAATATTGCACTACATCAATATATTACATGGATGTAGTTTTAAGTATATCGTGTTCATTTATCTCGTTGGAAAAAGTGATATTTTCCACTATGATTCGTCACAATTTCCCTACATCCTGGGGGTAATAGCATGATGAAGGGTTGGTAAAGAAACACACTGATGTTGCAGAGGGGCAGATAACAAACCAGCAAACCCGGGCATGAGCTACTACTCACTACAGGACTTTCTTTAATCCGACCCCCGTTACTAAAGTGTTGCCATGAAACTAGGTAGGTGTAGAACTTGGCTCGGGTAACACACGATTAACCCTATCTGGTGCAAAGCAGGTAATTTTGGATCATCCCTGCTTCACTCCATTATTTTGGAGATTTTATTAAACAGTATTTCACTTGATTAGTTTGGCGATTTTAAGACATTTCACCCCATTTAGGTCTTGATTATATCTGAGCAAGTGATAGCAATCCTGTGATTTATGAAAAAGCGGCCTTCAGCCGATTTAGCTTGAACAGGGTCTGGGAAGGCGGTTTCTATTTTATAGGGGACTTAGGAGGCTTTTTTATATAGCCTAGAGGTAAATTAAAAATACACTGCTCTAAAATTAATAAAACAATCAAAACCCTCAATAATAATGATACAAATTATATTAATAACCCACAAGACGTCGCACCAGATAGCGTTAAAAGACGAGCCACTGTGTCTTGACGTACGGAACTTAAGAGGTGGTTTCCGTAGACCTGGCTTTACATTTTACATCCGTGAGCAGAATGTGTAACTCTTAACACTTTCAAAGTATGAGGACACCTTTCTTTCTTTCATTCTGGCTATCAACAGACACTTTTATTCAATTTAGGAAGGAACATGGGAATCCGAGGGTGATATGAGATAACTTTACCCATTTGATTCCTAAAGAGCTTTTCAAATTTGAGTAAAACAGTCTAATGCAGTCAGAATAAAGTGAAACAGCATCCCCGATTACTGAAAGGGTTAAAAACTGAAGACGAAAAAGAAGACGAACGTGGTAATCGGATTAATGAAGTGCGGCAGCAAAGACAGCAAACCAACACTACTTACTACATTCCATCTTATCAGTCCTACTTACTAATAATTTTTTTGTCCACTTTGCTCTTGTCTTCACCCTTCTTAGGAGAAGAAGTGGGGTCATGTGGCTTAGCTCTAGAGGCTTTCTTAGGCTCTCTACCCTCATCATGGGAGGAGGGGCGGTGGGGCAAAGCATCTGTACCCTTGCGGCGAGCACTAGTGGAGAGGGACGCTAGAAAAAGAGCATTGGGCCTATGTAGTGGACCTGGCAAGCTGCTGGAGGGCGGGTCACACAAGCTCTATAGTCATTTTATTTTAAGCTGGCGAGAAATTGGCTTGTTCCCATCTTAATAATTTGGCTACGCCAAATGTATTTATAGCGAAATAGATTATAATTTTTTAAGATTTGGAAATATTGTGATGCAGAGAAGTAGTAATTTCATATTTTTCCGTTGGTTATTGAAAAATCGCTGTTAAGGGAGCAAAATGATCGCCAGGTTAAATAAAAATAGAGTATAGTTTAAGTAGTCCTCACATAGGTAGGTTAAATTAGTCACTCATTATTAAAGCAAATATTGTATGATCAAGATATTTTGCTTTGCACATGATGGCATCGCCAGCCAATACATATGTAAAGGAAAAGGTGTTGATAATAATACGGATACATTTCAGCCATATACTCTTATGTTAGTTGGACTGTACTTAAGTGAGGAATACTTTAATTGTATAAGTCAACAAGTCTGTCTCGTCACACGCCGTAATACACGGTCTTCAAACTAAGCAGTGCATTATATATACAGTATATATATATATATATATACCAGTATATACTATATATATATATATATATATATATATATATATATATATATATATACAGTATATCAATTATATATACCATAAAACTCATCTCTTTCAGACTTATCGGGTAAAGATTGTCCTGAAGTGGAAAAATTCCAGATCTATGAAAAACATTTGATTATTCATATGTTTACCTTGGTCTTCTATTATTTTTACCGGAAATGTAAATTAGGTATCCGGATGTGTATTGTTTTTTTTATGACTTTGCCCTAAATAGAGAATTAACTGTCGAGACTGAATACAATTGATCAGACATCACCGTGACCTCAGATTCTTTGAGCTCGATCTCAATAATATCAACTTTGTCTTAATGAAAGAGGTAAAACTCAGATCAGACAAGAAGATTTTTATTTATGTATACCCTGGGTCCGAAAGAGAGTGAATGTTTATATAATTATATAATAATATAATAATATATAATATATATATATATATATATATATATATATATATATATATATATATATATATGTACCGTATATATATATATATATATATATATATAAATATATATATATATATATATATATATATATATATATATATATATATAGCCTATATATATTTATAATCCAGCTTATTGCAGAATAATAATAATAATTATAATAATACAAATAATAAGTTATAAAGTTACACTATAGCAAAGAATATACTGAAAAATAAACTATTGCATACTTTCATTACGCTAGTAGTTAGGCTACTGACACCTGAATGATGATTTCATGGTTATACATTAAAGGTACCGTAATTAGTTTGTAGAATATGAATGTATTTCACACTTTAAACCATAATTATATATGAATGCATTATATAAAATTGAGGATATTCAACTTATAAAAATTAAGGATATTCAACTTATAACTAATTTTTAAGTTCCACATCATTCTTATGTCTTACTTAACTCTCTACAGTACACTTCCAAACAAGTGGTTGTTGCTGCACCACAAATTACAAATTATATTACTTAGCTCTGATATGAAACTGTCCATTGAGCTCTTACAACTGTTCAGGCTCTGCTTAAACTATTCAGACAAACACAGTTGTACAAAACTGTAATAGATCGGTGTTTTTAAAGTCTCAAAGCTGAATATCAATACTTGCAAACTGGCGTGCAGATACCACTTTTATCAGTGATTGTACATTATAACTCTTTTGATTGTCAGCTACATTAATTAAAGCTACAAAACATGGCTAACATTTTAGAAGGCATTTGAAGCAAAGTGAAAACGAAAAACTAAACATCATGAATTATCATGAAGGCCTTAAATTAAGAAGCAAAAACTGAAAACGTTAAAAAAAAATATATTAGTTCCAAAAGAAATTGGCAATCTAAACTGCTATATCTCAAAAACCTTATCAGTATTCTATTACATTTGGGCCTACAGCATTTAATGTTTATTATTATATATTGCTGTGAATTTGGAAAAAAGGCTATTCAGGAATCAAAGTAAAGAGTTTAAAAAACTAGTTATATACATGCATATATAATTTAACTTTCAATAATTGTATTGGCCAGCAGTAATTAAACTAATTAAACTATTCATCAGTAATTAAACTAATTCACATTATCATATTTGCAGCATCTTCTTTTATCAATATGAGGAAAAAAACGCATCTCAAATCGATTAGCCAAATTTGTAAAGCAAATTAAAGGGAAGCAGTATTAGCAACAAAAAGCACATAATATAAATAATGTTGTACTTAATATCAACTCATAAAACGATAAACAACCGTAGTCCACAGATTGTCAGGTCCAAGACTAACTACACCTCCACATAACTAACTAGGACTGTTTCATCATGACAAGTAGATTAATTGGGTGCACTGTAGAAAATTGTGCGTGTAATAGAAAACCCGAAACTCTATCAAAACGGTACGCATAATTAGGGTGCAAATAGTAGTTTTACTTGACACTTCAAACACTTTTTTTTTTGGTTTCTTAAGGGAGCCCACCTTGCTGTTTTTCTCTTTATCGCCCTTTCTCTTTGGCTTGCATCCATTCGACCCCATTCAGCCTACTGTTTTAAGACGTTTACCCCCATCCAGGTGTCAATATTTTCCTGGCGAGCGGTAGCGAGCCAGCATATATATATTTTTGTTTTGATAGCAAGCTAAATTTGTACATTTTTTGGTAGAAAAATTTCTCCGGCGAAGCCGGATTTCTTCATACAAGCTATCGATCGCCAGGAAGAAATCAACACCTGAATGAGGATAAACGTCTTAAAACAGTTGGCTGAGTGGGGCTGAGTGGGGCCGAATGGATACAAGCCAGGGAAAGAGAGAAAAGGAGAGAAAGATAAAAAAAACAGTGACCCCCCTTAAACACATAAATGATGCATATCATAAATATGTTATATAATGAATATTTTTAGTGAGGCTTTGTCAAATGCCTTCATATTTGTATTTATATATGTGTACCAGTCTAGTTATACTGCAGTTGTGTTCTATATTGCACACCCGAATGGAAACCCAGGAAAGAGCGTGATTTGTGTATTCTTCTAACCCCTTCCGTACCGGGACGTCGTCTTAATTTTTATTCTAACAATGTTTAGACGATTTTATTCAGTTTAAAAAGGACCTCAAGCAAGTAACAGGCTTCTAACTATCTCACTTAACCCTTTTTAGTACCACAGATCCTTCTTAAACTACACAAAATTGTCTAAATATAGGTAGAATAGACCTGTAAAGACGTCGCCAGTACGGAATGGGTTAATGGGCTCAGGATGGGTTCTGTGTAGCCCGGAACTATATCTAGAGGAATACGCCAGTCAAGATTCTTTCCCGAGCTTCCTTTCCACCCAATTGATAATCAGCTATTTTCACTAGTCCGTCTTGCTCTATTCTCTTATGTCAAACTATTTATAGCTGTAATGGGCTACTTCAGTACTAAAGACAATCACTATTGATGAGAACTTATACCTACTTAAAGATTATAGTGTTCATTGTAGAGACACAACAGTTTCGGCTCTTCCAAGAACTCTCATTAGCTGCAGAAAGCTTAACGAGTATAAATTTTTTTGTATATATTAGTAGACTATATATATTGTACTTTAAGAAGGACCTGTTGAAAATAGAGGATTCATTTCTAGGCTTATTAAAAAGAGTCCAAAGTCAGCCATAATACAGAGTTGGCATTGAATGAAAGGAATTAAGGAACACCCAAAACTGTCATGTCTTTACAAAACAAAACAATATTCATTAAGTGGGTTTAATTTCTCCAGTCTCGTGTTCAAAGCAATATGAATATTCCACTCAATCACTATTAGTATCATACTTATAAGAATAATTCATGATATCTAAATACTGTACTGTTCTATCAGGTCTATACATTGTGCTCAGCTATGAATCTAGAGTAATAATCGTAGCAATGTAACTCAGCTTATATGCTAGGATTTAATTTTAATGCGACAGCTCAAGCAAATTACGCTTAACATTAAAGTTTTACGTATACATAATCACTGTAGTTGTTATGTATCTCAATATTTTCTTTTATCAAAGAATAAAATTGTATGTACTGTATGTATATTTGGTACAATGTGTAACAATATTACTTTATTTCTTATATGGACTTTACATTGTGAAAGCCTAATAATACATACTCAAAATAGAGATGTATTTGATATTTTCCATAATTAATCAAGATGGCATACACATAATGGTTGATATGTCAATACAACTGCGAAATTTGAAAATCTTATTCCCAAGGTTGCTCTTCTCTCTTTATGGGTAACAGAGTTGATGAAAATAATTTTCTTTTATAGATATGAACGAGTAAAACATATGTAGAATATTAGGACAATATTCGACACTGACAACACTACTGTCCATTCAAAGAACACATATAGCAAGGTTGGTAAGATGAACATTGGTGCATATGTGAACTTTCAAATATAATGTATATATATCACAACTGTGAACCCAGATGTACTACTATAATGTATGTGGTGCTAGGAAATTGCTCAATATCAAATTTATGAAATACGGGGTGATATCCGCAAAGTCTTATTGACATCCACACCAGTGTGGGAGTTTGACTACATTAATATTTTGATTTGTGACCTGGAGCACTTTTTGTCAAATTAAAATCTTCCTCATTTGACAGGGTCACTTGGTGTACTACACGACTCTTGAAGGTCTGATTTCATTCTTCTATTTTGTGATTGTTTCATCACGAGAGACTTAAGGTTTTTGTTAATAAAGTACTCCAAGTTGATTTAAACTTGGATACCCCATATAGACATGGTGGTTGATGCCTAAAGTGAGTGAGAGGCACCCACCTTTAACACAGTCCCACTCCTATTCTCTCCAGCTCTCCAACCCAAGAATTAGTAAATGTTCTCAGTCTTTCTTCTACTCAATGAGTGAACTCTGGAACTCTCCCTCAATCAATCTTTCCTTATCCCTATGACTTGGACTACATTAAACTTCGTGTATCCAGGCATTTTTACCCCAACGTCCCTTGAATTTGGCTCTCTGGCACTCTTCTGGCTTTAAGGGTGACACTCGTTACAGGCAGCCTGCCCCTTGTTTCTTTCATACACATATAATTTATTTTTGTTGGCAAACTTAAGCGAATATCAGCAATTTCTCTAAAATTGGTTGTCAATTTGTAAAGATGCGGATGTGAGTATATACAGTATATACATACTGTATATTACATAATTATATATACTGTATATACAGGTACTGTATGTATATATATATATATATATATATATATATATATATATATATACAGGTATATATATATATATACGGTATATATATATATATACGGTATATATATATATATATATATATATATATATATATATATATATATACAGGTATATATATATATATACGGTATATATATATATATATATATATATATATATATATATATATACACAGTATAATTACTAATTTTATAAAAATATCGAGGGGAAGAAATCTTATATATGTAATTTGTTTCAAATGAGATTTTTTTTTCTCACAGCATTCCTGCATAGGCCTTATGTGTCAGTTGATACCTTGGGGAAGTAGATATTATTATCTTACAACAAATTCCCCAGCACATTGTACAGTTCTTTCAACCATATGGACAGACATTTTTCAATGTGATCAAGCAAACTTGTAAACCAATTAATCTCTACATTATCTAAATTATATTAGGCCTAGTATATTACTTATACCAGCAAAATATTATCCACTAAATACATTTTGCATTATCATGTATTGTAAGCAACATGGGAAATTAACCAATTTTTGCCTTATTTACATTAACGAATTGCTGCATTTTTCGAAGAAGACATCATAAAGCAACCTTACCCTCGATGCCAAGATTGCAGTCGAGGAGTAAAAAATTACATCATTGCATTTTGTATATTAAATTGTACAAGGAAGTCTCTGTAGACGTCCTCCATACTGAAAGTATGGAGGATATTTTTGTTATATACAGTATTCTAGCTATATTTAAACTATTATAGGCAGTTAAGGAAAGATTTGGGTAAATACTAGGTTTAGGACCGACAGTGATTGCTGCGAAAAAAGCAAAAATAAGATCTATTTGACAACAACCGTTTGCTGTGGGAGGGAGTGCCCTCACCCTGACATTGAAATTCTTATCTATGTTACAATAGAGGGGAAAAACCTCCTCTTCCCTAATTGAAGCTATTGTTGGATAATGGGTTAACACTCGCTCCAGACGATCCTAGGTATATGATTGTCCTATATATGAACGAAAGTCACAATAAAAAAATAAAATAATCGAATGACATTTGGGAGCACAACACACATAGAATGAATTGATAAGATTTAGGCACAAAGGCCAAGCACTGGGACCTGTAGAGATCATTCAGCACTACACAACCAACATAGAGACAACATGACACCCAATGAAGGCTTGAAGCTTGCAAAAGCCCTCTCCTTCCTCAAAATGTGGCATTCTGGCCAATTATGCATCAGTGTGAGCGATAATACGCTAAATGGGTGTGACGTCATTATGGACATCCCAGTGAAATACAATACAATTGGATTACGTTTGATGTCGTTTTCGAAGACAGTTACATTTTCTTATATATCTCCCTAATAATACATTTCAGCTATTAATGATATATATAGCAATGATGTATATGCAATAACATAAGCATATGATCCTAACAGAACTATGACACACATAAAGATGCATGGGACTACTGTCAGCCCAAAAGATAGTACAGTATATACCAGGATCTGTGGTAGATAAAAGGGTTATATGATATAGTTTGTACCTTGTTAATTGCTAAAGATCTTTCCTAATCTGATCCAAATCGTTTGATAGAAAGTAGAAAAGATAGAAAGGACTTTACCCATATTGAATGTGATGACACCTGTCCACAAATTGAACTGCCGAAAATTAATACAAATTCATTATCCATGTCTTGCCATTTCACATGAGAGTCTTGGCACACAGTCTTCATCGAGTTGTCCACCTAGTTTAGTACCCCAACGATAGAACCGGGCTAGCCCAGTAATGAGAGGGCGCCTGTTGTAAAACTTTCTTTAACTTCCCAAGCACCAGTGAAAAAAACGCTTGGCACAAGTTTTTGATAATATGGCCCTACAATAATTTGATTTTAAAGGAATACTTCACATGGAACGAATAACAGAAGTCGTTGTGTGGACGCAACATGGGACACACACTGAAGACGAACACTGCTACGAGGAGTGTCTGCTGTTCCCTAAACACCTGACTATTGTGGAATGACCTTTAAAGACACAAAGTGTTGCTGCTGTGTTTCCCTGTTTTTTTTGTATGTGCATGAAGGAGGCAAAAGGCAAAGCTGCCTGTATTAAGTGTCTCCTTCAAAGCTGAAAAAGTGAGAGCCAAATAATGTTTTGGGGGGAGCCTATTGGAAAGAATAGTGAAATTGATAGGAGGCAGTGTTTGTGAGAGCTAGCTGGATTACTCTCTATGTAGGGGAGACACAAACAGAAACAGTGAGGGAAGCCAGACAAATGAAACAGGAGTTCCAGCAACTCCTTACCACATGCCTATGAGGCCTCCCCTGGGTATTGCCCTGTCGATTGGTGTCTACAATGTCAAACTTAAATTTGATATAGTATTGAAATCTGCTTAGAAACCATTATCTGCAATTGTACAAGAACACTAAACAGTAGGCTACATCCAGTGACAAAAGAAGCCAAATAATAAGAAATTCTGGGTCTACACATCCAATCGACTAAAGGAGGTGAGAACTCAATTAAATTACATTTTTAATTGTATTCTAGCTACTTAGAGACAACATTATTCAACTAAAATGAGAGGGTTAAACAAAATGTCTGTAGTGGCATAAACAAACAATGTATGTAAATTATAGTAGTTGTTGAAATTCCAAGACCCCAATGCAATATTGAATTTATATCCTATTTATTTTGAAATTTGGAAAGCATATACAATGCTCTACAGTAAAATAATAGCTTACAAGTCTCATCAAAACTGTATACTCAACAGTGTGAAAACCACAGGATTCAAATTAGCAAGATTCTAATTAATAATAACATCACCAATCTCGATATTTGCTTTACAGATACTGCTCAAAACATTAATGGAACAAATTTTCTCTCTATCGGACTAATATAGTCCCGGGCCGAATGTGTGAAATTTTCAGATGTATGAAACAACTCAGTTTTTCACCCTTTTATCTCGGTCTTTCTACTATGGCAATAGTCTGAACCATTTAGCAAATGTCCAACCATTTACCTCTACCTTATGGATTATGACCGAAGCAGAGGTGCATGAATATAATTAATTGGACATTATCCTCTATCCTTCAAACATAACTTTGGTCTTATGGAGTTTGTCCGAGAGAGAGGTAAAATTCAGAAGCTCTGGATTTAAGATACATAAGAGAGGCGTTGTACTTCTGAATTGGTAAATGAGGCCAGGTCTACATTTTGATTTTCAAAGTGACACAAGCATCATTGTATAGTCTGTTATTAAATTCATTCACAGACGTCCTCTCCGTATCTTTAAGGGTACCTTGAGCAGGGGAAGCTTCTTCAAGGTAAAGGAACTTAACAATGATAGGCTATTTCTCAATCATTTGATTTCAGAGGTATTTACTAAACTGAATAAAATGGTCTGATAGTATAGAGAGTAAAGTGAGATATTGTAGTCTGTCTGCCGGGGCTAATGAAGGCCAAGCAGCTGCACACACCGACACTCAGCCGTACACACACAACATTTACCAACACTAACATCCACACATTAAAAGCTAAAAAATACAATGATCAAACTGCTTACACAAATAACGAAAATATCCTTGCAAATCTGTTTAATATATTTGGGATTCTTAAGTACAAGAGTGTGCTAATCAGAAATAAAACTATGAATTAAATTAATTGCAAATTAAAACTATTCACACTACTAAGTCTGTACTTTTTCCACTCCCAGGTTATCCAAAGCCTTTCCTTCACAACTTGCATAGAGTAATTCGAGGCTTGCTCTTATTGTCTTAACATAATGCAATATGAGAGAGAGAGAATTAGCTATTTTTCAACAGCCTACTGGGCTGCAGCCCTCATAAGGTAATGCAATATGAAATACTGCTCTTAATACAATGAAAAGATTCTTACTTTATACAAACTATTTCTTCTTAACTATACTTCATTACTTGAAAATTTCAAAAAATATATATTTCCTATGTTATTATATATACTGTATGTATATATATATATATATATACAGTATAATTATTAATATTATTATATTATTATACTATACAGTATATACAACACACTGACTTTTTGGTTCGAAAAAGTACAAAACTGTAAATAAACTTAAAATAATTTGATGTATTCAAACCAAACAATAACTTTTTCAACTTATGAAATTCAATAATTGAAGCAGTAAAACTTAGGAAACAATTGTGAAACGTAAATAAGATAAAAAAAGTAAGTAAATAGTTATCAGTCTGAAGAGTCAATACAATGTGGCATTGTGTAAAGTGCACACTGACTGTCCAAAAAGTCATATTTGTGTGGTCATGATTGCTGATATATATATTCTTAATTAAAATCATGCTTCAATAGTCTGGAAATAAATTGAATTACGAATATATAGATATAATAATTTCACAGCAAGTTAAGAATAGAGATGCGTAATCAAGGTATTGAACAACATTCCATTATTTAACCTCACAATATTTTACATTCACTTATTGGAGAATAAACCATGACAATCCATGATTGTGCTCACACTCAAATTCCAATATACAGTATGAAGTAGACTAAAAACAGTTGTAATTTTCACTATGCAAAGTTTTCAGCATAGCAACTGATTGTAGTAATGCATAGGATGGTGTCCTTTGGCCAGAATGCAAACTTGGTATTGTACCAAAATAAGCTAGAGCCTCTTCAAACATATTCTTTAATTCAAGTAATTATCAAATTAGTTATATATACTTAGCTGCACTGATCAAACCCTTTACATGAGAATAATTAGGAATAAGATTCTAAATAACATTGATTGGTGCCAGTGGGATTTTATCATCTTTAATTACTCTCATCTTATAGTATGAGTTTATCATAGTTTTTCCTAAGACATCCATAGGCCACAGTAGCATTAAGTTATTTGTGATAATGTTATGCTATAATATGCCATGATATCACTGCAGTCTCCCTTAACCTATACATTTGACCTCAAAAGGTTACATATGGATATAGGCCCGTATTCTTAGATATAATCCATCATTGTTGGTGGTAATTACTATACTGCAAATTTGCTGCATTCCTAGCCAGTAAAAATGATACGTTAGTTGTTGCAATTGCAATTATAATAACTATTTTATGATACTGACTGGCTAGGAATATGGCAAAACCATCAACAATGATGGGGTTTGTCCAGAAATATGGGCCTTCGTGCTCTGTAATTATGATATGCTATGTTATAGTATAAGTTCATCGTAGTCTTCCTTAATACTGAAACTTACTAGGTCTAGGACGTCGCTCGGGCTTGGTGGTCGGGGCCGGCACATGGGTAGATGGCGGGCGCGAGGTCCTCTTGGGCGAGCGATTCTCTGGGCCCACGCTGACAGACCGCCCACCTGGGAGACGGTTTGGGAGGCGGACTTTAGTTGGGCACACAGAGTCATGGATAACTTTTCATATAGGTATTAGTGAAACTATTCTATTACAACTACCTCAGACAGGTATATCTGATTAGTTCCTACTATATAAATTCTATTACCACATACAATATTATATTTTATTTATTAAGATTCCGCGTATGGCCACCCTCATTAAGGGGAGTAAGGCGTCCGGCAATAAATAGATAGATATTTTTTAGTAGATTTGATTCAAGATTCCACTCTTTGATCTTTTGAGAATAATAATAATTATGGCGAACTATATAAACTAATCAAACACCAGAAAGTGTCAACTTTTGATTTTAGTTTTTGTAATTACAGTACTGAAATTAAATAATGTTTGAAAAAAGAGGAGTGGGAGATGGTTATATATGCTAACTATCGAATATACAACTTAACTGAAAAACGTTCACTTACGTTATCAAAATGTGAATGAAGGTCTTAAGTGATAATTCTTGATATGTAGATGTTAAATACTATTCAAAGTGTGTACATATAATCGCAAATTTCAAAAGTGGTGCGGGGAAAATATAACTAATATTTATATGTGCTACAGAAAGCATTGAGATCATTTAACAAATACAATCATGGCATGTGTGATGGTTATTATGATACTAATTGGCGTTGAATCATTAAAGTTAGCAATGAGCAGTAAAATGTAACAAAGAAGTAGAATGAATGACAAGAAGGAAATCATACCTATATAATAACACAAACCGTTCAATACAGAAAACAAGATGATTAATAAAAAACGCTAAATATGTGCTTTTTAAAGTCGGAATGTGTAAATTGTGCAAAATATTTGCTATATTAAATTGATACGCTTGAAAGTATTTCATGCTGAAAAGCACAAAAGCCATTATAAGATAGAAAAGACCTTCACACTATGTCGAAAAGAATGGCTAATGTATCATACTCTCAGGGAAATTAATTTATAAAATGGGGAAATACATCTATAATATATACTATTGTCCTACACTATTATCCGAAAAAATAGTATAGAAGTACTGTAATTGAAATAATTTTAGGCTTAAATAATTGAAATGATTCACTTGAGAAATATATTACATTGTTGTAAATAAGCACAAAGCTAAAGAATGTAATGCCCAGTATAATAATTTGATATATAAAGGCAAAGCTATGCTGCGCATTACCAACGTGTTCATCTCTGTATCTTTGTAGCCTGTGATGGATGAGTTAACCACCCTGGTACACAGGGGTGTACTACATATTGTCCAGGTTACCAGAGTTCACCTCCTTAGATGGGACTTCACAAATGTCCACTTATTCCAAGTTCCTATTTACTGCTAGGTGAACAGAGGCATCATGATATGCGGAGATTGCTCATCTGTCTCTTCCTGTTCAGGAATCGAACCATTACTAAAGTAATAATATAACTTGGTACAAATAATCTAACAACCAGCATGGAATATTATAAATCAATCCTAGTAACAAATACATGTTAGTACATTTTCAAAAGTGCATGTAAATCAATGATTTGTTCTTATACTTTAATATCTACTTGAATATAAAATTGACTAAAAGATGATCTGTTACAATATATATGGTATTCAAAAATTACGAGGTGAGAACAAAATAATAATCTGGGTAAATAATGCTTCATGGACTGTAACATTTAGAGGGTATTTTGAAAAATCATGCTAAAACAATAATGATTTGAATTTGTAAAGATTTACTCTACCTGAAAGGTGATAAGAGCAGATACATAGTTAACCATGAGACTCAGAGGAAGTAGTAAAAAGCATAAGGGCACTAACACTAATGCCATCAACATTTACTTCCAAAAACTTGGGTCTATAGAATCTATACAAATAATGTGTCAAAAGTCTTCAGACTATAGAAAGGCAAAGCATTTTCATATACCAAAAAAGGTTGACATAATAGACCAAGACTGTCCAGGCAAAAGCATGCGTGAGAACTATAACTGGGGGAAATACTTTAGTTAAATATTGATGAAGAGTTGGGGAAATATATAAATATATATATATATGAATATTATTAAGGGAGGTGCGGGCATAGTAATAAATAGTATTACATTAGGTGAGTCGTACCTACTTAATCTAATTTCTTATATTCTATTATTAGTGCTTATAATATACTGTATTATATATTGTATGTATATATATATACACTATATATATAATTTTAATTAAGAATAATATCATCACCTTTTTCAAGAATGGCAAAAGATATTGGGACAACTATTCAATAGGCTTAATTTTGCTCTACAAGTGATAAATGAGTGATGACTACAAGAGTGGAGGGGGTTTGGGCTCGTACCTACAGCTGCCCTACAATCCTTGGGTGGGGTGGGTCTGGCGGCGGATGAGGCGCGGGCTGCCTTACGCCGCGCGGGGTCTGAAATACAGGGGCACCACATGCAAGGCTCACGCGCTACCAGGCCAAGCTACAGCCGCAACAAAGGACACAAGAGGTGACTGGAAAATACAGTTACTCCAAGGTTCCCAGAGGTATAGTTATGCCTTTCAGTACTATAAGACAAAACACCAATCATTTTGATTTTGATAAGTTAATTTGACTTTATATTGTCTTTGTCCCAGTTTTGGTTTGCTTTGTTTGCAAGTTTTACATTTTAATATATACTGCTAGCCCAATGTGAGTTTTGCCCGAAGCTAAGTACTGTATTCTGGTTAACCCTTTCTGTATACGAGAACGCATTCCTTCAGTATATTTTGCCTATCATTAACTGATATTACATTGTTGTGGAAGGCTCTGTGGGAGTCAATTGTTATTTTTTGAAATCAGTATTACCTCCTTGATTCCCAGATAGTCTTCCTAAGCTCCATGAAATCCTTTAATGTTAGCCAGAAACAAAGAGTGTCATGGTATACTGAAAGGGTTAAACGAATTTCATAATAGTAATAATTATTGATAGTTATACTGTACTGAAACATTTAAATATATATTCTTTGCAATGACAATGGACAATAATCCTACTGCTAATGCAATATAGCATAATCATGTTGCACAGCGATATCATCCGATGTGATACTCAGATTAAGAGCTACGCAGTATATAGATATTATATGCCTCACACAATGCTTAAACTATATGATTATCTTATGCCAATGTGTTTCCTTATGATCTATTGTAATGTCATCTTAAATTTATCTTAAAGTTTACTTATATATACTTTAATATATTTATTCTTATTAACTTAAGCTTAAGTATATGACACCCTGATACTGTAACTTAACACTATCTTATTATTCTAGGTGACAACAAATTTAGAATAGTTGATTAAGATTAAAACATTATTATACCTCATCTGGAATCCTTCAAGGGAGGGAACACAAGGAAATATCTAATATCGGTATGCTAAACAACAATTAAGGGTAATCTTTCTATTACAATTTAAAAAAACTTTTGTGTTATGTCTGACACAAAAGTTAGGAAAACATAATGTGTCTACTAATAATAATTTGTTCTTAGTTTATATATTTACAAATATTTTCTAAATCTTATGAA
The DNA here is from genome assembly GCA_032716605.1 of Paralithodes platypus. NCBI lineage: Eukaryota > Metazoa > Arthropoda > Malacostraca > Decapoda > Lithodidae > Paralithodes > Paralithodes platypus. Next base: position 8,665,760 of record CM064568.1, read on the forward strand.
CTATATGTTAAACTGAAATAATCTTTATGCACTATGACTACGACTAAAACAATCGTCCGATAAATGTAGCAAACTATAGGCACACTATTGTCACTATTATATGACGATGATTATAATTAAAAGAGCATAATATATGATGAAGATTCACAATAAAACATGACTTATTTATCACTCATCAATACTTTATAAGGAATTTAATGTAGAATTACAATTTAATAGGGACTGAAAGGTATTTAAGAATTACTTTTAAACAATGGGATTTATTAGTGAACTTGGGATAAAATGGAATTTTAATATGATTACAATTTAAGAGGGAAATCGATATAGCATTTTTACTAAAGTTGACAAGGGTAGATCAATAGAATAATGGACTATCGGAATATAGTACGGTTTATGGGTGTTATAGCATTTCCTTCCAGTGTCAATGCATTGCCTGATAAAAGGTCTGCAACACTCATCATGCCACAAGCAACACAATAGCATACATCTCGTTGGTCCCTTAAGTTAGTTATTCCTATGTTAATAAAGATGATTCAATCACATTTTGCAAGTAGGAGGAAAAGCAAAGTATTATCAAATTACAGGAGAAGCCACATGTCATCTTTCACTTTAAACTAATACACAATGCTGTGTTTGAACCATCTTTACTGTGAAATAACATTTCCTCCATTAAGAAAGAAATCGATATTATTTTCCTATTAAACTCAAGGCAATTAGAATTAACTTAGGAATTACTTTAGACTGAAGGGGTACCTTGTCATTTCATTCATATAAATAGAAAAACATAGCCTTATTATACATCTGTCAATACAATGCAGTATTTTACTTATTCTTACACAAGCAAAGGGTAAGCTAGTTAAAATGTATGGAAGCAGAGAATAACACATGTACTGTATTGGGCAAGTATTGTGGATGTTCACATTTGTTGCAAAACATTAAATTACAATTGTGTAAGAAATACTGAACATTAATTTACTTACCTTGTTTACAGCTGATGTTGATCATGCAAGTAAACTTTAATACACCTATTTGAAACAAAAGACATCCAATTCATTATAAGTTAATGTACAAATGAATCTGTTCCCTTTCATCTGAATAATCCTGCTTCGAAGAGGTTCAAAGGTGTGTCAAATGAATGCTAAAGAGATGCCTCACTTAATGATTGCATTATGGAAGATATTAAACTGTGACACTACCTTTCATGGGGCTTGTAATCGGCGGAGTCCTGCGTGCAGAGCGACGAGACGACCAATCAGTTGGGGAGAATGGTTCAAGCTTGTCACGTGAAGGCGACGTGATCAAAAGACCGTCCTCTGAGACCACAACACAAAAATTGGTCAACCAACACAAGGCAAGATTAGGAACATAACAATTTTGAATCCGTAAGGCAGATGCATGTGGGTCATACAATACAGACAGGAAATGAATTACTGTACTAAATGTTTTTTTCTCTCAAAACAAGTGGGCATGTTAAATTAAATATTAAGTACCGAAAACTATATACAGTACTGTACTTGAATTTGAAATTCCCATAGACTTCTGCCCTTGTACGAGGGAGCCTTCTTTTACCAAACATGCATATCATGCTACAGCTACAATACTCCATTATTACATGGAGCACAAGTATTATTGATATTTTAGGGGAACTAGGCTATATATCTCTGCTTCCATATGTAGAAGTATAAACAAATAAAAATACTAAAACAAAACTGTCTTGGAATTATACCAAACAATAAATAACATATGCTACTCCATCAAACTAGAACAACATGTAGTTACAGATAATCAAGTGTTTATAGGACTCGACTCTAACAAAACAAATAATGTAAAGGAGAAGAGGGATAGAGAGGGACAGAGAGGATATGAGGGCAGGTGGAGGGTGGGGTAAGGAACCATAAAGGAACTGTAGAGGAACCATAGAGGAACCAAGCTACAGGAGCGGGGATCCAACCTGAAGCGGCGGTGGTGCGCTCGTAGTGGTGTCGCGGAGTTGTTTCCTTCGAGGTCTTTCCATCAGTTTTGTCACCGGCCTTCTGCACCTGTAAGGAAAATGACAAATACTAGTACCCTGCGACTGAAGAAAGCACAATTTTATCTAAATTCGTGAAATTGCAATGAACACTAATATATTTAAGCAATATTATTAATGTTTTTGAATAACCTTGATTAACCTTGATTGACCTAGATGGCTTATTGTCATATACAGTACAGTATTTTTGGTATATTTTCACAATTCTACCACAATGGCTAATAAATATTCAATATAAAATGTCTGATTATTTCCTTGTGTTAATATATATATATATATTGCTATGTGTGAATAAAAGAAAATTCCTGAAAGAAATTTACTAACACAATTTAAAACACAAGCTAATAATATGAAAGGAGATCTGCCGATAATAATGAAACAAAATACAACAAAAATAATATTTTGAATCATGTTAACTATTTCAGGAAATTGTCACATTTCTGCCTTAATTGGTGGGTTAGTGATATTATGAAATTATAAAGTGGCAATTATTAAACGATTATATGTAGTTTAGGAAGGATCTCTGGGAATCTCAATTAACCACTTGACTCCTGCAAAATTGTCTAATGTTAGTCAAAATAAGCTAAATCAATGTGTCCTGAAATACATGAAAAGGTTAAACAATATCCCCAAATACTAACATGCACAGCAGCAGGCTTGGGTTTGGGCGGGGCAGTGGCGGGGCGCTCTCGGGAAGTCTTGCTCACGTGCTTGATGGGAGACGACCGACGAGAGTTCTCAATCTCCTTCTCTGCCTTACTAATGGGGCGGCTGGTTGGAAAAGAAGAAGAATCTATTGTATATGTACCTCCATAACAATTTAGAAGCAGACATACCTTCAAAGAACCTTTTAGGCTTAGAATACCTTCTTTTATTATTTCTCAAATTTATGCCCTTTCCTCCAAAGTCACACTGTAGACACACACACACACACACACATATATATATTCATCTATATAACTATCTATCTACATAATATTACACCATTAGCAGATTAAATTAAATAATACTGTGTAGATTTACAAAGTCAGTATATACCCAGCATAAAATAGGATATAAATAACAAATATACCATATTAGTTTATGGCGTTAAATCCTTGTGTATACAGTATATGAAACAAATATGCAACTTTTAGAAAACCCTATACTTTAATTATATAATAAGTTACCTAAATCTAAAACTCGTAGCCATGTTGTGCTCCTTATCTCAATTATTCAATAACACACTCTAACGTTTACAGTTACAATATCATCTGTCATATAGGATGCTTTGACATATTAAAGATAAATAATAAAACTGCTGTGACAATAGATAGTTCAGCAATGAGTTGTACAGCATATTTACATTGAGTAGAATATTCAGGATATACAGAATATATATATATACAGTATATATTCTGTTCATTGCTGAACTAGGGAAGGTCTGTGGAAAGCATTGAGAATAAACAGAGTAGCTGGTAAGTTGTTGAAAGCAGTGAAGAGCATGTATGAGGGTGTAAAGACTGCAGTGCGTGTGGAGAATTAACAGAGCGAGTGCTTTGATCTGAATGTTGGGTTAAAGCAAGGGTGTGTGATATCACCATATTTGTTCAATATCTATATGGATGGAGTTATGAACGAAATTCAAAGAAGAGAAGTTGATGTTGGTGTATGCCTGAGAAGAGAAGGAAATTAGTGAAAGTTGCCTGTATTGCTGTTTGCTGATGATACAATTCTGATGAGTGATAATGAGTGGGAATTATAGGGTTTGGTAAATGTTTGGAACTGTGTGTTATAAAAGGAACATGAATGTAAATGTGGGGACGAGTAAGATTATGGTCTTTGAAAGGGGTGCAGTCACAGAGTGTGAGGTTAGGTTGAATGGTTAGTATATGGAGAATGTCAGCTCATTTAAGTATTTGGCCAGTGTGTTGGGTAAAGATGGGAGTATGGAGGATGAAGTGCGGGAGAGGGTGCAACAGGGGAAGAGGGTTGTAGGGATCCTGAAAGCAGTGACAAGGAATAGGGTGGTCAGTATGGAAGTAAAAATTTAATTGCATGATAGTGTGTTAATCCCGACATTGACATATGGGAGTTAAGCATGGACGTTGTTGGAGAGGCACAAATCAAGAGTGAAAGGGGTGGAAATGAGTTACTTGATTGCATGTGGAGTTATATGGAAGGATAGACAGATGAATGAGGAAGAAAGTAGTGTCGTGTGGATGTGGGTGCGCTGGAAAGTGTGAAAAGGAACACCTTGAGATGGTTCGGCCATGTGGAATGTATGAGAAGCGAGAGAATGACTAAGAGAGTGTATGAGAGTGAGGTAGAGGGACAGAGAGGGAGATGCAGACCGAAAGTGAGGTGGAAGGATGGAGATGAGAGGTATATGAGAGAAAGCGGTGTTGGTTGGGATGAGGGGCATTGGCCGACAGGGGACAGAGGTGCTTGGGGCGATTCATTCATGGCCACCCCTTCGGGGATCATGACATCTGGCAATAGCTAGCTAGATAGATAGATTAAATACTTGCCATCTTGATTTTAAATACTCGCAAGACACCTAATGAGATTCTCAGTAGGTAATGCCACCCAGTACACATTTTGAATAAAGGAACACCCATGCACAGAAAAAGTATCAGATTGTGATAAAATACTGAGTACTGTACAGCACAAATTCTATCCCAATAATATATCTCCTGGATATAGTGATATCTGAACCTACGACCTTGTAGTTACTAGTTTATTAACAAGATCACTCGACCACACTTGAAAAGCCCTATTCAGAGAGCATGTTTGGTATTAAGACCAATGGCCTATTGCTTTCTATTGTGGGGGTCAGGCGCTAGTTGGACTAGATAATAGTCCGTCAGGAGCCTGGCCTGAGGAGTCAGTTTTTTATATGAAGAACCCTGCCTGGAAGTAATTTAGGCAGGCATAGTGGTGTGGTTCCACTGCGTGTCTGCCCGCTGTGACCGGTACCTCTCCAGGAGATCTGGCACCTGGGGATCTTTTGCTGGGGGCCCCTCATGGTCCTTGGTCTCTGGGTCTTCTCCTGGACGACCTAGATGTGTGTGAGTTTTTATATTTTTTGTTTCGTTTTTGTTGTTTCTGTTCGGGCTCTGTCTCAAGTCGGCCATCCCCAGCTATGGGGTATGTGCCTGAGTATAATATATATACATACATACATTGACACATATGAAAGATGTAATTAAAATGGGATGAACAACTCCAACTAACCAATGAAATTAATTATATTAACTTATTTGCCATGTGTATACACCCATGTGAATCAAACCCAAACAAGATAATGCAGCACTATATATATTCTCATATGCTTCAACATTTGTTATTTTCAGGTAAAAAGATGCACACGTGGGGGTATTTCTAAGTAATTGTGAGTACATAACTGGATACAAACACTTTGATGACAATGTTACCACAGTAATTCGAAAGTGTGCTTTAAAGAGAGAAAATGGTATGGGCGAAAATAAAAACTAGTAGACAGCAGGCTCTTGGAGATCATATTTTATAACCATCAAAAGTAAACATTAAATTTTGAGATTATTCTGCTTCACTTTTAAGTCGTAGATAAACTGTTCAATCAACGGTATATATGCAGTTACCCACATATCCAGCAGCTACAGAGCTACGTTTACTTATACAATATTTAGCTATATCACCTTACTGTGTATAACCTCAAAACTGAGTTTTGCAATAAAAACAATATATTTGAGCTGTACAGTATGCTTGCCATTATACACTCATATTTAGCAACAATAGCATATATACAGTATACATATGCATGTAGCTGCAACAGTCGGATGTGTGGACACCTGTACACATTTTAAAACCTAATATTAACTGTTCTAACCTGGGGGAAGCAGAAGCGAGGGATAGTGCCTGCAGGGATGATCGGCGGGACACCTGCTCCCAAAGCTCTGCCTGCTTGCTGTAGATCTCTGCCAGGCGCTCCGAGGCCATCTCCACGCCCCATCCTCGGTGCTAAGGGTAGGGCCAAGTTAACAGGCAGTCCAGTCTATATTATCCACATTTATATTTATGTTTTTGTTTGTTTTGTCATTACTTTAACCAGACGACTCATTAAAGCAATTCATTCACTATTCTCCATATTTCTATAATACAGTAACCTCTAATGATTTAAACGTTATTATTAACCCCTGTATGGACTAAAAGTATGGACTAAAGTAGTGTTGGTTTAGATTCCAAGGTGTGTTAAAAATTCGGATTAATGCTTTTCTTGTTACTGTCAATGTTTTAGCTTTGTAGAAATCAATGATGATCTATATATTAACTAATTATTTTTGTCATCTTTACCTTCTACATTGTTATGCCACATATAAAAGTAAATCTTCGACTGAATTGAAAACTTAAATTGTTTTTATTATCTTACTATAGTCTATTCGCTGTAAGTAGGCAAGAAATCATGACTTCTAACCTCTGTAACTCAAAGACGACTAGAGTAATCGAGCAAATATTTCTACCATTTGGGAAGAGTCAGTCAAGGAATAACATAACATAACATTAATAAATTTCTAGCACCAGGCAACAAAGGCCATATGGCACTAAAGCAGTAAACGGATAGTGTTAGAAGGAAAGGAATTTAAATATCGTTAAGGAGCCTGAGAGAGAAAAGGAAAGCCATTACGCGGTCAACGGAAAAGAAAGGGGACTCAGAGGATATCGGCAAGACAAGGACGACGACCAAGGGAAAATAGAGTCTACGGGCCGAAGAAAAGAGAGGAGTCAAGGAAAATGTGAGAAATAGAAAGCTGAACACCACACCCAGTCAAGGAATAGATGTGGTAATTTACAGCCAATTTGCTCTATCCCTTTTTGAGTTACAGAGGATAAAGGTCATGATTTTTTGCCTACTTACAGCGAATAGACTATAGTTATGCTCATTGTTCGTAGATTGGTACATACCACATATTTTAATATACTGTATTTCTAACTCGGCCCCTTTCTCATCTTCCATCTACTGTATATTCGTGGATTTACACTTTTAGTTTTTGAGGATAATTTATCACTCACATATGGTTAACATTAAACGATTTTACTTAGGTTTGGAAGGTTCGCTAGGAATCAAATGGGTAAAATTGCTCCCGATTAACTCTCATAGTCCACAATTCCTTCCTAAACTGATTCAATCGTCTACTAATAGTCCCCTTACCTCGAATTTCAACTTCCATTTTCTCTCTAGTTTTAGATAGATGGCACTCCTTTGCACACATGAACAAAGCTTCTATATTCAAACTTTGCTTAGTTACAATCAATAATAAATATTCGAGGACCTCTCATGTATAGCCACTGGGAATAATTTAAATTTTGTGAGTCTATACTCAATAAGTATCAAATTTGTATGTGTTATTTTATTCATAACACATTCCATTCATAAATATATTTCAATGGATAATTTGCATAATGAAAAAGTATTACTCATAAACTATTATGAGTGACTGTACATCAGAGGAATATCTTCCAAAATATTTTGTATTTGTTTAGCTTAAGCTCCTTTTGGGCTGACTTCTCCCCATTCATTTTTGTCATCCCTCACTTCATCTCATATAACGTTACTCAACAGATAATCCTTTAATATTTAGTTTGCAATACTCCATTGCTCTACAGTTCTTATATTTAGAACTTAGACCATCAAATGGCCACCTTTGTTTGCACATATTATTATTAAAATAGGGAGTCGCACCAAGCCTTTGTTTGCACATAGGCACCATAATCTTCTATTATTTTCTCCAGTGCTTTTGCCTGTTCTATGTTACATCTATCTGAGTCCTTGGACACTCACTTCTTTCATGACTATCTCACTGAATCTCAAATTAGCATTACCTCCACTCTCTCACCCCAAAGCAAATTGCCAGATATATAATGATGGTGGACATCATTATACCTTTGACAATTTAGGATTTAATATTTTGTGTACATTATTCCTATAAATTTATAGCTTAGCATATCTTGATCAACACGCATCATGCACACTAATGCTATTTGTATTATTACGAGGTGCAATTATATAAAATAAAACTAAAAGGTTTAAGATTCAACACACTTTGTAACTGGCAATATAAAGCAGATTTGGGCATAGGATGTGTATCTATTTGTTCCATAACTCTTTCATAGGAATGTTAATTCAGACAATTTCAAAGCATATTATTAACAACGGGTTCAGTTTCCCCATTAAGTAATATGTTGGAGAAATAAACAATGCAAATAATCAAGTTTATAAAAAAGGTATATAACATTATTGCGTACAGGCCGAATTGATAGTAATTTACCTTGCTATTTTCGTAGTAGGTTGGTTTATTACTACCAATACACATTTATATGGGTCAGATATTATGGACACTATATTATCTATTGCATAAGCTCGTTAAGGCTAAGTAAAGCAGATTAACCAGACCACTGAGCTCCATTCATAAAGCTTGTTAAACCCATATTTTGTCTACAGTATACCTTCACGACAGATAAAGTGTTTGTTATGAAGCCAGAATATTTTTGAGTTTCTCTAGACTCCAGAGAGTAGAAACTATTATTTTAAAACAATAAACACTATTTCCTCCGCATGGAGCTCAGTGGTATGGTTAATCTGCTCTACATTATAATTATATTTACGATATTATACATTTTCAAGACACCATATATCATTTTGTTTTAGAGAACTTGATTGAAAGCATATCAACAGCTCGGATCAGCCGGACAGTAAAATTATTTATTTGTTTATAGAATTATTAGAATCATGTTATTCTCATATGAAAACACACTGATTGCTTGCATAAAGCGTTGAGTTTAATACTTTGTTTCTATAAATAGAAACATATGATACCAACATATTTGCTTACTATGAAAAAGTCCCATCACCAAATCTTGTTATAATTTGCCAGTGCTAGATGTGCTGAACTAAGATGTTTTAATGACATTATATGCAATAACCTCTTTTAAAAAGCCAAATGATCAGTTTGTTATCACTAGTCTGTGTATTTTGAACTAAATATAAATAAATAACATTGTCTGTCAGTTGAAGAAGAGACCTAAGTATTAACTACAATTGAGCGGTTTGCCCATTAATATTTAATAATCAAGATAAGAAAAAACAAAAACAAGGAAGGAGTTGACTGAAAGGCTTAGTGTATTATACTGTACTAATAATTCTAAACGACCATAAGCATGGCTAATGTAACATTAATTAACGTAGTTACTCATTGAAATTTTCCAACATTGTTGCATTATATCCTGAAATAAAATTGCAAGTGTTAATAAATCTAGAATATGTCTACTTACACAAAAAAGGACTTCCTAACAAACATAACTCAGCAATGCAGACATGTGATACTGCAGTCGCACAATTTATCTTAACACCAACACATTGATAGGTAAAACATTGCAAAATTTACAGTTCCATATATGCAAGGAAGTTTTCATGATTATGGCACTCAAGATAAATTCAAAATACTTTGAACAGTGACATTGTCTTCATAAATAGTCACTTAATAGTTTGATCTGTATGCATGTTGACATGCATATACACACAAACAAACAAACACACAACACACACATACAGACTCCCATATATGTATAAAGTACTAAGACAAATATTTCTGCAATGATCTTGTCACAGAATTTAAGTTGTGTACTAGCACTCTAAAAATGTGCCGTCCCTATGTTTTCAGTAATCAAATATAGTTACTGGGCATTACAGATGTAATTTACTGCATTCATAAATAAGTATCGACTATCATATTTGCATAAGTATACACACAGTGAATTTTTCAGAGTATCTGTAAAATTGAAGCAGTTGACACTGGACTATATTATTGTTGCTAGAACAATAAAGGTTAAGACAGCAATCGAGCATGTTCCTAATACGCACACTTGGATTTTAAAGTCATAGTACCAAGTATACATTGGCAGTAAAGATTATGGGACTGGATTTGGATGAACAGGCTAATTGAATCTCTATATACAACAGCCAAACAGCAATTTACGTCCTCTAATTAACATTACCTATATCCTTGTACATATATAGGTTCAGTACTGAGGTCTCAGGTAGTAATAATAACTATAAAATGCAAATAAAGCACACTTCACTTTAAACATAAAGGATGAATATGAGTTTTACAGTCTAATTAAGTAAGCGAAAATGAAAAAAATAAAACATAACGTCATGCAAGCTTTTAAAATTCTATAATACTGCCATGCTAACAACTAAATCAATTCTGCATTAGATATGCATCGTCAAATCTTTAAAATATTATTTAATTTAAAATAATTATATACACTGTATAGCAATAATTATCTTAATATACATAAAAGAAAGTAAAACAATGTTTCTCAATAAAAATAATGCTGCAATACGAATAGCCAGTTATATAAATTAAAAATAATTATGTACAAGATCATAATTTGATACTAAATAGCAGCTTTGACAATGCAATCATGCACTGGTGGTCCTTCGCAAACAAGTTTGTGAATTTGTATAAGAATGAAAATTAGGTTTCCAATTTCAGCACATTATCACCAATGTATAAAAGGGGAATAATAAAACAGTGACATGTTTGCATAGCAAGATCAGAAATGGTGATAGGGCATTATACAATTATGTAAAAATATTCAGACTGTATGATAAACATAATCAAATTATCCAAAAAAATATTCAAATTGGTGAATTAGTTTTTCATTAAGCGGCAGACGAAAGAGCAAACTGAAAATGTAACTAGCTGTATCTACATGTCACAGAATCCCCATTATCTTTTTTCCTACTAAAGTATTGCAGTGAAGGCTCAGAAAGGATAACAAAACTAAATCAAAATATAAATACTGTCTCAGCTATCACAGTGACGCCACCAACCAACAAAAGGAGTCTACGTTTGATTACTGAGAAGCTAAATAAAAACCTGGGAAAACAGGCAGTTCTCACCAATTACGATTCACTTAACATTTGACATACTGTATGTTGTTAGGATAATAGACGAGGAATTCAAAATCTTATTTCAGTAGTTAGAATTGTATAGTGGTTTAGACAATAATATTTTGTGTTAATTAGCATTGGAAATTTGATGAATTTTTATCATATTCTATAGTGAGTTAGCCATTCAACATTTGCTACTTTTGTTTTTAATATGTCACATATTCGAGGTCTATGCATTGAAATAGCAATAAGTGGATCATCCTTGAGTGAGATTTGTCTATATGGGTAAGGAAGGCAACTTTTAAAAGATTGTAATAGAGGGAGGCATCAAGAGGTTCACACACACCTGCACAGTCCGCCACACGTCACCAATATCGTGCCTGGCCTGGGGAGAGAGAGGAGGGAGCGACCGGGTTATGCTACAACCTAGGGCGGTGCTGGTGGTGGTAGTCAGATCACAACATAATACCTACCCCCTCATACTCACAATCATGGCAAATCTAAGTTCTATTTTGAGAAGGCTAATGTAAAACTCTTCATACGCACAATCTTTATATACCCAAGATGTATTTTGAGGCGACTAATGTGATAAGATATACTAATCAGGGAGAGTTCCCCTTCTGCATATTTGAAACTCATCAGTTTCTCAAACATTTACACGTCTTTTGAACATATTCCATAAGACTGGGGTGACAGGTAGAACCAGGTAACAGGTGTTCAGACATTTACCTCAGATTTTCGTACTTTCGACAGTATTCTCAGTTATGTGGGAAGGCCTTTATTTATACCTTGGCAAACAAAAACTAAGGAAATTAAAATTGATTTATGGAAGAGAAAGTAACATCACCCAGTGCCCTAAAGAATGCAATTTATTACCACTGAGTTTGCTTAACTATCGTAAGGTTTATGAAAATGGCCGTTTGTCCAAAAGAGAGAGGTAAATAACTTAATAGATACCTAGTTTGAAAATTGTGTCTTTTTGGAAACGTGGAGTCCGAAAAAGAAGGGCTTTACCCTATATAATGTCGCAAGATATATCTACCTCTCGTACTCATAATCTTGACAAATCTAAACATAATTTTTTTGGACGTTGATGTCACAGTGTAGGTCTAACTTTCGTATTCACAACTTTAACAGTTTAGTTATATTTTGAGAGAGCTGATGTGACAATATATATTTAAGATATACTGTATGGATATAACTGCCTTTGATGCAAAGGATTTCCACAACTTCAGGTACATTATTGGGGGAATTATAATGCTGGATACACCTACCCTTCATACTCACATGCTCTACAAACCCAAACATAATTATAGAGTAGGTTGAGAACACAAGATTAAACCCATTCGTCAATCATGCACACAAAATTTGCAAACCTAAGCTGCATTTTTGTGGGGGTTGATTTCACTGAAATATATCTACTTCTCATAACCTCCATTTATATATATCGCAATGTCTCAAGCCTATGTAAGCGTCATAATATCTTCACAGTATTCTAATCTGGCTGGATATCAATATTGAACGCTGATGGTGACAAGGAGGGAAATTTCTAGGTGTAATGGTAAAGTTAGAATAAATACTGTAGGTCCATTAATAATAGTTAAATTTGATATAAACTCACGGAACCTTATGTCAGGGACTAGATGGTTTTTAGTGTCCTAATCTATACAATTTGTAGTTTCTTCATGATAAATCAAGCCAGGCAAGTTAACCCTGCCAGAAGCTGATTTGCTTTCAGTTTCTTCTATCTGGAAGCCACCGATCAGTTGTTTTTTAAGTTACAGTCATAACTTTCATTGTGAGAGGGATGTCATCTATGGGCCCCCCAAATATTAATTCTGCCATATATTGTGAACACAACTTGGAAAATGCAAGCTTATACAAGTCTCCCAGTCTTAGCTTTTATCATAATGATATTTGTATAGCTCTATAAATATATATGAAATCCTATGGTGATATTGTCATACATTTTGGCCAGCAGCACATTTTAATAAAAACACATTGGTAGTAGCCAATCCAAAGGTAAGAGTGAGTAAAGCCTGTGACACCACACTAGCTCCTTAACCCCTACTGTAACGTAGGATACAGTAATAAAAGTCCCCCCCCCCCCCCCCGTTCCAAGCAATGAGAGTAGACTGGCTCCCCCAGCCTTCAGAGGGTCTTATATAAGCTGAGAAGTGTTGCCATATTGAGAGCAATGCTCAAATGGTCGTGGTACCAGGTACAGCCTGATACAGGCAGTAACAAGGACATTACATAACTGACGGCTACTAGCCGTCGCTGGGACTGGGGAGTGACTTATCTACTGACGGCTAGTAGCCGTCGCTGGGATTGGACGGGTTAAGACTGAATTAAGTTTGAATTGCACATTTCAAAAATGTTCTGCAAATCGATGAGAATCTCAATATTTCACGCACGGATTTAACTTGCCTTATACAGAAACATTCCATCTGAGGAAAGGTATTTTAATTTGTCAACATTAATCCATCATTCACATGACAATTTGTATGTTATTCTGGGTAGCTTAGCCATGTTATTGAGTTCAGGAAATAACTCAAATTGTCAAAAGCTTGAAAACTCCTCAATTAACCCTATCAATCGGTGTCATACATAAAATTATTTATATTATCTGGAGACAATTAGAATGAAAATTTAATTTAACTGGTTAGGCCTAACATGCATGATTGTTACTACCGAATACCTGTGTTTTCCAACCATTATTTGTAGTGATATACTGTATATGTATATATATATATATATATATATATATACACATATATAGGCTAAATTATTATGAAGCATTTATAATGTAGTAATAAATAGAAATGGCAAAAGATATTTGCAAAATTAAAAACACACATAGTAAGTTAGGCCACATTGAGGAAGTTAAAAGATCATTTCAAGCAAGTAAATTTGTCAATACAGCCAGAACTGCAATTAGCAAAACAATCGATATATGAGTAGGCTACCAGTGGATACAAGACAAATTAATGCAAGAAAAAACATTATAAAGACAAAACGGCCAAGCACTTACTTTGTTGAATCTGAATATTTGATCGCCTTATGAACTGTACTGCCATACGTATATTTAGAGGAACTAATGATGGAACGACCCTAATATCCATAACTATGGCTAATGCTCAATTAAAACGATACAATAATATACTTGAGATGACATTTACATGTTAAAAATATGAATATAGGGATAACAAATGCATCATAATATACAGTAAAATAGAAAATGTTTTAAGACAAGTTATTTTAAGAAAAATATTCCTTTAAATTGGCAAAGTTAAGTAGGCTACTGTATGTCCTAGTTCACATGAGAAAGTCACAATAATTATACTTGAATATAATAACGAAACTTCCCACTCTGTACGGTATTTCAAAATAATGTAAACAATATCAAGCAAGTACGGTATATGCGAACACATATATACAGTAATACATGTGGGAAAATGCCTGTGCCATTGGACATTCCTGATTTCATAAATTGAAGGCTGATCATTGGTCCTTTAATCGACATTTACTGGCAGTTTCTTGTGTGAATCAGATTTGTGGATGCTGTCATAGCCTATTTATATATTGAATTAACAGTATTAACTACAACACAACTAGTATGACAATATAACGAATAGTGATCTGCAATAATAGAAAAGATCTGCGCTTGTTGGCACTTACCATTTTTGCTATATACTGCCTTATTATGATTGTAAGGCATCTTGCAATCTTACATATTCGTACGTGATTCGTAATATTTCACACGCTGATTACCCTACCTTGCTGAATTTAGTACCGGGTATGAGTTAGATAGTGATACAAGGTTCATAATTATGTTTTCATAGATTGGTCATATAAACAAATGCCACATTCTTTTATGAACATTGACATAGGCTTACTGCACATCGCACTGATGGACACATTTGTTAACACATGTAGGATATATAATTTTTACTCTCTGGTCATTATTAATGAAGAGACCACCAGCACAGACTTTGCTTAACTTTGATGAAAAATTACATCATGAAGAATACACTGAGTAATTATAAATACAGTTTCAGTATGAAAATCCTACAGCGATTTGTAGCCTACCACCAACTGAAAATGTTCTGAATACTACTACACTATGTACTGTACAAGATCCCTACTCCAGGGTACATATTATACCAGGAAAATATAGTTACTAACAATTTAAGTACTAAGCTATTAACCTACCCTTTAGCTTTACATCTATTATATGATATTTTCTATCAGAATTGCACAGTAAAATTTGAATACTAAATGTTTCAAAGCATCACGTTTCCTGTCAATGGGGTTTAAGAACACTATGAACAACACTGAACATAAATCGATAGTGGAAAACCATGTGCTATATACTGTAATAACGATCATGCTATGGCTGTAGCCACTATAGAATGCTTATGTAATCTGCATATATATATATATAAAAGTACAGTGTAATTTAAAAAAACTACATGATACTGATGTGTTGCATATTTAGTTACCTGATGGCCATTAGTATACACTGTATATCAAGACACATAATGAAGGCTGCCTTATCAAGCAAGTTGACACGATTAAGGGGAGGCAGACCGTTTTTCTGGACCTCCTTCTCCCTCATGTTTAGCCTCATTTTGTTTAGATTATAAGACATTCGGCCCATTAGTTTGACGATTTTAACACCTTTCGCCCCATTTTGTTGTAAATTTTAAGACTTTTTGTACCATTTAGGTGTCGAATATTTCCTGGCGAGCGATAGCGAGCTTGGAATTTTAAGAGGAAACGGCCTTTGGCCGAGACATTTTCTACTGAAAAATGTACACATTTATCTTGAAGGGGGGTCTAGGGGGGGGTTTTCTAAGCTTGATGGAGGTCTAGGGAGAAACCTAAAGAATATAATTATGAATTAATAGAAAAAAAAAAAAAAATCTGTCTCCCCTTAAGGGTACATACTGTCCAAAAGGTTAAAAACATTATAAAATAACATAATATAAATTTAGTTTGGTTATCTACAGATGTACAGTACTGGTACTCATAATTCATTGCCATACTAACTTTATACTTTGCTACAAGACACAAATTGCGATGTTCATTATCCACTAAAACTGTTATTAACAATACTATTATATCGAATTAAGTGTTATACTGTAACTTAAAACCACTAAATCCGAAGTGTAAACCTATCCACTCTCTATCATGCATCTTGTCTCCACATCTCTCAGCATAAACCTTACAGTAATATAATAGCATATACCGTAGTCTATGTTCATTATGGCCATCCAAAAATCCCAACCACAAAATCCCATAACTAAAAAAGGACTTGAACAATTGAGCTGATATATCTACCAATTTGGAACAGTCAATCAATTAGGTGTGAACACTTACAGCCCGTTTGCCCTAGCCCTTAATAAGTTTCAAGAGGCTATGGGTAGCGATTTTTAGACTGACCATAATGAATAGACCGTAGTTTTCGTAGGCCATTACCAGACACTCTTATTCCTTACAATCATCCATCATACATTATCCTTTGAAATTTTATAGGAATTAGTTAATATGATCTGAGTGCTTTTTAACTTTCAAATTTTACAATACTTTCCATTATTTCCGCATTGATATAGATATCTTGTCATATTAGTTTTACAGTATATCTTATATTGAGTTACAGTTGTAAATTCTAAGCTTGAAAATTGATCATTGTAGTATATTTAATCCATTGTACATGAGTATACAGTATACTAAAGATTTGGTACAATCCAACTCTACAATAGTTATAAACCATATACTGTACAAAGAAATATGATCACATATCTAGCAGACTATAAATTATTTTCTCCATTTCTAGTCATTATTACTGGAGGAAAGCTGATTTAATTCCAAGTATAAGTGACTGATAAATACTAATTGAAGTAAATATTTTAATTTGAGAAGGAATTATGACTGAGGTGATGGTGATAAGATAATATTTGTGAAAACTAAGTGTGCAGTAAGTAATTTTGTTAATGCATGGTAACCTACAGTTCAAGAATATAATATCTAGCTTCACTATATCTGGAATAAAATGAAAGGCAACTATTCTAGAAGGAAATTTGAGTTGTTGAAATCTAGCATATACTATGTGTGTTATAGTTCTAAAGGTCATAAAATGAGACTTATGTTACTTTCATCGTTAAAAACAACAACTCATTAGTACAGTATCGAAGCGAATACTAAAGAAACTAAGTAGATACTAAGTAAAGCTAACTAAAGTGTGTTTGCAGTGATAAAGCATTGTTCGCACGCTCACTACCTTCGTCAATTTACATAAAATCTCTAACTATCGCAGCTCTTATTAATGAATGCGAGATTGACAGCATATACAAATATTCTCTCTCATTATTAATCACAATCTAATATAATTCTTGTACGGCCACAGGCTGTAGCGCGGTTGGTAGAGCACTCGCATGCAAATCGTCGAGGGTTTTAGTCTCGGGCCAGCCAGTATGCTATATTGCAGATGCCAGTGCTGTAGTGGACAGCACTATCTAGCAATCTGTGACAACTGTTTACTGAAGTCCCTGATCATCAGGGCTCCCACCTTCGCCCAGTTTTTAAGCAGGGAGTGTATGGTGGAAAAAAACGCATCCTTATGCTGAATTTGTATACCTATTTTTATAAATATGGCTTTAGAATTGGGCTATTTTTAATAAGCACTATAGTATTAGCAGAGAATTTTGATCAAATTTCTATTTTTAATATTGTTCACATGCCATGTGTGACCATATTTAAATAGGCAAACAATGTCTTTAATTGTTTCATGTCTATTGTATATTGATAATTTGGATACTCATACAATTAATGTAACATTCTAAAATAGGAGCCAATGAAATCTCATTATGCAGAGTATATTTCAAAAACTAACTAAACTATACTTGCTGTGGTCTAGTAGCATGAATAATACACAGTCATAACACAATGGAGAGCTATGGCCAGTGTTAGAGGTTACAAATTATAAAACTTCCACTAACCAGGGTATAGTTTATGAATGTAAAAGTAACTACATAAAAATTGTATTATGTGATCTGTCAGTTTTGAGCACGATAGTTTAGTACATTAAGGGACTACTTCATAAGGCACAGAACATGACTATTGTTTCAATAGTTATCTAGATACTTGTAATTCCGAGTATTTTGCACAAAGTATTTTGCACAAAGTAATTCCCAAAACTAAAGCCCCACCTGGATTCCACCAACCAAAAAGGCTGATAAATACCACAAGTTATTAATTTGACGACCAAAGATCTTTTCTAAGCTTGAATCACCTGGTCTCATTTACAATAAATACCTTTTATATAAAATTGAGGGAGATATTTGAGAACTTGTTTAACTCTTTGATTGCCAGAGGCGTTTCCTAAACTGTACAAATATATCAAATACTATCCCCAAGGTAATAATACATAATGATAGAGCAAGGGTTAAGAGCCCTCATAAACCTACCCGAGAATGATGGTTTCTATGGTGATTATAAGGTCAGATGGATACATTCGTGTTGCTCAAATTACAAAATTGTCTAATAATATCCACAATGAAATCAGAAAAACGTGATCAGAGCGAGTATAAAGAGATACCAGATGAACCTACCCGATACTGGTTGTTTCTTTGGCGGGGTCATTTGTGTTGATTATAGTCTGTTTCTTCCATATGACGGTAAATTGGCATGTAACCATCTTCAATATTTAGCTATATGAAGATTGTATAGCCAATTATGTTGTAAATTATAAGAACTTGGCAATACTATGATGCAAAGACATAGTATTTGTTTTATTAAATTATCATGAAATCAGTTGATATGGTACTTTATTTACCGTCAGATGAAATGAAGCCAACTATGGTTATAAATTTGTTTAATGATATCCACACGAAACAGAGAAAACAAATTCAGAGTAAAATTAAAACAGAACCCTGATGAACCTACCCGATACTGTCCGGCCTGTTTACGCAGTTCAATGACCTCCTTGTACCAGTTGTTAGGAGACTCGCCGCTGGTGCCCGCTGCGGCGGCCGTCTCCTCCGCCTTCACCTTATGGAACTTGCCGTCCACATACTGGTACTGGGAGAATGGACGGAACTTCTTGCGGTACTCAGACTTGTACGCCCTGGAGGGAACGGAAGGGAAACTGTAAGGAGGGCCAGATATTATGAGCTATGGTACAATCCTAAGCAATAATATGCATATATCCATTTGAGTCTAAGATTCATTAAGTCAAGTTCTGAAGCTTCTGGGATATAGTAAAGGGTTGCTTGGTCTCATTTGGGTTCGAGGCAGATTCAAAAGGGTACATAGCTTATGACTTTATCAATTGACTCATAAATTATGGATGTGAAGGACAAATAGAAACAATTACTTTGTACACATCCCCTTTATCATTAATTTAAAACACTGATAAACGACTAATAGTGATTGTTCATTATAACTGAATGTATAACTATAAGAATAATGAATCCTATAGATCCACCCAAAATGGTAACACTTCTCACATGAACACCTCCACCAGAGGTTGTATGGATTGGCAGGACAATTCAACCAGTACACCATTTTAAACGGTACATCTCAACCAGTTAGGTTAGGACTTTAAGTAGGTATTGGTTTACTTGGCACTTGTTGAGATGTACTGGTTGAACTGGTCTGCAGTCAGAAATGATGTGGAACTGTTACATTGTTAAATTCAAATTATCATCAACCCAAAAATTAACTTACAAATAAACCTAATTAATGAAATCAATGAAATTAATGAATAGATGTGGTACTCCAAGGATTCGAACCTAGGATACTCACACCAAATTTCTGCGCACTAACCATTACCGTATCAAGACAGATACTGTACAGTATATACCAGAGGACATGATTAAGAAGCAAGGAAACACTCTTATCATCAAAAACACAATATAATAGAACCTAATAATTGAAAGATGGAAATGTCATTATATATAACCACAAGGTCACACATTGTGGTATGTTTTTTTGTTGTCCTATGTGAATGAGGAAGACAAAAGGCATAACTGCCTGCAGCGAGTGCCTCCCCCAGATTTCAAAGAGTGACAGGGCCGAAATCTAGGGACGTTCGAGCTAAAAATGCCTGGACACACAGAGTTTGAAGCAATTTAAGTCATAGGAAGAGGGAAAGACTGATTTTGGGAGAGAGTTCCAGAGCTCAGCAGTTGAATAGAAGAAAGTCTGAGAATAGCGTTTCACTCTTGGGTTGGACAGTTGCACAGAGTAGGGTGGGATTGTGTTGCAAGGCGGGTACTACGTACCCTACGTAGAGGAAGTGGTATACACTGGGAAATCTCCGAGGAACACTGATTATTGTAGTAGCGATAGAATAGCGAGGGAAGGATAATAACCAGCAGATCAAATGTGGCAGCGCGATCAATGGTAACCTGAAGAAGATCAAAACTGGCAGAGAGACAAAAATAACGATCGCACGATCAAATGTGACAGCATCCCCTAGCCATTCCTACGTGCGAAGTCTTTTGAAATAATATTGTTTCAAGTGTAATACCCAGAAATAAAAGAGCAACAGAAATATGCCCAGTTAGAGAAGAGTCATTGGTGGTGATGAACATTGAAATCACCCAAGATGGAGATTTATAGAGAAGGGAGAGATGAATAAAATGTGTTTCAATTTAGAAGTAAGATAGTAAAATAGTTTTGGATAGTTAGTAGAATTAGGGGAAAGATACACAGCAAAGATATATTTAGTGAGGGAGTGTCAAGATAGCCCAAACCAGAGAGTTGAGAATTCATTAGTCAAAATTGGGAACATGCAAGCAAGTATGATTGTTGTGTAATAATCAGACAGTGACAGACAGTAACAGTACTATGTATACACAACATCCACCTTAGGCTTTGAATTGAGGATAGATATAGTAGGAGGATACAGAGCAGAGTTTGCTCTCTGTTGCCTTCGACAACTGGGTTTCGGTGAGGAAAAATAAGTCAGGTTTGGTAGAAGAGAGATGGTGTTCCACAGAGAGGAAGTTAGAGGAAAGGCTGTGAATGATACAGAGATTGATAGACAGAGTTGCCGGGCACTTAGGAGTCCAAACCAGGGGTCAGTCCGATGATAAGGACAATAAAAGGCAGTATAACAAATTATTCCTGTAAATCAATAACACACTTTTTACGAAGCAAAGTGGGCAACTGTACACTATTATATTTAGATGTTATCATAAAAATACTAGTGTATGAGAGATGGAATGCAATGTTGTGTTATGAACAGAAAATGGTCTGTCACTGAAGAACATTATTGGTATATATCCTTAGGAAGACGAGGGAAATAGCATGAATATTTCAATGTTATGTCAGTGCTATAGTTCTTCTGTATAATTTATAGATATTATATAAATTAATTAAATGTTACTAATCTTATTGAATAATATAGAATACAATACCGTACCTTTTTGAAAGCGTGTCATCTTCCCCAAACATGGCTTCTCCACCAATGATTCGGTCCGCCTCCAATCCTGTAATTCAGAGCACATGGATTAAATTAAGTAAACAAACCTTACAGAGTAAACTAAATAAATATACACTCTAGGGTATTTAGAGAATGAGAGGATTTTAGCTAGTGAGTTTTGAAGTCTGATTGTGCATGGGATATTTATTGAAATTTAATTAACTTACACTTAATAATAATTCAAACAGAAGTAGAAATTAATAAAATAATAAGGTTTGTATTTCTAGGATCATATTCCATCAGTAATTAAATAAACATCGTGCTGACAAGCATTGGGGGTAAAAGGGTATCCATGCCAATTTCTGCACTCAATTCTATGTAATTTCTGCCTTTCTTAGTTTGATCACACTCTTCTTGTCGAAAGAATTTTATGATATATATGTACAAATCATATCACATGGAATACTTACTATTCCTATATTTCAAAATTATTTCTCAAGTACAAAAAATATGAATAAGATCTTAGAACTAAGTTAATGTGGTTTGCATGCAATACCAGTAATTCTTACTGGTACTGTAAATCTGCAAAAAATTATTAGTGGAGCAGTCAAACATTAATCATGCTTTATGGAGTTAGAAAACAAGCAACATCGCTGTGCCACCAATGAATCTAATTCATCTCACAGCGTACAAATCAAGTATTAAATGTACTACTCTTGACCTTAAGTAAAAATGACATTAGCGAGAATTGTTAGTAGTGCCAGAAATTGAAAGACTATCACCAATCTACAGTATACCCCTACAGTTAATCTACAACTAATGCAGTGGGATAGAGCTTCACCAGAAAGAGCTACAGGGGAAAATATTTAGTCCAAGAGATTGTAAGAGAGAATGAAGGCCACTAATTTGGTAACCCCTTCAGTATACAATCTTGTTATTATCATTGTATTCTGGCTAACACTAAGCAATTTTAGTCAGCTTAGGAAGTACCTCTAGGGATCAAAGGAGTACATAGTATATAATGTGCCCTTTGCTCCATAGATCTTTTCTTCACCAAATAAAATGGTCTAATAAGTGCCAGAATATAATCGACCCTTCAAGAAACGAGGATGCGTTTCTTTCTTTTATTGTAGCTATTAGTAGACGATTTTATTCAGCTTGGGATAGAATTGTGGAAATCTGGGCGTTATATGAGATACATTTCACCCATGTGACTCCTAGAGGGCCTTCCAAAGCTGAATAAAATTGTCAAATGTTAGCCAAAATTAAGCAAAAAGCATCCTCGAAAATTGAGCGGGCCAAAAACCACACCCTCGTATATGGAAAGGATTAAACCCTAGTGTGAGTCTTCATGCAATACTTGTTAATGCTGAACCGTTGCAGTGCTGGGTAGCCCTCCACCATACTACAGTACCTGGCTGGGGTGTCGTGGGATCATCAATGTGCAGTGTGTGTCTGTGTGTGTGTTCGTGTTCGAATGTGTGCTGGTACTCCACACACATAACTACTAAGGTCAACAACACTATAGTCGACACTGCATTAAAGTCGCCTAATAATAAAGTCGCCACCTGCCTTGTAATAATAATAATAATAAAAACTATTTGTCATGAGCCTTAGACCTCGCTTGTAAGTCACCATGTTCAGTATCCATATATAAACAGCATTACGCACATTATCTTCATTAGGTTTTACATCTCCAGTAATGTATTGGATGTCAGGGTTGGTTATAGTGATTATTTAGGACAGGTGTCAACTTTAATGCAGCGGTGACTTTCGTGTCATTGACGGTACAGTAACACTTTTCCAAAATCAGGTTTATTATATACTAAATGAGTTCTTTTCATCATTGGGTTGCATTCCATCAGGTGTTAAAAAGCATAGTCAGTTAATTAATGCTTCACCTTATACTTATAGTGATTCCTTAACCCACTGAGCCCCAGCTAGTTTAGAATAAATGTACCACCAGGGACCGGCAGGTTTTGATTTTTTTTTTTTTCCCCAGAAACAATTGGGAATGGGTTAGGAATGAAGGAAAACCCACAAAAAATGATCCCCTAGGTCATTAAGGGGTCCTACGGTGCGCCCGAAAGTCGGATTTACAAGAGGGGAAAATTGAAGGCAAAAACACCCCAAAACAGGTTTTTGCACGCTCACGCGCTTGGACTTTGAGAGTTTTCAACCATCGGCATGGTTGCGTGGGATACTTACACAGTTCCCATACAAATCTGAACTCTCTAGGTGCCATAGGACCGGAGTAATTAACAGGGACGACACGTTGTCATCGCTGGGGTTTAGCGTTACATACATTGCCGACGACAACGTGTCGTCGCTGGGGTTCAGTGGGTTAACATGGGGATGAATTCCATAATGTACAGTTGCCAAAATATATACCTGGGACACGTGTGAATGAGGGGCACGATTTAATGCTATAAGAGGTTTATACTGTACATAATAGGTGAGTTTATGAGCTTACTCTTTTGTAATAATGATGACTGAAGTGGGTAACATAAAGTATTCTCATTACTACTATGCATTAAGGGGGTAGTGCTTCTTTTTTGGTCTAATAATTATCTATGGAACACCTTACTACTTCTCAGTGGAAAGAACATTATGAGTATATAAAAGGTCTGCCAAAAGAAAAGTGTCCGGTAGCGTCTTTAAAGTGAGGAGCACCACACGACTAACACGCTCTTACTTGCTCGGGGATGGGATGGCTGGCATTAACCCTGTGAGGACCTAGGATGCTATTTACCATTATAGTTTGGCTACCAATAGACGATTTTAAGAGCTTTAAGAAGGATTTTTGAGAATCAAAAGGGTAAGATCAATCTCAAGTAACCATTTGACTCCCTTGGACCCTTTCTAAATTGAACAACAGTCTAATTTCATAGCCAGACTAGAATGGAATAATAGTCACTGTTATGGTACACTGAGAGGGTTAAGTGGATGGTAAATATATCTACTAACTATCACAATGGGCTTCTCTAGTAACATTCTCACAACTTACTTTATATTAGGAGCAACTCACTAACTCGTAGGGTCAAGCCTTCTTAAGTACAGGACAGGGCACCACAATTTCCCATATACTGTACATATTATCATCTGTGCTCTAAAAATGTCTTTTAATTAATACATTCAGAGCTGTTCTTGTAATAGCTCAAAGAACAGCACTGAATACTGGCATACTGCTTAATTATGTCTTACATAGTCTTTAGATCCTTTACAGATTTTGTTTTCTTTAATTATTCTGACACCAATCTAAACATTTAGACAAACCAAGTATCATTACAGGAACTATCCATATAAATATACCAAAATATATGAAGCTTTGGAAGTTAATGGTAGCCAATTACCAAATGTAAATGCCGGACATCTGCCATTTGTTTAATGTTAAAAAACAAACTAACATAATAAACAATAAGTGTGGTACTGTAGCAGTCATTGTCATTGCTGAGTTGGCACTTAATGAAGCCTATATAATAATGTTTATGCCGTGACTGAAAGCCTATAGTATTTGGTATATCTCGAGTAAATTAAGTTCATGCTGAATTACTGCCAGCAAATATGAACCCTTAAATTAATTTAATAAGTAAGAACCATTATTCTGAGTATAAAAATTGACTTGCTTAGGAATTTTGAAATTAAAAATCATATTGTGCGAATATTCAGGTTTCCATATGATGCAAGCTAGTAATGCAACTATGCATTTATACCTAAAGCATTCTTTTACTTAGCTAGACACTACACATATGACAATGCAATTATATGGCCTATATCAATATTTCTACCTAAGGACATCATAATTATATATAGCTTAACTTCACTTTCCGCTGGATGGGCTTATCGCACATTAAATTGATCCGTCTTTGCATGTTCATCTTCATTGACATCAATTAAAGTGGATTCTTTATCTTCACAATGCTTCATGATGTCAGATCAACAACATTTGTATATTCGGTTCATGTTAACCAGATAAGAAATGTCTTCCCCTAGCAGCCGATTTCTTGACAATTAAGTGCAAAACACGAAGCTAATACATTTCTGCTTCGTATTTATTGTGTGTTTTCGCAATTAAAGAGTTATTCCATTATTTAAATCAAAATCACACCTCAGTACATTAAAGAACATGACAAATAGACAAATGGATACGGATTGGATGCAGCTCATACACGATAACATACAGAGTCAACTTTAATGATGACACAAATCTAGACCATTAACTTGTTGTATCTCAAAAAGGACAAGAGCCTGTCACTGTCCACAGCTATATCCTGGTTGGTTCTTACCAAATGGTAGACACATCAGCTCGATTGATTTAGTGAGTTTTGAGTTAAAAAGAGTTTAGTGGCCAAGGTTACTGGTTAGATTATAGTGAGTAGATTTTAGTAATTGCTGTTTCTTGAAATTTATAGCACACAACTATTTTTACTGTATTTATCTGTGCATTATATTAACGTGCACAGAACAGATTTATCGGATTTAAAACAGTACTTGAAGTAATCCTTAAATAATTTATTTACATACAGCTTTTTTAACCTAAAGTCAAATCGACTGGGAGGAGCTGGAAATATGATATTTGTATCGAGGGAGTTAGATTAATTATTTTTTGTAATCTATTAGCTGACGGTAAATTGCCATGCCCCCATCTTGATTACTCAGCTATTATGAAGATGCTGCAGCGAACTATATAATGTAATTTACTTACATAGTAGTTTTAGCTGCTAAAGGATTCAATTTTCCGTCATGTGTAAAATAATCGAATATAATAACTGACTAACTGTCATGCTAACTTAATGCATTTTCTTCCATCCTTTTCTTCCCACCTCTGAAGTTAGTTCCTATTCACTTTCTCCATCCTAACTGTTTTAGATAAATTTGTGCTCTGCGATCAATAACCATTTAGCACATTCGCCTAATTTGGCAGCTAATATGATACTTAAATACCTAAAGGTGGTGAGCTTTAGGTAGCCAAGAATTAGATTATCATGTTTATCAGATAACCGTGAGAAAATCTGCAACTTCGCTTGACGTGCATGACAGGATATAATAACAGGAAGATGGCCTGCACTGGTGATACATCGGTTTCAATACCTAATAATGACATTCATAAGCCTGATTTGAATATTGCAGTAAACTAGCTCCTAAGCCTATAGTTTGTCACTGACACTAATATCACCGTGATCAACTATTCCTTTTCACACCGTGATCAACTATTCCTTTTCAATCAGATTAGTATATTTTTAATTCTTACTACCGTCAGACAATTGTTTCAGTTAAGGAATGGTCTCTATGAATAGCAATAAAGAGACTCCAGATGGGCGATCTTAGATTGAATTAATAGCTATCTAGCAACAAGGTGTTTATTGCAAAGGCACAACAATCATGGATGAACCAAAACAGTCATCTCTATTCGGTAAACTATATGATTGCCATGTCATAGTAGTCACAGCATTGGCAATTTTCCATTCATAGAAGCATCTGCTGGTAGTTAAGATCAAACATAGCCCAATCTGCCATCTTATCGAAAAGGTTAAGGGCCATAATTTTAAGTTTTGAGAAGGGGTCTCATTATTCCCTTGTCAATAGTGGAGAGGGAACCGAGCCTCTTCTTATACCTATGACTCTCTGGCCCTGAAGTCGGTATCACAAGAAAGCTTTAGTCGTCAACTTTTATATCTGCAACTTTATTTTGGCAACATTTGAGGTTATTAAGCACTGGTATTGGCAACTAGATTTGAGTTATATTATCATAGGTGACAGAATTAGCGTAAAGTGTAATTTAGAATCTGCTAAATCAGAGTTGCGGATAAAGTTGAGGGACAAATGGTTTGTGTTATCGTCTTAAGTGTCCACAAGAGCTATCATAAATGAAAGCGTGTATTGTGCGGTGTGGGAATGTGTACCTTTGGAGTGTCGCCATGCTACTCCATCAGAGGGGGTGCGTCGATGGCCCCGGTGCCAGTTAGGGCCAGAGGGTGCCGTGGTGGTGGTGTTAGTAGAGGTGTCAGGGCCGGGGGCAGGCGGGGGTGCTGTAGTAGCCTCTTGCTGCTGCTGGTTGGTAGTAGTAGTAGCGGTGGTAGTTGCCGTAGTGGTACCACCCCCGCCACCGCCTACCTCCGCCCCCGTGCCCAGGCCGCCCACACCGTGTATGCGACCCATGGACTTGGACTTACGAGGCGTACGTGGCTGCTGGTCTTCGCTGGTCTCCGGGCCGCCACTGCTTGCTGAGGGTCCAACTGAGGCACCTCCTGCTACACCGTTAATGTTCACTTGACTCTTGGTTGTTGAGTGTGCTGGCGGCTGTGGAAGAAAGTATAAATTACTAAAATTGGCTAAGAAACAAATGGTTTGAAAGTATATATTTCAATTAGCAACATTTTGCCATCACCAAAAAAGCCTACTAAAGCTTACTGTAACATGGTAAGGGAAGGAGTAAGCCAATAATATTACACCCTGAAGAATATGCAAATACGTCTCATACACTACTTATACTGTACAGTATACTCAATAAAACAAAAGATATGTTGTGATTAGATTGCACCATGTGTACTGTAGTCCATGAACTGATTAGTGCACCACACATGAAATTATACATACTATTTTTTATTTGTTTTTGCTTCAGAAATTCACTTAAACAGCTTTCGAACTGCTTAAATAAATATTGTGATTGAAAAAACAACAACAACAATAAAACCATTAGTTTCACTTTGTTATAACTCTCTATATCTCGAAATTTTCACCACTGTAACCATTTATGAATGGTTTCTTGAACGTGTCAGCACCCTTCTATAGTAGGCTATTTAAGGGAGAGTAGTTACTTTTTCTGGAACACCTTCTTCCTCATGTTTAGCATATTAGTGTTGAGGTTTTAAGACGTTCGTTACGTTAGTTAGGCGATTTTGAGACCTTTAAAATTTCGCCTCATTTCTTTGTCAATATTAAGACTTTCCATGGCATTTAAGTGTTGATTTTTTTCCTGGCCAGCGATAGCAATCCTGTAAATTTAGAAGGAATCGGCCTTCAGCCGGGATATTTTTCTAAATGTACAAATTTGTACAAAATGTACAAATTTATCTTGAAAGGGTTCTAGCGGGTGTTTTTTTAACCCACTGAGCCCCAGCTATTTTATAATAAATGTACCACCAGGGACCGGCTGTTTCTGATTTTTTTTTTCAGAAACAATAGCGAATGGGTTAGGAATGAAAAAAAAAAAAAAAAAAAAAAAAAAAGGTCAAATATTCGTCGTACATACGGAGCCCCCAAAGTTGATTTTACAAGAGTAAAAAATTGAAGGCAATAACACCCAAAATACCGGTTTTTGCGCGCTCACACGCACGCAGTTGGCCTTTGAGAGTTTTCAACCATCGGCATGGTTGCGTGGGACACTTACACAGTTGCCATACAAATCTGAGCCCTCTAGGTGCCATAGGACTGGAGTAATTGAGACCGGACCAGCCAGGACACATGGTTTGCGTCGCTGGGGTTTAGCGTTACATACATTGTGGACGCAAACCCTGCGTCGCTGGGGCTCAGTGGGTTAAGCTTGGTGGAGGTCTAGCGAGGAAACTCAAAAATAAATAAATAAATAAATAAATATATAGACCACAAACCAAGTACTATCCCCTTAACCCGTCCAATACCAGCGACGGCTACCAGCCGTCAGTAGATAAGTCACTCCCCAGTCCCAGCGACGGCTGGGAGCCGTCAGTAATGTACTTTCCTTGTAACTGCCTGTATCAGGCAGTGCCTGGTACCACGACCGTTTGAGCACTGCTCTCGATATGGCAACACTTCTCAGTTTATATCCTAGCCTCTGCTGGCTGGGAGAGGCAGTCTTTCTTCATCTCTTGAGGTGGTAGGTTGTTCTATCCTGCCATTTTGGCCACATTCCTTGGGACTGGGGGGGGGGACTTTTATTACTGTACGGGTTAATGTATTTATCTAACTCATTCGCTACACTTCACACCTTACCGTGCTTCACATAGCCTACACAGGTTAAGGGGAGATTTACACTTGACGGATTTCTTTCTGGACTACTTTCTCCCTCATGTTTAGCCCCATTGCTTTTGAGATTTTAAGACGTTCGCCCCCTTAGTTTGGTGAGTTTAAGAACTTTCGCCCCATTTGTCAATTTCAAGACCTTTCGTGCCATTTAGGTGTTGATATTTTCCTGGCGAGCGATAGCGAGCCTGTAATTTAAGAGGAACCGACCTTCGGCTGGGACATTTATCTACCAAAAAATGTACAAATTTATCTTGAAAGAGGGTCAAAGGGGTGTAATTTTAAGATTGATTGAGGTCTAGGGAACAAACTAAAATCCTCCCCTGCAGTGCATCAGGATTGAACAAATAAGATACACTGTGGTCAATTCATTAGGAAGTCTAGAAATCCTGCGACTCGGGGAAGGCGGGAGCAAACGGGCTATAACTTTCCACCCTTATTTACTGTTTTGGGTCAGGCTTTCTAGAATCGTCATAATACAAAGACTTCAGACAAGCTAAGTTAGGGACGTTATTATCACAGGTTCGACGCTACACAAGGCAACTATGAATAACAATTTATATATTTTGGACAATCTTAACCCATGCAGTACCGGTGATAGCCATTCCACTATATTATACCAACTATTAGACCATATCATTCAGCTTAAGAAGGACGTGTACCAATTAAAAGGCTAATCTCAATTCACCCTTTTAGCTTCCATACATCCTTCCTAATCTTCATAAATTCGTTTAAATACAGCTGTAATAAACACAAATACGTCTAGCGGTACAGAAGGGGTTAATCTGCTGGAAGTGGTTATATAAAATTACCAATATCACTTATGCATCTCCTCAAGATTTACATCAGTATTAGCACATTTGACTTGGTGTATGCAAAAGTATAAAATTAAATAAAAACATACATTCAGTCGAGACAAAACTCAGTGAGGAGGTTGTGGTTATTATTTACAGGCAATAATTTGTTAACCCTTTCACGCTCATATGACGCAGAGGTTGCCAGATTAGCAATAAGAAATAGAGTTCTCTCACTCTTATAATTACCTCTCCAAAATTAGTTTTCTGCCCACAGCTAACTCAAAGACAACTGCAGAGGCTGAAGTAACTAAACTAAAGGTTTCTAAATACCCCTGATGGTAACAAAGGCTGTAAAGTATCCCCAATAGGCTCACAATCGCGTCATATGTAGGAGAGGGTTAAAGAGATAGGATGAACGATGGTATCAATATACATTT
Source organism: Paralithodes platypus (assembly GCA_032716605.1). Classification (NCBI taxonomy): domain Eukaryota; kingdom Metazoa; phylum Arthropoda; class Malacostraca; order Decapoda; family Lithodidae; genus Paralithodes; species Paralithodes platypus. Next base: position 8,696,376 of record CM064568.1, read on the forward strand.
TGATTGAAGGATACAATGTGATAGACAATAAATGATGTATACATAAATGCATTGTAATGGTCAAACAATGAATTATATCAAAGTAAGTAGTATTTAGAAGAACTGAACATCTCATTATTAATTGAATTATTCATAAACCTCAGTAAATAGATAATATTTAGCTATGTACTGCAGTCAAAGAGAGATATGTGGCACAAGCAATGACAGTGATGATGAACATTAGAACATTAAATATAAAACCTTAAAGATTAACATGGGATGGTTTATTACGGAAATATTGTATGGGTACTAAATATATGTATGACTTATTATGCACAGTTGAATGTTGAAAATGATTCTATCGATATGTGGGTATGAAATTATATGAATGGGTTTAATGAACGTAAGTTATATCCCTTCCAAACAACAAGGTAAGAACACTATAGTAAGTAAAGAAAACAAAATGTAGAAGAAAGTTGCTCTAAAACTACAGTTGCATGATTATTCCATGTTGCAAGGCAAACATTTCTTACGGACATATGTGTTTGATGCAAGCCCCTAAATATTTATGTTATTGTTATATAGAAATGTATATATCATAATTTATTTATATATACAGTTCTGCAAGACCTACTAACTACAATTTACCTTACATGAAAGTCTACAATATCGTTAATAACAAAGGGTTACATAATAATGCACTTACATTTCCACAGAACAGAGCGCAGTCTAAGTTCTAAATACAGGTAAACTATAGAGCCAGGTACAGTCGCGAACCTGCAGCCCCGGTACACTACTTGCCTCTCTACCTCACTACTGCTGGATGGGGGAGTCACGTTGGCCAGACACGCTCCAAACTACTTCACACTCCACGCAAGAATTGGACTCCAATTTGTAAATACAAATAATCGCTTAATTGACATAGGATAAAACATTTGCTTTACTTTTTGGATTTAATATGTTTATGCATTCACTTGCAATTAAATCATATCTGCTATTGTTTTCCAAAAATGAGATTTTAAATGATGCATGACATAATTATATCTAATTATCTCAAGTGCTTGATTCGTATTTTTTCCTGACCAGAAGTCTTTTACCCATAGTCTTGATCATAGAAAGAGGTTCACTCTCCACTTTCCTACTGAGAGTAACAGAGGATAGGGGAGACCAAGTCCCATTTCGAATGACTAAGAATAGGGCCCGTTTTCTTACCCATGGAGTCAGAAACTAGCGCAGGACCATCCGAGCCCTCAACATACAGTATTACCTTTTCCGCTTCGAGGAGCGGGGCAGCCTCAGGCCCCCTGAAGGAGGGCGGCCGCCTCACCCAGGCATACTGGGTCTTGTACTCTGACACAAGAAAACTATCATCATCTAGGTCTCTGCCTAGGGGCCCTTCGGAGCGACTGCGGTGAGACGGCTGTAGGAGGCGGCGACTGCGCTCCTCAGACTGCAAGGAAAGGTCAGCTGAGGGCTAGGCAGAACACACACTATTCACTCACCTACAGAGTCTAGGAATTTCCTTTAATAGTGATTTATCTTACAGTTGCGAACACAAATTCAGCTCCAGAAACTTTAAACATATATCGATTTCAGGACTCAAATTAGTGTATAAACAAAGTCTATTCATGGCTTAAGCATGTCATATTTATCATTACACCGTCGAATATGGAAATCTATAGCTGGGTGATTGAACGCAACTGCAATATAGGTGTTTGTGAGAACTGGTGATACAAATAGTTATAAGTGCCCTACCCAGGTGCCCAAGTGCCCCAAGACATGGAATCTTTGTCTTTAAAGATTTAATAAAGAAGTCCAAGTTGACCGACGTATGTAACCCGCATAGAGTGGTGCAGACAAACTTACACAATGGTGAGTGTTGGTGGCATGCGCTGATGGGGGGGGGGGGGGGGTTGTATTGTGGATGACTGGAGGGTGAAGGCTACACTATAAATCTCGCGTGTGTATAATTGGTACTGTAACACACGGTAAGCAGTTTAGGAGTATTCAATTAAGCATTGTTTTAAAAAGCTTCACTAGTTTGTCATTCATGGCAGAACACATATAGGAATACAAAATTGTGTTCCAACAGCCTGCATAAAATGTTCAATAGTTTAAGGGGAGATTTTTAGTTGATTCCCTAGACTTCCATCAAGCTTAAAATTACTCCCCCTTTCAAGATAAATTTGTAAATTTTTCGGTAGAAAAATGTCCCGTCTGAAAGCCGGTTCCTCTTATATTACAGGCTCGCTATCGCTCGCCAGGATAAAATCGACACCTACATGGCACAAAAGGTCTTAAAATTGACAGCAATGGGTCGAAAGATTTTAAAATCGTCAAAATAATGGGGGCGAACGTCTTAAAATTAGAAAATCAATGGGGCTAAACATGAGGGAGAAAGGAGCCAAGAAAAAAATCTCTCAAGAGGATATCTCCCCTTAACCAAACTATTATACGCCATTCATTATGTGTAGGCTACGGTGCCACCTTTGTTATAGTCTATGGTTGTGTTCCATACTAAACACACGACATTCACAGTGCGTAGAGGCGGTCGAATGAACAATTTTAGTGACGGGTTCATTCGGATTCATATACTGTGGTAGAAGAGTTAATTTGCATATCGAGTTCACTTGTATCAGGAGATACTTTTCAGTCTGGTAGCTCACAATCTTTAATAAGCCTATTAGACTAAAATACAAAGCTTAAATCTCCCTTAATCTCCTAATACGATCAAAAGCCATCATTATATAAACACCTATTTGAATTGGTGAGACTTTAAAGGCATTGAAGCATTTGGATACTTAAGGGGAGGTCTTTAGTTTGTTCCTTAGACCTCCATCAAGCTTATAATTATAGTCCCTAGACCCCTTTTCAAGATACATTTGTACATTTTTCGGTAGAAAAATGTCCAGGCCGAAGGCCGGTTCCTCTTAAATTACAGACTCGCTATCGCTCGTCAGGCAAAAATCGACAGCTAAAAGGCACGAAAGGTCTTAAAATTGACATAAATAGGGCGAAAGTTCTTAAAATTGACAAAATAATGGGCTGAACGTCTTAAAATCTCAAAAGCATTGGGGCTAAACATGAGGGAGAAAGAGAGTTCAGAAAAAAATCCCTCAAGTGGATATCTCCCCTTAATGGAACCGTGTTATCTAGTTTGCGTTCAGAATCTTTGAACTTTTAAAGCCATACTCTGAAGCATCGTCCTATCTCGTTTGGACCCAATGCAGATTCAAATGACTGTGGACTTATTATGGCTTATGACTGTACCTCATATGAAAGTATGAGACTCCATTAAATCCGCCACTGTATTAGGACATGTGACACCAACATTTGTGCAACTTTCTATTGCAACCACATTATCAGGAAAGAGTGTATTGTATTAACTTCCACCAAACAAGAGTGTATTGTATTAACTTCCACCAAACAAGAGTGTATTGTATTAACTTCCACCAAACAAGATATGCCATCACTACCCAGTATTCGGATAGACTTATTACTCACACCATAATATTAAGTCATTCATTAACCCTATCAATCAGATGACTCCAACATTTGCTTTAAGGGGGGTGACCTGTTTTTGTTCTGTCCTTTTCTATCTTTCTCTGGCTTGTATCCATTTGGCCCCATTCAGCCTACTGTTTTTCAGACGTTTATCCCCATCCAGGTGTCAATTTGTTACTGGTGAGCGGTAGCGAGCCAGCATATTTTATATTTTTGTTTGACAGCAGGCTAAATTTGTGCATTTTTCGATAGAAAAATGTCTCCGGCGAAGCCGGATTTCTTCATATAATGCTGGCTCGCTATCGCTCGCCAGGAAGAAATCGACACCTAGATGGGAATAAACGTCTTAAAATAGTTGGTTGAATGGGGCCGAATGGATACAAGCCAGATAAAGAGAAAGGGACAGAAATAACAAAAGACAGGTCACCCCCCTTAACCCATTCAGTACCGATGACATCCTTTTTGTTGTGTTCTGGCATTAATTATTAGACGATTGTATTCAGCTCGGGCTAGACGTCTATCCACTAAAAGGCTACAAGCTATCTAAATTAACCCTTTTAGGTACCATATTATATCCTTCCTAAGCTTCATACAATCGTCTAAATCTAGCCGAAATATATTAAAATAGACGTCGCTGGTACAGTCAGGGTTAAGTTAGCCACGTCCATAAGATTTAAGGGGAGGTTTTTAGTTTGGTCTCTAGATATCCATCAAGCTTAAGATTACACCCCTTTGAGCCCCTTTCAAGATAAATTTGTAAATTTTTCGGTAGAAAAATGTCCCAGCTGAAAGCCGCTTCCTCTTAAATTACAGGCTCGCTATCGTTCGCCAGGATAAAATCGACACCTAAATGGCACGAAAGGTCTTAAAATTGACAGAAATGTGTCGAAGGTTCTTAAAATCGTCAAAATAATGGGGCGAACCAACGTCTTAAAATTAGAAAAGCAATGGGGCTAAACATGAGGGAGAAAGGAGTCAAGAAAAACATCCCTCAAGTGGAAATCTCCCCTTAATTCAATTTTCGAAGCACCTCTCAGACTTTTGAGGATAAATATCTTGGCTATGCTTTTCCCAGCGTTACCTCATTAGCGTAGCAAATACGTTAAGTAAATAAGTAAAGTAAAGAAATCATCTGATATGTGAAGGGGTTAATCCTAGCGCCCAGGATATGACAAAACAAGAGAAATGAGGAAAGCGAAGGAAGAAAGGAAGGATGCTGGAAGGAAGGAGGAAGCAAGAGAATGGGAATGTGAACCGGAGACCGTAAGAAGGTGAGACAAACTACATACATATTTTTATTTATTTTTGTTCTATGTGATTGAGGGAGGCAACAGGCAGAACTGCCTATAGCGAGTGCCTCCCCCATAGTTGAAAGAGTGACAGGGCCAAAATCAAGGGATGTTCGAGCCAAAATGCCTGGACACACGGAGTTTGAAGCAATTTAAGTCATAGGAAGAGGGAAAGACTGATTCTGGGAGAGAGTTCCAGAGCTCAGCTGTTGAGTAGAAGAAAGTTTGAGAGAAGGAAGAACGGGAAGGATGGTTGAAGGAAAATAAATAGGAGGAAATTATGCTTAAATGAAGAAAAAACGACAGATACGCTGGAATAAACAGAGAAAGGGAAAAGTAGAATATATAAAACGAAGTAAGGAAAAGATACTAGAATACAAACAGAAAAATTATGGAAAAACAGGAAAGGCTGTGGGGAAAAAATAACGAGAACAAAGGGAATGACATACACATATATAAACAACGGTAGGAGAAAGGATGCTCGAGTGATAATGAAGGCAATAATAACACGAGGAAATAATACTAAAGAAGGGCAATAGAAGGAAGGAAAAGTAAAGGAGGATAGAGTAGTAAATCGGGAAAAAGTAAAACCAAAGGGAGGAGCAAGCCGAGGGAAAAAGTAAAAAGACTGGGAGAAGAAATATGAGAGGACAAACTTAAATTATAAGGAGAAAAGTATGAAAACAAGTAAGAACAAAATACGATAAAAGATAACGTAGAGTAATAGTAAAACAGCAGCATAAATATAACAGTAGAGAGAGAGAGAGAGAGAGAGAGAGAGAGAGAGAGAGAGAGAGAGAGAGAGAGAGAGAGAGAGAGAGAGACGTAGGGTAATAGTAAAACAGCAGCATAAATATAACAGTAGAGAGAGAGAGAGAGAGAGAGAGAGAGAGAGAGAGAGAGAGAGAGAGAGAGAGAGAGAGAGAGAGAGAGAGAGAGAGAGAGAGAGAGAGTACAAAGGAGTACAAAGGAGTACAAAGGAAATCAAGCAACAACAGATCCAGTGACCCTTCTAGGTTGCTTGTCCTCCAAAACACTGAGGATCAAGTGTCCAAACAGTGGTTTAGAGTGGGTAAGGGAACATTGGAAAGGGAATTACTGCCCTGGAACTAATGTCCGTGGCAGGATTAGGAAGTTTAAAGTTAGTAGGGGACAGATGGGTTAGTAACTGAGGGGGGATAAAATAAAGTTATTCATTTACAAACGCAGTCAGTCGCGGGTTTGATGCGAGATATTTGTCTAGGCGGAGTTTAAATGAATCAAAGGTGATGCAGTCTATAACGTTTCGGGGAAGCCCATTCCACAAGTTGACAACTCGATTGAAGAAGAAATTCTTAGATTCGTGCGAGTTAAAAGATTTACCAATAATTTTGCAACCGTTTCCCCGCGTGTAATTAGATTTGTCGATAGTGAAGTACTTACTACAGTTCATATTGTCGATGCCTTTGATGATTTTGAACACTTGAATTAAGTCGCCTCTTAATCTGCGCTGGTTAAAGGAAATAGATTTAATTCTCTAAGACGCTCTTCGTATGGTTTGTTCTTTAGGCTAGGTATCATTTTGGTAACTCTACGTTGAACTCGTTCTAGCTTGTTTATATCTTTTTGGTAATAAGGGCACCAGGATTGAACGCAGTATTCCAGAAGAGGGCGGACTAAGGAATTGTAAAGGGTTAGGATAACTTCTTTGGATTTATGCTCAAATGACCTGCCTATAAAGCCAATTATTTTGTTTGCCTTCTTAACAACTTCTGAACATTGTTGACTCGGTTTTAGGTTACTCGATATTGTTACTCCCAGATCGGTTTCTCTGTTTACATTCTTAAGCTGAGTGCCATTCATCGAATAGTTTGCTTTCTCATTTAGGTATCCGATATGTAGTACTTTACATTTATCCGCATTGAAACTCATTTGCCAAATTGGGGCCCAACATGACAATTTATCTAGATTGTGTTGCATATCGTCAACTTGTTCTTTCGAGAGTACGCTATTTGCAATTTTTGTATCGTCAGCAAATTTTGAGATTGGACAGGTGAGACCCTCATCTATGTCGTTGATGTAAATTAGAAAGAGAATTGGTCCTAGTACCGATCCCTGGGGTACCCCGCTACTTACATTGGTCCATTTTGATGCCTTACCGTTTATGACTACTCTTTGCTTTCTGTCGCTGAGCCAATTTTCTATCCATTTCAACACACCGTCTTGTATTCCATGCGCTTTTAGTTTTAGCAGTAAACGTTTGTGGGGAACTTTGTCAAAGGCCTTTTGAAAATCAAGGTATATAATATCTACAGCTTTACTCTCATCGTAGAGGTTGAGGATATCGTGGAAGAAGTCTAAGAGGTTTGTTAAACAGGAACGTTTTTTACGAAAGCCGTGTTGAGTATCTTTAAGTATGTTATTTTCCTCTAAGTGATTTACGAGTCTGTCTCGTATGACAGTTTCTACCATTTTACATACAACTGAGGTTAAGCTAATTGGACGATAGTTACTGGATAGGGATTTGCTGCCTTTTTTGAATATCGGTGTTACGTTGGCTAGCTTCCACTGATGCGGCATAGTTCCAGACTGCAAGGATTTATTGAATAGTAATGTCAGTGGTTTAGAGAGCTCATCCTTAGCTTCCTTTAGAACTCTAGGCGAGATTGTATCAGGTCCAGGCGTTTTATTTACCTTGAGTTTATCTAAACAATTCAATACTTCTCTCTCTGTAACGGTGATATTGCTTAAAACATCTGAATTATCAATCTGAATCGGCGATGGTGTAGGGATATCACTGAGGTCTTCTGTTGTAAAAACTGATGCAAAGAAGGTATTGAGGGCATTACTCATTTGTTCTTCGTCTTTGGTGTATTCTCCATTTTCATCGACTAACGGTCCAACAGTTGAAGTAACTACTTTTTTCTTTCTGATATAACTATAGAATTCTTTCGGGTTTGTTTTACTTTGATTCGCAATATGTAACTCTAAGGTCTTTTTACTTTGCTTAATTAACTTTTTGGCTTTGCGTCGTAGCTCTACAAATTTCAGCCGTTCTTCGTCATTTTGTGAGGATTTTAATCTATCATTAGCAAATTTTTTTAGCAAGCAGGCAGTTTGAAATATCTTTATTCCACCATTTGGGCTTATTATTATGGCCTGGACGCCGAGTTTTCGATGGTATGCAGTCTTGCACTGCTTTTAGGTAAGTGGCTTCGAATAACTTCCAAGATGTATTTATGTCGTTATTGTGAATTAAAAAGCTCCAGTCAGTTTCTTTAAACATAGCTCTAAGTTTATGGAAGTTTGCTTTCTTGAAATTAGGGACTTTTTCGATGCTACTATTTGGTTCGTTACTAGTAAACTTTAAAGTGAAAGTTATCGTATGATGGTCGCTGTTACTGAATTCATCACCAACATTCAAATTCTCTATTAATTCTTCTTTTGTTGCAAGTACAATGTCAAGAACGTTATTACCACGGGTCGGCGTTCCAACAAATTGATAAAGCGAACTCTCTTGCAAGTTCGTATACAAGTCATGTCCGGAGTGTGAAGTAAGAGTATCGCCCCACTTGGTCACAGGTAAATTAAAGTCACCAAAAATTACGGTATCTTGCGAGTTACTTATATCTGCAATTTGTTCGTAAATTTCTCGGTCAGTTTGCACTGATTGAGCTGGAGGTCTGTATATTAATGCAAGTATTATTTTGGTACCTTTATTATTCTTTATTAGCACAAAAGATGCGTCGACGTTCACAATTTGAGGTTTTGACAAGAGGGTAGGGTTAAGACTTTCTTTGATATAAAGTAAAACGCCACCTCCATTTCGATTTATTCGGCTTTTCTCAAACATTACATAACCGGGAAGTGAATACTCTGCTAAAAAGTCTCTATCTTCTGTATTGAGCCAAGATTCTGTTATGCCAATCACATCATAAGAGAGAGAGAGAGAGAGAGAGAGAGAGAGAGCGAGAGCGAGAGACGTAGGGTAATAGTAAAACAGCAGCATAAATACCTAGAGAGAGAGAGAGAGAGAGAGGAGAGATAAGAGAGATAGAGAGAGCGAGAGAGCTAGAGGACTATGGTAATAGTAAAACGCAGTAAATATAACAATAGAGAGAGAGAGAGAGAGAGAGAGAGAGAGAGAGAGCGAGAGAGAGAGCGAGAGAGAGCGAGAGCGAGAGATAGTAAAATGAGGGTAGGAAAGAGAGGAATAACCCCTTCTGTACCAATGACCTTCTTTTCATTATATTCTGGCAACTTTTAGGCGACTTTATTCAGTTTAAAAAGGGCCTATTGCACGTGTCAGGCCTCGAACTAACTCACTTAACCTTTTCACTACCACAGATGCTTCTTAAGCTGCACAAAATCGAATACATATAGCTAAACTAAAATAGAAAAACATCGCCGGTACAGAAGGGGATAATTGCAAGAAGGGTCGGAAGTCATAAAACAACAAACTAATTACAGTAGCATAATGAAGAGCAGGAATTTCAAAGAGAACAGAGAAAAACGAAGGTAAACAAAGATAAGAACACCTACAAGAGATGCTATAATAAAACACAAGAGCTATAATACAGAGTGGAAGGGGTAACAAGAGATGCTAGAAAAAAAGAAGGAAGATACAACACAAAAAGGAAAGAGTAAAGCTGGAGTCACACGAGCCGTTTTTCGAGCAATTTGTACGGGCATTTTTTTCTTTTTTGTTCTCAGTGATTGAGGGAGGCAAAAGGCAGAACTCTGCCTATAACGAGTGCCTCCCCCATAGTTGAAAGAGTGACAGGGCCAAAATCAAGGGATGTTCGAGCCAAAATGCCTGGACACAACTGAGTTTGAAGCAAATTATGGTCTGGCAGCTTCAAAAATTACACTTTATCAGAACTCAGCCGCCTAACATACTCTACCTTCAGTCTAGTTACCGATACCAGTGCAAACAAGTCCCGAAATATAACGAGAAAAAACTTGCTCATGTAAAATTGACGGAAAAAGCGCTCCTGTGACAGCGGCTTAACAAGAGAGGCTACAATAAAAGACGGAAAATACAGCACAAAACGGAAAAAAGAAACAATAGATACTAGAATAAAAGACTGAAGATAAAACACACAAAGGAACGAGCAGCAAGAGAGGGTACAATAAAAGACAAAATATATTATAAAGATGGGAAAGAGAAACAAGAGACGTTACAATAAAAGAGGTCAGATAGTATAGAGCTCAGGAAGAGTAGCAAGAGATTAGCAACAAGAGAGCCTACACTAAAATGAAGTGAGACATTATAAAGAACAGAAAGAGTAACAAGAAAAGCTACAATAAAAGAGGTGAGGTATCGTAAGATCGGGAAGAGTAACAAGAGATTAGCAACGAGTGCCTACATTAAAAAGGGAAAATGTTGGTAGAAAATGAGAAAGTAACAAGACAGGCTAGAATAAAAGAGGGAAGCTATTATAAAGATCGAACAATATATACAAAGAGGGAACAAGTAGGGAAGTGAGAGGAAAATGGAAGATTGAAAGGAAAGTGAGGGAGTGAGAGGAAACTGGGCAAGTGAGGGGAAAGTGGGGGAGTGAGTGAAAAGGCGGGGAGTGAGGGGAAAAGGGGATGTAAGGGGAAGTGGGGGAGTGAGTGAAAAGGCGGGGCGTGAGGAGAAACTGCTGGAGTGAGGGGAAAAAGAGGGAATGAGGGGGAAAATGGGGAGTGAAGGAACTGGAGGAGTGAGGGGAAAGTGAGGGAGTGTGTGGAAAGTGGGGGAGTGAGGGAAAAAGGGGAGGAATGAGAGGAAAGTGTGGGAGTAAGGGGAACGTGAGGGAGTGAGTGGAAAAGTGGGGGAATAAGTGGAACAGAGGGGAAAAGAGAGTAAGTGAGCTGGAAAGTGGGGGAGTGAAGGAGGGGAGGCGGAAAGAGGGGCACTGACCCCGCCCTCAATCGATAAAACACCAAAGGAGCTAGGATACGGGTCCCTGGGGCTGTGACGAGGAGGATACTGAGAGAGAGAGAGAGAGAGAGAGAGAGAGAGAGAGAGAGAGAGAGAGAGAGAGAGAGAGATAGAATGCGGAGGGTATCGGAGGACTGATAGACGTCAAACTAGGACACCAAATATAAAGAACAAATGGACACTAGAATATATTTACATAAACAAACTGACTACACAGAGCTTACGACCCCAGCGAGATGGCCAGCACTTTATAGTACAGCTAGCAAACCCCCGAGTAAGGGAAAGTGGAAGAAAAGGCTAGCATAGTAAGCGGAAGTAAGCTAGATAAAGGAGAAATGAAACACAACATACGAATATGAAAATTAGGATGTTAGGACAAATGTAAGGGATGTTAGTGATACGAAAGTAGAAAATGGATATTAGAAAACAAAAAGAGGATGAAACCATATATATATATATATACCGGGTATATATATATATATATATATAATTAAGGAAACTAGAAATGAAGAGGCGACGTGGAATGAGGTAGAATGCGATGGGAAAGAATATGAGCAAATACGGTAAGTTTGCACACTAGCTCCACTATCTATTCTCTCTCTCTCTCTCTCTTTTCTCTCTCTCTCTCTCTCTCTCTCTTTCTCTCTCTCTCTCACTTTTCTATATTTTCAGTTTTGCCACCTTGATTCGATCATAAGGTCTGTGAGGTCACTGCCCCTATGTGAATCTTCGTAATTCACATTGTTATACTATTTAAAAAAGTAATAATATTGTTTCATCCAACCTTTTAGTCTCTTCTCTTTCCAGTTTTAAGGGGGGTTACTTTTTTTGTTTTTTTTTTGTTTTACCTTTCTCTCCTTTTCTCTCTTTCCCTGGCTTGTATCCATTCGGCCCCATTCAGCCAACTGTTTTAAGACGTTTATCCCCATCCAGCTGTCGATTTCTTCCTGGCGAGCGATAACGAGACAGCATTGTATGGAGAAATCCGACTTCGCCGGAAACATTGTTCCATCGAAAAATGTACAAATTTAGCTTGCTGTCAAAACAAAAATATATATGCTGGCTCGCTACCGCTCGCCAGGAAAATATTGACAACTGGATGGGGTAAACGTCTTAAAACAGTAGGCTGAATGGGGCCGAATGGATACAAGCCAAAGAGAGGGGGAGAGAAAGAAAACAAGCGAGGTGGGCTCCCTTAAGCAGGCGAGGCAGATGGAGGAAAACTTCGATGAAAAAAATACAAATACGATCAGCTCTCTCTCTCTCTCTCTCTCTCTCTCTCTCTCTCTCTCTCTCACATTCCCCCCCGGCTTGGTAATGACCGGATTCAGCCTCGGACAACGGGACCAATATGAAGGGAATGTGTGTGTTCTCATATCATTGTTTTCGCCTTCACCTTTTTTTTTATTTTTATTTTTATTTTATTTTTTTGTGCGTACATTATGAGTATTTTTTGGTCACATATAGCCTACCCTAAACTAACTTACTATATCTGAACAAAATATGAACTAACTATGTCTGATTTATATATACCCTAAACTAAGTTACTATATCTGAACAAAATATGATATAACTAGGTCTGATTTATATATACCCTAAACTAACTTACTATATCTGAACAAAATATGATATAACTATGTCTGATTTATATATACCCTAAACTAACTTACTATATCTGAACAACATATGAAATAACTATGTCTGATTTATATATACCCTAAACTAACTTACTATATCTGAACAAAGTATGATATAACTAGGTCTGATTTATATATACCCTAAACTAACTTACTATATCTGAACAAAGTATGATATAACTAGGTCTGATTTAACATAACCTGACTCTCAGCCTAATCTACTAAAATTTAAGCTAACCTAGCCTTTCCGCGTTCAGTCTATTTGTTCACATTTAATATCAATCATGTCGGCCTAACTAAGCCTTAATTAACTAAACCTTACTAAATCTAGCCCAAATTTTAACCTAAGCCAGTTAAGGGGAGGTGTGGTGGAGTGGTCATGCCACTGGATTGGTAATCCAATGGACCTGGGTTCAAATCCCGATATGTCAATGGGAAGATATTATTGGGATTGAATTTGTGCTGTACCTAGTATCAGTGCATTACCACAAAGCCCACCGAAATGCCAAAAAAATACCCTCGTTGTTCCCTGATTAAATAACACTGTATGAATATTCCCATATTCAAAATATGTTACAGGGGGACAATGCCTAGTGAGTTCACTGCTCAATAGGTGGCATTCTGAGAGTGAGGGTCTGAGTCTGGAGGGTGAGACGGTGAAGCACTTGAGCGAAGCAACCGGCCGCTTCAGAGATGGAGCTGCTTCGAGCCATGATGGATGCTTCGCATGTCTCACTCCCCAGACTGGAACAAGACCTCACGGGCTTCACCGTGTTGGGCGGTGGAATGTACAGGCTCTCAGCCTATGAGGGAGTAGTTGGAATATAGAAAAAAAAAAAAAAAAAAAAAAAAAAAAAAAAAAAAAAAAACATAGCTTAATCTAACCTTTATTAAATCTAAAAATACACTAATATAACCTTACTTTATTTCACTTCATTCACCTAACCAACGTCAAAGAGTGGGGAATAGACTTGTGGGCGGGAACGCGTTAAGGGGGTAATTTTTTTTTTTTTTTATCTTTCTCTCCTTTTCTCTCTTTCCCTGGCTTGTATTTATTCGGCCCCATTCATCCAACTGTTTTAAGACGTTTATCCCCATCCAGGTGTCGATTTCGTCCTGGCGAGCGATAGCGAGCCAGTATTGTATGGAGAAATCCGGCTTCGCCGGAGAAATTTTTCTATCGAAAAATGTACAAATTTAGCTTGCTGACAAAACTAATATATATATATGCTGGCTCGCTACCGCTCGCCAGGAAAATATTGACACCTGGATGGGGGTAAACGTCTTAAAACAGTAGGCTGAATGGGGCCGAATGGATACAAGTCAAAGAGAGAGGAACAGAAAGAGAAACAAAGCGAGGTGGGCTCCCTTAAGGGAAAAGGACTTGAACAAAAGAAAAACACTTGTGAGTGAAATGTCTAACGAACGAAAGAGAAAAAAAAATGTAGGGGAAAAATATGTGGGTAAAAAATACTTGAGAACTAATAGACTTGTGGAACAAAAATAAAACTTACTAAGTGGCTGTTCCGTGTAATAGAAGGTGTGAGTTTGACATTTGCAAGGAGACTCCAGCATATTCTTTACATCTGAAGGGAGCACCCATCGTATTTTTCTACGTACCGGCAACACATTGATTATCTCAGGGTTTGCCTTCTAGTTATGTACCACGGACACTGGGTCAGTATCAAACTCAGTCTAAAAACATATGTTCTTTTTAATATCACACAAAATTCTGAATGTTGATTGCTAGATTCCAAATTAGCGAGAGAAGCCGCAGTCTGACACGGCATGGGTAAAGGTAATATACAATCTCTCTCGACCCCCAATTAGCGAGAAAAGCCGCAGTCTGACACGGCATGGGTAAATGTAATATACAAGCTCTCTCGACCCCCAATTCCTGAATAAAAAGGAAACATACAGTTTCCATTAAGGGGAGGTTTTTAGTGTATTTCCTAGACTTCCATCAAGCTTCAAATTACACCCCCTTGACCCCCTTTCAAGATAAATGTGTACATTTTCGGTAGAAAATGTCCCGGCCGAAGGCCGGTTCCTCTTAAATTACAGGCTCGCTATCGCTCGCCAGGAAAAAATTGACACCTAAATGGGACGACAGGTCTTAAAAGTGACATAAATGGGGTGAAAGTTCTTAAAATCGCCTAACTAATGGGGCGAACGTCTTAAAATCTCAAAAGCAATGGGGCTAAACATGAGGGAGAAAGGGTAAAGAAAAAAATCCCTCAAGTGGAAATCTCCCCTTAATTAACATTATTGGTCACAAGTCACCTTGTATAGCCCTTATATAGGGCTAATATATATTTTTGCAACTAGACTGCTAGTATGCTGTACCTAGTATCAGTGCATTACCACAAAGCCCACCGAAACGTCCCCAAAAACACCCTCATTGTTCCCTGATTAAATAGCACTGTATGAATATTCTTATATTCAAAATATGCTACTGAGGGGTAATGCCTAGTGAGTTAATTGCTCAATAGGTGGCATTCTGAGAGTGAGGGTCCGAGTCTGGGAGGTGAGACAGTGAAGCACAGAGGCGAAGCAGCTTCAGAGATGTGGCAGCTTTCAGCCGTGGGTGGGTGTTTCACATGTCTCACTCCCTAGGCTGGAACTAGACCTAACGGGCTGCACCGTGTTGAGCGGTAGAATGTAAAGGCTCTCAGCCTATGACCGAGAGGGAGTAGTTGGAATATAGAAAACAAAAAACAAAAAAAGGCTGAACGAGTTTTCTAAAACAATCATGAGAGACTGATAAACCAGGGTGTAAACAACCACTTTGCAGTGGCATTTGACACCAGCAAAGATATTTAGCACATAAAACTGACCTATTGTCTGACCCCAGCAAAGATATTTAGCGCATAAAACTGACCTATTGTCTAAGCCTTAATAATTCTCTATATGGTCATACTATAGGTTTCATATTGCAAATGAATAGATCGATATCTACTCTAAGGAGCAGAAAATAGTTGCAGCGTTCCTTTAATTATGGCCCTGTCGTGACCATCAGAGCCAGGCCCTCAGTGCCACACATTGTCTCGTTACCCCCGCCGCTACACTGGTCACACGGTAATGGTGCCAACGACCAGGGGGTAATGCTCGCTCGGTCGGTCGGTCGGTCGGTCGGTCGGTCGGTCGGTCTCTCTCTCTCTCATACAGTGATCTTATGAATGGACTTTCTTCGTCCTAGGTGAGTAGAATTTCCATTCTTAATGAACGAATTTTACAGGTCACGAGAGTCACTCCTGGCAAAGCTTTTGGAGTGGCAACACAGCTCATTCCTTAACTGACCAATGTTTATATACAATATTAGCACTAAGATAACCAATTCAGTTCCATATTGGATAAACTCTACATTATAACCTTTAAGATCATTACTCTAAGATCATTGCATATCGGTCTTGTATGGTCGGAGCAGCGGGATATACTGTATATATATATATATATATATATATATATATATATATATATATATATATATATATATATATATAGTTTTCCCTCTCCTATATATATTATTTACACATATCGCTCGTCTTCCTTACCTTCCCTTCCCTTGCTACCTAAAAAGTGGCACCAGGTTGACACGATAATTGGTTCTGTGATTGACACCGCCTTAGGGTCAGGTCACAGGGGGATGGTGAAAGGCTTATATATTAAAGATAAGAGAACAGAATGGAAGGTTAGAGTAAGATAGACTCTTATTAGTTTTATCTAGTTACTTATCTATCTATGCCAACCAATCTTTCTTTATGGGTTCATGTACATTTGATTTAGAGGCTGTCAGTAGCACTAGGTACAAAACAATACAAACATATATAAGTCTTTGATATGTGCTTCATCATAACATAAACAGGGACATACTGATTGAATCCAGGAGTGCGCACGTGAGTATATAAATGTGTGTGTGTGTATGTGTGTATGTATGTATGTGTGTGTGTGTGTGTGTGTGTGTGTGTGTGTGTGTGTGTGTGTGTGTGTGTGTGTGAGAGAGAGAGAGAGAGAGAGAGAGAGAGAGAGAGAGAGAGAGAGGTGGGGGGGGGATCAATAAATTAAGGTGCCTAAGCCCTCTCAGATAAAAGAATCAGCTGATGTTAACGAATCTGAAGACACTAGATGCTGACGAATTAGAATGAACGTCAGAAACCGATTCAAACAAGTTCTGATCAGGTATTGTATATATAATTTATATATTAGAGGGAAGAGATCCTTTTTTGTTGCTTTTATATATTATGTGAAAAATCTTAAGTCAAAATTAAAATATATATCATAAATTATTGCAGAACAGACTCAATGCAAAACTATTAAGCCGCCCAACATATCAAGATGGAAATAAAAAAAAACATGAGTTACACAAGACAATCCTTCACTAATGTATTCCTAGAGGTCCTTTCTAAGCTGAGTAAAATAATCTGGCAGAAGCATTAAATAAATTCCCCTTTATGTTCGTCGGTTTGAAGGTTTTAATCTCTCTAATCAGATGATACGTTATATTCCATATTAGTAACCCGAAAATGATTTTATTCAGCTTATGAAGGATGTTTCGAAGTTAAAGGGTAATTAAGTCAGTTTCTTTAACCATCTGATCACGAGTGGCCCATTCTTAACATTTTCAGTTCTATGACATCTGTTTCAATAGTCTGGATAACATAATACAATTTGACTTTACTTAGGAAGGTCTTTCAGCATTCTAAAGGGTAAAATCTATCTTATAAATCCCTGTAATACTTCCACAATTACTAAGCTTAACCCATATAGTACCGGCGACGTCTTTTTTAATATATTCTAGCAACTCAAAGACGATTTTATTCAGCTTAGGAAGGACGTCTACCCATTAAAAGGTTACAGACTATCTCAATTAATACTTTTAGCTAATAGATATCCTGCCTAAGCTTCATAAAATCCTCTAAATATAGCTAGAATAAAATGACAAATACGTCGCTGGTACAGAAGGGGTTAATTCATATTTGTTTTCACCAACCCACCAATTAATTTACAAATAAACCTAGCTTATGTTAATCTCTGACCGTTTTGGTGGGGTCAGTACTCAAGGTATTAGTGAGTTGGGCCTATAATTGGGCCTTGTAATTGAGGTTGGGTGTGACAGGGATCTGCCTTGTGTGGGCCGATCGTCTTTTTGCAGACTCCCATTTTCTTAATGTTTCATGTAATCAATGAAAGTAATAAAGGTAAGAAATCTAGTGGTCAGATCGTAATCCTTAAATCTAGTGGTCAGATCGTAATCCTTAAATCTTCCACTTCATCGCAGCCTGTCCCTTCCTCACATTCCTTCATCAGCAAGAGAGATGGTCTGATTAAGGGGCCTGTGATTACGGAATTACCAAACTCAGCCCTTTTACTCTCAAGAAGAAGAAGATGAGAAGGGGTAGAAGGAAGATAATGAGAGAGAGAGAAACATGGGGTAGACGGAGGAAGAGGAGACGAGGAGGAAGAAGAAAGGGAAGGAAAAGAAGATACCAAACTCAGCCCTTTTACTCTCAAGAAGAAGATGAGAAGGAAGACAATGAGAGAAAAGAAGGTAGACGGAGGAAGAGGAGAGCGAGGAGGAAAACAGAAGAAAGGGAAGGAAAAGAAGATGAGATGGAAGAGGGGGGGGGGGGGTTTGGAGTTACAAGGAATGGTTAGTATCTCACAGACCTTGCATCCGTTCTGGGGGGAGAAAAGACGGTAGACGGAGGAAGAACAACAAAGGGAAGGAAAAGAAGATGAGCAGGAAGAGGAGTTGCTCAAAGTTACAAGGAATATTTAGTATCTCCTAGACCTTGCATTCATTCCTGGGAGATACTCTATGTGGATAGAGAGATTGTAAATTGCATTACACGCGTTATAGAGTTAACAATGCTATCTACTCTCTTCTTGAATTATTGCTCTACAAAAGACCTATTTACAACTTCTTAAGCTCCACGTAGAGAAGGAACCTAAAGGAAGGAGGAGGAAGAAAGGAAGGAAGAGAAGTAAGAGGAATATTTGAAGAGCAAAAGCCGAAGATGGGAGTCAGAAAAATGGCCAAGCTACGCCTTTATACTCACGAAGACAATGAAGAGAAGGAAAAGGAAGGAGAGAAGGTGGAAGAGAAGGAGAATGAGGAAAATGAGAATTGGAAGGAGAGAAGGTGGAAGAGAAGGAGAATGAGGAAAAGGAGAATTGGAAGGAGAGAAGGAGAATGAGGAAAAGGAGAATAGGAAGGAGAAAAGGTGGACGACAAGGAGAATGAGGAAAAGGAGAATTGGAAGGAGAGAAGGTGGAAGCCAAGGAGAATGAGGAAAAGGAGAATTGGAAGGAGAGAAGGTGGAAGAGAAAGAGAATGAAGAGGAGTGAGTGAGAAAAGAGAAAAAGAGACAATAACAAGGACGGATGGGCAAGACATGGAAGAAGGAGAAGAAGCAAGATACATAGGTTTGATTAAGGTGCCTGTGATTGGGGAATACCGCCACTCAGCCCTTTTACCCGTTCCAGATAGAAGATGAGGAGGAGTACGGAGAAGGGAATAAGAGCATAAGAACATAAGAAAATGGGAGTCTGCAAAAAGCCGATCGGCCCGTACAAGGCAGATCCCTGTCACACCCAACCCCAATTACAAGGCCCAATTATAGGCCCAACTCACTAATACCTTGAGTACTGACCCCACCAAAACGGTCAGAGATTAACACAATATAACGGGGGTCTGCTGAGCGCCGATTGGCCCACACCTGGTAGATCCCCCTCACACCCAACCCATCTCGTCCATATGCCTATCTAATTTTATCTTAAAGCTCCCTATCGTTCTTGATCCCACTATATCACTTGGTAGCCTATTCCACCACCTACAACTCGGTTACCAAACCAATATTTGCCTATATCTTTTCTGAAACGAAATTTATCTAATTAATAACCATTTGTTCGAGTTCTTTCGTTATCACTGAGCTTCAGTACATTTTTCATGTCTCCTTTATTTACCCCACTGAACCACTGAACACTTGAACCACTTGAAGAGGGAGAGAGAAGCTGGAGGAGAAAGTAGAGAAGAAAAAGAAAAAGGGGGAGGGAAACAAAAGATGAGAAAAATTGAGATGGAGGTAGCCAGAACATTAAGAGAATAGTGAAGTAGAGAAGGAAGAACAAGTGGAGTAAGATGAACAGAAGGAAGGACACAATATGAGGAAAACAAAGAAGCGGGTACTCAGAAAATGACAAGAGAAAGAGAAAGAAGAAAAAGAGGAAGAGGAGGAAGAGGAAGAAAAAGAAAGAGAAGGAAGAGAAAGAAAAAGAAAGAGGAGGAGGAGGAGGAAAAGGAAGAAAAAGAAAGAGGAATAGGAGGAAGAGGAATAAAAAGAAAGAGGAAGAGGATGAAGAGGAAGAAAAAGAAAGAGGAAGAGGAGGAAGATGAAGTAAAAAAGGAAGAGGAGGAAGAGGAAAGGAGGAGGAGGAGGAGAGGGCGGGGGGGGGGGGGGGGTGAAGAGCTTAAAGAGCAAAACAAAATAAGTGGGCGATTACCCAGGTCAAGGTCTCGGCTTAGCCAGGCTGTGACCGGGGCTGTTGGAAGACCTAGCCGGCCCTATAGGATTACTCCCCCCCCCCCCCCCCACCCCCTCCCCTCCCCCCTTACTCAAGGAAAACGGTAACATGTGGTGATGTGAAAAACTTTAAAGGGGGTCACAGGTTTGTTTCTCTCTTTCTCTAGCTTGTATCTATTCGGCCCCATTCAGCCTACTGTTTTAAGACGTTTACTCCCATCCAGGTGTCGATTTTTTCCTGGCGAGTGGTAGCAAGCCAGCATAATTTGTTTAAAGTTTTTGACAGCAGGCTAAATTTGTACATTTTTCGATAGAAAAATGTCTCCGGCGAAGCCGGATTTCTCCATACAATGCTGGTTCGCTATCGCTCACCAGGAAGACATTGACACCTGGATGGGGATAAACGTCTTAAAACAGTAGGCTGAATGGGGCCGAATGGATACAAGCCAGAGAAAGAGAAAAATAGAGAAAAAAGCCTGTGACCCCCCTTAACGACCTGAGCATCGTGGAGCTCCCAAGATAACAACCATAATTCCAGCAATTATCATAGAAAAAATCAAGACCAAGTTATCACTGACCCTCGTCACTAATCATGAACACCTTAAGTAATCAGACTTTTACCTAATTAATCAAATTATTCCAATTGTCCAGCCACCCGCAGCACAATCGAAGTATATGGTGACCGGTCAACTCAACCAGACCATTTCAACCAGTAGCTCTCAACCAGTACCAAATCAACCAATACGGTTAGGTTAGGTTAGGTTAGTACTATATTATGGCACTGGTGTGGTTGGTCTGGGTTAATTTGGCCTTGGTTGAGAGCTACTGGTTGAGATGACATGGAACCGAAGTATATAGTAAGATTGTACTTATTTATTCATATATTATTTTACCAAGAACCGGTAAGATGTAACAACTTTAACTCTCCCAATTCTACACCAATAGGCTACTTCTCATATTAGCGCCTCACATCATACAGCTCACAAGCAACACTCTGCAAGTCTCTCAACGAACTATGCTGAACTGAACTCCAATCACCTTTTCTACGGGATTTTGTAAAGTTCATGAAGGTGTTACACGTGGGCTTCTACAGGCATATATTTGGGGAAAATTATATTGTGGAGGATTATGGGGCCAAAAAAATATCCTATGTCACCAATAAAAAAAGAAAAGGAATACAAATATAGTATTAGATAGCCTACCTTATGGCATGGATTGTATGAGTACATACATACATACATAAAATTTTAATAGATGAGGGTTGTTTAGTAACCTAGTCTTAACCCATGATAGCCTATCTCTCAGATACCCTAACTAAACATTGTATAAATGGCCATATTATATATCAATGACTTAGCTATAACTAGGGTCCTGGCGTTGTTTCAGAGGATTCCGGCTTAGGTAGGTAGCGTCAAAGGTCAGGGACTCCGGGCCGGGTGCGGGGAGTGTGTTGGGAGGTCAAGAGACACGTCCTTGTAGCTCAAAAGTTTAATGGCGTCTGGTCGGAATTTCAATTTCCGACTCTTAAATAAATTATATACTGATTGGTTACCAAGGGTTCATCCCCTCTTCACTAAATCATATAAATGAAAAATAAGCTTTTAATTATATAAATATTAATGTAAATATCGTTTCGCAACGATTTAGTACATATTATCCAGGCGTTCTGGATATTACAGCAAGCTATGGATCGCGCCTGGGAAGTGGGAACGTGGGAATGTCAAAACTGATACCGAATACAGTACCTCTAAATATAATCATACAAGGTTTTATAACTAAATTAACTTGGCCAAGGTAATCTTATACAGTTCTAAATTACTTAATATTAATTATCCTTTATACAATATTTACAATCACCAGGTTCTGGTAGGAAATGGTTCACTCTAATGAGGTTACCCTATTGGAAGGCTGTTGCCAACACTACCCAGATACCAGGGTAGTCAATGTATTTCTCACAGATATGGCAACTTCAAGATTTAAGTTTACCATAATCTTCTATCAAGTTTCCGATACCAGCTAAGGGAATCCCGAAATATTGCGAGAAAATGCGCTTTAGTAATGTGTTCTTCAATTTAAAATGTTACCAAACATTTAGGAAACATACATCAACTCATTCAAGCCTTAGTACGACCAATAAGTTAAATATGTCTTTAGTATGCACAATAATTTGATCGATATCTCAAATCGCTATTATAACTGCAACGCTCGATGTCATATAGGTTTTATAACAAACTTTATTCTAGTTTTCCTAACAATTAAATGTATTATGGAGA
This sequence comes from Paralithodes platypus, assembly GCA_032716605.1. Taxonomy (NCBI): domain Eukaryota; kingdom Metazoa; phylum Arthropoda; class Malacostraca; order Decapoda; family Lithodidae; genus Paralithodes; species Paralithodes platypus. Next base: position 8,718,489 of record CM064568.1, read on the forward strand.
AAACAAAGGGTAAGAGTAGACAAGACACAAAGATAGGTAATGACGGGGAGATATGTATAACAAGCAAGGAGAGAGAGAGAGAGAGAGAGAGAGAGAGAGAGATGGGTAACGGGGGAGGAGTTTGCAATGGGTGGGTTCAGATACAGGCACACGACATACGTATATATAGACATAGATAGAGAGAGAAAGAGAGAGAGGGAGGGGTAACGGGGGAGGAGTTTACACAATGGTGGGTTCAGATACAGGCACACGACAGAGAGAGAGAGAGGAGACAGACAGAGAGAGAGAGAGAGAGAGAAGAACAAGAACGCCACGGAGCATGAGGCAGACAGAGAACAAAACACGAGGGAGGAGGAGAGACACAATAACAATAGACTGGAGCTAAACAATGGTGAAGTAAACAATAGAGTAACAAGAACACCCGCAGAGCACATGTCCCCGTCACCCTCCTTAGAATGGCATTAGGATCATGCACATTATAATTAATTCTCGGTCAAATATACTGACATTTTCTGGAGAATTTCGCCCAAACTTTATCATATGTTATATAATTATACAGTATAGGATATGTTATACATAATGCAATGTTATTTCATTACTATTTTTTGTTTTTATAAATCCAAATCCCTGTATCTTCACTTGAACTGTACTTTGCAATACACACAATTCAATGTGACTGTAAGAAACAATATACTGGTTTTGAAATACGCTTTCGTAATACAAAAACAAAGCAAAAAGGTCTGGGGAAAAGAAATGGTCCACACTATATTACACATGGAGTCTCTTACTGTTAGATAATGAACAGAGAACAATCACTCTCCCTTTCTCTCTGTTCACGCCTCCCTCCCTCCTATTGTCTGTTTTCATTCGACTGTATTCCCTTATCAAGCAAAACAATAGAGGACAAAATATACATAAAAAGGCAAAACAAAAAAATACCCTCCGGCTCCCTTTCCCACCTCTCTCATAACTTTCTGTGATCTCACTTTTTAAAAATAGGGCCCCTCTCCCTTCTTTTGTCTCTTCAGCTTTTCAGACTTCCCTCCTTCTCCTCTTGTCAAGGCTCCAGTCACTTTATATATTCTTATTCTGAAAAGTGCGCGTTTTTAGACAGGCATCAGCAACAGCAGCCTTTACTAGTTCGCTGCTATATCGGCATTACTTGGCATTAAGTATAAACTAACTAAATATTTATAATTTGATTGTGTGTGCTTTGTAATTTGTTCTTTTTCAAACGTAATAATAGGATTCTGTACTATTCTTGATTATATTTTATCTATGATCTTAATCACATTAATTTCTTGTATAGACTGTACACAATAAATTCGCTGTCTTATAACACGTCTCGCATATAGCTATGGTAGTGGCATTTTCCTCCTTTGCTTTCAAGTGAATTTTTGTAAAAAATATTCATCCAAGTTAATGTATTCTATCTTTCCTTGGTTCTCAGAACTTCCCCTTCCCTTCCTAATTAATTTCTGCTCGCAATTTTCATTAAGGGGAGACTGGCCGTTTGTTTGGTCTATTAATTCATTTATTCATAATTTTTGTTTAGTTTCCTCCCTAGACCTCCATTAAGCTTAGAAAAACACCCCCTGGACCCCCCATCAAGTTAAATTTGTGTATTTTTCGATAGAAAAGTGTCCCGGCCGAAGGCCGCTTCCTCAGGGGGAAGGCTCGCTATCGCTCGCCAGGAAATAATCGACACCTAAATGGCACGAAAGGTCTTAACATTGACAACGAAATGGGGCGAAATATGTTAAAATCGCCAAACTAATGGGCCGAACGTCTTACAATCTCAAAACTAGTGGGGCTAAAAATTAGGGAGAAGGGGGTCCAGAAAAACGGTCTGCCTCCCCTTAAACTTCCTATCCTTCACATTCTTTCCCCTAGTGGGTCTTCTTTGCCTCGTTATCTAAAATGTCTGCCTTATATTCTTCCCTGACATCCATTTACTAAATCTTTTGGTACCACTTTTTCTTGCCTGGCTTTCACGGTTCCTCAATCTTTTATCATTGTTCTATAAATCAATCGTCTATTCTGAATTTATGTTTTTTTAATGTATCAATATTGGACAATTTTACAAACATATATTTGATAGGGAACAATGCTTCGGTTTCTTCTCTTATAGTTTCCTTTCCCTTACTTCTAATATTTGTTATTAATTTTCTGTAAACTTCGTATCTTTCACATTATTATCCATAGTGGGTCTTTCCTGCCTCGTTGTTATCTAATATCTTACCTCCAATCCTATTATTTTCAATAAAGTTTTCGAGCCACTGCCTTCCTTCTTGAGTTCACGGTTCTATGGAGTTTCTGTATTTTTAGGTTTCTTTTTAGTGTCGGCAATTTCCGATCTGATCATTTACCAGTTTACCCGCGGCCCAGATAATTGGGTTACTGTTACTTTTACCACCATTCCAGCTTTGTCTGTCTTTTTCTTACATTTTCCTTCTCATAATTCCTTCTGCTACTTTTGTACATTATCTTCTTCAAATCTCAGTGTTTCATGTTTGCCTTTTTGCTTATCTACCACCAATCTTGTTGTCTTGTCTTTAAATTGCGTCTTGTTAATTCTACCGCCTGAATTCATGTTTGGCTTGATCTGTTTGTAGTTGCCTTATCGTTATTTTCAAGACAATCAGGCCAAACCATCTCTCTATTGATATAATATATGTCTGTAAAAGATTTGTCTATTTTTTCCCCTTCTTAGTAATGCTTTCTCGTTATTTGTACAAGATTTCATAATCCATGTTTTTCCCAGTAGTTCATTAATGCCTCTTTGTCATCCATTATCTGCATGCTTTCTTTTCATCCATTCCTTTCCTTTCATAATGTTTTCGTGCCACTGTTTTCCTTCTTGTATTCAAGGTTCCATAGACTCTTTGCATCTTTGACAGTCTTAGTCTCTCTTCCTTTCTTGATCTTTTTTACCAGAGGTCCAGATAATTAGACTCATCTCTTTCCCGTTTGCCTTCTTGTTTGTCTACAACCAAGCCTGTTATCCTGTTTTTAATTTATTCTGTGTTAATTCTATTTTATGAATATATTTTGATCTAATCCCATATTAATTATGTACATCACCATTTATTAGTGGATATATAATTATATAATTGCGGTAAAGACAAATAGGCTAATATATATATATATATATATATATATATATATATACTGTATATATATATATATATATATATATGCATTTTTTTGATAGTATGGTGTATCTTATCTTATAATATACAGTATATATTCATCCATTTTTAGATTGTACTTCCTCTTAAAAGTTCCTCATAATTTTAACGAAAATTCTAAATATTAAACACTCTTTTTCCTAGCATATTGTTATGCCTCGCTGCTATCAGCGTCTTATCTTTTCTTTCCCTTCCATGAAAGCCTTCGTACCTCTGCCTCCCTCCTGTGTGTACGGTTCCATAGACTTTACATATTTGACCTTTTTTTTTAGTGTGCAATTTCCTCTCGAGACCTTTCGCTAGTTTCCAGTGACCCGATTAACCCCTACTGTACCGGTGACGTGTTTTGTATTTGATTTAGCTGCATTTAGACGATTTTATGTAGCTTAGGAAGGATAAATGGTAGCTAAAAAGATTAATTGAGATAGTCTGTAGTTATTAATTGGTCGATGTCCTTCCTAAGCTGAATAAAATCGTCTAATAGTAGCCAGAATAAAGTTAAAAGGACGGCGCCGGTACAAAAGGGGTTAATTGGTTCCACGCGTTTCCTGTTAGATCTGTCTTTTCTACTATCATGCCAACTTTCTTGACTACATATCGCTTCTGGGTTACTCCTTTTCCCTGCATTCGTGTTGTCTTAATCCCATATTATTTCTGCATCTGAATATATTTTAATATCTTACTCTGTCCAACTTAAGGGGAGGTATTTAGTTTCTTCCCTAGAACTCCATCAAGCTTAAAATTAATAATAATAATAATAATCTTCTGGTTACTTATATAGCGCCCGTATCTCCTCCTTCGAGGATTCACAAGCGCTTGGCTTTCTTTAGTCTACCAGAGACCATTACCCATCCCCCTTGCTCATGGGGAGATGGTAACCGCCGGCTGTATCCCAGAAAAACTTTTCAATCTGAGCGGGGATTGAACGCGAGACCTTCAAGATGGGAATCAGGCACGCTATCAACTGAGCCAGCCGGACGGCTGGTGTCGACCTTTTCCTGGCGAGCGATAGCGATCCTGTAATTTAAAAGGAATCGGCCTTCGGCCGGGACATTTTTCTACCGAAAAATGTACAAATTTATCTAGAAAGGGGGTCAAGGGGGTGTAATTTCAAGCTTGATGGAAGTCTAGAAAACGCACTAAAAACCTCCCCTTAATGCCTCCTCCATTATCTGTGTTGTTGCTCTCTTTCCTTACATTCTTTTCGCTTCCATGACAAATTTCGTGTCATTTCCTCCCTCTATGTGTTCACGGTTCCATAGTTTCCCTGCATCCTTAGGTTTCTTAGTATCTCTGCAATTTCCTCTCGTGATCTTTTCCTAGTTTTCAGAGGCCCAGATAATTGGCCTCCTGTTTTTCCTGTTTGCTTTCATATTTGTCCGCCATCATGCGTGCTCTGTTTTTACTTTTATTAATGTCCCTTTCTTTCTAATTCCTTATCGCATTTGTTATTACTAAACTTCTTCAAGCTTTAAATTTTCCTGTTTGCTTTCTTGCCAGTCTACAGCCATGCCTGCTGCCTTGTCTTCAAATTGCTTGTGTGTTAATTCAATAGCATACATTAATTATATTATAATCATATATTAATTGTGGACATCACCATCTATTAGTGGTTATACTTCTCTTTGCGGTATATATATATAGGAAAAACACAGCTTCCAGTTGCTAAAAATTCTACGTAGTGTTTTCCTTGTTTAAACTTTGACACCTTTTACTGATTACTTGCAGGTATTACGAACATTCTTAAAATGTGACACTTCTATTCCCAGTACGATGTTATCAAATATCCACGTCATATATTATCTTTCCTTTCCTTTAATTTCTTGTCTGTCTAACACTCAGCCTAATAGCATACTTTAAATTGCCTGTTAAAATCCTATCGCCTGAATTCATGTTTGTCTTAATATATTTATGGTTACCTTTCCCTTTACTTTCAAGACAATCAGGCCAAAACATCTTTCCATAATTATATTATCTGTCTCTGGTTTTCTATAATTTCTCCTTATGCTTACTAATTCCTTATCGCATTTTTTACCAAGGTTCGTAAATTGCCAGTACTTTTCTTTTAGTCCTGGCTGTTATCCATTATCTGTGTCTTATCTTTCTATCTTCTCTTTACATTCATCCTTTCCCTTCCATGCCTTTCGTGCCTCTGCCTCCCTTGTGTTTATGATTCCATAGACTCTCTGCCTCTTTTACTTTCTTAGTCTCACTGCAATTTCCTTTCGTGATCTTTTGTCAGTATCCAGAAGGTCCAGTTCATTGGTTCCATGTGTTTCCTGTTCGATTTGCTTTCTTGTTTTGCCATCACACCAGTGTTGTGTGACTTCATATCGGTGCTGTGTTAATTATTTTGCCTGAATTCGGTTTGTCCTAATCCCATATTAGTTCTACATCTGAATTAATTCGGATTGCCTGCCTCTTTGCTCTCAGTACAACAAGATACATGTTTACGTTCCTATATATTACTTAAATCACCCCTCCCCTCTGATTAATCCCTTACCATATTAAATTGTTACTATATTTCTTAAAAATCTCACATTCCTTTTTTCTTTTCATATATTTCCCATCCCCTGACTAATTCCTTTTCAAATTGATTTACATACTTCTTAAAAATGTCGTATATTTTTTATCCCAGTAGGTTATTAATGCCTCGCTGTCATCTAGTATCTCTGTCTTATCATCTCTTTACTGTCAACCTTTCCCTTTTATGTGAGGTTTAGTGTCACAGCCTCCCTCCTGTTTCCTCGGCTCCATAGACGCCTTGCATCTTGGACTTTCTTTCTCTCTGCAATTTCCTCTAGTGAACTCTTGCTTGTTTTGCCAGACGCCCAGGTAATTGATTTCACGTCTCTCCTGTTTACTATCTTCTCTACTTACTACCATGCCTGCTTTGTTTTGCCATTCTTGCATTTCCCTCTTCATAACGATTCCTTCTCGTATTAAGCTTCTTCCAATTTTCAATGTTTATTATCTACCTTTTTGTCTGTCTACCATAATTTTTGTTTTCTTGTTCTAGTGCAGCTTAAAGGGGGATGGGCCGGTTTTCTGGACCATTTTCTCCCTCATGTTTAGCCCCATTAGTTTTTGTTTGCCCCCATTATTTAGTCGATTTTAAGACATTTCGCCCCATTTCTTCGTCAATATTTAGACCTTTCGTGCAATAGCACGAAAGGTCTAAATATGTGTCTAAATAGGTGTCGATTTTTTCCCTGGCAAACGATAGTGAGCCTGTTATGTTGGAAGAACTGGCCTTCGGCCGGGACATTTTGCTTACGAAAAATGTACAAAATAATCTAGAAGGGGGATCTAATGGATTTTTTGTTAATTTGATGGAGGTCTAGGGAGTAAACTAGAAAAATAACGAATACATGCAAAAATCGCCCAAAAAGTGATCTATCTTCCCTTAAATCTATGTTCTATACTGTACAGCCGTTGAGCACTGTTGTATATAAGTAGGCCAGACATTGTGACTCTTCTAGCCTCTTGTCACTCAGGAGGGGCTGGAGCAAACGGGCTGTCATTGTCCACGCCTATTTAATGGTCGTCTCTTCCTAAATGGTAGAAATAACAGCTTAATAACCGAAGTCTTGTTTCAGCTGAGAGAGGTTGGGGGTCAGGATTATTTCCCTACCTATAAAGGACAGGGTGTAGTAGCTACGGACCCAATCAATCACTATCAAATGCAAACACGACAATACAATGTTTTATTCTACCCAAAATGCTTCAGAACTTGGCTTAATGGTTCATATACTGTATATACAAATGGGTGTTCAGTTCAGTTCAGTTCAGTTGGATGGCGGAAGTATTGCCTTTATAGCGGCACTCCCTCCCGCGACTGACTGCGTTTGTAAATGAATAACTTTATTTTATCCTCCCCTCAGTTACTAACCCATCTGTCCCCTACTAACTTCCTAATCCTGCCACGGACATTAGTTCCAGGGCAGTAGTTCCCTTACCCACTCTAAACCACTGTTTGGACACTTGATCCTCAGTGTTTTGGAGGACAAGCAGCCTAGAAGGGTAACTAGATCTGTTGTTGCTTGATTTCCTTTGTACTCCCTGATGCGTTTGTTCTTTTGCGGTCTGGGTCTATTTTATTATGGCGCTGAATGTTTAATCTTCTTCTCCCTTATTTTCCAAAATGTATATAATATTATTTTGTCATCTACTATCTTGTAATTGTCGTATAGTAGCTTGCCGATTACATATTCTTAATCTTGCTGATAGGGACGCTGCAGGGGTGGATTTCTTCTTCTCATCAGTGCCCACGAGTGTACATTCCCATCTGCTTGTTTCGTTATCTGCCTCCCTGCATATCCGGCAGTTATCTTGCTTTCCTTCAATTTTCTTTTCTGCATATTTACCTATCTGCTTTCCTGCTTATCGTTCTGACTCTCATTCTGTTTGTACTACCAGATTATAAGGCTACACACTATCCTTTTAACTACTGCAAACCCTTCCTAAGCTGAGAAAATCCTCTAATTAGCTATATATCTAAACATAAAAATAAAATAAACACAAATAAACAAAAAAAATAAACAAATACAAAATAGACAGCACAGACACTGAAAGGGTTAAAGGGGTAAGTTAGCCCCCAGCCAGCCTACTTGGCGACATCCTAAGTTGGCCGCGTGCCCTTGTCTGCCTGCATTACTGATACTGCAGTCATAGAGTACGGGAAGATTTGTTCGTGGCTACCATTTTGGTGCCATAGTATTACAAAACATAATGGAGTATAAAGAGAGGCTATATAAATGTTAACTCGATTATTCTAGTCCTGTTTGAGTGATAAGCTGTGTGTGTGTGTGCGTGTGCGTGTGCGTGTGTGTGTGTGTGTGTGCGTGTTTTTGTATGTGTGTGCGTGTGTGTGTATGTGTGTGCGTGTTTTTGTGTGTGCGTGTGTGTGCGGTAAAGCTTTCTGTCCTAATTATAATCAACGGACTATAGTGACCGCAGTGCTTGGTCGATCTCTTGTACTACATAATCTCCTGCCTGCACCAAGCACTCCCAGTATCAGCACTGGCCTGGTGAGTCACGCAGGTTGACAATAAAATCCACAATTACCACAATAAACAAGGAGTCTCCACCTTCACCAACGAGGCTGCTGGAGAACAAACTCGTAAACACTTTATGAACCATGTTGTCTTGGTTTATCAATATATATATATATATATATATATATATATATATATATACTGTATATATGAGAGAGGCATGGCATAGTGGGGAGATTCACCGGCTTTTTCTGTGATATTAATGTTCCTGCAGTTCTACAATATAATAACTACATCAAAACGTCATGATCCCCCCCCCCCCCCCCTTTCCACACACACACTCCTTCTCCCCCCCTCTCTCTCTCTCCCCGGTGTGAGGTGAGGTAAGGGTGTAGTAACGAGGGAGGCTGGTAGTTAGGAAGGAAACACAACGACCCCTGTGAGACTCGTCAACCCCAACCCGACGCAACACAAGGCTCCTACGATTTACATGCACCCAGATGAGGTGTTGCAAGTGGGAGGTTGGCATCACACTCCTACTGTATATAATTATATGTATATAGTATATATACTGTATATATACTGTATCAGAGACTACAGTAGATCTGGACTGGATACGAAAATGGAACTTTGCAGTAAGGGACCCAAAATCGGAGAACGATCCCCCAAGTTCGAACCTCGAAACCGCGAAAATTTGATATTTTCGCGGTTTTGAGGTTCGAACTTGAGGGTTCGTTCTTCGATTTTGGGTCCCTTACTGCAAAGTTCCATTTTCGTGTCCAGTCCAGATCTACTGTACTCTATGACTGTATATATATATATATATATATATATATATATATATATATATATATATATATATCCACATGAATGAGAAGAATGAACGTATATGCAGAAATGGAGGAACAAAAGAAGGAAAGGTGAATGCTAACTGAAACAGCAAAGATTTAAGGAACACGGAAATGAGTATAGTGTGGGTACATGATATACATTTCAAGAAAAATATGGATTTATAAAAAAAAAAATTATAACATAGCAATAAAGAAAAGAAGAGCAAATGGCACATGTAAAGAAACCTGGGCATACCCAGAAGAGAAAGACAATATAAAAGTTGGGGGATTCATACCGGTAGTGACAGAGATATAGACAATGGAGAACTCTCACCCAATCAACCAACATTATATATATAATACATAAACCCTATGTAAGTACCGTACTTAAGGGGGGATGGGCCGGTTTTCTGGACCACTTTCTCCCTCATGTTTAGCCCCATTAGTTTTCAGATGCTAAGATGTTTGTCCCATTAGTTAGTCGATATTAAGACCTTTCGCCCCATTTCTTTGTCAATATTTAGACCTTTCGTGCTATTTAGGTGTCGATTTTTTCCTTGGCGAACGATAGTGAGCCTGTAATATGGGAAGAACCGGCCTTTGGCTGTAAAAAATTTCTACCGAAAAATGTACAAATTAATCTAGAAGGGGGATCTAATGGATGTTTTCTTAAATTTGATGGAGGTCTAGGGAGGAAACTAAGAAATAAAGGAATACATGAATTAATAGGCCAAAAAAACGGCCCATGTCCCCTTAACTTGTATACCTTTGTTAACCTATCATTTTAAGTAATAATACAAATATGTTAGAACTATTAAAAATACCAGACCAGATGGCTGGAGTAAAATAGGGAAGAAGAGTAATTGGACAGAGGAAGAACAAGCCGAGAAGTGAGAAGTACAGTAGAAGATTGAAAGTTCTCGGGCTCAACCAAGTCGCTTCATTGTCAAAATAGAGCAGCTGCAAAAATCTATATACTACGTGAACTGAACACTTACCGGTTTCAATAGGCCTTCCAAGTTCCCGGGGATCATAAAACTTTAGAAAAACTAACGAAAACAATACTTACTTGAATAAGGATTACCACATATTAAGGTGTAGTAAGCTAATCATAAAGAGACCTTTAGCTTATAGGCTGTATTATTAAAATAATATATATGTGATATCGATTATGCAAATACTAACCAAATTTCATGAAGAAATTAACGGAAAGTGATTAATACTGAAGTAAAATATATGCAACACTGTTGAAATAAATACCATAATTAAATTATTAAATCACAACATAGGAAACATCCGTAAGTGTAAGGTAAATAATAAAGGGTTTAAATTGTAGAATAATGAATATGAAAACCTACCCAAACAAATCATTATAATCCATTACATATTGTTATATAAATAAGTAAAAACACCAAGTAATTAATGCTGAAAAAAGAGGATAACTTGCTATCACAAAACAAGAGAAAGCTAAACAATTTATAATATTAAGAAACTAATTAACAATTTAAAGAAAAACATTAAACATTAATAAACATATAAGTATTTAAAATGCAAATTTGTTACTGAACATAAACACTTACAGTATATAAGATTAAAATGCATTTCGGTGAACGAACCAGCCTTGGTCGGCAACCCATCTAGGGGAATAAACTATACAAATGCTAACTGCTCACCTAAGGGTGAAGTAGGTTGGTGGATGAACTAGCCACCCACCACTGGTGAAAAATAGTGCTTAAAAGATACATAGAGGGCCTCCGAGTCGGTCGGACCCTAAGTTGAATGGTCAATCCTGACAGTCCTTAAATAAACGGGCACTGATTGTCCTCCTCATGGGTGACAGGTTCGCTTGGGGGCGTTTTGATTATGGCCACCCTCATAATGGGGAGTAAGAAGTCGGGCAATAGATAGAACAATAGTTTACTTTCCAATGTGGTATGTAATCCTTTCAAAGACTATGTGTGTTACACATGCAACATGGAGGACACAAACCCTAATTCTGATTAAACTTATTAGCTCAGTTAGTAGAACATTCAGGGGTAATTTTTGCAACCTTTAAACCATTTTTATAATTAATAGTATGCTTAGGGTATTTGGAAACCTACTGTATGTAACCAAATGTTTTCAAATATGAAATAGACTATGTTACGTTAATTAGCCTAGGCGTTTTAATGACAAACATTGGATGCAAAACTCCATGTTATATAACTCACCTAGTCCTCTTTGTGAAGTATTACCATCTTCTAACGGACAATAATTATTAAAAACGATATTAACAGGACATTTTGGGACTGAATTTGCAAACTTGAAAGTCACCAGTAAGGCCTGCTTCACATGAACGTTTTTCCGTGTAGGTATGACTCGCACGGGAAAAATGTCTGCCATTTATATATATATAAATATATAAATAAATAATATATATATATATATATATATATATATATATATATATATATATATATATATATATATATATATATATATATATACTGTATATATATATATATATATATACTGTATATATATATATACTGTATACTGTATATATTATTGATTCCTTCCTTCATAGGAAGCTTGTTAGATGTTTTGGCTCCAAGTTCAATGAGTGGGTTCACCCATCATAATGTTCTGAAGGATCCATCTGCCAGAAACATAGTCCAGCACGTCGGGTGTGACGCGGTTATCAATGCCGACGAGAGGTGCAGTGCTAATGAGAGGTGAGTAGGAGATTTTGCATAACGCATTCGTGTAAATTGTCCTTTTTATTTCCAATGATTACTAGCTTTCCAGAGCATTTCACGCCCGTGAGGAAACGCTCGTGTGAAACAAGCTTAACACAGATATTAACAGGATAGAGTCAAATATAGTATTACCATTTTGTAACCTGGCAATCATCAGCAACACCGATCATAATATTACGGAGTTAATTGTGAGAGCAAAGTATACATTATATCGTACCTGACTAATGCGGACTCGGTGGTCGCTGTCGCCGCCCTCTTGCATACCGCTCCCGACGCCACCTGGGGAGAGAGACACAAAACGTTAACACAAGCAGAAGAACACGAACATAATAAAAGAAGTCATATCACAGAGAGAGAGAGAGAGAGAGAGACAGAGAGAGTCTGGCATATATAACCAAACATTGAAATCTGATTGCTTACAAATATTAAGCGCTTTCAAAAATCCTTGTATAGTATCACAAAAACCTCCATGTCCTTCCCACCTAAATCATCTTGTTATGTAACCCAGACTAATAAACTTAATGGCGAGCTTAATAACCCAAACATCACAAGAGTCTTCAAAGAAACCCTGACACAAATAGATACAGAGGTCTGGAAGAAGGGGAGGAGGAGGCAGAAGAAGGAGAAGATGAAGAAGGAGGAGGAGGAGAAGGAAGAAGAACAGGAAGGAGAGAAGGAGAATGATGACGATAAGTGATGATATTTACTATGCTGATAAGGAGTGATGAGGAGCAGGAGGAAGAAGGAACCATGTAGATAATGATGAGTCAAAACCAAAGCCAACACGAAAGAAGGAGACAGAGGAAGAGTAAAGGATTTCGGGAGGAAGAGAATACAAAGAATAAAGTAGGAGGAGGCAGAGGAAGGAGTTGGGGATAATGAAGTCAAAATCAAAACAAACGAAGGGCGAAAGTTAAAAAAAAGAGAAGCAGATGGAAGAAGAGGGAATTGGAGAAGAGGAAGAGGAGCAAGACGAGGAGGAGGAGAAGGAAGGAGTTGAGGAGAAGGAGGAGGAAGGGGAAGGTGTTCAAAGACAGGCTTCAAAATTGAATCCCCGAGTCCTAACCGAATCAAAATGAGAGTAAAACGGGAAGAACTGGAGAAAGAGAAAGAGAAGGAGGAGGAAGAAGAGGAAAAGGAAGAGGTGGAGGAGGAAAGGGGGAGGTGTTCAAAGCCAGGTCTCAAAATGGAATCCCCCGAGTCATAACCCCGAGTCAAAATCAAAGCCAAAGCGAGGATCAAAGCTGGGCCGTGTGATCAAAGAGACCCACTCCCGGAACAAAGGTTAGGTGTATGTCAGGTTATATGTGTGTGTGTGTGTGTGTGTGTGTGTGTGTGTGTGTGTGTCTGTGACGTGTGTTAGGTTGCGTATGTGTCGTGTGTGTGTGTGT
>CM064568.1:8736635-8869135 GCA_032716605.1 Paralithodes platypus
TGTGGAAACAACGCTTACTAAAATGAAAATTATTAAATAAAAGAACACAATTATATATTAGATTTTTCTTATACTGTATAGTTAAGAGTTGAGAGTGTTGTTCATGTATATTCATTAACCTTTACAGTGCTAATTATTTGATGAAGGTATTTATATAACTGCACTACCTGCTTTCATAATTAATTACTCAGAAAATGACCGGAATTTATATTTTATGATAGTAATATTGCCATATTATTATTATGGCATTTAACAAAATACAGTAATTATATAATGCAATGTTAGTGAGTAATAAAATATTAGCATAATTAACTGGCATACTGTTAATATAATATAATATAATAAAATATTCGCATAATTAACTGGCATACTGTTTATATAATATGTATCTTGCAATCCCTCCTTCTCTCTCTCACACTCACTCAAGACACACTCACACTCACTCACACACACTTTCTCTCTCTCTCTCTCTCGGCTCTATTCCAAACTACTTACTCTCGCCACTTTACGAACTCTCTCACTTTCTCTTTGTTCTCTTCCCTCGCTTCCTTTCTCAATTTTATAGCCTTAACTCTCACTCCCACTATCACTCACACTCACTCTCACTCTCACTCGTAATATGACTGTTGCCTTTCTCCATTAATCTATTTATGTGTCTTATCATCCATTTTACTTGTTCACTAGTTTTGTGTTCCTTAATATTGTCTTTGTCCCAGCTTTGGTTTGTTTAGTTTGCAAGTTTTACATTTTAATACTTAAGTTTGGCGTTGTTCCATTTGCTCGTTCGATTATAAACAACACTGTATGAGGAACAGTTTAAATAACAATGTTTCGCTTATATATTTGGTTGATACATGTCCAACCCACACCGGTAATGAACACGTTGTCAACCATTTGCTTCTTCACACTTTGGGTTTTATAAGAGGCTATTTCTGCAACCTTATATTTACAGTTTCTCCTTGTGCGCAGCTGTCTTTCTCATTCGCTCAATTATAACTTTACTCATCTCTGCTCTGCCTCTGAACTATCTCCCAAAGCACAAACTCTCTCCCCACATCTCTCTCTCTTTAGTATACTGTATATATATATATTTTTTTTTTTTTTTTTTGTCAAGCTCATATTTATCCCTTGCGGAGTATGACGCATTTTGACTGTTTATTCTGGCTATCATTCGACGATTTTAATCAGAGTAGGAAGGGTATATGGAAGTTAGAGGGTTGATTGGGCCAGTCTTTACCTTTTCAATTCCCACATATTTGTCTTAAGTTGGAAAAACTAAACTACTAAAACACGTCATGATCCTCAAACGGTTAAACCACCTTCACTTAAACTCAGGTAAGTTTATCTCTGTTTACCATAATATCTTAAACTTACATTTTGCTCCGCTTCTAACTCTCTCACAGTGCTCGTCGTCATCAACATCATCATTATCATCATCATCTCTCTCGCTTTCACTCAGGTGCGTGATAAAAGCAGAATTAAGTTTCGCCAGCACTGAGGGGGAGGTTAGACTTACACACACGCAAGGAAACACACGCAGCGACATCAAGCAAACAAACACACACACTCACACACAGGCAAATTAAAACACGCAAATAGAAAGATCCAAGCGAGATTATACTCTGCTTCATTTCATCAGACGATAAACTACAATGTTCTTATATCAATTACTCAACTAATACGAAAAATGTAAAAAGAAACATGGATATAATTATAGGGTGGGCCACAGAAGGTGGAACCCACGTATCGGTTGATGAATCTGTGAAAATGTATAATTTTGTTCTTCTTTTTCAGATCTACAGTAGACTAAGGAGACCATAACAATTGGAAATCAAGTGAGAAATATCTTGGACAACTGAGTAAAAAACGTTCTGTGTCACTACCTATTTAGAGACAAAATCGTTCAAAACGGTGCAAGCAAAATACCGCAGGAAATTTAACTTCGACAACTATCCACAGAAGAGCCAAATTTTTCGGTGGGTGAACAAGTTTAATGCCAAGGGAACAGTAAACAACCTCAACAAGAGTGTCAGAACTCATAATGGAGCAAAGGTGACTGCGAGAACTCCAGAAAATGTCAATGCCGTGAGAGATTCGGTTGGAAGGAGCCCTAATAAATCCACTCGAAGGCGCAGCCAAGAGCTGGGAGTTTCCCGTTCCACTTTGCGAAGAATTTTGCTCAAGGACCTTCAGCTTTACCCATAAAGAATCCAAATCAAAAATCAACTCACAGCAGCTGACATGCACAAACGTGTTGTGATGTGCCAGTGGTTCGACGAGAAGATTAGAGAGGACCCTGACTTTCTCGACAATGTTTGGTCTAGTGACAAGGCCCACTTTCTGCTTTTCGGCCATGTCAACAAGAACAGTGTATTTTGGGGCACACAGTCCCCAGATGAAGTGCTTCAGAGGCCCTTGCACTCTGTCAAATGCACAGCCTGGGTGGCCATATTAAAGCACGGCATAATCGGGCCATTCTGGTTTGAGGACAACGACAACAACGCAGTCATGGTCACGAGAGAACGCTACATTGTGGTGCTTAACAAGTTTTGGAGGGGACTTGGAACTCACCGTAGTGTGAACAGGGATGAGCAATGGTTCCAACAGGATGGAGCAACTCCACATACAGCAAACATCACGATGGAGTGGCTGGACGAGAGATTCCCTGACCGACTTATCAGCAGGCGTCGCGAACCCGAGTGGGTCCCACATTCACTAGATTTGAACCCCCCAGATTTCTTCCTGTGGGGGTTCTTGAAGGACCATGTCTACGAGAATTGTCCTCAATCCATAGCAGAATTGAAGCAGGCCATGACCACCAAGATTAAAGCCATCAAGAAGGAAGAGTGCGTCAGAGTGATAAAACAACTTCGCTCTCCTGATCCAGGAGTCCCTGAGACGAGACGGTGGTCATTTGGAGCATGTGTTGAAATAAATTCACCTCTTGTGGCAGAGACTTCACCCTTGACTTTTTGTATTGTTATTGTGTCACCTTTCAGGTAATATGATAATTTTTAGTGTAGCTTGTCTCATCAATAAATTATTGTTAAGTGAATGGGTTCCACCTTTTGTGGCCCACCCTGGTACTTATGAAAACTTGGTATTTATAGGATGCAGGAGTATCATAGTAGCATATAGTTCCAATAAATATAAAACAAACAGTTGGTAAAATATTAAATTTGGCGCCAGATGAAATGAAACCGACTATAGTCATACTGCAATTGTATAGTCGTGATCAATAATAAGCATACACCCATTTGAACTGCCTCAGATCCTTTTTAAGCTGCACAGAATCGTCTACATACAGCAAAAATATAATAAAAAAAGGACGTCACTGGTACAGAAGGGGTTAATGTTGGAATACAAGCCGGAATACATGGCGGACAAACTAACTACAACTGTACATAGACCAAACTATTCGCCAACTACAATGACATTAATTAAGTTTAGGGGGTCACATTGTTATACGACTTGAATTTAATAACTTCTTGGACTGAAAGGCTGAATTAATTGTCACATAATTGTGTAAATTGTGTAAATTGTGTAAATCCATATTTAATTGTGTAAATCCATATTTAAATACTACTTGATATTTTCTTGTTTTGCTTATTCTACTTCATAATAATCACTAATAATAAAATACCTGTGATCGATATATTTCGAGGCGATAATCAGCGAGACTGAAAACACAAATTTATCCAACTTATTTCCTCTTAACTCGTCACCAGACTTTCTTTGCAGTCACTTGGCGTCGTTGTAGCACCAGAGGAGTAGGTCGCAGGCCCAACCAGCCCAAGTTGCTCCCCACAGACAGTGGAGCTTTTTGTAAGAAATCTTACCAAAGGGAGTAGGGCTCGAACCCTAACCTGCTGAGATAGCAATGCCAGTACAGGGTATTTAGTGCACTCGGTCACCTACTGTAGATCGCAATTGCTCTGCCCATTACTAACAACACTATATTACTAAATCCACCACCACCATTAAGCACTGTAGTACATTCATTACTAACAACACTATATTACTAAATCCACCACCACCATTAAGCACTGTAGTACATTCATTACTAACAACACTATATTACTAAATCCACCACCACCATTAAGCACTGTAGTACACTCACTCAAAAGTTATGCCCAAACACCATAATTTCACCTTTGGTTATATTAAATAAAGTTGTTATCAGACATACACAAAGCCTTTACATACAAACTGTGTAATTATCTTGCTTATATCGAGAAATATAGTGTTGTGAAATGAGTTGGTTCCTTCCCCTTCCCGTCCAACATCTACCAGCACTGTTCTATCTCGTTACTATCATTTAATGATTTCCAGATTTCGGCCCTCGTTCTCATTTCAGTTTCCTTCCCCCCACCTATGTTCTCTCTCTCTCTCTCTCTCTCTCTCTCTCTCTCTCTCTCTCTCTCTCTCTCTCTCTCTCTCTCTCTCTCTCTCTCTCTCCTTGCGTGGGTGCTGTCCTGTTACCAAGCGCACATTCAATAGGCTATTGTTTGAGAGAGAGAGAGAGAGAGAGAGAGAGAGAGAGAGAGAGAGAGAGAGAGAGAGAGAGAGAGAGAGAGAGAGAGAGAGAGAGAGAGAGAGAGAGAGAGAGAGAGAGAGAGAGAGATGATAACGTGAAAACAATTAGAAGGAAAATATACAGGTATTTACGAAGAACAGGAACACGACATAGAGTAAGTGGAAAAGAGTGAGGTCCTTCATGTTAGATCCCCTTCAAGCCAACCTCCCCCCTCTCTCTCTCTCTCTCTCTGATTGACTATTCCCTCCCAGTCTCCCTTCTTCTTCCGCCCCATTTGTTCTACACTTTCTCTACTCTTTTACTCCTTGTCTCATTCTCATATTTTTTGTTCTCTCTCTCTCTCTCTTTTCTTCTTCTTCGTTGTCAATTTACTCCTCTTTCTTCTCCGTTTCGCCATACCTTCCATTTGTTCAGTAGAGGCACGCGAAGGAAGGAACACTTGGAAGAAAGATGAGGAAGAAGGAGAAGAGACATATAAGAGAACAAGGGAGAGAGGGATGCAGAATAATGAGAAGAGAAAGGGGGTTGAGGAGGAAATAGGAGAGACAGGGAAGAGAAGGAGGGAGGGAGGAGGAATTAGGAGAAACATAGAGGAGAAGGAGGGAGGGAGGGAGGGGGCAATAAGGAGAGACGGAGGGAAGGAGGAGGGGGGGGGGAGTGAGAGGGAAGGAGGATGAGGAATTAGCAGACACAGGAGAGAAGGAGAGAAGGATATATGTATATACTGTATACATAATTATAAGAGAAGGAAGGAGGGAGGGAGGGAGGGAGGGAGAACAATGGCCGCGGTGAGGAGGGCCGGAAGGAACTAACTACGAGAGAGAGAGAGAGAGAGAGAGAGAGAGAGAGAACTACAAGGAATAGTTAGTATCTCGGAGACTTTGCGGTCCATTCCGGGGAGATACTCGAAGTGAAAGGAGAGAGACTGTTTAGTGCACTACACTCATTACAGAGTGTGCAAAACACTATCTACTCTCTTTTTGAACTGCTCTACTGAAGAACTATTTACAACTTCTGAGGGCAGTTTGTAATATAAGCAAAGAGACGTCGCCGGTACAGTTGGGGTGACAATAAGAAATGGCGCCATCCATTTAAGGGGGTCACTTTTTGTTTTTATCTTTCTCTGGCTTGTATCCATTCGGCCCCATTAAGCAAACTGTTTTAAGACGTTTATCCCCATCCAGGTGTCAATTTCTTCCTGGCGAGCGATAGCGAGCCAGCATTGTATGGAGAAATCCGGCTTCGCCGGACACATTTTTCTATCGAAAAATGTACAAATTTAGCTAGCTGTCAAAACAAAAATATATATATGCTGGCTCGCTACCGCTCGCCAGGAAAATATTGACACCTGTATGGGAGTAAACGTCTTAAAACAGTAGGCTGAATGTGGCCGAATGGATACAAGCCAAAGAGAGAGGGAGAGAAAGAGAAAAAAAGCAAGGTGGGCTCCCTTAAAGGGGTTAAACATGAACCATGAGGTACAGTCGCTCTACGGAAGTTTTGTTCATCTTTTTCATGATTTTATGCATCAAAGTATATTTAGTGTGCTTGAATTATGAGCGTAGTTTGTTATACATCAGTTGACTCATCAGATGGATTAAGGACTGCATAATATCTATATCATTAAGTCAATCATATGTTATTTCCATAGATACAAGAACTGCATAATATCTATACCATTAAGGGGGGTGACCTGCTTTTTGAGATTTCTGTCCTTTTCTCTCTTTCTCTGGCTTGTATCCATTCGGCCCCATTCAGCCAACTATTTTAAGACGTTTATCCCCATCTAGGTGTCGATTTATTCCTGGCGAGCGATAGCGAGCCAGCATTATATGAAGAAATCCGGCTTCGCCGGAAATTTGTTTCTATCGAAAAATTTACAAATTTAGCCTGCTGTCAAAAACAAAAAACAAAAATGCTGGCTCGCTACCGCTCACCAGTAAAGAATTGACACCTGGATGGGGATAAACGTCTTAAAACAGTAGGCTGAATGGGGCCAAATGGATACAAGCCAGAGAAAGATAGAAAAGGACAGAACAAAAACAGGTCACCCCCCTTAAGTCAATCACATTTTATTACCATACATACAAGAACTGCAAAATATCTATACCATTAAGTCAATCACATGTTATTTCCATACATACTATCATATGTGTATCTATATGGCCTAACACACAATCAAGTCCAACAAAATGAACCTGGGATATTCTCAGATCAAGAAAGGGAGAAAGGATAAGAAGGGTAAACAGAAGGCATACATAAGAAAGAAGGAAGGAGAGAAGAAAGAAGGAAGGAAGGAGAGAATGAAGGAGCGAAGGAAGAAAACATAGGAGGGAAAAAAGGAAGGGAGGAGAGAAGGCAGAAGAGAAGAAAGGAGAGCAAAAAGACAAAAGAAGGGAACAAGGAAGGAGAGAAGGAAATAAAGAAGGAAGGAGAAAACAATGATAGAAGGAAGGTGGGAGAGAAGAAAGAAGAAGGAAGGTAGGAGCGAAGGAAGGAGAGAATAAAGAAGGAAGGAGAGAACAAAGGAAGGAAGGAGGGAGAGAAGGAAAACGAGAAGAAAGAAGGAAGGTAAGACAGAAGGAAGTAGAGAAGAAACAAGGAAGGAGAGAATGTAGGAAGGAAGGAAGGAGAGAAGAAAGGAAGAAGAGAGGGAAGAAAGGAAGGAAATAAGGAAGAAAGGAGGGAAAGAATAAAGAAGGAAGGAAGGAAAGAGAGGGCGTGGTGTCTGTGTTGACCCAAGGGCTATGACGTCAGAGCGGACAAGGTCAACAGTAAAGGCTGCTGCCACTACAATGTACACACTCACACTCACACACACACACACACACACCCACCCACATACATACACACACACATACACACACACGGCAGATTACACAGTGTATATCGTGGATACAAGGTTAACCAGAAAAGGGAGGGAGGAAATAAAGTTATAGCTGCGTTGATAATGTCGTGAAAATTAATAATATTTGGTTGTGGCTGATATATATATATATATATATATATATATATATATATATATAAACTATTATGTTAAAGCTACCAGCAACCAAAACCATAGCAACCAAGAGACATTTATTGTACATTAACTTAACGCATTAATATTTAAGTGCACATAGTATGAAACGGATGATTGGATACTAGGCTAAAGTTAATGCAAGAATACGAGGAATTTGAAATCAATCCATGATACTAAACGTTTCAACAACTCATGAAGCAAATACCTATACAGACATATAAACAAACATCAAACAACATTTTGCAATAAAGTAACTCTCAAGATTAGAGTGACTATAAAGCTGAGACAGTAATTATACAAAATTGTTGCAGTGCTGTTAACCCTTTCACGCTTATATGACGCAGAGGTTGCCAGATTAGCAATAAGAAACAGTTCTCTCACTCATATAATTACATCTCCAAAATTAGTTTTCTGCCCACAGCTAACTCAAAGACAACTGCAGAGGTTGAAGTAACTAAACTAAAGGTTTCTAAATACCCCTGATGGTAACAAAGGCTTTAAAGTATCCCTAATAGGCTCAAAATCGCGTCATATGTCGGAGAGGGTTAAGGAAAGGAAGGGAGGGGGAGAGGGGCCAGGGAGGGAGGGGTGATGAGGGTGAAGGGGCGGGGGGAGGGGGGATAGGGGATGGGGGGGGGGGGGGTATGAGAGCAATGATAATGATACCCTTTATTTGGTGCATAGACATACTGGTTGGTTAATATAAAATTACATTAAGACTTAGCTCTTTGATGAACAAGTTTATCTTTTGAGAGATAAATGCAACCGGGATATGTATTTGTAATTCTGCTAAAAGTAATACATACTTAAACACTGAATTAAACAGGCCAGTTTGAATTACATTATGATGAAGAAAGCTTACCATTAATCATACTACATTACGTAAAAAGGAAGGAGAGGTGGAGGAAGGGGATGAGGGGGATAATGTATGGGGGAAGAGGAGAAGAGAGGAGAGGAGAGGAGAGGAGAGGAGAGGAGAGGAGAGGAGCGGAGAGGGGAGGAGAGGGAAGGAGAGGAAAGGGAAGAAGAGGAGAGGAGAGGAGACGAGAGGGAAGGAGAGGAGAAGAGAGGAAAGGGAAGAAGAGAGGAGAGGAGAGGAGAGGAGAGGAGAGGAGAGGAGAGGAAAGGGAAGAAGAGGAGAGGAGAGGAGAGGAGAGGGAAGAAGAGGAGATAAGAGGAGAGGAGAGGAGAGGAGAGGAAAGGGAAGAAGAGGAGAGGAGAGGAGAGGAGAGGAGAGGAGAGGAGAGGAGAGGGAAGGAGAGGAAAGGGAAGAAGAGAAGAGGAGAGGAGAGGAGAGAAGAGGAGAGGAGAGGGAAGAAGAGGAGAGGAGAGGAGAGGAGAGGAGAGGAGAGGAGAGGGAAGAAGAGGAGAGGAGAGGAGAGGAGAGGAGAGGAGAGGAGAGGAGAGGAGAGCGGAGGGAAGAAGAGGAGAGGAGAGGAGAGGAGAGGGAAGAAGAGGAGAGGAGGAAGACTGAGGGGGTCGGGGGAAAATAGTAATTTGGGGAATATCAAAGCTTATACACACAAGGAACGACATGTTCATATACACACAAGGAACGACATGTTCATATTTTTCATCATGATCCATTAAAGGCAGGGTAAAAAGTAATTAATGTAAGCAAAATATGTGTAAATTCTCCTATACGTAAATTTGACTTATATATTCTATATTTTCTTTCCTCTAACCACCTGTACAAAACACATTAACAGATTAAAAACATATTAAAAGGAAAGGGTAAACAAATAACCATCTCAAAGAAATATATATACAATTCTCCAACTTCTAAAAATTCACTATAGCTATCATATATTTTCCTTGCCTTAACTACATTCCGTATAAAATGGTGGATGGTGTGGTGTTGAGAGAGAGAGAGAGAGAGAGAGAGAGAGAGAGAGAGAGAGAGAGAGAGAGAGAGAGAGAGAGAGAGAGAGAGAGAGAGAGAGAGAGAGAGAGAGAGAGAGAGTGTGAGTGTGTGAGTGAGTGAGTGAGTGAGTGAGTGAGTGAGTGAGTGAGTGAGTGAGTGAGTGAGTGAGTGAGTGAGTGAGTGAGTGAGTGAGTGAGTGAGTGAGTGAGTGAGAGAGAGAGAGAGAGAGAGAGAGAGAGAGAGAGAGAGAGAGAGAGAGAGAGAGAGAGAGAGAGAGAGGGTGAGTGAGAGGATAAAATAATGATAGCATGGTAATTCCTGGTCCACCTAACTAAGCGGCTTGGTTCATATACTACCAGTGTAAGAGGAGCCGGATTAACCGCTAACTTTGATGTATATTTTTTATTTTCCTTATGCATGCAATCACGACACTGTAAGCTTGCATCCCATTAAGCTCTTAACTACGAGGGAGGTCTACGCTGCATAATATCGTCTAGTATTAAATATATACAGAGCAAAATCAAAGGAGGTAGTTCACAATAACAGATATAATTGACAGTCTGAGAGATGAGGTAGAATTTAAATAATTTCCTACTGGCCTATGTTTAGAAATAACATATGACGCTGCAACAAAAAATATATATACCGGTATATATATAGAGAGAGAGAGAGAGAGAGATTTAAAAATGAAACACACGCACACACACACATATATACCTGTATATATACTGTATAATATTATAATTAAATATGAATAAATCAGATGTACTAGACCGTCTAGAGTTAACCAAATATTTGTGTTAATCGCTAAATATCAATAGCTTCCAAATAAAATACTATATGTAGAGGAACAGTTAACAAAGGAAAGAGCGAGAATAAACACTAATACAAAAGTGGACAGGCAATGTAGGCAGAACAAAAAATGGGGCAGAAAAAATATACAGAAAGGGGGAAAGCAATAAAGGAGAAACAGAAGAAGACAAATAGCGGAGGAGACCATTAAAATGCAATAAGTAAATAAGTAAATATAAGCGAAAAGGAGAAATGGAAAAAACATAGCAGAAAGAGGAATGAATAAGAAGAAAACAAAGGTTGGTAAAATGAGATGATAAGGTAAGACAACAAGAAGAAAACGAGGTGACGATACAAAACGCGAATAATGCTTAGACAATAATAGAAGTAAAACGAGAGGTATATTTGAAACATTTTGAGAAGTATTTTACAGGGAAAATTTAAGGGGATAGAATTTCTTTTTATTAGTTAACATATTTAATGTTTTAGTTTCCTCCCAAGACCTCCATCAAGCTTAATACATTAGCCTCAAGACCCCCATTCGAAATAAATTTGTAAATTTGTCGGGAGAACATTTTCCCGGCCGAAGGTCGGTTCCTCCAAAATGTCAGGCTCGCTATCGTTCGCCAGGGAAAATCGACACCTAAAGGCCACGAATGGCCACGAAAGAAATGGGACGAAAGGTCTAAAAGTTGACAAATATTCTTCCCCAACATTCAGAATCCTCTCCACTGAACTACTCATGTTTCATCAGCCCCTTGTAAACAAAACAACTTGATCCGCATATAATTTTGACTGCAGATTATCTTTGGGCTAACATCGTTCAATACTGCCAATTGTTCAGACGCGCATCATAGAAGGTCAACCTTACGCTCATTATCCATTACATGTATACTTCTTTATTCCTATAACATAATTTGTATATAACATATAACATTCATTAACAAATCATATAACATTCATTGATACAGTAAATAATATACTTTTCACTTTCTCCATTAAGGGGAGATGTCCACCTGGAGGATTTTTTCTGGACCCCCTTCTCCCTCATGTTTAGCCCCATTGCTTTTGAGATTTTAAGACGTTCGCCCCATTAGTTTGGCGATTTTAAGACCCCTTGCCCCATTTCTGTCAATTTTAAGACCATTCGTGCCATTTAGGTGTCGATATTTTCCTGGCGAGCGATAGCGAGCCTGTAATTTAAGGGGAACCGGCCTTCGGCCGGGATATTTTTCTACCGAAAAATGTACAACTTTATCTTGAAAGGGGGTCTAGGGGGAGTATTTTTAAGCTTGATGGAAGTCTAGGGAATCAACTAAAAACCTCCCCTTAATCAAACTAGCACACCATACATTTGGGCTCTCTCACAATTCTTCCATATATATGTAATATAATAACGATAAATTGAACAATATATGATGGAAGTTTATTTTGTTCTGCACAGGTGCAACTGGAGGTTTATATCATGCAATATGGCAGAAATGGAGGGGAGGCAGCTGCAGAAGAAAGAAAAAAGGAGAAAAAGTGGCAGGACAAGGAATGACCCATATATACAAACAACTTTCCTTTGGTCGCGATAATAAAAAATGTAATGATGCAAATGTAATAAATATAAATAAAAGTATATATATATATATATATATATATATATATATATATATATATATATTACGTGACCGTGTATGGTATAAGTAGGCGATGAATATCTTTTGTCCCAATTTGAACGCTGCGTTGAGACAAAGAGTCGAGTAACATAATGTGGTGGTCCAAATGATTACCAACTATGCTATATTAAAATAAATGATACCTATGAAATGTTCGTCTGTATAGCATCATCACATATTCATAAATGGGAACTGTTGGCTTACTAATAGCGAACAGAGTATAGTGTGGAAGAGGAGGCATGAGTCAATGGAACAGATGGAGCGATTGAGGACAGATGAATACAATGTTAATATAGTGAGTAAGAAGTGTGGAAGCAAGTAATTGAGGTGGAGCGAGTGGAAGAGAGGATTGGTGGAGTTATGGCAAAGGGAATGTGGAAACAGAAGGAGTAGCAGCGAGGTAGAGGTAATGGAAGAGGTAGGAGTATATGTGGATTGAGGTGAATAAAATATGGCTATAGCGTGTGGTGGAAGTGGATGATGGAGGAGAAGGCCAGTGAAATGGATGGTGCCAATGGAAGGGGTGGATGGAGTTCATGTGGATAGAGAGTACACCATAATAGAAAGGAAGGCAAGCAACAACAGGTGGAGTGAGGAGGACAAGAGTGTAAATGTGGATAGAGAGTATAAAGGCGTGTACAAGTGGGCTAAGCAACAAGAGAGAGAGAGAGAGAATGTGGAAGTGTATTATGATGATGGAGGGGGTGGAACTGTGGAGTACAAAGGAAAGCAAGCAGCAACAGAGGGACGTGTATTGTATGATGGTGGTGGAAGTGGAGTACAAAGGAGAGCAAGCAACAACAGAGGGTTGTGTATTGTATGATGAAGGTGGTGGAACAGTGTACAAAGGAAAGCAAGCAGCAACAGAGGGTCGTGTATTGTATGATGAAGGTAGTGGAACAGTAGAGTACAAAGGAGAGCAAGCAGCAACAGAGGGTCGTGTATTGTATGATGAAGGTGGGGGAACAGTGGAGTACAAAGGAGAGCAAGCAACAACAGAGGGTCGTGTATTGTATGATAAAGGTGGCGGAACAGTGGAGTACAAAGGAGAGCAAGCAACAACAGAGGGTCGTGTATTGTACGATGAAGGTGGGGGAACAGTGGAGTACAAAGGAGAGCAAGCAGCAACAGAGGGTCGTGTATTGTATGATGAGGGTAGGGGAATAGTAGAGTACAAAGGAAAACAAGCAGCAACAGAGGGTCGTGTATTGTATGATGGTGGTGGAACAGTGGAGTACAAAGGAAAGCAAGCAGCAACAGAGGGTAGTGTATTGTATGATGAAGGTGGTGGAACAGTGGAGTACAAAGGAGAGCAAGCAACAACAGAGGGTCGAGTATTGTATGATAAAGGTGGTGGAACAGTGGAGTACAAAGGAGAGCAAGCAGAAACAGAGGGTCGTGTATCGTATGATGAGGGTAGGGGAATAGTGGAGTACAAAGGAAAGCAAGTAGCAACAGAGGGTCGAGTATTGTATGATGAAGGTAGGGGAATAGTGGAGTACAAAGGAAAGCAAGTAGTAACAGAGGGTCGAGTATTGTATGATGAAGGTGGGGGAACAGTGGAGTACAAAGGAAAGCAAGCAGCAACAGAGGGTCGTGTATTGTATGATGAAGGTGGTGGAACAGTGAACAGCGACCTTGGTACACCCATTGCCGCACCACCACCACCACCCCCTCCTCCACCACCACCACCACCACTACCCCCACCTCCACCACCACCGAGGCCTCAGCTTGATCAATAGCAGCACGGGGCGGGGGGATAGGAGAGGGAGAGGGGGAGGGGGATGTATGGTTGGGGGAGAAGGGTTGGTGTGTATGGATAGAAAGAGGTGTGTGGGAGGAAGGGGAGAGGAGTGGAGTGGGAGGGGGCTGTATGGTTAGGGGAGGTGTGTGTATGGATAGAGGAGGAGAGGGGAGGGAAGAGGGGATGAAGGCGAGTGTATGGGGGTGAAGAGGAGGGCATAGGGAAACAAGCTAATTATTTTATAGGGTAACCTGGTAATTTATTAAATTTATAATTAAATCATAAGGCGGTATTCCCGACCACCATTTTTAAGGGGAAATTTCCACTTGAGGGATTTTTTTCTTTACCCCTTTCTCCCTCATGTTTAGTCTCATTGCTTTTGAGGTTTTAAGACGTTCGCCCCCATTAGTTTGGCGATTTTAAGAACTTTCACCCCATTTATGTCACTTTTAAGACCTTTCGTGCCATTTAGGTGTCCATTTTTTCCTGGCGAGCGATAGCGAGCCTGTAATTTAAGAGGAACTGGCCTTCGGCCGGGACATTTTTCTACCGAAAAATGTACAAACTTATCTTGAAAGGGGGTCAAGGGGGTGTAATTTCAAGCTTAACGGAAGTCTAGGAAACACGCTAAAAACCTCCCCTCAATCATTTATGACCTAATGCTACGCTCATTCTATATATATATATATATATATATATATATATATATATATATACATACGACTGTTCTAGTTTTGTGAAGGGGTAAGCTATTTGTGCAGCTATGGTTCTGTATGAAGAGTGTTATTGATCATGTAACTGTACTGTTGTGGCATTAAGGGGAGATTTCCACTTGAGGGACTTTTTTCTTTACTCCTTTCTCCCTCTCATGTTTAGCCTCATTGTTTTTCTAATTTTAAAATGTTTGCCCCATTATGTTAACGATTTTAAGAACTTTCAACCCATTTCTGTCAATTTTAAGACCTTTCGTGCAATTTAGGTGTCGATGTTATCCTGGCGAGCGATAGCGAGCCTGTAATTTAAGAGAAACCGGCTTTCAGCCGGGACATTTTTCTACCGAAAAATGTACAAATTTATTTTAAAAGGGGCTCAAGGGGGTGTAATCTTAAGTTTGAAGGATATCTAGGGACCAAACTAAAAACCTCCCCTTAACCGAGCGATAGGGATTTTTTACTCTGGAAGAATGTTGTTGTTTTTCAGATATGAAAGACCTGTATATTGTTATTATTAAGATTATTATTATCATTATTTCTATTACGCGTTTGCTTATGATAAGACTAATAAATTACTATTATAAGAATGGATATAATCAACCCTCTCCTCAGCTCAAGGCAAAGGAGAGAGAGAGGAGATGATAAAGAGTGTATGAAAGCGGTGTAGTAAAGCCGGTATCACACGAGCGCTTTTTCCCTCAACATTTATCCTCAACACTGGTCTGGCAGCTTAAGAGGCCAACATTTACAATATTTCTTTTGCCCACATATTTCTAACATCAGTCTAGTTTCCAATACCAGTGCAAAATAGTCCATAAATGTTGCCAGACAAATGTTGATCATCGAATGTTGACTATAAAAGTTCTCTGTTTTTCTTGCTTAAGCCGGTATCACACAACTATGATGTGGGAGAGAATGGGAAGGAGCTGGCCGGTTGAGGAATGTGTATCATCCGGTACAGCAGAAGTTATGGAAATAGCCGAGCATAATATGAGCTACTGCTGATAGGAATTTGGGAGATATATTGTTCTGGGGTAGTGGTGGCGTGAGTGGGAAGGGGGGGGGGGGGAAAGAGGGGCCAGGAGGAGGTAGTATATAATATGAAGTATGTATAGGTGTGTGGGGGTGGGGGTGGGGTGGGTTTGTGTGTGTTGTGTGTGTGTGGGGGTGGGGGTGGGGGTTGGTTTGTGTGTGTGTGTGGGTGGGGGTGGGGGTGGGGGTGGGGTTTCTGGGTGGGTGGGTGGGTTTGTGTGTGTGTGTGTGTGTGTGGGTTTGTGTGTGTGGGTGGGGGTGGGTTTCTGGGTGGGTTTGTGTGTGTGTGTGTGAGTGTGTAATAATAATAATAATAATAATAATAATAATAATAAACGGTTTATTAAAGAATGGCAGCCTCATGAGCTGAAAATACACATTTTACAATTTAGTGGATGAACATGAGATGTACAGATATGAAGATGGTATGCTCAGTTTACAAAAAAAAAACAAAAAAAAAACAATAATGATGCAGGTGCAGAATACAAATTATCATAGAATAACCATGAGAGTAAGTGATATACAGTACATATACACATTTATTTTACTTACTCATATACAGAACATACATATATACATACATACGCATACATATATAAGAACATAAGAACATGCAGTAAGTGTGCACATGTCCGTATACACAAACGCTCACGTATGCACACAAACATACATACATACAAAAACTGTTTTGTAGGGTCAGGTGATGAGTTGAAAAGGGTAAAGAGGGAGTGGCATACAAGTCTGTACAGGTAGGGTCAGGTAAAGCTTACTACAATGGGAGGTTAATCCTCGGTAGAGAACAAAACAAGGATATAAAAACAGTAGAGACAGCTTGGGGGAATTGTAGTATATAGGACATTCTTTAGTGTAGGTGTGTGTGTGTGTGTGTGTGTGTGTGTGTGTGTGTGTGTGTGTGTGTGTGTGTGATAGAAGGCGAAATGTGGAAAAGCTGGGCATTCTATTGTTAAGGGTGGAAATACATGGATGAAGATACACGAACACTTAATAATAGATAATGCTTATGCATAGATTTATAATAAGAAGTTGCGCGCGCGCGCGCGTGTGTGTGTGTGTGTGTGTGTGTGTGTGTGTGTGTGTGTGTGTGTGTGTGTGTGTGTGTGTGTGTAGCAAGTACCACACAATCAATTTTCTCTCAATTTTCATCGGCAATTCTGGTCTTCCAGCTTTTCAGGAGCTGTGGTGGTCGAGTGGTGAGCACGCTCACGTGTGAATCTGCAAGACCCGGGATCGAATCCCTGCCACGGCGGACATTTAGCGGGTGTGGTAGTACGTCCTAGCATGTTTCACATGCTCGCACCCAGTCAGGGAACATCCTGACAACGTATACATGCTAAACAAACATAACAAAGCCACTCCAACAGCTTCCTCTCTCTCCAACACCCCTTCTCCCCTCTCTACACGCTTCAGAAAAATAGGAAAAGTAGAATGTAAATAAGAGGTGCCGTTGCAAAGACTTATCCCTCTTAATACTTCATCTGATCTGATCTGATCTGTTAACCTTTATATGAATGTTTTATGTATGTATGTATGTATGTATTATGTACATGTATGTATGTATGTATGTATGTATGTATGTATATCGAAGTGACGTCACTGAGGGGAAGATTGGGGTGGTTGCTGGGAAGGGATATTTCAGGCTTATGTTCACAATGGAAATGAAAGTGTTGAGGGAATGTGAACGGCTATTTGGAGTGATGAGGGTGGTGAAGATGTGATGGTGGTGATGATGGTGGTGGGGTGAAGTGGTGGTGTATATACTAGAATGTTATGTAAGTATTGAATGCTTTGTTTTAATATGCACTGAACACACAGGCCTTGCGATCCAAGCGAGGTAGTATGGGCTTAATTCTAGTAAAGATAACCTCAAATTAAGGGGAGGTTTTTAGTTTGGTCTCTAGATATCCGTCAAGCTTAAGATTACACCCCATTGAGCCCCTTTCAAGATAAATTTGTACATTTTTCGGTAGAAAAATGTTCCGGCTGAAAGCCGGTTCCTCTTAAAAAAACAGGGTCGCTATCGCTCGCAAGGATAAAATCGACACCTAAATGGCACGAAAGGTCTTAACATTAACAGAAATGGGTCGAAAGGTCTTAAAATCGTCAAAATAATGGGGCGAACGTCTTAAAATTAGATAAGCAATGGGGCTAAACATGAGGGAGAAAGGAGTCAAGAAAAAAAATCCCTCAAGTGGATATCTCCCCTTAAAGGAAATGGACGATTATTATAGCTGAGAAGATATCTATATAATTTAATATAGATACAAAAGAAGATAAATAGAGATTGATAGATAGATAAATAGAGATTGATAGATAGATAAATAGAGATTGATAGATAGATAAATAGAGATTGATAGATAGATAAATAGAGATTGATAGATAGATAAATAGAGATTGATAGATAGATAAATAGAGATTGATAGATAGATAAATAGAGATTGATAGATAGATAAATAGAGATTGATAGATAGATAAATAGAGATTGATAGATAGGAGATGCACTATACCTGGACGAATTCCAAAATAAATTAAATATGAAACATTTGGAGAGGGACCGATTTTCATGAGGTGAATTTTACAAGAAATACCATTGAAGATGAGAGTTTCAAGGAGGAATTCACCAAATTGTTTATAAGGAAGAAAAGCTTGAAGGAGTTTGAGCTTAAAGGAAGAGATTAGATTAAAGAATGAAGGAGGAAATTAAACAAAGATGAGCTTCAAAGAGGAAGATTTTCAAGGATGAGGAATATCAAGTAGGAATAGTTTAATTTTAAGGCAACTATGTTTTTTTTTTTTTTTTTTTTTTTTTTTTTAATGAAATGAGTGGTTTAAATTACGGGGAGTTTCAAGAAAGGATCCATTTAAGGGGGGCGACCTGTTTTTGTTCTGTCCTTTTCTATCTTTCTCTGGCTTGTATCCATTTGGCCCCATTCAGCCTACTGTTTTAAGATATTTATCCCCATCCAGGTGTCAATTTTTTACTGGTGAACGGTAGCGACCCAGCATATTTTTTATTTTTGTTTGACAGCAGGCTAAATTTGTACACTTTTCGATAGAAAAATGTCTCCGGCGGATCCGGCGAAGCCGGATTTCTTCATATAATGCGGGCTCGTCAGGAAAAAAACGACACCTAGATGGGGATAAACGTCTTAAAATAGTTGGCTGAATGGGGCCGAATGGAAACAAGCCAGAGAAAGAGAGAAAAGGACAGAAATAACAAAAAGCAGGTCACCCCCCTTAAAGAGATGACTCCAAATTATGCTTTAGTCTAACTACCACACAGACCATTATAATCCACTTAGGAGGCAACTATCAATAGTTAGAATAAATAAGATGTTGTTTACCCCTTCGATTCCTAAGGATCCTCCCTAACCTGAGGAAGATAATCTGCCAGTAGTATTACTAAAGACATAAATGCACATCTGATTAAGGGGAGGTATTTAGTTTCTTTCCTAGACTTCCATCAAGCTTGAAATTACACCCCCATGACCCCCTTTCAAGATAAATTTGTACATTTTTCGGTAG
Organism: Paralithodes platypus; assembly: GCA_032716605.1. Lineage (NCBI taxonomy): Eukaryota > Metazoa > Arthropoda > Malacostraca > Decapoda > Lithodidae > Paralithodes > Paralithodes platypus. The sequence continues at coordinate 8,755,547 of CM064568.1, forward strand.
AAAAATGTCCTCTTAAATTACAGGCTCGCTATCGCTCGCCAGGATAAAATCGACACCTGAATTGCACGAAAAGTATTAATATGGGGTGAAAGTTCTTAAAATCGCTAAACTAATGGGGCAAACGTTTTATAATATCAAAAGCAATGGGGCTAAACATGAGAGAGAAAGTGGTCAAGAAAAAAACTCCCTCAAGTGGAAATCTCCCCTTAAACTGTATCAATCGTTTAGTTTTAGACAGACTCAGAGGTAAATACGCGTCATGGTGCTGAAAGGGTTAATGATTCGAATTGGTGTAACCTAATCCATGTTGAAAACTGGACATCTTATTCGCATTATGTTCGTTAGTAGTGGTATATATAATTTATTCTGCCTCATTACCTATGTACTAAAGGTAAGAGGTATATATGTCATTTCAGGTAACTCTCTCGGTACATTGACGTCTTTATGTAATTAAGGGTATATATGTAATCTCAGGTAACTCTCTCGGTACATTACGTCTTTATGTAATTTCAGGTAACTCTCTCGGTACATTACGTCTTTATGTAATAAAGGGTATATATGTAATTACAGGTAACTCTCGGTACATTACGTATTTATGTAATTAAGGGTATATATGTAATCTCAGGTAACTCTCGGTACATTACGTCTTTATGTAATAAAGGGTATATATGTAATCTCAGGTAACTCTCTCGGTGCATTAACGTCTTTATGTAATTAAGGGTATATATGTAATCTCAGGTAACTCTCGGTACATTACGTCTTTATGTAATAAAGGGTATATATGTAATCTCAGGTAACTCTCTCGGTGCATTAACGTCTTTATGTAATTAAGGGTATATATGTAATCTCAGGTAACTCTCGGTACATTGACGTCTTTATGTAATTCAGGTGGCGTTACACAAGGCCATGGATTCTATATTAGACTCGGAGTCACAGTCACATTCAATATATGCTACCCAAATGGCTGTTTCCGATCAATTGTACTTTAATTTGTGGTGTAATATTAAAGTATGGAACAACACTTAAGGGGGTGACCTGCTGGCTGTTATGTTTGTCCTTTTCTCTCTTTCTCTGGCTTGTATCCATTCGGCCCAATTCAGCCAACTATTTTAAGACGTTTATCCCCATCTAGGTGTCGATTTCTTCCTGGCGAGCGATAGCGAGCCAGCATTATATGAAGAAATCCGGCTTCGCCGGAGACATTTCTCTATCGAAAAATGTACAAATTTACCCTGCTGTCTAACAAAAATAAAAAATATACTGGCTCGCTACCGCTCACCAGTAAGAAATTGACACCTGGATGGGGATAAACGTCTAAAAACAGTAGGCTGAATGGGGCCAAATGGATACAAGCCAGAGAAAGATAGAACAGGTCAGAACAAAAACAGGTCACCCCCCTTAAGAACAATGACAACTTGGCACACGAAAAGATGGAAAAAAAAAAAAAAAAAAAAAAAAAAAATAATAATAATAATAATAATAATAATACATATTATTGTAATTTGTATACTTTCCTACATATTATGGGCGACAAGTGCCTGTGTGACGCCTGGTTCATCATCCTGGCTAAAACTAGACGAGTTTATACACTTATGGATTGACCTGCAGTACTGAAGGGGTTAAAGAGTTAGAGTTTCAAGAGGAAGACATCAGGAAAGCCAAGATGTCCAAGATGTCCAAAGAGATTAAGCTAAGCCGACAGGTGTTCTCTCTCTTTCCTTATCTCTCTCTCTCTCTCTCTCTCTCTCTCTCTCTCTCTCTCTCTCTCTCTCTCTCTCTCTCTCTCTCCACACACACACACACACACACATACTATACTATATATATATATTGTATATTTTGTGTGTGTGTGTGTGTGTGTGTGTGTGTGTGTGTGTGTGTGTGTGTGTGTGTGTGTGTTTAGGGAAGCAATACAGCTAGAAAAGACTCTATATAAGGAAGACATAACGGAGGAGTAAAAGAAGAAAAGGAGAGCAAGGAGTAGGCGGAGGGTAAAGAGTAAGGAGGAGGAGGAGGGCAGGGACGCAGGGGAAGAGATAATTTACGCAAGTTTGGAGGCGGAGGAGGAGGAGGAGGAGGCGGTGGTGGAAAATGATGAGGAAAGGAGGGAACGGACAAGACAAAATACACAAGTTGAGAGGAAGGTATTTTTTTTTTCTATATTCCAACCACTCCTTCTCGGGTAATGGAAGAAAGATGAAAAGGGAGGAGTAGAAATAAGCATATATATATTTTTGTTTAGACAGCAAGCTAAATTTGTAATTTTTCGATAGAAAAAATTCTCCGGCGAAGCCGGATTTCTCCATACAATGCTGGGATCGCTATCACTCGCCAGGAAGAAATCGACACCTGGATGGGGATAAAAGTCTTAAAACAGTTGGCTGAATTGGGTCGAATGAATACAAGCTAGGGAAAGAGAGAAAAGGAGAGAAAGATAAACAAAATAAGAAATAGAAAAAGGAGGAGGAGGAAAGGTGAGGGGAAAAACAATGTACTTGAGTTTGGAGGGTAGGAGAGGGTAGGGGGATAGGGGGAAGCTAGAGACCCTATAGTAACACAGACCGGGCCACCTCCGCCATATTGGGGCCACTGGGGTCATCAGCTTCCCTTTACACTCAAATATGTCCATACAAACAGAACAAAATACACTTTCATCACTACTGGTACAGGTTACATAGTTTGCATTTAATATGATCATAAAACATTATATCATCCTCTGGCAATAGCTTCTCTTTATTCTCAAATATGTTCATACCCACAACAATATTTCATCAACACTGGTATAAGTCACGTAGTTTGGCCTTTGCATTTAAATTCAACGAAAATAAAAACAAAAATGGCACCAAACTGATATCCAAATAAACCCCTGGCTGCTCTCTCTTACCAAAGGATCTCTAGGGGGAGGTAAAGGGCCATCACAAAATTACCAACCAACCGCTCAGCTTTAACACACGTCTCGTCTCCCTACCCATATATATATATATATATATATATATATGGTAGATAGAAACCTGAATAGCAACCTACTAAGGTAAAATAATGCAAGACATGTGAGATAATAATTATACCATGATAAAAATACGTGAAAATACAAGCAAGAAGATATAAAGTCAATTGAAAGCAAGCATACAGAAAGTGAAAGTTGGATGCTGAAATCAGGGAGAATCAGAATGAAATTAAATGTCAGCCAACTTCTCTCCCTCCCCCCCCCCCACTCCCCCCTTTCTCTCACTCACTCTCACTCTCTCTCTGTTTTATTCAGAGATGCAAATTATAATGTCTCCTAGCACATCAATTCACGTTTTAGGTACACACAGCCTCAGCCACGCTCACACCTACACATACACACATACCTCAAACACATTATCACAAATTTCACACCCACAGAACATACATAAAAACACGCACACACACCATAATACACACACACACACACACACAAACCATAATACACACACACAAACCATAATACACACACACACAAACCATAATACACACACACAGACACACACACAAACCATAATACACACACACACACACACAGAGGAAAGGTCACTCTGCCACAGGTGACTCTAAATATTTCAGAGCAAGTCTAACCTTGACCGACGCTCTGGCCCGGCTTGTATAGAGTACTATGGACCAGAATAGTTCCCTATTATAGAGATTCATTCTTTGATGCTACATATAGATCCCAGGGCACCCAGACGGTATTGTGCAACAGGAATTACTGGTTCGGCTCAATGGTTTAAGGAAGGGGTTTAGTTTGCTCTCTAAACCTCTATCAAGCTTAACAAAACACCCCCAAGACCCCCCTTCGATATATATTTGTACATTTTTCGGTGGACAAATGTCCCGGCCGAAGGCCAATGCCTCTCGCTATCGCTCGCCAGAAAAACAATTGACACCTAAATGGTACAAAAGGTCTTAATATTGGCAAAGAAATGGGACAAAAGGTATGAAAAACGCCAAACTAATGGGACGAACATCTTAAAATCTCAAAACTAGTGGGGCTAAACATGAAGGAAAAAGGTCCCGAAAAAAACTGTCTCCCCTTAACCCTTTCAGTATTATGATTGCCTGAATATTGTAGTGGCGAACATTAGACGATTTTACTCAACTAAATATGGAAATCTTCCAATTATTGGCAGAACAAAAGGTTGAAATGTTACCGTATTAAATGTTACCGTATTAAATGGTTACCGTATTAAATGTTACCGTATTAAAATAGTTGACAAAGCAGGACGTAATAAAAGACGACTCATTTCTGATTAATTTCGAAGATATTTAAAATCCTTATATTATATTGACCTGAATTGTTTAGTAGAATTGCCCTTATCTAGATTACTATAATTGCCTAATGTGTTTGCTGGGGATATAGTCCTCAGCTTGAAGGAAGTTGGCCATCAGCTATTTCGAACCCCTATTATCTTATGAACATTGCCGCACCTAGCATACATCTTTATACCATCACCAGTATTATGCGGTGGACACATACACACACACCCGTAGGCCCGTAGCCTAGTAGGTAGAGCTCTCGTCTCACACACGAGGGGTCGGGGGTTCAATCCCCGGCCGGGCGGAGACAAATTGGGCTTGTCTCCTTTCATGTGTTAGCCTCAGTTCACCTAGCTGTAAATAGGTGCCTGGAATAAGTGGACGACGTTGTGACGTCCCATCTGGGGTTGGCAAAAATGGTACAAGGCGAGATGGGTATCATATGGTTCACCTAAGCTGATGGCAACCTAAGCCTTCGGGCGAGACGGTACCGTCTATAGTGAGAATGGTACCATACAGATCCACCCTAAGCCTTCGTTTCCGATGTCGCCAATTGGCTAAAAATACAGACTACACACACATCCACAGCCATTCCAACAGTACATAAAACACTTAACATGCATTTCACGCAATACATTCCCAGTTAAAGAGGCGCGATAATAATGAGCTTAGCTCGCATTACGTGGATTCCCCTTGACGAACAAGTAACTGAGTAACACAAACACACACGTAAAATTTATGAAGAATATAAAGATGTAGTAACCCCCCCCCCCCCCCTCACACACACACATACACAAACACAAACAGATTCACATACACACACACACACACACACACACACACACACACACACACACACACACACACACGCACACGCACACACACACACTCTCTCTCTCTCTCTAAACTGTTGAACGTCCTACCCGCGTTATGAATACCGAAGTCATTTGTTTTGACCTACATCATATACAACACGTTATAAACATGTACAGCCTCTGTGTCTATGGTGGAAAAACAGGTGATGGGTAATGACATTGTGACCACTAAAGGAATGGTTAAAGGTCCATGTTATTTCTACAGCATAATATTTCTCCACATATGGCTAAATATCCCTATATACTGTCCTGTCAGTCACCGGGTCATACCAATTAATAGTAACCGAGATATTTGTAATATTAATTAACCCTCTTCGACATATGACGCGATTTTGAGCCTATTGGGATACTTTAAAGCCTTTGTTACCATCAGGGGTATTTAGAAACCTTTAGTTTAGTTACTTCAACCTCTGCAGTTGTCTTTGAGTTAGCTGTAGGCAGAAAACTAAATTTGGAGAGGTAATTATAAGAATGAGATAACTATTTCTTATTGCTAATCTGGCAACCTCTGCGTCATATGAGCGTGAAAGGGTTAACAAGTAACAATATTAACCCCTTCCTTACCAGCGTCGTCCTTTTCATTTTATGTTGGCTACTATTAGACCATTTTATTCAGCTTATGAAGGACGTCTCCCAATTAAAAAGCTACAGACTATCTAAATAAATCATTTTAGCTTCCATATACCCTTCCTAAGCTACTTAAAATCGTCTAAATGTAGCTGACATTAAGGGGAGATTTCCACTCGAGGGATTTTTTTCTTGACCCCTTTCTCCCTCATGGTTAGCCCCATTGCTTTTGAGATTTTAAGACGTTTTCCCCATTATTTTGACGATTTTAAGAACTTTCAACCCATTTCTGTCAATTTTAAGACATTTCGTGCCATTTAGGTGTCGATTTTATCCTGGCGAGCGACAGCGAGCCTGTAATTTAAGAGGAACCGGCTTTCAGCCGGGACATTTTTCTACCGAAAAATGTACAAATTAATCTTGAAAAGGGGTCAATCGGGCGTATTTTAAAGCTTGATGGAGGTCTAGGGAATAAACTGAATACCTCCCCTTAAGTACAAAAAAACGTCACCGGTACAGAAGGGGTTAAGGCTCAAATGTAATGCAGTCCCAACTACACGACCACTCCAAGGAAGCTGTCCCAACTACACGACCACTCCAAGGAAGCTGTCCCAACTACACGACCACTCCAAGGAAGCTGTCCCAACTACACGACCACTCCAAGGAAGCTGTCCCAACTACACGACCACTCCAAGGAAGCAGTCCCAACTACACGACCACTCCAAGGCAGCTGTGCCAACTACACGACCACTCCAAGGAAGCTGTCCCAACTACACGACCACTCCAAGGAAGCAGTCCCAACTACACGACCACTCCAAGGAAGCAGTCCCAACTACACGACCACTCCAAGGAAGCAGTCCCAACTACACGACCACTCCAAGGAAGCTGTCCCAACTACACGACCACTCCAAGGAAGCTGTCCCAACTACACGACCACTCCAAGGAAGCTGTCCCAACTACACGACCACTCCAAGGAAGCTGTCCCAACTACACGACCACTCCAAGGAAGCTGTCCCAACTACACGACCACTCCAAGGAAGCTGTCCCAACTACACGACCACTCCAAGGAAGCAGTCCCAACTACACGACCACTCCAAGGAAGCAGTCCCAACTACACGACCACTCCAAGAAAGCTGTCCCAACTACACGACCACTCCAAGGAAGCAGTCCCAACTACACGACCACTCCAAGGAAGCAGTCCCAACTACACGACCACTCCAAGGAAGCTGTCCCAACTACACGACCACTCCAAGGAAGCTGTCCCAACTACACGACCACTCCAAGGAAGCTGTCCCAACTACACGACCACTCCAAGGAAGCTGTCCCAACTACACGACCACTCCAAGGAAGCTGTCCCAACTACACGACCACTCCAAGGAAGCTGTCCCAACTACACGACCACTCCAAGGAAGCTGTCCCAACTACACGACCACTCCAAGGAAGCTGTCCCAACTACACGACCACTCCAAGGAAGCTGTCGATCCAAATTTCAAACATATTTTTCGTTTTAGAAATGACAAACTTACTTCCAACCAATACGATATAGAGAGTGAGTTTTGCGTTCAACATTGCCAAGGTGAAACTCAAAGTAAATATTGCAGTACAAACAGTATCACAACTTCACAAATAAGGCCAGAATGTATTTTTACAGGACTAGACTAAACCCGAACATCTGGATAGAGGAAAGAGCTTCTACCAACATACCCGAGTATGCGAACCAAATAGAATGCTCTGTTTAATCCTATTTGGTCCGAGGAAGGGGGGGGGGGGGGGGGGGGGCCCTTTGGAACCTCCCCTGTTTCGATCCATTAGTTTGGAGATTTTAAGGTGCTTCATCCCATTAGTTTGGCGATAATATTACGCTCCACCCAATTGACCACTTGCGAGTTTCAGGCTATAAGGAAGTTGAAGCTGTAGACATCGATATTTAACAGAATTACCAGCTAAAATACGGTGGGAGTGCATTCATAAATACGGTGGGAGTGCATTCATAAATACGGTGGGAGTGCATTCATAAATACGGTGGGAGTGCATTCATAAATACGGTCGTAGTACATTCATAAATACGGTCGTAGTACATTCATAAATACGGTCGTAGTACATTCATAAATACGGTCGTAGTACATTCATAAATACGGTCGTAGTACATTCATAAATACATAAAACTCAATTCAACATACCCTTTAACCATCAGAAACGTACATTATTATTGTATTTCTGTTTAATGTCGATGTTTAAGGCTCCAACTTCCTTATAGAACGAAACTCGCAAGTCGGCAATTCAGGTGCCGATATTTCGTTGGGCGAGGGATAGCGAGCCTGTACATTTTCGATCGAAAATCTTTACAAATTAAGCTTGAAGGGGGTCTGGGTAGGCATTAATGTGTATGTTTATAAGCTTGAAGGGGATCTGGGTAGGCATTAATGTGTATGTTTATAAGCTTGAAGGGGGTCTGGGTAGGCATTAATGTGTATGTTTATAAGCTTGAAGGGGATCTGGGTAGGCATTAATGTGTATGTTTATAAGCTTGAAGGGGATCTGGGTAGGCATTAATGTGTATGTTTATAAGCTTGAAGGGGGTCTGGGTAGGCATTAATGTGTATGTTTATAAGCTTGAAGGGGGTCTGGGTAGGCATTAGTGTGTATGTTTATAAGGAAGCCTGGGAAGGCGTTTTTAATAGCCTAGGGGACAAACCAAAATACAATGTTCGAACATTGTAAACGTAAGTATAATCCATCATAATATATCATAGGCTTGTGCATAAACCTTTAACTGTCTCGATGGCGTAATGCTTAGTGTGCGGAATTTCGGTTGTTAGTATCCTAGGTTCGAGAGCTTGGAGTACCACATGTATTCAGTACTTTCATTGATTGCATTAGTTAGGTTTATTTGTAAATTAATTGGTGAACACAAATATGACTAATTAAACACAATATCGCCAATACCCCCCACAACGTCGGAACAGATAGTGGTAATCCTCTGAGCTCCAATCTCGCTCTGGCTGGCACAAATGTAAACCCGGTGCAAATTTGATGTTAAGGGGAGGTTTTTAGTGTGTTTCCTAGACTTCCATCAAGCTTGAAATTACACCCCTTGACCCCCCCCCCTTTCAAGATAAATTTGTACATTTTTCGGTAGAAAAATTTCCCGGCCGAAGGCCGATTCCTCTTAAATTACAGGCTCGCTATCGCTCACCAGGAAAAAATCGACACCTAAATGGCACGAAAGGTCTTAAAAGTGACATAAATGGGGTGAAAGTTCTTAAAATCGCCAAACTATTGGGGCGAACGTCTTAAAATCTAAAAAACAATGGGGCTAAACATGAGGGAGAAAGGGGTAAAGAAAAAAATCCCTCAAGTGGAAATCTCCCCTTAAGTCAAGGTACAACCAAAACCATTAGCTCGCCGAAGACCTGGCTCATAAACTGTATAATTTCAAAGAGGAGGTACACAGTAGGTCTATTATGCATCCAGAACGAATACATGTCTCACAATTATGTCTACAGTATTTCCGTACCCGTTAGATCTAATGTATTTTACAATTATTCTATCGGCTTAACGATTTTGTACAGACCCTCTCTGAAGATAATACAATATTTTTTTTAAATAGCCGGAAAGTAATGAACGAATTCGCGGTCAGGGTATCCTAAAAGGGTTAATTAAATCATCTTCAACTCAATTATATATTCTCCACTTGAATGGTGATAACGGAACAATAGACTAGGTTATCTAAGAGGTGATAAGACTCATGGTTTGAGTGATGAGTGAATCGTTTGGGCTTTTCATCAATACAATAATATACAGCCAGAACACACACACACACACACACACACACACACACACACACACACACACACACACACACACACACACACACACACACACACACACACACACACACACACACACACACACACACAAAAATGGTACAAGGCGAGATGGGTATCATATGGTTCACCTAAGCTGATGGCTACCTAAGCCTTCGGGCGAGACGGTACCGTCTATAGTGAGAATGGTACCAAACAGATCCACCCTAAGCCTTCGTTTCCGATGTCGCCAATTGGCTAAATACAGACTACACACACATCCACAGCCATTCCAACAGTACATAAAACACTTAACATGCATTTCACGCAATACATTCCCAGTTAAGGAGGCGCGATAATAATGAGCTTAGCTCGCATTGCGTGGATTCCCCTTGACGAACAAGTAACTGAGTAACACACACACACACACATATCTTGGTAAGCGGGACAATACGAGCCTAAAAACTAAAATCCTGTATATTAGGTGAGTACACACACACACACACACACACACACACACACACCCACACTATATCTCTTCCCCCCTAGCGTGGTGATGACAGACAGAGAGGGGTGGGTGTGGGGGGTGAGGAGGGAAGGTGGGGGTGAGAGGGGGTTTGTGGGTGTGGTCCCCGTGATTACAGGTGTGGGCTTGACTTTGATTATAGTGGAGGTATGTGTGTGTGTGTGTGTGTGTGTGTGTGTGTGTGTGTGTGTGTGTGTATTTGTGTGTGTGTGTGTGTGTGGGTATGTATGTGTGTGTGTGTGTGTGTGTGTAATAATAATAATAATAATAATAATCGGTTTATTTCAAGCCGGCAGCCAATGGGGCTGAAAATACACAGACTTAACCTAGATCTTATCCTAATGGATCAACAGACTGATCCTGGCAGCTAACGAGAGCGCCTACATACTCCCAAGGGAGTAGGACGTGGGCAGGAGACTTTGTGGGTCCCCCGAGACGATTCGCCCAAATCTTGCCTTCACGGCCAGGGAAAGTTTTTGAGAGAACTTCCCCTGCCGGCGCGTGGGATCGAACCCCCGACACCAGAGTTAGCGCTCCCAATACAGAGTACTAAGCGCGCTCGGCCACCGTGACCGTGAAATATGTGTATATGTGTGTGTGTTGGGGGGTTAAACAATGAATGGATGAGAGAGAGAGAGAGAGAGAGAGAGAGAGAGAGAGAGAGAGAGAGAGAGAGAGATAAGAGATTGATATGTACAAATAGACAGCAACATACTGTATATACTGTATATATATATATATATATATATATATATATATATATATATATATATATAAACACAGGAGTATGGGTGTACATTAAAGTCGGGCGAATAGTTACAGCAAATTATAAAAATAGAAACAAAAAGCTTGAGGGGGGTCATGGCTTTTTATTGTTCTCTCCTTTTCTCTCTTTCCCTGGCTTGTATCCATTCGGCCCTATTCAATCAACTGTTTTAAGACGCTTATCCCCATCCAGGTATTGATTTCTTCCTGGCGAGCGATAGCGAGCCAGCATTGTATAGAGAAGTCCGGCTTCGCCGGAGAAATTTTTCTATCGAAAAAGGTACAAATTTAGCTTGCTCTCTAAACTAAAATATATATATGCTGGCTCGCTACCGCTCACCAGGAAAATATTGACACCTGGATGAGGTAAACGTCTTAAAAGAGTAGGTTGAATGGGGCCGAATGGATACAAGCCAAAGAGAGAGGGAGAGGAAGAGAAAACAAAAGCGAGGTGGACTCCCTTAAACAAGAGGTATATTTTGGGTATGTAAATAAAACTTGGCATTGGGGTACCCTAGAGTTTCTTTGTGCCCAGGGTACACTCTTGCCTCTTGAGCACAAATTCTGGCCCCTCTTATCTCCTCACACTCTTTCCTCTCATCTTGTCCATCTATCTCTCTTCTTCTGTCATCTCTTCTTCCATCTCCTTCTATCTCTTCTCTTTTCTTCCATGTATTCTCTCTTCTTCCATCTCTTCTCTCATCTTCTTCCATGTGTTCTCTCATCATCTTCCATGTATTCTCTCTTCTTCCATCTCTTCTCTCATCTTCTTCCATGTATTCTCTCTTCTTCCATGTATTCTCTCTTCTTCCATGTGTTCTATCATCTTCTTCCATGTATTCTCTCTTCTTCCATCTCTTCTTTCATCTTCTTCCATCTCTCCTCTCACCTTCTTCCACCTCCTCTCATCTTCTTCCATGTATTCTCTCTTCTTCCATCTCTCCTCTCATCTTCCATGTATTCTCTCTTCTTCCATCTCTCCTCTCATCTTCTTCCATCTCTTCTCTCATCTTCTTCCATGTGTTCTCTCTTCTTCTTCCATGTGTTCTATCTTCTTATTCCATGTCTTCTTCCATCTTTCCTCTCATTGTCCATATCTCCTCTCATCTTCCATGTGTTCTCTTTCCTTCCATATCTCCTCTCATCTTCCATGTGTTCTCTTTCCTTCCATATTCCTCTCATCTTGCATGTGTTCTCTTTCCTTCCATATCTCCTCTCATCTTCCATGTGTTCTCTTTCCTTCCATATCTCCTCTCATCTTCCATGTGTTCTCCATCCTTCCATATCTCCTCTCATCTTGTTCATAATTTCTTCCATCTCGTCCCATCGCTTCTCTCTTCTTCCATGTTTTATATCTTCCTCCATCTCTCCTCTCATCTTTTTTCATCTCTTCTATCTTCTACCATTTCTTCTCTCTTCTTCCGTGTATTGCCTCTTCCTCCATCTCTCCTCTCATCTTTTTTCATCTCTTCTATCTTCTACCATTTCTTCTATCTTCTTCCATGTAGTGTCTCTTCGTCCATCCCTCCTCTCACCTTTCTCTTCTTCTATCTCCTCTTATCTCTTATCCTTGTCTCATTCCTTATCTCTTCAACCCGAGAGAGCGAGACAATAGAGCCGAACAATAGAGAGTATTAAGGAGAGGCAGACCGTTTTTCTGGATCCCCTTCTCCCTAATGTTTAGCCCCACTAGTTTTGAGATTATAAGACGTTCGGCCCATTAGTATGGCGATTTTAACATCTTTCACCCCATTTCGTTGTAATTTTTAAGACCTTTCGTGCCATTTAGGTGTCGATTATTTCCTGGCGAGCGAAAGCGAGCCTGCAATTTTAAGAAGAACCGCCCTTCGTCCGGGAAATTTTTCTACCGAAAAATTTACAAATTCAACTTGAAGGGGGGTCTAGGGGGTGTTTTTCTAAGCTTGATGGAGGTCTAGGGAGGAAACTAAACACAAATATGAATACATGAATTAATAGACCAAACAAACGGCCAGTCTCCCCCCAATACCGCAGCTGATAAAGTTGGCCTTATTCTCCTATAACTTTGCTGAGGGGCTTAAAATACAAGTTCGTAAAACTTAGGGATAAAGTCTAAATGATGGGAAGGCGATTTGTCGTGTGTGTGTGTGTGTGTGTGTGTGCGTGTGTGCGTGTGTGAGAGAGAGAGAGAGAGAGAGAGAGAGAGAGAGAGAGAGAGAGAGAGAGAGAGAGAGAGAGAGAGAGAGAGAGAGAGAGAGAGAGAGAGGGGGGGGGGGGGGAGGTGTAGCGAGGAAAAGTGAGGAAGGGGTAAAGGGAGAAAGGAAAGTATAGGCAGGAAAAGAGAGAGAGAGAGGTAAGTAATGGGAAGGAAAGAAAGAGGGAGGGAAGTAATGAGAGAGGGAGGGAAGTAAAGGAAGGAAGAGGGAGGGAGGGAGGTAAAGGAGGGAGGGAGGGAGGGAAAGGAGATCTTGAAGGGATATCTGGATTTGTTTTTGTAGTGTAATAAGTCAAAGTTTAATAAATGTAAATCTATGGTTAACAAAGGTCATGAATTATCGCAACATGACATTTTTGTTGTATTCTGTCTACATAGCCTACTATTATCATTACTATAAAAGCTACGAGATTTTGTTACTTTACCATAGTGTACATTAGAATAATTTTTCTTCTAATGTTTAAGGGGGGTGACCTCGCTTTTTTTATCTCTTTCTCCCTCTATCTTTGGCTTGTATCCTTTCGGCCCCATTCAGCCTACTGTTTTAAGACGTTTACCCCCATCCAGGTGTCAATATTTTCCTGGCGAGCGGTAGCGAGGCCTCATATATATTTTTTGTTTTGACAGCAAGCTAAATTTGTACATTTTTCGATAGAAAAATCTCTCCGGCGAAGCCGGATTTCTCCATACAATTCTGGCGAGCGATATGGATGGGGATAAACGTCTTAAAACAGTTGGCTGAATGGGGCCGAATGGATATAAGTCAGGGAAAGAAAGAAAAGGAGAGAAAGATAAAACAAAAAACGGTGACCCCTCTTAATGTTCAAGAGTTGGGTGTCACGTTCTATCTCAAGATAACTTTCACATTGTTAAGTCTTAAACAGTACCAGTCACCTTCAAGAGTCCTGCAACACCTTCAAACTACAATATTATTTCCCTCTCTACATAATAGCAAAACACTTCTACATATGAATAAAACGTGATTACGGAGGTTATAAAGAAGGAAGACTAGAATTCCCCTCGAGCAATCCTATCTCCGAAGTCCTTAGGTTATATTTATGGGTGATAGTTTGAAATTGTAAAGCTATGCCAATACTTTATCGCGTGACTGTACAGTTGGCCAAATATGTCGTGTCGCCGCTGTCATTACGTTTTGCTCGCTGTGTGCTGTATTAATGTCTGTCAGATGTTGAATAGGGTTTGTAAAGATAGGAACATGGTTGTATATCTCACGCTGAATGATGATTTAAAGTTTAGATAGCGCTGATACCAATTATTGATCGAAATATACTTGGTGCCGCGACATCACTTATTTGGGCGACTGTACATCACGTCTGGTTGCCAAGGCTCACGTCTGGTTCAGCTTTCTCACAATTTGTAGTAATCTATAACGGTTATACGCCTTGAGAACACGTTTATATTCTACCATGAACACTATTCATTATTTTCTGTTAAATAATGGCAAGGTAACTTCAACTTGTACCTCTATGCTAGTTTATATCACTGTTCAATTATTTCGTTTAATGCTTACTTATATATATATATACAGTATACATATGTTTGTTTTATATAGCATACGCTGCTTTTCCTTCTATATACAGTATATATATATATATATATATATATATATATATATATATATATATATATATATATATATATACCATACCGGTATATACAAGCAGCCTCGTTAGGACTAGTCTGTCTGTGGCTGTTCGCATTCCATTGTATTATAACTGTGTTGCACAATTAAATTATATTGTGTATTCTTTTAACACAATAGAATGCGTTTCATCCTTGCCGTTGTGTTTTCTCATCGCCATTATACCAATTATCAAGGTGTAATGACCATCATATTCATCACCAGCATCATTATCATCGTAGCTACCTTGCATATCATAATTATTGTTACCATCATCATATGCATCGGTGTCGTATTTGTCCACAATGTATTCGTATAACCAGGATCGATATTAAAGGGGGTCACCGGCTTTTTTTAATCTTTCTCTCCTTTTCTCTCTTTCCTTGGTTTGTAACCATTCGGCCCCATTCAGCCAACTTTTTAAAGACGTTTATCCCCATCCAGGTGTCGATTTCTTCCTGGCGAGCGATAGCAAACCAGCATTGTATGAAGAAATCCGGCTTCGCCGGAGACATTTTTCTACAGAAAAATTTACAAATTTAGCTTGCTGTCAAAACAAATATATATATATATGTTCGCTCGCCAGGAAAATATTGACTCCTGGATGGGGGTAAAAGTCTTAAAACAGTAGGCTGAATGGGGCCGAATGGATACAAGCCAAACAGAGAGGGAGAGAAAGATAAAAAAAAGCGAGGTGGGCTCCTTAATGTCCTCACCATCAGCCGCTATCATATCACAATCATCACCATTAAAGTGTCCACCACACCACCTTCAACACTATCATGATCATTACCTTCACCACTACCATCATCAACACTACCACTAACACCAAAACCACCATTATTATCACCATTACCACCACCACCATTATTATCTTCACCCCTACCACAACCACCACTACCATTATCATCATCACCACTACCACCATTATCATCACCACTACCACAACCACCACTACCATCACCATTATTATCTTCACCCCTACCATTATCATCATCACCACTACCACAACCACCATTATATACACTACTACACCACCATCATATCACACCCCCACCATAAAGATATTTCTTCCATATATCACCACTCACCAACCCTTCTCCCACCACCACCACAATACCACACCACTCATTAAGTTTTCCCCACACCCCTCTCTATTCTTATCATTCCACCTTCCACCCATTTCACCACACCCACTATATACTACCCCACCACAACCCAACTCTACCAACCCCCCCCTCTCTATGCTATCTATCCATCTCTCTCTCTCTCTCTCTCTCTCGTAAACATACAATAAACATATCAAATGAAACTCATTATTTTTATCCCTACATCCATTCTTATATTTTACTCTCTCCCTCTCACCCCTCTCTCTCTCTCTCTCTCTCTCTCTCTCTCTCACAATCTAATTACACGCGGGGAAACGGTTGCAAAATTATTGGTAAATCTTTTAACTCGCCACGAATCTAAGAATTCTTCTTCAATCGAGTTGTCTAATTTGTGGAATGGGGCTTTCCCCCGAGACGTTATAGACTGCAGCACCGTTGATTCATTTTTAAATCCGCCCTAGACAAATATCTCGCATCAAACCCGCGACTGACTGCGTTTGTAAATGAATAAACTTTATCCTCCCCTCAGTTACTAACCCCATATGTTCCCTACTAATCCTTCTATTTCCTGCCACGTTAGTGGCAGGGCAGTAGTAGTCCCTTCTCCCAATGTTCCCTCTACCCCCCTCTAAACCACTCTCTCATTTGTACTCTCTCTCTCTCTCTCTCTCTCTCTCTCTCTCTCTCTCTCTCTCTCTCTCTCTCCAATTTGCATAATGCTTATCTAATGCCTAATGCCTGTCTGTCATTTGTATGTCTGCCTGTCTGTCAGCCTGTCTGCCTGGAATTGTATCTGTCCGCCCGTCTGTGTGTGTCTGTCTGTCTATTAATTACACATTCCCTATCTAATGTACTGTATGTCCGGGGTCACATATCTCTGTTTATATTCATGTTGAATTACTCACTCACTCACTGAGTCACCAACTCCCTCATTCACTCATTATCTCTCTAGGTTCTGCAAATCTCTCTCTCTCTCTCTCTCTCTCTCTCTCTCTCTCTCTCTCTCTCTCTCTCTCTCTCTCTCTCTCTCTATATATATATATATATATATATGTATATATATTCATCTAATCATCTATATATCCATGTAACTATTTATCATTATGAGAATTATGTCTATTAATGTGTCTATATTCTATCTATCTATGTATCTATCTATTTATCTATCTATCCACCTATCTATTTCTAACTCTCCCGCTGATAACCTCACCCCCCTCGCTCATAGAATATTCAAATGCCCCAGTTCAAGCCGCACTCACATACATATAGTTCAAGCCGCACTCACATACATATAGTTCAAGCCGCACTCACATACATATAGTTCAAGCCGCACTCACATACATATAGTTCAAGCCGCACTCACATATAGTTCAAGCCGCACTCACATACACATAGTTCAAGCCGCACTCACATACATATAGTTCAAGCCGCACTCACATACATATAGTTCAAGCCGCACTCACATACATATAGTTCAAGCCGCACTCACATACATATAGTTCAAGCCGCACTCACATACATATAGTTCAAGCCGCACTCACATACATATAGTTCAAGCCGCACTCACATACACATAGTTCAAGCCGCACTCACATACATATAGTCCCTCTCACGCATTCCTCAGAAGACGTTTAAGGGGGGTCACTGGCTTTTTTCTTCTTCTCAGTTTCTCCTTTTCTCGCTTTCCCTGGCTTGTATCCATTCGGCCCCATTCAGCCAACTGTTTTAAGACGTTTATCCCCATCCAGTTGTCGATTTCTTCCTGGCGAGCGATAGCGAGGCAGCATTATATGGAGAAATCCGGCTTCGCCGGAAATTTTGTTTTTCGAAAAATGTACAAATTTAGCTTGCTGACAAAATAAAAATATATAAATGCTGGCTCGCTGCCGCTAGCCAGGAAAATATTGACACCTGGATGGGGGTCAACGTCTTAAAACAGTAGGCTGAATGGGGCTGAATGGATACAAGCCAAAGAGAGAGGGAGAGAAAGAGCAAAAAGGCGAGGTGGGCTCCCTTAAAAACTCCCTAATTTCGATAGCCATCAGCACTGAGATGGTTGGTAAGCTTACATAATAATTATATAATATTATTAGTTATTCTGTATTGACACTTCAGTAAAAGCTATAATAATTGTCTTGATAGCGTAATGCATAAGTGCGCGGAATTTCGATGTGAGTATCCTGGGTTCGAGTCCTTGGAGTGCCACATGTATTTGTTGATTTCACTAATTGAGTTTAGAGGTGAAGTTGGTTGGTGTAAAACATATAATACTGTAAAACGTCTACCATAGCTTCCACATCAGTTGTTGACGATCAAAGTTGGGGGACAAAGCGCTCGTCTGATACCGGCTGTAGCAAATGTCTGAGTTAGGGGAAATGAGTCCAGGCTATGGAATGTGGAGAGAGAGAGAGATAGGAATGTTAGCATCATTATCGTTATCACCACCACCACCGTCATCATAACCTTCATCTTCACTGCCATCATCACCGCCAGGGCAATTATTAAGGCTTTCACTGATCTGAGAGAGAGAGAGAGAGAGAGAGAGAGAGAGAGAGAGAGAGAGAGAGAGATAGGAATGTTAGCATCATTATCGTTATCACCACCACCACCATCTTCACACTGCGAGAGAGAGAGAGAGAGATAGGAATGTTAGCATCATTATCGTTATCACCACCACCACCGTCATCATAACCTTCATCACCTTCATCTTCACTGCCATCATCACCGCCAGGGCAATTATTAAGGCTTTCACTGATCTGAGAGAGAGAGAGAGAGAGAGAGAGAGAGAGAGAGAGAGAGAGAGAGAGAGAGATAGGAATGTTAGCATCATTATCGTTATCACCACCACCGTCATCTTCATCACCTTCACTGCCACCATCACCGCCAGCGCAATTATTAAGGCTTTCACTGATCTGAGAGAGAGAGAGAGAGAGAGAGAGAGAGAGAGAGAGAGAGAGAGAGTGAGTGAGAGAGGATGGAATAGATAAATGAGACGATACGACTGCATGAGAATATCTGAAATAGATACAGATATATAGATAGACATAGGTAAAAATGGACAGACAGATAGATAGAAAGAAAAGAGATAGATAGACAGATACAGCTAAATAGATAAGTGACGGAGATAAACGAACAGACACATGTACAAACAGATAGACACCATAGGAGACTAAAAATAGGCCAGACGATAGAATGAAAATAAAAATAAAAAATAAACACGAAATTCCAGACTCACTCACTCTATACAAGGGCAAGAAAACTACTGCAAAAGGAAACTACTGCAAAAGGAAACTACTGCAAAAGGAAACTACTGCAAAAGGAAACTACTGCAAAAGAAAACAGAAAACTACTGCAAAAGGAAACTACTGCAAAAGGAAACTACTGCAAAAGGAAACTACTGCAAAAGGAAACTACTGCAAAAGGAAACTACTGCAAAAGGAAACTACTGCAAAAGAAAACTACTGCAAAAGGAAACTACTGCAAAAGGAAACTACTGCAAAAGGAAACTACTGCAAAAGGAAACTACTGCAAAAGAAAACTACTGCAAAAGGAAACTACTGCAAAAGAAAACTACTGCAAAAGGAAACTACTGCAAAAGGAAACTACTGCAAAAGGAAACTACTGCAAAAGGAAACTACTGCAAAAGAAAACTACTGCAAAAGGAAACTACTGCAAAAGGAAACTACTGCAAAAGAAAACTACTGCAAAAGGAAACTACTGCAAAAGGAAACTACTGCAAAAGGAAACTACTGCAAAAGGAAACTAAGCTGGATAATAATAGCAGCGACATTAAGGGGAGGTTTTTAGTGTTTTTCCTAGACTTCCATCAAGCTTGAAATTACACTCTCTTGACCCCCTGTCAAGATAAATTTGTACATTTTTCGGTAGAAAAATGTCCTGGCCGACGGCCGCTTCCTCTTAAATTACAGGCTCGCTATCGCTCGCCAGGCAAAAAACGACACCTAAATGGGACGAAAGGTCTTAAAAGTGACATACATGGGGTGAAACTTCTTAAAATCGCCAAACTAATGGGGCGAACGTCTTAAAATATAAAAAGCAATGGGGCTAAACATGCGGAAGAAAGGGGTAAATAAAAAAATCCCTCAAGTGGAAATCTCCCCTTAACTACTAGCAGTCTTTTCTTAGTATCGTAACACCGCTTGATAATCTAATGAAATTCAGAATAAATATATAAGAAAGTTAAGCAAGATACCGGTTAGCCCATGAATTGACGAGATCTCTTAAGGGGAGATATCCACTTGAGGGATTTTTTTTCTTGACCCCTTTCTCCCTCATGTTTAGCCCCATTGCTTTTGAGATTTTAACCACGTTCGGCCCATTATTTTGACGATTTTAAGAACTTTCGACCCATTTCTGTCAATTTTAAGACCTTTCGTGCCATTTAGGTGTCGATTTTATCCTGGCGAGCGATAGCGAGCCTGTAATATAAGAGGAACCGGCTTTCAGCCGGGACATTTTTCTACCGAAAAATGTACAAATTTATCTTGAAAGAGGGTCAAGGGGGTGAAATTTTAAGATTGCTGGAAGAGTAGAAAACAAACTAAAAACCTCCCCTTAATATAATGTTTTCCAAAATAGGATTGACATGGATTTAGTGACGTACTATTGCATACACACGTTCGCACACCACCCACATATAAATATAAGGTACGATCATTCATCAAGGCAAGTTGAGCCAATGCAAGTTGGATTTTGCACAATGTTCTCACAATACTTTCTTTGTGAACTTCTTTTTCTTTTATGTTTGTCATGTCACCGCCAAGTGCTTCTTTACGTTTCGAGCACCGATTCACTGTCTCCATGTTAACATTTTGCAATGACTCACTTGGGCTCGATACAGGTTCAAAATGCGATTCACTGTCTCCATGTTAAAATTTTTGCAATGACTCACTTGGGCTCGATACAGGTTCAAAATGCGATTCACTGTCTCCATGTTAACATTTTGCAATGACTCACTTGGGCTCGATACAGGTTCAAAATGATTTCACAGTGTCCAGATCCAGTTGTCGCCGAGTAACCCAGCTTCTCATTATTAGAGTCAATTCACCATCCTTCAAAATGAATGATGTTGGCAACATTTTTTGTAGTTACTATGTTCTCCAAGGCGAGACGTTTCCCAGACCTAGATACTGTCAGAATGACACTCAGAATCCCATATATCTCTGCCAAGCTTATCAGACGTGAGGGAAAATACTCTGGGAAAAAAATACACTAGAGAAAATACATCTTGAACAAAATAATGAATACACTATACAAAATACGCTATGGGAAATACGCTAGGGAACATATGCTAGGAAAATATTATTGCATTACGCAAAAAATACGCTAGACGAAATTAACTAGGGATAACAGGATAATTAAGATACACAAATTCAAATACGCTAGTGAAAATGTGGTAAAAAAAATACACTATACAAAAATATATCAAGGACACTACTATAGGGAAAACAGGTAAAATACGCTACGGAAAATACTCTAGGAAAATAAACTAGGGAAAATACGCCAGCCAAAATACGCTAGGGGAAATACACTAGGAAAATAAACTAGGGAAAATACGCCAGCCAAAATACGCTAGGAAAATAAACTAGGGAAAATACGCCAGCCAAAATACGCTAGGGGAAATACACTAGGAAAATAAACTAGGGAAAATACGCCAGCCAAAATACGCTAGGGGAAATACACTAGGGAAAATCCACTAAAGCTGACACTGCAATCAAAACAACATCCATCACCCAGAGAGTCGTTTGTAGGTAGTCATTTGGGCTATCATCTTTACAGTAGCCTTGCTTTGTACAGGCACGGTCAGGAATCTATAGTACACTTCATGTCAAACAGTTCAGAGAAGGAGACGTTGTTTAAACCGTTTCAGAACTATGACGGGGTTTTCACTATATTAGGGCGACCATTGAACGATTTCTCTCAGCTTAGGAAGGCCTTACGGGAATATAAAGGGCCATGTTAATCTCATCTCACTCTGACTAATGGTACCCAGAATATTAAGGAGGGTCACCGGCTTTTTTTTTAATCTTTCTCTCCTTTTCTCTCTTTCCATGGCTTGCATCCATTCGGCCCCATTCAGCCAACTGTTTTAAGATGTTTATCCCCATCCAGGTGTCGATTTCTTCCTGGCGAGCGAAAGCGAGCCAGTATTGTATGGAGTAATCCGGCTTCGCCTGAGACAGTTTTCTATCGAAAAATGTACAAATTTAGCTTGCTGTCAAAACCAAAAATATATATATATATGCTGGCTCGCTATCGCTCGCCAGGAAAATATTGACACCTGGATGGGGGTAAAAGTCTTAAAACAGTAGGCTGAATGGGGCCGAATGGATAAAAGCCAAAGAGAGAGGGAGAGAAAGAGAAACAAAGCGAGGTGGGCTCCCTTAAGGAACACCGGCTATCATATACTCAGAGTACACACCCAAGTTGAAGTTAAAACAGGCAGGCCAAATATTGATAAGGGCGCCATTTTATTGAATGGGTTAAAGGCTGAGAGTGTTCCCTATAGACGACTCATGCTATCTAAGGCTTCGGAATTAAGGGGAGATGGGCCGTTTATTTGGTATATTAATTCAAATATTCCTTTATTTCTTAGTTTACTTGCTAGACCTCCATCAAACGTAAATAAATATCCATTAGATCCCCCTTCTAGATTAATTTGTACATTTTTCAGATTACAGGCTCACTATCGTTCGCCAGGAAAAAAATCGACACCAAAATAGAATGAAAGGTTTCACTATTGTCAAGGAAATGGGGTGAAAGGTCTTAAAATCGCCAAACTAATGATCCGAACGTCATCAAATCTGAAAACTAATGGGGCTAAGCATGAGGAAGAAAGGGGACCAGAAAAACGGCCCAGCTCCCCTTAACATCTTCATTTACGTCTATGTTATTATATTTGTATTTCAGACGACTATATTAAGATTCGGAAGGCAATCTATGAATGAATGAACTAAAGACTTATTTCAGATAACCTTCTGACTCCTACAGGTCTTTCCTGAGCTGAATACCATCACCTAATGTTGAACAGATTTGAAAGAGTTGAGAAGTGGTAATATTCTACCTATAAAAGTCACTGATTTGAAAGAGTTGAGAAGTGGTAATATTCTACCTATAAATGTCACTGATTTGAAAGAGTTGAGAAGTGGTAATATTCTACCTATAAAAGTCACTGATTTGAAAGAGTTGAGAAGTGGAAATATTCTACCAATAAAAGTCACTGATTTGAAAGAGTTGAGAAGTGGTAATATTCTACCTATAAAAGTCACTGATTTGAAAGAGTTGAGAAGTGGAAATATTCTACCTATAAAAGTCACTGATTTGAAAGAGTTGAGAAGTGGTAATATTCTACCAATAAAAGTCACTGATTTGAAAGAGTTGAGAAGTGGTAATATTCTACCAATAAAAGTCACTGATTTGAAAGAGTTGAGAAGTGGTAATATTCTACCTATAAAAGTCACTGATTTGAAAGAGTTGAGAAGTGGTAATATTCTACCTATAAAAGTCACTGATTTGAAAGAGTTGAGAAGTGGTAATATTCTACCAATAAAAGTCACTGATTTGAAAGAGTTGAGAAGTGGTAATATTCTACCAATAAAAGTCACTGATTTGAAAGAGTTGAGAAGTGGAAATATTCTACCAATAAAAGTCACTGATTTGAAAGAGTTGAGAAGTGGAAATATTGTACCAATAAAAGTCACTGATTTGAAAGAGTTGAGAAGTGGTAAAATTCTACCTATAAAAGTCACTGATTTGAAAGAGTTGAGAAGTGGTAATATTCTACCAATAAAAGTCATTGATTTGAAAGAGTTGAGAAGTGGTAATATTCTACCAATAAAAGTCACTGATTTGAAAGAGTTGAGAAGTGGAAATATTCTACCAATAAAAGTCACTGATTTGAAAGAGTTGAGAAGTGGTAATATTCTACCTATAAACGTCTCTGATTTGAAAGAGTTGAGAAGTGGTAATATTCTACCTATAAAAGTCACTGATTTGAAAGAGTTGAGAAGTGGTAATATTGTACCTATAAAAGTCTCTGACTATCGCTCGCTTCGGTCCAGGTAACACAATGACAAGGTTTAACTTGGCTTATTCTAGCTAACATGGTACGATTATATTCAAAATTATAATTACTCTAAGGCATCAAAGGGTTAACAAATATCTCAATAAATATCCTACTCCCACGGGTTCTTCCTAAGCTGAACAACATTTCTTAAAGACAGCAGGATGAGAGCTGCCAATACTCTCCTTTCATTAGTCTCCTGTTAAGGGGAGGTATTTAGTTTCTTCCCTAGAACTCCATCAAGTTTAAAATTACACCCCCTAGACCTAGTGAGTTAATTGCCCCATTGTTTTTGAGATTTTAAGACGTTTGCCCCATTAGTTTTACGATTTTAAGAACTTTCGCCCCATTTATGTCACTTTTAAGACCTTTCGTGCCATTTAGGTGTCGATTTTTTCCTGGCGAGCGATACCGAGCCTGTAATTTAAGAGGAACCGGCCTTCGGCCGGGACATTTTTCTACCGAAAAATGTACAAATTTATCTTGGAAGGGGGTCAAGGGGGTGTAATTTCAAGATTGATGGAAGTCTAGGAAACGCACTAAAAACCTCCCCTTAATGGCATCAATAGACGATTTTATATGGCTTAGAATGGATCTGTGATAGTAAGAGAGTTAATGGAGTTAGATGTGTGCCTTTGAATACAATAGTTTGTGTTAGAATAATACACAAATAAAGACCATCATATTGACAGGGTTAATTAATCTTTTTCTTTGCGATGACGTTTATTGTCTTTTCAAATATGGCGAGCGTTGGAACAAGAGATTAAAGCGGCTTCATTTAAATTGTGATATATATATATATATATATATATATATATATATATATATATATATATATATATATATATATATATATTTATTTATTTTTTAATAGTGAATCAAATAAATCAAGAAAACGCCACCAAAAAATCCTATATGGCTGGCAGGTTGTTTGCAGAGTTAACCACTTTACTAGATGAGGTCTATCCTGAACTGCATAGCATAATCCATTAGTCAATCGGTCCTGATCTTAGTCAATAAGTCAATTCCTGAATAATGCCACTTAAGGGGGGTGGGTGGTATTGGACCCCCCCTTCTCCCTCATGTTTAACCCCATTAGTTTCAAGACTTTAAGACACTCGCCCCATTAGCTTGGCGATTTTAAGACCTTTCATGCCATTTAGGGGTCGATTGTTTTTCGTAGCGAGTATATATATATATATATATATATATATATATATATATATATATATATATATATATATATATATATACTTTCCTCCCTATACTTCCACCAAGCTAAGAAAAATACTCCCAAGTCCCCCTTTCGAGATGAATTTGTGCATTATAGTCGGCAGCCGAGTTGTAAAAAGTATATATGGAAATGGCAAGTGTCTATAAATATATACCAGTATAAAGGTATACTGGTTATAATAAACCCAACTAATATATCAGTTAAGGGGAGTGACTTGTTTTTGTTCTGTCCTTTTCTATCTTTCTCTGGCTTGTATCCATTTGGCCCCATTCAGCCTACTGTTTTAAGACGTTTATCCCCATCCATGTGTCAATTTTTTACTGGTGAGCGGTAGCGAGCCAGCATATTTTGTTATTTTTGTTTGACAGCAGGCTAAATTTGTACATTTTTCGATAGAAAAATGTCTCCGGCGAAGCCGGATTTCTTCATATAATGCTGGCTCGCTATCGCTCGCCAGGAAGAAATCGACACCTTGACGGGGATAAACGTCTTAAAATAGTTGGCTGAATGGGGCAGAATGGATAGAAGCCAGAGAAAGAGAGAAAATGACAGAAATAACAAAAACCAGGTCACCCCCCTTAAACGTTAAATAAATCTCAATATACCCAATGTATAAATAACCCTGATTTGTCCAGTGCGGTACATAATGTAAAAGTTGTCTCCGTACTGAAAGGGTTAGGAATCACTGAACTGTCCGTGTATATCAAACCAAGGCCGGGGAATGTCAGGAGTTCGTGACCCAAACATTTATTGCTGCTACTACTGCTCTCCTACGTTAGTGATGTGCTAACTAACACACACACACACACACACATATGTAGATACACACTAACAAACTCACACCCACACATATACATACAAACTAACTCTCTCTCTCTCTCTCTCTCTCTCTCTCTCTCTCTCTCTCTCTCTCTCTCTCTCTCTCTCTCTCTCTCTCTCTCTCTCTCTCTCTCTCTCTCTCTCTCTCTCTCTCTCTCTCTCTCTCTCTCTCTCACACACACACACACTTAGTCCAGTATTACTATTAACGTAGTCCAGAGCTATGTCTAAGTGAATATGTTTCAAGATCCAGGAATGTTAAAAGTTATTCAAGTTTTCATTAAGATTCAGAAGCTATTTCGACTAACTTTACAAACATAGATAACAATAGTGGTGCAAAATTCCATATGTTTGCCCACTTTGACGTACAGTAAGCTAGTAAAAATAATTGTGTCATGTGGTAGAAGAAAAAAATAATGTATTAGATATTTCAACATAATCGTCAGCGTTAGAGAATGAAACAATACAAGACTATTATTGTCAGGGAAAGTTAACCCTTTCAATCAAATGTCGCCAATGTTGGTTATATTCTAGCTACCACCAACATTATTTATTGAACTAAGGAAGAACATGCCCGATGTGAGCATCTAAATAAGTCTTTCAGAAAAGGATGATCTTGTTGAAGGTTTATTGTAGCCGATATTTGACGGTCTTACTTAAGGGGGGTGACCTGTTTTTTTTATATTTTTCTCCTTTTCTCTCTTTCTCTGGCTTGTATCCATTCGGCCCCATTCAGCCAACTATTTTAAGATGTTTATCCCCATCTAGGTGTCGATTTCTTCCTGGCGAGCGATAGCGAGCCAGCATTATATGAAGAGATCTGGCTTCGCCGGAGACATTTTTATATCGAAAAATGTACAAATTTAGCCTGCTGTCAAAAACATTTTAAAAATATGCTGGCTCGCTACCGCTCACCAGTAAAAAATTGACACGTGGATGGGTATAAACGTCTTAAAACAATAGGCTGAATGGGGCCAAATGGATACAAACCAGAGAAAGATAGAAAAGGAAAACAAAAAAAAAGTCACCCCCCTTAACTTTAGAAGCCCTTCTTCAGGAATCAAAGGGGTTAAGTCAATTTATATTAACCCTTTGACTCCCAAAATACCTTCCGAACCTGAACATAATCGTCTACTGACAGCCAGAATATATGGGAAAAATGCCTAACTGTTTACTGAAAGGATTGAATGGTTTAGCGGTCTATGAAAAGGTCAACAATAAACACTATGAGGTGGGAGTGGATGTACAGCAGGTTTGGTAAATATGTTTATGTGATAGGATTTATATATACAGTATATATACAGTATATATAAAAAAAAAAAATCTTCTATGTGCATATTATTTTTATTAATCTCACCACCACACCCCCAATGAAATTAATTAAAGTATATATGATCCACCGGGATTCGAACCCGGGTTATCACACACATATTTTTGCCACCTTAACCATTACATATAGTAGACACAAATCAAAGCTGGCTGTAGCAAGTGTTCCCCCCCAAGGTTGACAGAGTAGTAGAGAGCCAACAACTAGGTAGGTTAGAGGTAATTTAGGTGTGTGGGAAAGAAGTGTGGTGTGCTTGTTAAGTGTAGTGTAATGAATAGGGAGGAGGAGGTGTTTGTGAGAGTTGGCTGGATTGCTCTGTGTAGGTGAGGCACACATAGAAACAGGAGTTCCAGCAACTCCTTATCATAATGCCTACAGTATGTGGCCTCCCCTGGGTAGGGCCCTGCCCGATAAATACCTAAAATCGCCCATATACAGTATATATATATATATATATATATATATATATATATATATAGAGAGAGAGAGAGAGAGAGAGAGAGAGAGAGAGAGAGAGAGAGAGAGAGAGAGAGAGAGAGAGAGAAAGAGAGAGAGAGAGAGAAAGTGAGAGTGAGAGAGAGAGTGAGAGTGAAAGTGAGAGAGACAGCGACAGCGAGAGTGTGAGTGAGAGTGAGAGTGAGAGTGAGAGTGAGAGAGAGTGAGAGTGAGAGTGAGAGTGAGAGGGAGTGGGGGGTGGGGGGGATGGAAGGTGAGGAAGGTGAAGGTTATATAGTAGGACTGTGGTAATGGTCTGGATCAAGGCGACGGCCGTAAATCATAAGCCAAAAACGCTCCATCCTTCATCCTTCATATCTCTCTCTCTCTCTCTCATACAAATGGACTTACAAATTTACGAACACAAACTCATAAAAGTAGTTAAACACTACATACACCTACACATTCATCCCATCTCATACACACACAAATACCTCCTCCCCCCTCCACACACACACAGCCTCACATTCACCCCATCCACACACACACACGGTAATATCTTCCTCACCCCTCACACACGTACACATTCACCCCCATCCACACACACACACACACACACACTCACACATTCATCCCCTCCCATAAACATAAGAGAGAAGGGGATCCAGAAAAAGCAACTGCCTCCCCCTTAAGACCCCCTCCACCTACACATTCACCCCCTACTATACACACTACCCCCTCCCCCCTCCCTTCACCCACTAGCATCTTTACTTGAAGGTACGGTCAGCAGAGCGCGTAGTGGAAATAAAAGTTACCACGGTCAAACAAACAACAACAGCAGGTCTCCTTTCTTTCTCTCTCTCTCTCTTTACCGCGGTTATAATAAATAATATAATTATGGGGTGTTTAACGGGGGTCACCGGTTTTTTTTTTTTAGCTTTCTCTCTTTTTCCCTGGCTTGTATCCATTCGGCCCCATTCAGCCAACTGCTTTAAGACGTTTATCCCCATCCAGGTGTCGATTTCATCCTGGCGAGCGATAGCGAGCCAGCATTGTATGGAGAAATCCGGGTTAGCCGGAGACATTTTTCTATCGAAAAATGTACAAATTTAGCTTGCTGTCAAAACAAAAATATATATATGCTGGCTCGCTACCGCTCGCCAGGAAACTATTGACACCTGGATGGGGGTAAACGTCTTAAAACAGTAAGCTGAATGGGGCCGAATGAATACAAGCCAAAGAGAGAGGGAGAGAAAAAAATAAAATAAAGCGAGGTGGGCTCCCTAAGCATACGGGATACATGTATACGGGATACATGTATACGGGATACATGTATACGGGATACATGTATACGGGATACATGTATACGGGATACATGTATACGGGATACATGTATACGGGATACATGTATACGGGATACATGTATACGGGATACATGTATACGGGATACATTAATATTGATAACATAACGCTGTGACTACGAGCGACCTTTCTATATTTTAAAGATATAGGGTACAATGTTTTCCACAATAGAATAACAGTAGTCCTTATAGGCCAGAGATTTTGTGACTCAACAAGGACTTGATCAAACCGAGCTAATATTTCATCCATTTGGGAAGAGTCGTCCATGAAATAAGTATAACAAATTACAACTCGTTTGTTCTAGCCCTCCGTAAGTTACTGGAGTGTAGGGGGCCACTATTTCTAGGCCCGTCACGTTGAATAAAGTATAAGTAACATTGTCTTGAAGGAGCTACTCGAGGCGGTGTCAAACCCAAGACGATAACGCATAATAATTCCTGAGATAAGGGAGCCCACCTCGCTTTTTTTCTCTTTCTCTCCCTCTCTCTTTGGCTTGTATCCATTCGGCCCCATTCAGCCTACTGTTTTAAGACGTTTACCCCCATCCAGGTGTCAATATTTTCCTGGCGAGCGGGAGCGAGCCAGCATATATATATATTTTTGTTTTGACAGCAAACTAAATTTGTACATTTTTCGATAGAAAAATGTCTCCGGCGAAGCCGGATTTCTCCATACAATGCTGGCTCGCTATCGCTCGCCAGGAAGAAATCGACACATGAATGGGGATAAATGTCTTAAAACAGTTGGCTGAATGGGGCCGAATGGATACAAACCAGAGAAAGAGAGAAAAGGAGAGAAAGATAAACAAAATCCCGATGACCCCCCTTAAATAAACTAATCCACAATATAATGGAGAAGGCAAAGCGAGCTAAAAAGGTCCAGCCAGACCAAGAAAATATACCCCCTGTTTATTGTCGTCTTAAAGCGCCGAATAAAGACAATGGCGCCGAGATAGACTTTTCCGGCGCCGACTCCAGTGGCGCCATCTGGTAGCCCACACACAGGCACTTATTTGGAATCACACACACATACACAAGCACACGTACGTACATACATACATACACATACACACACACACTCACTCACTCACTCTCTTTCTCTCGACTGGAATTACATCCTGACCCCTTTGTTTGGACCGTAAGATTTGTGATTAATATATCTCTGCACATCTGTCTTTCTCCTCTTCCTCCTCTCTCTCTCGCTCTTTCTCTCTCTCTCTACTAGAATTACATCCTAACCACTTTGTTTGGACTGTAAGATTTGTGATCAGTAAATCTCTGTACATCTGTCGTTCACTCTCTATCTATCTATCTCTCTCTCTCTCTCTCTCTCTCTCTCTCTCTCTCTCTCTCTCTCTCTCTCTCTCTCTCTCTCACCAACAACCTCGACTAAAGAAAACACACGAGACTAAATCAATTAGGGTCTCACGAAAACAAATGCGAGGGGACACAGTTAACCTCGAAACGCCGCATTTAACCCTTTACGGGGAGGAAGACCGTTTTTCTGGACCCCCTTCTCCCTAATGTTTAGCCCCACTAGTTTTGAGATTATAAGACGGTCGGCCCATTAGTTTGGCGATTTTAACACCTTTCGCCCCATTTTGTTGTTAATTTTAAAACCTTTCGTGCCATTTAGGTGTCGATTATTTCCTGGCGAGCGATAGCGAGCCTGCAATTTTAAAAGGAATCGGCCTTTGGCCGGGACATTTTTCTGCCGAAACATTTACAAATTTATCTTGAGGGGGTCTAGGGGGGGTTTTTCTAAGCTTGATGGAGGTCTAGGGAGGAAACTAAAAAAACATACGAATAAATGAATTAATAGACCAAACAAACGGCCATTCTCCCCTAAAGTGAGTTAGCTATATTTACCTATAACAGTTTTTCGTTTGCAGGTTTGTTTTCCTATAATCTATAAGGGGTGGACAAGCTAATCAGTACGCAGGGTTCCAATTAGTACGAACATCTACCGTACTTTAAAACACTTACCCTCCAAAATGAGTTGTGTTTAGATTAAATAAGTTCGAGTCAAACTGTACGATAGTTAAGGTATATTTTTACACTCCGTATATTTATCGAATTCAACTCATTGTTTGCGAGTTTGTTCATAGATAGCTAATTGAACCACAGCATAGGAATGGGCTAGTCTACCCTACATATATTTATATTTATACATTTTCTATCCCAGATGTGTTGTGGTTTCTTGGTGGTGGAGCCCAATGAGTATGACTTTGAATGTCCCCCTTCAAGAACACGCTAGTCTGTTCCCGTCATGGTTACCAAGGGCAGTGGTGGTGGTAGTGGTGGTGGTGGTGGTACTGGTGGTAGTGGTAGTGGTTGTGGTTGTGGTGGTGGTGGTGATGGAGAGGTGAAAGGTAGTGGTTGTGGTGGTGGTGGTGATGGAGAGGTGAAAGGTAGTGGTGGTGGTAGTGGTGGTGGTAGTGGTGGTGGTGGTGGTGGTGGTGGTGGTGGTGGTGGTGGTGGTGGTGGTGGTGGTGATGGAGAGGTGAAAGGTAGTGGTGGTGGTGGTGGTGGTGGTGGTGGTGGAGAGGTGAGAGGTGGTGGTGATGGTGGTGTTGGTGGAGAGAGATGAGAGATGGTGGTGGTGGTGGTGATGGTGGTGGAGAGATGAGAGGTGGTGGTGATGGTAGTGGTGGTGGTGGAGAAAGGTGAGAGGTAGTGGTGTTGGTGGTAATGGAGAGAGGTGAAAATGGTGGTGGTGGTGGTAATGGAGAAAGGTGAAAATGGTGGTGGTGGTGGAAGTGTTGGAGATGGTAACTGTGGGATTTGGGCTAACGTCAGCATTCAAAATTACACAAAACGGGGTCTGCCTAATCCCACATACAACAATTTAATTAAAGTGAATTATTTTAACTATTATTTTAACATTTTAACATTTAACATTAACATTAATTATTTTAACATTTAAGAATTTAGCCATTCATACCCTGTAGTGAGCATTATTATTCATATTTGTCTTCACCAACCCACCAATTAATTTACAAATAAACCTTACTAGCCTAATGCAATCAATGAAAGTAATGAATACATGTGGTACTCCAAGGACTCGAACCTAGGATACACACACTAAGAATTACGCTATCAAGACCGAAAACCTCAAGACATTTCTATAGTAGCCGGGTGGTTACCATAGTTGTGGAATGTGTAACTGTTGTGGAATGTGTAACTGTTGTGGAATGTGTAACTGTTGTGGAATGTGTAACTGTTGTGGAATGTGTAACTGTTGTGGAATGTGTAACTGTTGTGGAATGTGTAACTGTTGTGGAATGTGTAACTGGTGTGGAATGTGTAACTGGTGTGGAATGTGTAACTGTTGTGGAATGTGTAACTGTTGTGGAATGTGTAACTGTTGTGGAATGTGTAACTGTTGTGGTAGATGTGCCGTCATTTGTGGTGCCGGTGTTAAGGGGAGATTTCCACTCGAGGGATTTTTTTCGGGACCCCTTCCTCTCTCATGTTTAGCCCCATTGTTTTTTTAGATTTTAAGACGCTCGCCCCCTTTAGTTTGGCGATTTTAAAAACTTTCGCCCCATTCTGTCAATTTAAAGACCTTTCGTGCCATTTAGGTGTCGATTTTTTCCTGGCGAGCGATAGCGAGCCTGTAATTTAAGAGAAACCGGGACATTTTTCTATCGAAAAATGTACACATTTATCTTGAAGAAGGATCTTAGGGGTGTTTTTTTCATAAGCTTGATGGAGGTCTAGGGAGGAAACGTAAAAGGTGATAAAAAGATACCTACATGAGGAGATAAATACGCCCATCTCCCCTTAAATACGCCCATCTCCCCTTAATACGCCCATCTCCCCTGTGGTTGTTGTGGTTTAGGTGCGGTGCTGTCATTATTACAGTATATCCACACCCTTATACACACGCACGCACGCACGCGCGCACACACACACACACACACACACACACACACACACACACACACTCCACCTTCTTCTTTTAAGGGGGGGCACCGGCTTTTTTTTTTTATCTTTCTCTCCTTTTCTCTCTCTTTCCCTGGCTTGTATCCATTCGGCCCCATTCGGCCAACTATTTTAAGACGTTTATCCCCATCCAGGTGTCGATTTCTTCCTGGCGAGCGATAGCGAGGCAGCATTGTATGTAGAAATCCGGCTTCGGAGAAATTTTTCTATCGAATAATGTACAAATTTAGCTAGGTGTCACAACCAAAATACACATATGCTGGCTCGCTACCGCTTGCCAGGACAATATTAACACCTGGATGGGGGTACAAGTCTTAACACAGTAGGCTGAATGGGGCCGAATGGATACAAGCCAAAGAGAGAGGGAGAGAGAGAAAAACAGCGAGGTGGGTCCCCTTAAGCTGGAGTCACATGAGCAGTTTTGCGACGCATATATCGAAACCACAGTATCGGAGTAAACAAAAACCACAGTATCGGAGTAAACAAAAACCACAGTATCGGAGTAAACAAAAACCACAGTATCGGAGTAAACAAAAACGCACTACATTCGAATCCATTATCTAACGATTTTCACTTCCATTATGACTGTATTTTCACTTCCATTATGACTGTATTTTCACTTCCATTATGACTGTATTTTCACTTCCCTTATGACTGTATTTTCACTTCCATTATGACTGTATTTTCACTTCCATTATGACTGTATTTTCACTTCCATTATGACTGTATTTTCACTTCCATTATGACTGTATTTTCACTTCCATTATGACTGTATTTTCACTTCCATAATGACTGTATTTTGATTCTTGGACCTAAAATTCTCGAACAGCCATATTTAAACAAGAATAAACATAATAAATCCATCCTAATCTGAAAACATGTAGCAGGTTCCAGAATCCGATACATTTCTCCAATAATACTGCTCGTGTAAATCCGGCTCAAGCGGCTTAATTGTATTGGAGTCTGGAATCCGCTACACGTTAAGGGGGGTCACCGGCTTGTTTTTTTTTTATCTTTCTCTCCTTTTCTCTCTTTCCGTGGCTTGTATCCATTCGGCCCCATTCAGCCAACTGTTTCAAGATGTTTATCCCCATCCAGGTGTCGAATTCTACCTGGCGAGCGATAGCGAGCCAGCATTGTATGGAAAAATCCGGCTTCGCCGGAGACATTTTTCTATCGAAAAATGTACAAATTTATCTTGCTGTCAAAACAAAAATATATACTGTATATGCTGGCTCGCTACCGCTCGCCAGGAAAATATTGACACCTGGATGGGGGTAAGCGTCTTAAACAGTAGGCTGAATGGGGCCGAATAGATACAAGCCAAAGAGAGAGGGAGAGAAAGAGAAAAAAAGCGAGGTGGGCTCCCTTAACATAATGTTTCGAAGTATTTGCGTTACTTATTCTTGTATTAAATAGGAATATTCACGATTATAAAATACGATATTGAAAACAGCGTAATTATGGAGCTGAAAACTGACAATAGACACTTAAGTCTGTCTCACAAGAATGTTTTTTTTTTTCCTAAGCAATATTCTTAAACCTTATCTGGCAGCTTAAGAGGACAACTTTTACCGTCTTGGTGGTGTAATGGTTAAGGGGAGGTTTTTAGTTTGTTTTCTACTCCTCCAGCAATCTTAAAATTTCACCCCCTTGACCCTCTTTCAAGATAAATTTGTAAATTTTTCGGTAGAAAAATGTCCCGGCTTAAAGCCGGTTTATCTTATATTATAGGGTCGCTATTGCTCGCCAGGATAAAATCGACACCTAAATGGCACGAAAGGTCTTAAAATTGACAGAAATGGGTCGAAAGTTCATAAAATCGTCAAAATAATGGGGCGAACGTCTTCAAATTAGAAAAGCAATGGGGATAAACATGAGGGAGAAAGGAGTCGAGAAAAAAGTCCCTCAAGTGGAAATCTCCCCTTATCTGTGTGTGATAATAACCCGGGTTCGAATCCTGGTGGATCACATATATATATGCTTTCATTAATTTCATTGGAGGTGTTTGGTGTTGTGGTGAAATTAATAAAACATAGATGATAATTCTGGCTCTAGTTTCCCATACTAGTGCAGACGATCCCACAAATGTAGTTAGAAAAATGGTGACCGTCGAATATTGACGATAAAAGCTCTTTAGTAATAGCATATTTTTGACTCCGATACTTTGACTCCGAGTATATTCACTATGCAACCAGTTCGTGTGTCTCCGGAATATAACATGGGTGGTGTGACAGCGGCTTTACTTTCACTACTACAGCGGTACATTATATCACTCCCAGTTAATTACACGGTGGGTAAAACAGAGAACCACCGCTCTTCTGTTTCCCTTCCTCTCCCTCTCCCTCCCCCCTCCCCCTCATCCTTCTCCCCTACCCCCCCTCCTCCTCCTCCTTCTCCCCCCCCCCCCCCCCTCCTCCTCCTTCTTCTTCTCCTCTTTCTCCTCCTCCTCCTCCCCTCCCCCCCTCCTCCTTCTCCTCCTCCCCCCCCCCCCCCTCCCGTCTCCTCTCTTCCTCCTCCTCCTCTCCCTTTCTCACGCAACCTCACTCCGACACACCATTTTACGTGTATATATGTGTATGTCCACTTATTCTTATGTGGACTTAACCGTATGTGAATTTATTATCATGTGCACTGTTTCTTGCGAGTACTTAATCTTATGTGTACTTAATATTATGCGCACATATTCTTGTGTAATACAGTTTATGTGCACTTATTTTTATGTGCAGTTTATCACATGTACATTGAGAATTATGCAGGCTCAATGCAATGTTTACTTGATCGTCTGTGCCTGTGCACAAATATTAATAGTCAAGATTTCTGGTCTATACACATTTCATGGGAGGCAAGGTTTGAGGTTGGTTGAAATATTTCATCATGTGGAGCTCGTCCCACAGCGAAATTATTTTTAGCTGAATTGTATTGGTTCGCCCTTCTTCGCCAACTAAAGCTCGTTACTCATATCTAGGAACAAATAAATTATCAGTTCCTAACTTCCTATCATAATTACTGATCTATAAGTTAATATAAATAATGAATTATATCATCAAGCTATTAATATGAAGCAGAGATGGAATGTAGGGGTCTGGAAATAGATAGATCATAGACTAAAGTAGATCTGGACTTGACATGAAAATGGAACTTTGCAGTAAGGGACCCAACATTGGAAAACGAACCCCGAAGTTCTATCCTCATAATCGCGAAAATATCACATTTTCGCGGTTTCGAGGATCCAACTTAGGGGTTTGTTTTCCGATGTTGGGTCCCTTATTGCAAAGTGCAATTTTCGTGTCAAGTCCAGATCTACTGTAGTCTATGGATAGATATATATAGGTTTAGTAGCAGAAATAATCCTCACTTGCAGTTTTAACTCCACTTCCGACGATCACGGCAGAATGATACTCCTGCCAGAGATATAGTCACTTCATATTCTGCAATTAATCGTAGAGGAAAACATTCATCGCCTGATTATGGCGATTAGAGAATTTCATTCTCCCCCAGTCTCCACGCTTTCTGCAATACAACTTTACGATTTCACGCCCACACACATATTTGCTCAAAGCCATGTTCACTAGCCAGCACTGTGTTGTGTGTGCTAACTCATACACGCATACACAAGCTAGCAAGCAGTATCTGGGGTGAAAAATGCTTAAGATGCTAGGCTCTCTAACCTGTACACACCTACACTGCGTGAGACAAACACGAACCACACACATACACACGCTCAGACACATACATCCCACAAACACAACAAAACATATACATATCACAAATCACACACACAATACATCAAAGAACAATACACGAATAATAAAACACACACACACACACACACACTTTTTTACAAATAAAATAAAATAAATCGGTTATCATTATTACAATTATCATCATCATTATTATTATTATACTTATTACACAAATTAATAATCACAAACACGGGAGGATACAAACGACAAACCCCCACACAGCACAAAATTACACCCACTATAACACATAACAACCCCCACATACTCTCACACACACACAGCATAACACAACCCCCACATACTCTCACACACACAGCATAAAACAACACAAACACACACACACACACACACACAGACCCCCCCCCCCCTCCACATACACACAATCGATGTATGTGAGGTCAACGACATTCAGTTAAAGTTAAGGGCGGTCCAGCCACAGCGACACACTTCATTACCGATACCTTTACTTGGTTCCACTCTTCTTGTGCAGATGGCCAACCCTTTTCCCTCGCTCTCTATCTATCTATATATCTTCCCCCTCACCCCTCTCTCTCTCTCTCTCTCTCTCACACACATAATCTCTCTCTCTCTTGGTTTCTCGCTGTTTTGGTCTCTGATTCTTCTGGTTTCGGTATCTATATCTACCTCATCGTCGTATTATTCAGGTGTCGATTTTTTTTTCTTTTCTGGGCGAGCGATAGCAAGCCTGTAACTCGGCCATATTTTACCTTGAAGGTGGTTTGGGTGGGCATTTTTGTTAGTTTGAAGGAAATCTAGGAAGCCGTTTTTGTTAGCCTAGGGGACAGACTCAAATAAATTGCTCGAAAATGGCAAAGGCACGCAAAATCCTAAATTGTAATTAAACAAAATGTCATAACCCACGTCGGACCAGATAATGTTAAGGGGAGGTTTTTAGTTTGGTCTCTAGATATCCATCAAGCTTAAGATTACACCCCCTTGAGCCCCTTTCAAGATAAATTTGTACATTTTTCGGTAGAGAAATTTCCCGGCTGAAAGCCGGTTCCTCTTAAATTACAGGCTCGCTATCGCTCGCCAAGATAAAATCGACACCTAAATTGCACGAAAGGTCTTAAAATTGACGGAAATGGGGCGAAAGTTCTTAAAATCGCCAAACTAATGGGGCGACTGTCTTAAAATCTCAAAAGCAATGGGGCTAAACATGAGGGAGAAAGGGGTCCAGAAAAAAATCCCTCAAGTCGATATCTCCCCTTAATAATATTATGTCCTTCGTATATAATCCGCTTTTAATTTATTCCTGCATCAGCCTCACCCAGTGTTTCTCAAGTCCTGTGGCATACCTTGCCTTACAATTCATAGCTCAACCTTCTTAATTTCCCAACCTTCCTAATTTCCTAACTTACCTAATTTGCCAGTATTCTTATAATCCTAAACCTCTTTATAACTGTCTTGATAGCGTAATGCATAAGTGCGCGGAATTTCGATGTGAGTATCCTAGGTTCGAGTCCTCGGAGTGCCACGTGTATTTTTTTGATTTCATTGATTGAGTTTAGAGGTGAAGTTGGTTGGTGGAAAAAACATAATAATTCACAAACCTCCTTAATTCTTAACCTTCCTGAATTCCTAACCTTCCAAATTTCCTAACCACCCTGAATTCCCAACCTATAAATTCCTAACCACCCTGTATTTACTGGTGTTTTATTTTACCTTTGTCTAGCGTATTCTTTTCCCTACTCAGACCACCACCACACTCAGACCATCACCACCACACTCAGACCACCACCACCACCACCACACTCAGACCACCACCACCACCACACCCCTACCAACACCACCACCACCACACTCCTACCAACACCATCACCACACCCATACCAACACCAACACCACCACACCCCTACCAACACCACCACCACCACACTCAGACCACCACCACCACCACACTCAGACCATCACCACCACACTCAGACCACCACCACCACCACACTCAGACCACCACCACCACACTCAGACCAACACCACCACCACACTCAGACCACCACCACCACCACACTCAGACCACCACCACCACCACACTCAGACCATCACCACCACCACAACACTCAGACCACCACCACCACCACACTCAGACCACCACCACCACCACACTCAGACCACCACCACCACCACACTCAGACCACCACCACCACCACCACACTCAGACCATCACCACCACACTCAGACCACCACCACCACACTCAGACCACCACCACCACACTCAGACCAACACCACCACCACCACACTCAGACCACCACCACCACCACACTCAGACCACCACCACCACCACACTCAGACTACCACCACCACCACACTCAGACCACCACCACCACACTCAGACCACCACCACCACCACACTCAGACCATCACCACCACACTCAGACCACCACCACACTCAGACCATCACCACCACACTCAGACCACCACCACCACACTCAGACCACCACCACCACCACACTCAGACCAACACCACCACCACCACACTCAGACCATCACCACCACCACACTCAGACCATCACCACCACCACCACCACCACCACACTCAGACCATCACCACCACCACCACCACCACCACACTCAGACCATCACCACCACCACCACCACCACCACACTCAGACCATCACCACCACCACCACACTCAGACCACCACCACACTCAGACCACCACCACCACACTCAGACCAACACTACTCAGACCACCACCACACTCAGACCACCACCACCACACTCAGACCAACACCACCACACTCAGACCACCACCACCACACTCAGACCAACACTACCACACTCAGACCAACACCACCACACTCAGACCACCACCACACTCAGAACACCACCACCACCACACTCAGACCACCACCAAACTCAGACCACCACCACACTCAGACCACCACCACACTCAGAGTACCACCACACTCAGACCACCACCACACTCAGAGTACCACCACACTCAGACCACCACCACACTCAGACCACCACCACACTCAGAGTACCACCACACTCAGACCACCACCACACTCAGACCACCACCACACTCAGACCACCACCACACTCAGACCACCACTCACTCAGGCCACCACCACACTCAGGCCACCACCACCACACTCAGAGTACCACCACACTCAGACCACCACCACATTCAGACCATCACCACACTCAGACCACCACCACATTCAAACCATCACCACACTCAGACCACCACCACATTCAGACCATCACCACACTCAGACCATCACCACACTCAGACCATCACCACACTCAGACCACCACCACGCTCAGAGTACCACCACACTCAGACCACCACCACACTCTGACCACCTCACTCAGACCACCACTCACTCAGGCCACCACCACACTCAGGCCACCACCACCACACTCAGAGTACCACCACACTCAGACCACCACCACATTCAGACCATCACCACACTCAGACCACCACCACATTCAAACCATCACCACACTCAGACCACCACCACATTCAGACCACCACCACACTCAGACCACCACCACACTCAGACCACCACCACACTCAGACCATCACCACACTCAGACCACCACCACACTCAGACCACCACCACACTCAGACCATCACCACACTCAGACCATCACCACACTCAGACCATCACCACACTCAGACCATCACCACACTCAGACCATCACCACACTCAGACCACCACCACACTCAGATCATCACCACACTCAGACCATCACCACACTCAGACCATCACCACACTCAGACCATCACCACACTCAGACCATCACCACACTCAGACCACCACCACACTCAGACCATCACCACACTCAGACCACCACCACACTCAGACCATCACCACACTCAGACCATCACCACACTCAGACCACCACCACACTCAAGCCATCACCACACTCAGACCACCACCACACTCCCCACAAGTCCAGCCTAACTTGCTCAAAGTCAAGTTAGTGAGCCTGGTGGGAACAGTGCACAAAGGAGGCAACATTTCGTGCCAACACACACACACACACACATAATTATATATACAGTATATGTACAGTATATATATATATATATATATATATATATATATATATATATATATATATATATATATATATATATGATTTAGTGGCCATACTTTAATCAACCCTGCCACCACGGCACTTGCAATCTTTCTTGGTTCACATTCAGCTTGCTGCTTGTAATTCATTATTTAAAGATGCTTGGTCATTACCCTGCCCGGTTAACCCATCAGGCTTCTCTACCCAGCATGTCATTGTACAGTCCTCACCAAATATACAGTTACACCAGCATGTACAGTCCTCACCATATATACAGTTACACCAGCATGTACAGTTACACCAGCATGTACAGTCCTCACCATATATACAGTTACACCAGCATGTACAGTTACACCAGCATGTACAGTTACACCAGCATGTACAGTCCTCACCATATATACAGTTACACCAGCATGTACAGTCCTCACCCCAAATATACAGTTACACCAGCATGTACAGTTACACCAGCATGTACAGTCCTCACCATATATACAGTTACACCAGCATGTACAGTCCTCACCCCAAATATACAGTTACACCAGCATGTACAGTTACACCAGCATGTACAGTCCTCACCATATATACAGTTACACCAGCATGTACAGTCCTCACCCCAAATATACAGTTACACCAGCATGTACAGTTACACCAGCATGTACAGTCCTCACCAGCATGTACAGTTACACCAGCATGTACAGTCCTCACCATATATACAGTTACACCAGCATGTACAGTCCTCACCATATATACAGTTACACCAGCATGTACAGTCCTCACCATATATACAGTTACACCAGCATGTACAGTTACACCAGCATGTACAGTCCTCACCATATATACAGTTACACCAGCATGTACAGTCCTCACCATATACAGTTACACCAGCATGTACAGTTACACCAGCATGTACAGTCCTCACCATATATACAGTTACACCAGCATGTACAGTCCTCACCATATATACAGTTACACCAGCATGTACAGTTACACCAGCATGTACAGTTACACCAGCATGTACAGTTACACCAGCATGTACAGTTACACCAGCATGTACAGTCCTCACCATATGTACAGTTACACCAGCATGTACAGTCCTCACCATATATACAGTTACACCAGCATGTACAGTTACACCAGCATGTACAGTTACACCAGCATGTACAGTCCTCACCATATATACAGTTACACCAGCATGTACAGTTCTC
The DNA here is from genome assembly GCA_032716605.1 of Paralithodes platypus. Taxonomy (NCBI): domain Eukaryota; kingdom Metazoa; phylum Arthropoda; class Malacostraca; order Decapoda; family Lithodidae; genus Paralithodes; species Paralithodes platypus. Next base: position 8,797,517 of record CM064568.1, read on the forward strand.
ACCATATATACAGTTACACCAGCATGTACAGTTCTCACCATATATACAGTTACACCAGCATGTACAGTTACACCAGCATGTACAGTTACACCAGCATGTACAGTTCTCACCATATATACAGTTACACCAGCATGTACAGTCCTCACCATATATACAGTTACACCAGCATGTACAGTCCTCACCATATATACAGTTACACCAGCATGTACAGTCCTCACCCCAAATATACAGTTACACCAGCATGTACAGTTCTCACCATATATACAGTTACACCAGCATGTACAGTCCTCACCATATATACAGTTACACCAGCATGTACAGTCCTCACCATATATACAGTTACACCAGCATGTACAGTCCTCACCCCAAATATACAGTTACACCAGCATGTACAGTCCTCACCATATATACAGTTACACCAGCATGTACAGTCCTCACCCCAAATATACAGTTACACCAGCATGTACAGTTCTCACCATATATACAGTTACACCAGCATGTACAGTTACACCAGCATGTACAGTCCTCACCATATATACAGTTACACCAGCATGTACAGTCCTCACCCCAAATATACAGTTACACCAGCATGTACAGTCCTCACCCCAAATATACAGTTACACCAGCATGTACAGTTACACCAGCATGTACAGTCCTCACCCCAAATATACAGTTACACCAGCATGTACAGTTACACCAGCATGTACAGTCCTCACCATATATACAGTTACACCAGCATGTACAGTTACACCAGCATGTACAGTCCTCACCATATATACAGTTACACCAGCATGTACAGTCCTCACCCCAAATATACAGTTACACCAGCATGTACAGTCCTCACCATATATACAGTTACACCAGCATGTACAGTCCTCACCCCAAATATACAGTTACACCAGCATGTACAGTCCTCACCCCAAATATACAGTTACACCAGCATGTACAGTTACACCAGCATGTACAGTCCTCACCCCAAATATACAGTTACACCAGCATGTACAGTTACACCAGCATGTACAGTCCTCACCATATATACAGTTACACCAGCATGTACAGTCCTCACCATATATACAGTTACACCAGCATGTACAGTCCTCACCATATATACAGTTACACCAGCATGTACAGTCCTCACCATATATACAGTTACACCAGCATGTACAGTTACACCAGCATGTACAGTCCTCACCCCAAATATACAGTTACACCAGCATGTACAGTTACACCAGCATGTACAGTCCTCACCATATATACAGTTACACCAGTTAGAATATTGTAACCTATAAACCCAAGCTCTGAAGCATGTGGGCTATACTAAAACATTGTATTATCTTAAGGGGAGGTTTTTAGTGTGTTTCCTAGACTCCCATCAAGCTTGAAATTACACCCCCTTGACCCCATTTCAAGATAAATTCGTACATTTTTCGGCAGAAAAATTTCCCGGCCGAAGGCCGGTTCCTCTTAAATTTCAGGCTCGCTATCGCTCGCCAGGAAAAAATCGACACCTGAATTGCAAACAAGGTCTTAAAAGTGACATACATGGGGTGACAGTTTTTAAAATCGCCAAACTAATGGGGCGAACGTCTTAAAATCTCAAACGCAATGGGGCTAAACATGAGGGAGAAAGGGGTAAAGAAAAAAATCCCTCAAGTGGAAATCTCCCTTTAACTAAGTGTAAGAAAGAGACAAAGGTTGCCTGTAACGAATGTCCCTTCAAATAGAAGTGATAGACTTCCAAATTCAAGATAGGGGCCTATGCTGCCATAAAAATGTCTGGACACACGAGCTAATAGGAGGTTAAATATAAGGATGAAGTAAAGATATATTGAAGGAAAGAGTTCCACAGTTTACTTGTCGCAGTGCTAGAAAGACGGAGAAAATTGGTTCTCCCGTGAGAGTTGGACAGAACAGGGGTGGGAATGCGCTAAAAGGCGGGTTCCACCGACTCTCAGTAAGAGAGGAGGCATACCGATATATATATATATATATATATATATATATATATATATATATATATATATATATATATATAATTTACTGGCTAGGAGAAAAAGTAAATCCCCGACCTTCCCACTAGAGAGACCGGGGTGAGATATTGGAGTCAGGAGGGGGGGGGGGGGGGGGGGGAAGTTGGCGGACATTACCATACTTATTATGGAGAGCCTCCCCCCGTTACACTCCACTAGTATAGCGATTATGAGACCCTTCACCCCTTTCTGTTATCGATTTGTCGTGGGTGCGCGCTAACGAGCCTGCAATATAGGAGAAACTGGTCTTCAGTCGATATGTGTTTTGTCTTCACATTCAGCTTAAACATTTACCTTGAAAGGGGGTCTAGGTGGCGTCTTATAGTTTCAAGGGGGTCTAGGTGGCGTCTTATAGTTTCAAGGGGGTCTAGGTGGCGTCTTATAGTTTCAAGGGGGTCTAGGTGGCGTCTTATAGTTTCAAGGGGTCTAGGTGGCGTCTTATAGTTTCAAGGGGGGTCTAGGTGGCGTCTTATAGTTTCAAGGGGGTCTAGGTGGCGTCTTATAGTTTCAAGGGGGTCTAGGTGGCGTCTTATAGTTTCAAGGGGGTCTAGGTGGCGTCTTATAGTTTCAAGGGGGTCTAGGTGGCGTCTTATAGTTTCAAGGGGGTCTAGGTGGCGTCTTATAGTTTCAAGGGGGTCTAGGGAGATTCTTTCCTTAGTCTAGGGAGCAAACTAAGAAGACGTTACTCGAAAATGGCAAACACATTCAAAATCCTCTATAATATTTAACCCTTTCAGTACCGGAGACTTCTTTCTTACTTTATTTCAGCTACATTTAGACGATTTTATGAAGCTTACGAAGGATATATGTTAGCTAAAAGGATTAAAGGAGATATTCTGTGGTCTTTTCATTGGTAAACGTCCTTCCTAAGCTGAATATAATCGTATATTAGTTGCCTGAATATGATGAAAAGGATATCACCGATACTGAAGGAGTTAAGGGGAGGCAGACCGTTTTCCTGGACCCCCTTCTCCCTAATATTTAGCCCCACTAGTTTTGAGATTATAAGACGTTCGGCCCATTAGTTTGGCGATTTTAACACCTTACGCCCCATTTCGTTGTCAATTTTAGGACCTTTCGTGCCATTTAGGTGTCGATTTTTTCCTGGCGAGCAATGGCGAGCCTGCAATTTTAATGGGAACCGGCCTTTGGCCCGGAAATTTTTCTACCGAAAAATGTAAACATTTATCTTGAAGGGGGTTCTAGGGGGTGTTTTTCTAAGCTTGATGGAGGTCTAGGGAGGAAACTAAACAAATATATGAATAAATGAATTAATAGACCAAACAAACGGCCTGTCTCCCCTTAAAGATAATATAATACAGTAATAGCTCGGAAGTGTTAATTGGTGGATGGTAGGTAAAGGTAAGTGGAGAGGGCGCGGGTGAAATATTGTGGGGGTAGTTGGCGGACATTAGCATATTGAATTACCAAGCGGCTCCTGGTCCTGCTTAACTCACTGCATTTAAATAATGCCTCCCACCCGTTACCAGCCTAACTATCCTGTGAGAGAGAGAGAGAGAGAGAGAGAGAGAGAGAGAGAGAGAGAGAGAGCGAGAGCGAGAGCGAGAGCGAGAGAGAGAGCGAGAGCGAGAGCGAGAGCGAGAGCGAGAGCGAGAGCGAGAGCAAGAGAGAGAGAGAGAGAGAGAGAGAGAGAGAGAGAGAGAGAGAGAGAGAGAGAGAGAGAGAGAGAGAGAGAGAGAGCGAGAGAGAGAGAGCGAGAGCGAGAGAGAGAGAGAGGAGAGATTTACATAGAAACACTGGCCACACAGACCTTACGATCCAAACGAGGTGGTCAGGACTTAATTATAGTAGGAGAGAGAGAGAGAGATACCGCCACATATCAACTCGGTATATCACAAACCTCGCCAAGAAATCATCAACTTTATCTCTCCAACTTCCCCGGCGACGCTACCTGGGCTTCAGAACTCAATAAAAGTTCAACATCTGACTCCAGAAAGAGAAAACAAAAAAGTTGGCTATTTTCTTAATTTGATCTTCTTCGGTGGTGAGTGTAATATCTTCTTTTCCGGAGGTTGGTTCATAATAGGATAGAGCCCCCGTCACACACATACGTTTTTGTTTTGTATCACGACTTGCCCAAAATATATTGGAAGACTGGAAAATTAGGGGCAATCGGGACTAAAATCGTGTATTTCCCGACTGCTCCCAATTTAGCAATCTTTCCACTGTTTTTATTTATTTATGATTTTTTTTAGGGGGGGGGGGGAAGGGAGGCAAAATCGGGTGTATTCGGGATAAGAAATCGTGCATGTGTGACGGGGCTTAAGGGGAGATTTCCACTTGAGGGATTTTTTTCTTGACTCCTTTCTCCCTCATGTTTAGCCCCATTGCTTTTGAGATGTTAAGACGTTCGCCCTAGTAGTTTTGACATTTTAAGACATTTTGCCCCATTTCTGCAATTTTAAGACCTTTCGTGCCATTCAGGCGTCGATTTTTTCCTGGCGAGCGATAGCGAGCCTGTAATTTAAGAGCAACCGGCCTCTGGCCGAGACATTTTTCTACCGAAAAATTTACAAATTTATCTTGAAAGGGGGTCTAGGGGGTGTAATTTTAAGCTTGATGAAAACGTAGGGAACAAACTAAATACCTCCCCTTAAGCGATTTGTACCTTGTCAACTCTTAAAGGTATATTAGTGATAGGTTGTACCTCATCAACTCTTTGAGGTATCATACGGATATATTGTACCTTATCAACTCCTAAAGGTATATTATTGATTAATTGCATAGTACTCATCAACTCCTAAAGGTACATTATTGATATATTGTACATCATCAACTCTAAAAGGTTGATCAAAAGCCGAAGAAGACTGCCAAGACAGAACAATTACATACAAATATTAAGTTATCATTTGAAAAAGCACGAAGCCTTTTCTTTCTTAAAATGATTAACCCTTTAAGTATTCGAGGAGGCTTGTCACTATAGTCTGGCGAACATTAGATGATATTACTCAGATTTGGAAAACCCTCTAGGAATCAAACGGGTAAAGCCTATCTTAAGGGGAGGTATTTACTTTGTTCCCTAGACTTCCATCAAGCTTAAAATTATACCCCCTTGAGTCCCTTTCAAGATAAATTTGTACATTTTTCAGTAGAAAAATGTCCCGGCCGAAGGCCGGTTCCTCTTAAATTACAGGCTCGCTATCGCTCGCCAGGATAAAATCGACACCTGAATGGCACGAAAGGTCTTAATATGGGGTGAAAGTTCTTAAAATCGCTAAACTAATGGGGCGAACGTTTTATAATATCAAAAGCAATGGGGCTAAACATGAGGGAGAAGGGAGTCAAGAAAAACATCCCTTAAGTGGAAATCTCCCCTTAACCCGCTCAGTACCAGTTCCACCCTTTTCATTACATACTGGCTACTAACAGACTATTGTATTCAGTTTCAAAAGGGCCTCCAGCAATTAACAGGCTTCGAACTATCTTAATTAGCCCTTTTTACTACCACATATCCTTGCTAAGCTGCACAATATGATCTAAATATACCTAGTATAAAATATAAAAGACGTCGCCGGTACAGAAGGGGTTAAATAGCCTTCTGACACCTACAATGCTTTCCTAAACTGAAATCAATCTTCTACCAGCTGCCACAATAAACGGAAGAAACGGGTCCTCGTATCTTAAAAGGGTAAATATTTGACCTCGATTTTCCGCAACGAGTAAAATTTATGGTACAATATGTGTGTTTAATAAATAATTCAAGTTCACATTGCTTTAATTTGATTGAGATGCACAATATCATCATTAATAAAGAATAATGCAATACTTACTACAGTTCACTGAAGTGCCGTCCAGAACACTTATATAATTAATTGTAACAGGTTCATCAAATATAAAAGCTCATAAAACTAAGTAATTATACAGAGTGCATATGAATTACGATATTAACATCTATTGAATTTTAAAAAACCGTCTCGCACTAAAGCAGTTGACATAAATTGCAAGTGGCATATTAAAAGCAACATTGTGTGTTTCATATTTATTCAGTGTAAGAGGAGAACTGTAATGCTGGTGTAATGATATGCCAAAACATTACATGAATTACCTGTATCGTGTTAAATCTTCCTGTAGGATTGCGTTTTTCTTTGTAACTAGGATCTGAGGAGTCAAATATGGATAACTGAGAAAGCTGGTACCCCATAGAATGAGAAACAACCAGTCTAAATTAAAGAAAAGAGGAACATTACGCGATCATATTATAAAACGAGAGTATAAGGGAAAACAAGCAACAACAGGTCTAATAATCCCAACTAGAGGGCCTGTTAAAGGTTAATGCCTGTGGAAGGAAGGACTGTCACAGACATTATGTATCACTCAGGTACAAACGCAGTCAGTCGTGGATTCAAGTCAAAATATTTATCTAAGTGACAAGTAAATGCTTGGAATGTGCAGCACCCAACGACACTAATAGTAAATGACTTCCATAAAGTTAATTATACTTTATTTTAACAAGTGCTTTTCGTCAAGTGAAAAGAAAATATGATGCCATTAAGGGGGGGATGGGCGTATTTATTTCCTCATATATATAAAACTTTGTATAATTTTTTGAGTTTCCTTCCTAGACCTCCATCAAGCTTAAAAGAAACACCCCCCAACAACCTCCTTTAATTAAGATAAATGTGTACATTTTTGGATAGGAAAATTTCCCGGCCGAAGGCCGATTTCTTCATAAATTACAGGCTCGCTATCGCTCGCCACGAAAATATCGACACCTAAATTACACAGAAATTCATAATATTGATACAGAAATGGGGGGAAAAAAAAGGTCTTAAAATCGCCATATTAATGGGCCGAACGCCATAAAATATGAAAACTGATGGGGCTAAACATGAGGAAGAAGGGGGACGATCAAAACGGCCCATTTCCCCTTAAACCGAGGCTTGAAACGGTATCAAATGACCTATAAAACGAATGAGAGAGAGGTGGAGCGACCCTGACACACGAGCCGCCCATCAGCTATATTAACCAAGGTATTAAAGCAGAAGGATAGAGCAGAGAGAGAGAGAGAGAGAGAGTGAGAGTGAGTGAGTGAGTGAGTGAGTGAGTGAGAGAGAGAGAGAGAGAGAGTGAGTGAATGAGATTGAGTGAGAGAGTGTGTGTGAGTGAGTGAGAAAGAGTGAGAGAGAGAGAGCACTCACTCACTCTCTCACTCTCGCTCACTCTCTCTCACTCTCACTCACTCACTCACTCTCACTCTCTCTGAGTGAGAGTGAGAGTGTGTGTGAGTGAGTGAGAAAGAGTGAGTGTGTGTGAGAGAGAGAGAGAGAAAGAGATAGAGATAGAGAGAGAGACACATTACGTAACTATCTTACTTGATAATACCCGAACAATCTATCAGCACCTTAAATATTGAAGAACCGTGTGTGTGTATGTGCGTGCGAGAGAGAGAGAGAGAGAGAGAGAGTGTATAAGTGAGTGAGTGAGTGAGTGAGAGAGAGAGAGTATAAGTGAGAGTGAGTGTGTGAATTAGTCTGCTGTCCATTATACGGGTGTGCATGTGAAAGTCGGCTGCCCGCAAGGTTATTCTGAAGAAAAACGTAATTATGCCTCAGCAACCCCAAACAAAAAGATGACAAGAGGGAAATCCGGAATGTACAAGGTCTAACGAAGCTATAGTGTCACCCTCTATATTGTCACCCTCTATATTGTCACCCTCTATATTGTCACCCTCTATATTGACACCCTCTATATTGTCACCCTCTATATTGTCACCCTCTATATTGTCACCCTCTATATTGTCACCCTCTATATTGACACCCTCTATATTGTCACCCTCTATATTGACACCCTTTGTTTAAGGTTAGGTTATCACACCTGGTAGCCTATTTCTGCGAATTTCAATTTTATTATATTCGGTTAGGCTATTCAACGCTGGTAGCCTATTATTGCGTATTTCAATTTAAAAAAAAAAAACTTTTGGTTAGGCTATCGCCCCTGGAAGCCTAATTCTGCGTATCTCAACATTTTTGTTTTCGGTTAGGCTATCACCCCTGATATCCTATTTCTGCGTATTTCAGCATATTTGTTTTCGGTTGAAGTGAGTGAAGTGTTGTAAAGTGAGTGAATTGTTTTTTAAGTGAGTGAAGTGATCTGAAGAAAGTGACTGTCACCATGCCTCGCGCTTGTGCGAACTGCGCCGGTAGGTTTGGTGAGTCCATGTTTGCTACTATCGATCTTCAAGTCTGCCCGCTCTGCCAGCAACGAGAGAATTTTACAGTGAAATTAGATGAAGCCTACAACAAGATCAACGTCCTCACCATGAAGCTGGAATCACTCCAAGAGTTTGTAACACTCAACGTTGGAGTGCCACAAACTTCAATTGTCACCGCAACTCCAGCAGCCACCAACGCCCCAACGTCAACTGCCAACAATTCAACGCCTACAGTAGCCATTTCAGCTGATGTTTCCGATACTCAAGATACAAATAGCGACTCTCTTCCCCCTCAAGACAACTTCCGTGTCGTGAGGAACAACGTTTGCCCCAAGACCAGGAAACACATACCGATTACCGAGTGTCAAAACCGTTTCCAGATATTCGCAGACTCAGATGACGAAGAGGAAATAGAAGAAGTCCGGCTCGTGGGAGACTCGATGATACGTGGTCAGCTCACAGAGTTTTGCGCCAGGGCACCTAAGACCAGGAAGCATTTTTTGTATCCCTGGTGGTGGTGTGGATGACGTAGTTGCAGCAGTTGACGAAGTATCAAAGCTGGCCCCTGCAAATACAATGTACGTCATCCACGTTGGATCCAACGATATACAGCGAACCCGGTCGGAAGATTTGCTTTTAAAGTACCAGCAGCTGATCAAGTCGTTTAAGGAGAAGTCATCAAGGATCATCGTCTCAGGAATCGTCCCCCGCTCGGTGTAGAGAGCCGATTTTACAACATAGCCACCAGCACAAATCGTTGTCTAGCAAACCTCTGCAGGAAGGAGAACGTGGGATTCGTCGACACCTGGGACAATTTCTACTACGATGACTATTTGTTTTCGGATGATGGAGTTTCATCTGAACCAGGTGGGAGCAGCGCGTTTTGGGCGTCTTCTCAACGATGCGGTGAAGGATTTTCGGAGAAGAAATCGACTCAGCACAGGACAACCAGGAAGGAGGACCGAAGACAGCGAGGACGGCAATCTACAAAGGAATTAAATACTAATACATCAAGAACCGCGAATTTGGATAAAGCTCCACCAACACGACCCAAATTCAAAACCCCCCAGGATAACCACCCAGGACCGAGGACAGCCCTGAATGTAAATGTAGATCCGACCAGAACCAAAAATTCGATGAAAGAACGATCTGCGAGTTCTAAAACCGCAACTTTAAAGGTTTTCTATGCAAACGCTCGTAGCATACGCAATAAATTTTCAGATTTAGAGGAACTAGTGTTTACAGAAAATTATGATGTGATTGGCATAACAGAATCTTGGCTCAATACACAAGATAGAGACTTTTTAGCAGAGTATTCACTTCCCGGTTATGTAATGTTTGAGAACAGCCGAATAAATAAAAATGGAGGTGGCGTTTTATTTTATATCAAAGAAAGTCTTAACCCGACCCTCGTGTCAAAACCTCAAATTGTGAACGTCGACACATCTTTTGTGCTAATAAAGAATAATAAAGGTACAAAAATAATACTTGCGTTAATATACAGACCTCCAGCTCAATCAGTGCAAACTGACCGAGAAATTTACGAACAAATTGCAGATGTAAGTAACTCACAAGATACCGTAATTTTTGGCGACTTTAATTTACCTGTGACCAAGTGGGGCGATACTCTTACTTCACACTCCGGACATGACTTGTATACGAACTTGCAAGAGAGTTCGCTTTATCAATTTGTTCGAATGCCGACCCGTGGTAATAACGTTCTTGATATTGTACTTGCAACAAAAGAAGAATTGATAGAGAATTTGAATGTTGGTGATGAATTCAGTAACAGCGACCATCGTACGATAACTTTCACTTTAAAGTTTACTAGTAACGAACCAAATAGTAGCATCGAAAAAGTCCCTAATTTCAAGAAAGCAAACTTCCATAAACTTAGAGCTATGTTTAAAGAAACTGACTGGAGCTTTTTAATTAACAATAACGACATAAATACATCCTGGAAGTTATTCGAAATCACTTACCTAAAAGCAGTGCAAGACTGCATACCATCGAAAATACGGCGTCCAGGCCATAATAATAAGCCCAAATGGTGGAATAAAGATATTTCAAACTGCCTGCTTGCTAAAAAATTTGCTAACGATAGATTAAAATCCTCACAAAATGACGAAGAACGGGTGAAATTTGTAGAGCTACGACGCAAAGCCAAAAAGTTAATTAAGCAAAGTAAAAAGACCTTAGAGTTACATATTGCGAATCAAAGTAAAACAAACCCGAAAGAATTCTATAGTTATATCAGAAAGAAAAAAGTAGTTACTTCAACTGTTGGACCGTTAGTCGATGAAAAAGGAGAATACACCAAAGACGAAGTACAAATGAGTAATGCCCTCAATACCTTCTTTGCATCAGTTTTTACAACAGAAGACCTCAGTGATATCCCTACACCATCGCCGATTCAGATTGATAATTCAGATGTTCTAAGCAATATCACCGTTACAGAGAGAGAAGTATTGAATTGTTTAGATAAACTCAAGGTAAATAAAACGCCAGGACCTGATACAATCTCGCCTAGAGTTCTAAAGGAAGCTAAGAATGAGCTCTCCAAACCACTGACATTACTATTCAATAAATCCTTGCAGTCTGGAACTATGCCTGATCAGTGGAAGCTAGCCAACGTAACACCGATATTCAAAAAAGGCAGCAAATCCCTACCCAGTAACTATCGTCCAATTAGCTTAACCTCAGTTGTATGTAAAATGCTAGAAACGGTCATACGAGACAGACTCGTAAATCACTTGGAGGAAAATAACATACTTAAAGATACTCAACACGGCTTTCGTAAAAAACGTTCCTGTTTAACAAACCTCTTAGACTTCTTCCACGATATCCTCAACCTCTACGATGAGAGTAAAGCTGTAGATATTATATACCTTGATTTTCAAAAGGCCTTTGACAAAGTTCCCCACAAACGTTTACTGCTAAAACTAAAAGCGCATGGAATACAAGACGGTGTGTTGAAATGGATAGAAAATTGGCTCAGCAACAGAAAGCAAAGGGTAGTCATAAACGGTAAGGCATCTAAATGGACCAATGTAAGTAGCGGGGTACCCCAGGGATCGGTACTAGGACCAATTCTCTTTCTAATTTACATCAACGACATAGATGAGGGTCTCACCTGCACAATCTCAAAATTTGCTGACGATACAAAAATTGCAAATAGCGTACTCTCAAAAGAACAAGTTGACGATATGCAACACAATCTAGATAAATTGTCATGTTGGGCCCAAATTTGGCAAATGAGTTTCAATGCGGATAAATGTAAAGTACTACATGTCGGATACCTAAATGAGAAAGCAAACTATTCGATGAATGGCACTCAGCTTAAGAATGTAAACAGAGAAACTGATCTGGGAGTAACAATATCGAGTAACCTAAAACCGAGTCAACAATGTTCAGAAGTTGTTAAGAAGGCAAACAAAATAATTGGCTTTATAGGCAGGTCATTTGAGCATAAATCCAAAGAAGTTATCCTAACCCTTTACAATTCCTTAGTCCGCCCTCTTCTGGAATACTGCGTTCAATCCTGGTGCCCTTATTACCAAAAAGATATAAACAAGCTAGAACGAGTTCAACGTAGAGTTACCAAAATGATACCTAGCCTAAAGAACAAACCATACGAAGAGCGTCTTAGAGAATTAAATCTATTTCCTTTAACCCAGCGCAGATTAAGAGGCGACTTAATTCAAGTGTTCAAAATCATCAAAGGCATCGACAATATGAACTGTAGTAAGTACTTCACTATCGACCAATCTAATTACACGCGGGGAAACGGTTGCAAAATTATTGGTAAATCTTTTAACTCGCACGAATCTAAGAATTTCTTCTTCAATCGAGTTGTCAACTTGTGGAATGGGCTTCCCCGAGACGTTATAGACTGCAGCACCGTTGATTCATTTAAATTCCGCCTAGACAAATATCTCGCATCAAACCCGCGACTGACTGCGTTTGTAAATGAATAACTTTATCCTCCCCTCAGTTACTAACCCATATGTCCCCTACTAACTTCCTAGTCCTGCCACGTTAGTGGCAGGGCAGTAGTTCCCTTTCCAATGTTCCCTTACCCACTCTAAACCACTGTTTGGTCACTTGATCCTCAGTGTTTTGGAGGACAAGCAACCTAGAAGGGTCACTAGACCTGTTGTTGCTTGATTTCCTTTGTACTCCTTTGTATATTGTCACCCTCTATATTGTCACCCTCTATATTGTCCCCCTCTATATTGACACCCTCTATATTGTCACCCTCTATATTGTCACCCTCTATATTGACACCCTCTATATTGTCCCCCTCTATATTGTCCCCCTCTATATTGTCACCCTCTATATTGTCCCCCCCTATATTGTCACCCCCTATATTGTCACCCCCTATATTGTCACCCTCTATATTGTCACCCTCTATATTGTCACCCCCTATATTGTCACCCCCTATATTGTCACCCTCTATATTGTCACCCTCTATATTGTCACCCTCTATATTGTCACCCTCTATATTGTCACCCTCTATATTGTCACCCCCTATATTGTCACCCTCTATATTGTCACCCTCTATATTGTCACCCCCTATATTGTCACCCTCTATATTGTCACCCCCTATATTGTCACCCCCTATATTGTCACCCCCTATAGTGTCACCCTCTATAGTGTCACCCCCTATATTGTCACCCTCTATATTGTCACCCTCTATATTGTCACCCTCTATATTGTCACCCTCTATATTGTCACCCTCTATAGTGTCACCCTCTATAGTGTCACCCTCTATATTGTCACCCTCTATAGTGTCACCCTCTATATTGTCACCCTCTATATTGTCACCCTCTATATTGTCACCCTCTATAGTGTCACCCTCTATATTGTCACCCTCTATATTGTCACCCTCTATATTGTCATCCTCTATATTGTCATCCTCTATATTGTCACCCTCTATATTGACACCCTCTATATTGTCACCCCCTATATTGTCACCCCCTATATTGTCACCCCCTATATTGTCACCCTCTATATTGTCACCCTCTATATTGTCACCCCCTATATTGTCACCCTCTATATTGTCACCCTCTATATTGTCACCCCCTATATTGTCACCCTCTATATTGTCACCCTCTATATTGTCACCCCCTATATTGTCACCCTCTATATTGTCACCCTCTATATTGTCACCCCTATATTGTCACCCCCTATATTGTCACCCCCTATATTGTCACCCTCTATATTGTCACCCCCTATATTGTCACCCCCTATATTGTCACCCCCTATATTGTCACCCTCTATATTGTCACCCTCTATATTGTCACCCTCTATATTGTCACCCCCTATATTGTCACCCTCTATATTGTCACCCCCTATATTGTCACCCTCTATATTGTCACCCTCTATATTGTCACCCTCTATATTGTCACCCTCTATATTGTCACCCCCTATATTGTCACCCCCTATATTGTCACCCCCTTTTATTGTCACCCTCTATAATGTCACCCTCTATATTGTCACCCCCTATATTGTCACCCCCTATATTGTCACCCCCTATATTGTCACCCTCTATATTGTCACCCTCTATATTGTCACCCTCTATATTGTCACCCCCTATATTGTCACCCTCTATATTGTCACCCTCTATAGTGTCACCCCCTATAGTGTCACCCTCTATAGTGTCACCCTCTATAGTGTCACCCTCTATAGTGTCACCCTCTATATTGACACCCTCTATATTGACACCCTCTATATTGTCACCCTCTATATTGTCACCCTCTATATTGACACCCTCTATATTGTCACCCTCTATATTGTCACCCTCTATATTGTCCCCCTCTATATTGACCCCCTCTATATTGACACCCTCTATATTGTCCCCCTCTATATTGTCCCCCTCTATATTGTCCCCCTCTATATTGTCACCCTCTATATTGTCACCCTCTATATTGTCACCCTCTATATTGTCACCCTCTATAGTGTCACCCTCTATATTGTCACCCTCTATAGTGTCACCCTCTATATTGTCACCCTCTATATTGTCACCCCCTATATTGTCACGCTCTATATTGTCACCCCCTATATTGTCACCCTCTATATTGTCACCCCCTATATTGTCACCCTCTATATTGTCACCCTCTATATTGTCACCCCCTATATTGACACCCTCTATATTGTCACCCCCTATATTGTCACCCCCTATATTGTCACCCCCTATATTGTCACCCTCTATATTGTCACCCTCTATATTGACACCCTCTATAATGTCACCCTCTATATTGTCACCCCCTATATTGTCACCCTCTATAACAACACCCTCTATATTGTCACCCCCTATATTGTCACCCTCTATATTGTCACCCTCTATAGTGTCACCCTCTATAGTGTCACCCTCTATAGTGTCACCCTCTATATTGACACCCTCTATATTGTCACCCTCTATATTGTCACCCTCTATATTGTCACCCTCTATATTGACCCCCTCTATATTGTCCCCCTCTATATTGTCCCCCTCTATATTGTCCCCCTCTATATTGTCACCCTCTATATTGTCACCCTCTATATTGTCACCCTCTATATTGTCACCCCCTATATTGTCACCCCCTATATTGTCACCCCCTATAGTGTCACCCTCTATAGTGTCACCCTCTATAGTGTCACCCTCTATATTGTCACCCTCTATATTGTCACCCCCTATATTGTCACCCCCTATATTGTCACCCCCTATATTGTCACCCTCTATATTGTCACCCTCTATATTGTCACCCCCTATATTGTCACCCCCTATATTGTCACCCTCTATATTGTCACCCCCTATATTGTCACCCTCTATATTGTCACCCCCTATATTGTCACCCTCTATATTGTCACCCTCTATATTGTCACCCTCTATATTGTCACCCTCTATATTGTCACCCCCTATATTGTCACCCTCTATATTGTCACCCCCTATATTGTCACCCTCTATATTGTCACCCTCTATATTGTCACCCTCTATATTGTCACCCCCTCTATATTGTCACCCTCTATATTGTCGCCCTCTATATTGTCACCCTCTATATTGTCACCCTCTATATTGTCACCCTCTATATTGACACCCTCTATATTGTCACCCTCTATATTGTCACCCCCTTTATTTCTACCCTCTATATTGTCACCCTCTATATTGTCACCCTCTATATTGTCACCCTCTATATTGTCGCCCTCTATAGTGTCACCCTCTATATTGTCACCCTCTATATTGTCACCCTCTATATTGTCACCCTCTATATTGTCACCCTCTATATTGACACCCTCTATATTGTCACCCTCTATATTGTCACCCTCTATATTGTCACCCTCTATATTGACACCCTCTATATTGTCACCCTCTATATTGTCACCCTCTATATTGACACCCTCTATATTGTCACCCTCTATATTGTCACCCTCTATATTGTCACCCTCTATATTGTCACCCTCTATATTGACACCCTCTATATTGACACCCTCTATATTGTCACCCTCTATATTGACACCCTCTATATTGTCACCCCCTATATTGTCACCCTCTATATTGTCACCCTCTATATTGTCACCCTCTATATTGTCACCCTCTATATTGTCCCCCTCTATATTGTCACCCTCTATATTGTCACCCTCTATATTGTCCCCCTCTATATTGTCCCCCTCTATATTGTCCCCCTCTATATTGTCCCCCTCTATATTGTCCCCCTCTATATTGTCGCCCTCTATATTGTCCCCCTCTATATTGTCCCCCTCTATATTGTCACCCTCTATATTGTCACCCTCTATATTGTCACCCTCTATATTGTCACCCTCTATATTGACACCCTCTATATTGTCACCCTCTATATTGTCACCCTCTATATTGTCACCCTCTATATTGTCACCCTCTATATTGTCACCCTCTATATTGACACCCTCTATATTGTCACCCTCTATATTGTCACCATCTATATTGTCACCCTCTATATTGACACCCTCTATATTGTCACCCTCTATATTGTCACCCTCTATATTGACACCCTCTATATTGTCACCCTCTATATTGTCACCCTCTATATTGTCACCCTCTATATTGTCACCCTCTATATTGTCACCCTCTATATTGACACCCTCTATATTGTCACCCTCTATATTGTCACCCTCTATATTGACACCCTCTATATTGTCACCCTCTATATTGACACCCTCTATATTGTCACCCTCTATATTCATCGTTATTCGTTTATGTGCACCATTTTTATTTAAGGGGGCCCACCTCGCTGTTTTCCTCTCTCTCTCCCTCTCTCTTTGGCTTGTATCCATTCGACCCAATTCATCCTACTGTTTTAAGACGTTTATCCCTATCCAGGTGTCAATATTTTCCTGGCGAGCGGTAGCGAGCCAGCATATATATATTTTTGTTTTGACAGCAAGCTAAATTTGTAATTTTTTCGATAGAATTATTTCTCCGGCGAAGCCGGATTTCACCATACATGCTGGCTCCTTATCGCTCGCCAGGAAGAAATCGACACTTGGATGGGGATAAACGTCCTAAAACAGTTGGCTGAATGGGGCCGAATGGATACAAGCCAGAAAAAGAGAGAAAAGGAGAGAAAGATAACAAAAAGCCGGTGACCCCACCTTAAGTACATTACATCATTGGAGTACCACATGTATTTTTTAATTTCATTGATTTAATTAGTTAGGTTGATTTGTAATTTAATTGGTGGTTTGGTGAAAATATAAATTTGAACACGCTAATTTGATAATGTAGTCACCATCACTATCATCTCGTCATTCATCATATTCATTATAATCACCATCATCTAACCATCACAACCATTATAATCACCATCATCTAACCATCACAACCATTATCACATCAACACTCCCTTGGTCATCATCTCTACAACAACCAGGATCATCACCATCTTTACTACCATTATCATGACCAACTCTACCAGGAACTAAACTTTCAACACCACAACACCACAATCAGGCCCACCAACAGCACTATCTGAACCACCATCTTCACCTTCCACCATCATCCACACCAGATAAATAACTTCCTTTCACTATCACCATCAGTACCATCACCACCAACAACTCCACCTTTCTCACCAGCCCCACAACACAACCATCTATGTTACCACCTTGTTCACCTTTCTTACCATCACCACCACCATCACCAGCCCTATAACACAACCACCTACGTCATCACCATCTTAACCACCCTGTTCTCCTTTCTCACCATCACCACCACCGCCCTCTTCACCACCATCACCAGCAGCACCACCTACTGACGAAGGAAATCGATGCTACTTGACATTCCCCTCACCACCCCGACCTTGGCCGGGGAAGGAAGGGAGGGTGGGGATGGAGGGGGGAGGGTGGGGATGGAGGGGAGGGTGGGGAAGGAGGGGGGAGGGTGGGGATGGAGGGGAGAGGGTGGGGAAGGAGGGGAGGGATTGGGGTTAGGAAGGGGGTGAAGAATAGGGAAGGAGGGGAGAAAGTGAGGAAGGAAGTGGGTGGGGAATGGGAAAGGATTGGAGAGAGTGGGGAAAGAAGGGAGAGAGTGGAGAAGGAGGGGAGAGAGTGGGGAAGGAAGAGGTGGGTGGAGATTGAAGTAGTAGAATATAAGTGGAGGAGAAAGAAGGATAAATAGAAGTGGAGGAGAAGGAAGGACAAATAGAAGTGGAGGAGAAGGAAGGACAAATAGAAGTGGAGGAGAAGGAAGGACAAATAGAAGTGGAGAAGGAAGGACAAATAGAAGTGGAGAAGGAAGGACAAATAGAAGTGGAGAAGGAAGGACAAATAGCGATGAACGAGGGACGGTGAAAGGAATCAGGGACAGGATACATCAATTTCTGTGATAAGCATAAACTGTTGCTATGACAATATTCTCTTACTTGTCCTGAACTGTACATGTATAAACCATTTAGAGGAAGAAGGAACGGTACAAAATGACTAACAATATAAAGGTTTAGTGGTTACTTTCTTATCATAAATAAACACACGAGACACAAGGAGGTCAAGCGAAGAAACATAAAATTAGTGAATCAAGGGAGAACTTAGCTATATCATTGTACACAGCTATGAAACAGTGGAGTAAAAGAGGATGTAAACAATATATAAAACAGAAAAGGAGATGGAGTAAACAGAGTACGAAAAGGAGGTTACTAAGAAGGAAAATAAAGTTTAAATATTATCCTCTCAGTAACATGTATTTATATCTAATTGCTGCTAACCCTGTAAATCACCCTTAATTAAGGAGAGATATCCACCTGGAGGATTTTTTTCTGGACCCCTTTCTCCCTCATGTTTAGCCCCATTGCTTTTGATATTTTAAGACGCTCGCCCCATTAGTTTGGCGATTTTAAGAACTTTCACCCCATTTATGTCACTTTTAAGACCTTTCGTCCCATTTAGGTGTCGAGTTTTTTCCTGGCGAGCGATAGCGAGCCTGTAATTTAAGAAGAACCGGCCTTCGGCCGGGACATTTTTCTACCGAAAAATGTACAAATTTATCTTGAAAGGGGGTCATGGGGGTGTAATTTCAAGCTTGATGGAAGTCTAAGAAACACACTAAAAACCTCCCCTTAAGAAGGACCTAGACCAACCAAAGAGGTAAACTCCTGTGTTCGAATCCCCGGACTGCCACATGTGTTTGTTGATTTCATTAATCGAGTTTAGGAGTAAAGTTGGTTAGTGGAGAGAACATAATAATTGTATCATTAACTCCCACAGATCAATCAAAGCTTAACAGAATCGTCTAATGATAGCCAGAATGTAATTAAAGAGCGCGTCATGGTAATTCATGGTAAACTGAAAGGGTTAACACGAAGATACTTGTAAAGGAATAGAAAAGGAAGAGACGAAGTTAAGGGGGCAGTACTCGCTTTTTCTGGACCCCCTTCTCCCTCATGTTTAGCATATTAGTTTTGAGGTATTAAGACCTTCGTTCCGTTAGTTTGGCGATTTTGAGACCTTTCGCCTCATTGTTTTGTCAATATTAAGACCTTTCGTGCCCTTTAGCTGTCGATTTTTTTCCTGGCGAGCAATAGCGAGCCTCTAATTTTAGAAGGAACCGG
This sequence comes from Paralithodes platypus, assembly GCA_032716605.1. Classification (NCBI taxonomy): domain Eukaryota; kingdom Metazoa; phylum Arthropoda; class Malacostraca; order Decapoda; family Lithodidae; genus Paralithodes; species Paralithodes platypus. Next base: position 8,816,779 of record CM064568.1, read on the forward strand.
CCTTTGGCCGGGAAATTTTTCTACCGAAAAATTTACAAATTAATCTTGTCTAGGGGGTGTTTTTCTAAGCTTGATGGAGGTCTAGCGAGGAAACTAAAAAATCAATTAATAAATAAATATATATAGACCAAAAACCAAGCACTACCCCCTTAATAGAGTAAGGAGAGGAGGAGGAGGAGGAGGAGGAGGAGGAGGAGGAGGAGGAGGAGGAGGAGGTGACAAGGACAAGGAAAGTGGCCTTTAACGTGCAGAGCAGTGGGTGTAAAAGCTCTTCATATAAGGAGAAGGAGGATTAAAGTGAGGGGTGGAAAGGGCAGAAGTGAGGCCCAAGAAACATTATGTAAAGTGGGAAGTGTATATACATTATGTAAAGTGGGAAGTGTATATACATTATGTAAAGTGGTAAGTGTATATACATTATGTAAAGTGGGAAGTGTATATACATTATGTAAAGTGGGAAGTGTATATACATTATGTAAAGTGGTAAGTGTATATACATTATGTAAAGTGGGAAGGGTATATTATGTAAAGTGGGAAGGGTATATACATTATGTAAAGTGGGAAGTGTATATACATTATGTAAAGTGGGAAGGGTATATACATTATGTAAAGTGGGAAGTGTATATACATTATGTAAAGTGGTAAGTGTATATACATTATGTAAAGTGGTAAGTGTATATACATTATGTAAAGTGGTAAGGGTATATATATTATGTAAAGTGGTAAGGGTATATACATTATGTAAAGTGGTAAGGGTATATATATTATGTAAAGTGGTAAGGGTATACATTGATAAAGGGGATAAATGACGAATCAGAGGGATTGAAATTAAGGCCAGGGAGAAATTGAACATGGATATTAAAAGGAGCTAAAGGGAGGAAAAGTAATAAAGTAGAGAAAATGGAAGAGAGAGAGAGTGTGTGAGTAGCGTAAGGGACAAATAATTGTTATATAAGGGTTTAGTAAGGGTTCAATAAAGGTAAGTAATGGAGAGGTGGGTCATGAGATGGAGGGGACATTTAAGGGGAGATTTCCACTTGAGGGATTTTTTTCTTTACCCCTTTCTCCCTTATGTTTAGTCTCATTGCTTTTGAAGTTTTGAGACGTTCGCCCCATTAGTTTGGCGATTTTAAGATGTTTCACCCGATTTATGTCACGTTTAAGACCTTTCGTCCCATTTAGGTGTCGATTTTTTCCTGGCGAGCGATAGCGAGCCTGTAATTTAAGAGAAACCGGCCTTTGGCCGGGACATTTTTCTACCGAAAAATGTACAAATTTATCTTGAAAGGGGGTCAAGGGGGTGTAATTTCAAGCTTGATGGAAGTCTAGGAAACACACTAAAAACCTCCCCTTAAGGGAGAACGACGAGCGACATTTAAGCCTTTAAGGGGGATGGTTCGTTTTTCTGGCTCCTCTTCTCCCCATTAGTTTTTAAATTTTAAGACGTTCGGCGCATTAGTTTGGCGATATTAATACTTTTCAACCCATTTCCTAGTCAATGTTTAGACCTCTCCTGACATTTAGGTGGCATTTTTTGTCCTGGCGAGCGATAGCGAGGGTGTAATTTAGAAGGTACCGGCCGGGGACATTTTTTTTACCGAAAAATCTACAAATTATCTAATGGTATATCTTGGGGATGTTTTTTTAAGGGGAGGTATTTAGTTTGTTCCATAGACCTCCATCAAGCTTAAAATTACACCCCCTTGAGTCCCTTTCAAGATAAATTTGTAAATTTTTCGGTGGAAAAATGTCCCGGCCAAAGGCCGGTTCCTCTTAAATTACAGGCTCGCTATCGCTCGCCAGGATAAAATCGACACCTGAATTGCACGAAAGGTCTTAATATGGGGTGAAAGTTCTTAAAATCGCCAAACTAACGGGGCAAACATCTTAAAATCTCAAAAGCAATGGGGCTAGACATGAGAGAGAAAGGGGTCAAGACAAAAGTCCCTCAAGTGGAGATCTCCCCTTAAGTATGATGTAGGTCTAGGGAGGAAACTAAACAAATAATAAGATAAATGCAACAAAAAAGACCGGAATTTGAAATATAATCTAGTTTATTCAATATAGTTTAGCAAACATATTGATTCCAACTCAAAAGGGCTAGAGGAAATGGGCTGTACATTTCCAAACCTATTCCCTGGTTGACTCTTTGAATGGTAGCAATATTAGTGCAATTGACCACTTGCCAGTTTCGTTCTATAAGGAAGTTGGAGTTGTAGACATAGATTATATATTGCTGACACCAATTATTGATCAAAACATACTTGGTGCCGAGACATCACTTATTAGCGCGACTGTACAATAACTAATAAATACACACAGGTTTATAATTACCACCGGATCGTCAACACTATAACAACACAACAAACACACCATTTTCTATAAACTAAACACAAATAGTATAATTAAAGGGAGCAATAGGAGAAGTCAAAGAGGGAAAGGAGTGGCGGAAAAACGAAACACAAAATAATACCCAGAGAAATAGGAGAATTAAACAAGAAAATGGAGGGGCACAAACACTGAAAGAATATTAATAACAGAGAAATAGGAGCAGGCAAACAGAAAATGGAGAATGCAAAACCTAAAAGAAAACGAATACCAAACCTAAAATAAAACTCCTATAGGGAGGATCAAAGAGGTAATACTGTAGCGGATCGAGGAAGATATTCTCGAAAAGCTCCCAGGCTTGAAACGTAAAAGGAGGCGAGTGTGAAGGTGAATAACACACACAAAATGAGAAAATATGAAACAAGAAATGGGAGGCGAAAAGGAAAGTCAGACGTAAGAGTACAATACAAGGTAATAAACGAAAAAAGATGGGAAATCTTTTCTAAAAAAATAAAAATAAATAATATATATATATATATATATATATCATATTAAAAATGTGACACAATAATTAGACGAAAGTGAAAGAGAAGGTCTAATGGGACTACGTTGTGTGACCAAAGAGTGAAAGAGAAGGTCTAATGGGACTACGTTGTGTGACCAAAGAGTCGACAGATATATGAAAGGAGCCGCTACAAAGACCACACAAATAATATATAATATATGATGATGTTTATACGATCGGCTGACACACATAATTATATATATATATAGTTAGGCAATCATTTGGGCTTTCTTGAGTTTCAGGGCTGAAGGTGAGAGGGTAGCGGGTGGCTTAGTCTGGTCTTGTCTCACACATAATAACCCTTTCAGTACCAGCGACGTGTGTTATATCCTATTCTAGCTAATTTTAGACGATATTATGCAGCTTAGGAAAGATCTGTGGTAGTTAAAAAGGTTGGTCGAGATAGTTTGAAGCCTTAAGGGGAGATCTCCACTCGAGGGATTTTTTTCTTGACCCCTTTCTCCCTCATGTCTAGCCCCATTGCTTTTGGGATTTTAAGACGTTTGCCCCATTAGTTTGGTGATTTTTAAGAATTTCCGCCCCATTCTGTCAATTTTAAGACCTTTCGTGCCATTTAGGTGTCGATTTTATCCTGGCGAGCGATAGCGAGCCTGTAATTTAAGAGTAATCGGCCTTCGGCCGGGACATTTTTCTACCGAAAAATGTACAAATTTATCTTGAAGGGGAGTCTAGGGGGTGTTTTTCTAAGCTTGATGGAGGTCTAGGGAGGAAACTAAAAAAAATATATGAATAAATGACCTAATAGACCAAACAAACGGTCTGCTTCTCCATAAGTAAGAAATAAATGTGAAGGAGATGAAATGGCCGGTTAATGGTTAAAGGTGGCTACTAGGGAGAGGCCTAATGGGGATGAAGGGGTCCTTTGGTGGGTAATGGTGCTGATGGTGGTGGTTCGGAAAAGTTCGATACATTTCTAGATACTGTATATATAGAGAGAGAGAGATATATACTAGTTATATATAGAGAGAGAGAGATATATACTAGTTATATATAGAGAGAGAGAGATATATACTAGTTATATATACTAAATATAAATATAGATATAAGTTCGAACGCGAGAATATAAATCGTACTGATAAATATAGAGTAGCTGTATAATATTTAAGGACACTCAAAATATTGCACGCTGACTAATAAATAAACGAATGGAGAACCATGCAATTGGACAATTTAGCACATAATGGTTAATCCCACATCATCAAATTAGCGAACAAATTAGTTGAGCAAATTTCAGAGTATACACAATACATCCATCTACACTATTTTCGCTAAGTGACTATTTATCCACACACATGTAGAAATTGTGTATCTCATTTGTGTATCTGTGAATAGATAAAGATACAATACATACAATATATATATAAAGTATTTAGACATAATGGTGTATATACAGTACACTGTATTGTTTTAAGGGGGAGGGTGACCTGTTTTTGTTCTGTCCTTTTCTATCTTTCTCTGGCTTGTATCCATTTGGCCCCATTCAGCCTACTGTTTTAAGACGTTTATTCCCATCCAGGTGTCAATGTTTTACTGGTGAGCGGTAGCGAGCCAGCATATTTTTTATTTTTGTTTGACAGCAGGCTAAATTTGTACATTTTTCGATAGAAAAATGTCTCCGGCGTCCGGCGAAGCCGGATTTCTTCATATAATGCTGGCTCGCTATCGCTCGCCAGGAAGAAATCGACACCTAGATGGGGATAAACGTCTTAAAACAGTTGGCTGAATGGGGCCGAATGAATACAAGCCAGAGAAAGGGAGAGAAAGATTAAAAAGAAACCGGTGACCCCCCCCCCCCTTAAGGACGGATAAGCGAGGATGGGTTGGATCTCTAGCGTGACCATCAAATATTATAGCTATTCGGTATACGCATATAATGATAACTACAGGGTTTATTATTTAACACTATCTAAGCCGATGTCGTCTTGTGGGTAATATGATATTTTGTTTACTTGTTATTGGGGATTTTGTTTGTCTTTGCCGTTTTCGAGCAATGTTTATTAGTTTTGTACCCTAGGCTAACAAAAACGCTTTCGTAGACCTTTTTTTTTCAAATTAAAGAAAAGTTAAACTAAAGAGATACGTAAAATGCTCACCCAGACCCCAACCAAGATATATGTGTACAATCGCGCTAATAAGTGATGTCTCGGCACCAATTATGCTTTGATCAATAATTAGTATCAGCAATATCTAAGCTTGATTTCTTCATATCGAGTGAAATATACAAACATGTTCCTACACTTACCCACCCTATTTAACATCTGACAGCCATTAATACAACACAGAGCAAGCCAAACGTAATGACAGCTGGGACATGACTTATTAGCGAGACCGTACGTGTGTCCATAGAAAAATGTACTGGCCGAAGTCCGATTTCTTCAAAGATATAGCTTGCTGTCGCACGACCAAAACAATTGATACGTCTTTATATCGTCAAACTAATGAGTGAAACGTCTTAAAAGCTTCAATCTATTGGAGCGAAACATGGAATGTCTGGCTCAAATAGGGTTAAGTTGGAGATAAAAACAAGCGAGGTGGGTTCCCTTAAGGGGAGGTATTTAGTTTGTTCCCTAGACCTCCATCAACCTTAAAATTACACCCCCTCGAGTCCCTTTCAAGATAAATTTGTACATTTTTCGGTAGAAAAATGTCCCGGCCGAAGGCCGATTCCTCTTAAATTACAGGCTCGCTATCGCTCGCCAGGATAAAATAGACACCTGAATCGCACGAAAGGTCTAAATATGGGGTGAAAGTTCTTAAAATCGCTAAACTAATGGGGCAAACGTTTTATAATATCAAAAGCAATGGGGCTAAACATGAGGGAGAAAGGGGTCAAGAAAACAATCCCTCAAGTGGAGACCTCCCCTTAAAGAAATTCTCCCCCCCTCCCTCCCCCACCTCCTCTGTTATTCCATTTCCTTCCCTTCCATCACAACTTTGGAAATACTTCACCCACCGCCCAACTTTCTTAAGGGAGCCCACCTCGCTTTTGTTTTCTCTCTTTCTCTCCCTCTCTCTTTGGCTTGTATCCATTCGGCCCCATTCAGCCTACTGTTTTAAGACGTTTACCCCCATCCAGGTGTCAATATTTTCCTGGTGAGCGGTAGCGAGCCAGCATATATATATTTTTGTTTTAAGAGCAAGCTAAATTTTTACATTTTTCGATAGAAAAATGTCTCCGGCGAAGCCGTACTTCTCCATACAACGGTGGCTCGCTATCGCTCGCCAGGAAGATATCGACACCTGGATGGGGATAAAAGTATTAAAACAGTTGGCTGAATGGGGCCGAATGGATACAACCCAGAGAAAGAGAAAGATACAAAAAAAGCCGGTGACCCCCCTTAATGAGAGAGGAAACACTGGGAAGAGAATACAGTGTTAGGAGGGAGAGAGAGAGAGAGAGAGAGAGAGAGAGAGAGAGAGAGAGAGAGAGAGATAGATAGAGAGAGAGAGATAGAGAGAGAGAGAGAGAGAGAGAGAAAGAGAGAGAGAGAGAGAGAGAGAGAGAGAGAGAGAGAGAGAGAGAGAGAGAGAGAGAGAGAGAGAGAGAGAGAGAGAGAGCTACATAGATACACAGACCTCAAGGTCCTTACTAGGCAGTCTGGCCTTACAAACTATATATGCATATATGCATATGTACATATACACACACATATATATACATATATATATATATATATATATATATATATAGATACACATACATACATACATATATACACCGGTACACACATATACACACATACACACACATATACACATACATACATACACACATACATACATATATATACAGTATATATATACATACTGTACAGTGCACACACATACATATACATACTTTTTTTTTTTTTTTTTTTTTCATATCACCCCAGCCCTCTGCAGATAGAGGTCAAGCCTTCCCTTGAAAGCGTTTATTGTGTCGCTCTCCACCACTCTCGCTGGTAGTTTATTCCACTCTGTCGCCACACTGTAGGTGAAGAAACTCTTTGTGACATCTAGGTTTGCCTTTTTGGTTTTTAATTTCATTCCATTTCCGCGAGTTTGATTAGTATTTTAATGTGAATAGTGCATTTACATCGACTTTGTCGAAACCTTTTAGTATCTTAAAGCACTCAATAAGCTGACCCCTCAACCTCCTCTTTTTTTAATGAGAACAGGTTCAATCGTTTAAGTCTTTCTTCATATGGTTTATTTCTTAATGAGGGTATCATCTTCGTCGCTCTACGCTGTACTGACTCGAGTCGTACAATGTCCTTGATCAGATAAGGTGACCAGAACTGCACACCATATTCAAGGTGGGGCCTCACCATACTTTTGAACAGTGGCACTATTACGTTTTCATGTTTATATGTAAATTTTCGTTTAATAAAGCCCAATGCTATGTTTGCCTTATTTGAAGCTGCTATACATTGGTCGGAAGTTTTTAGGTTTTCAGATATTAGTACCCCTAGGTCTTTTACTACCGTTGCGGTTTTTATTTGTTTGCCATTCATTTCGTATTTGTATTTCATATTTCTGCTACCAACCTGCAGCACCTGACATTTATCGACATTGAAGGGCATCTGCCATTTTTTCGACCACTCTGATATCTTGTTTAAATCAGATTGCAACGCATTTCTATCATCTTCGTTCAGGACTGTATTTCCTATTTTTGTATCGTCGGCGAATTTGGAAATGGTGTTGTTTACCCCTACAATATCGTTAATGTAAATGAGAAACAGGACCGGTCCAAGGACTGAACCCTGTGGAACTCCACTAGTGACAGGCTCCCACTCCGATTCCACTCCATTTATCACCACTCTCTGTCTTCTGTCTGTAAGCCAATTTTTTATCCAAGAATGAATTTCACCTTTGATACCTATCCTCTCCAGTTTAGCCAATAGTTTTCGGTGAGGCACCTTGTCGAAAGCTTTTTGAAAGTCCAAGAAGATTATATCTAGTGATTTCGTCATGTCGTTATATGTGAATAGTTTGTTATAAAATTCAATCAAATTTGTTAGGCATGACTTATTTGATCTAAAGCCGTGTTGACTATTTTTGATTAGGTTGTTTGATTCGAGGTAATCTACTATCTTATCTCTAAGGATTTTTTCCATGATTTTTCCTACAATTGAAGTTAGACTAATTGGTCTGTAATTACTCGCTTTGGCCTTGCTACCCTTCTTGTATATCGGCGTAATGTTCGCATCTTTCCAATCACTCGGTACAATCCCCTGTAGAGAGAGAGAGAGAGAGAGAGAGAGAGAGAGAGAGAGAGAGAGAGAGAGAGAGAGAGAGAGATGATGAGCTAAACAGAAGGGAGGGAAATACATTGAGAAAGCAAATGCAAGTAGATACCAAAATAACACAACTAATTTTCACAAACACATCATAAGCAAAGGAAAGAGAGAGGACGAAAATAGAATAGAAAATGAAGCAGACACAACAGGACGTAATATGCTAATGACTATGAGAGACATCGACAAGCACGAAAGTGAAAGAAGAGATAAAACGATGAAGGCAAATGAAGCAAAGGGAACGAAGGAGAAGAGAGAGAGAGAGAAAACACAAGGCAGATAAATATGTTTAAAGGGGAGGTCTCCACTTGAGGGATTTTTGTCTTGATCCCTTTCTCCCTCATGGTTAGCCCCATTGTTTTTGAGATTTTAAGACGTTTGCCCCCATTAGTTTGGTGATTTTAAGAATTTCCGACCCATTCTGTCAATTTTAAGACCTTTCGTGCAATTTAGGTGTCGATTTTATCCTGGCGAGCGATAGCGAGCCTGTAATTTAAGAGTAACCGGCCTTCGGCCGGGACATTTTTCTACCGAAAAATGTACAAATTTATCTTGAAAGGGGGTCAAGGGGGTGACATTTTAAGATTGCTGGAGGAGTAGGAAACAAACTAGAAACCTCCCCTTAACAGACAAAGGGAAGAGACGTATAATGGTATGGAAGGAAAATGAAGTAAACGGGATGAAAGCGAAGAGAGAGATAAAAGGATGCAGGGAATTGAAAGAGAGAGGAAGCAACTGGAATGACAAGGAAGACTAAAGGAAGATAAAGAAGAGACTTGGGGAGACATAGAGTACTACGTATCTTAGGCACATTTACAGGGAAGGGAAGATACTGACCACACACACCTTACGGTCCAGGCAAAGAGGTCAGCACTTGAGTTTAATACGAGATGGGAAAGAAGAGGGTTAGTGAGTGGATGAACAGGGAGAGGGCTGAAGAAAATAATATGGAAGGAGACCCCGAGATGGAGAAGAGAAGAGGGGGATGGGAAGAAGAGGAAGGAAGGGCGGAAGTAAAGGAGAGAGAGAGAGAGAGAGAGAGAGAGAGAGAGAGAGAGAGAGAGAGAGAGAGAGAGAGAGAGAGAGAGAGAGAGAGAGAGAGAGAGAGAGAGAGAGAGAGAGAGAGAGAGAGAGAGAGAGAGTAGTAGTAGTAGGCGGAAGGGAGGAAACTTTTATATGAGCACTTAACGTCACTTTTAAGCACGGGGGGAAAAAGTAAGAGGGAGAGAGAGAGAGGGGCTGGGAGAGTGGCAGGCTGGATGAGAGAGAGAGAGAGAGAGAGAGAGAGAGAGAGAGAGAGAGAGAGAGAGAGAGAGAGAGAGAGAGAGAGAGAGAGAGAGAGAGAGAGAGAGAGAAAGTTAAATATTGTATACAGTATGTACAATATGTGTTTCGCCTCACATGCACACACACACACACACACACACACACACACACACACACACACCCTCTCCCTGTATGTGTAAGTGTGTGTGTGTGTGTGTGCAGGAGGGATAGATGGAGGGCTTTCAGGATGAATCCATTTGATGCCTCAACATCTGGCACTTTCCCACCACCACCCTCACCAATATCACCACCACCATCACCACAGCAACAACCACAATCACCACTACGACCACCACCACCACCATCACCACAATCGGCACTACCACAACTATCACCACCAATTACACATCACCCATCTTAACTACGACCATAACTACTACTACCACAAGCTGTAACCACCCTCACCAATATCACCACCACCATCACAATCGGCACTACCACAACTATCAAATCACCATCACAACTACTACCACCACCACCACAACCACTATCAAGGCTAACATGATGTCTCTTTTACACACACACAAGCATTTGGCGCTACTACCACCATCACTACTGTATATCTACCACCACAACATCACCACTATCAAGACAATACACCACTTCCTGCACCACCACCATACTCATCATCACTCAAAGGATACCACCAGTACTCACTACCATACTATCGTTAATAACACCATACACTATCACCACCACTCAAACCTCATACCATCACCATTACCACACCAATACACAAACCACCCATAATTCTTCCATCACCATCACTTACTACCACCACTACCAATACCACACACTACCTCTACCACCATCAAACACCACTATAATTATTCTCTTCACCTCCACACTACCAACATAGGGCCTACATCAATTTCACACACTACCTCTACCACCAGCAAACACCACTATCAATACATACACCACCCATAATTCTGCTTCACTACTAGCATCACCATCACTCACGATCACCACTACCACTATCACCACCATCACTTACTATCACACTACCCCTATAACCACCACCACACTATCACCACCATCACTTACTATCACACTACCACTATAACCACCACCACACTATCACCACCATCACTTACTATCACACTACCACTATAACCACCACAACACTATCACCACCATCACTTACTATCACACTACCACTATAACCACCACCACACTATCACCACCATCACTTACTATCACACTACCACTATAACCACCACCACACTATCACCACCATCACTTACTATCACACTACCACTATAACCACCACCACACTATCACCACCATCACTTACTATCACACTACCACAATAACCACCACCACACTATCACCACCATCACTTACTATCACACTACCACTATAACCACCACCACACTATCACCACCATCGCTTACTATCACACTACCACTATAACCACCACCATACTATCACCACCATCACTTACTATCACACTACCACTATAACCACCACCACACTATCACACCATCACTTACTATCACACTACCACTATAACCACCACCACACTATCACCACCATCACTTACTATCACACTACCACTATAACCACCACCACACTATCACCACCATCACTTACTATCACACTACCACTATAACCACCACCACACTATCACCACCATCACTTACTATCACACTACCACAATAACCACCACCACACTTACTATCACACTACCACTATAACCACCACCACACTATCACCACCATCACTTACTATCACACTACCACTATAACCACCCCCACACTATCACCACCATCACTTACTATCACACTACCACTATCACCACCACCACTATCACCACCATCACTTACTATCACACTACCACTATAACCACCACCATCACTTACTATCACACTACCACTATAACCACCACCACACTATCACCACCACCACTTACTATCACACTACCACTATAACCACCACCACCACTTACTATCACACTACCACTATCACCACCACCACCACTTACTATCACACTACCACTATAACCACCACCATCACTTACTATCACACTACCACTATAACCACCACCACACTATCACCACCACCACTTACTATCACACTACCACTATAACCACCACCACACTATCACCACCACCACTTACTATCACACTACCAATATAACCACCACCACACTATCACCACCACCACTTACTATCACACTACCACTATAACCACCACCACACTATCACCACCATCACTTACTATCACACTACCACTATAACCACCACCACGCTATCACCACCATCACTTACTATCACACTACCACTATAACCACCACCACACTATCACCACCATCACTTACTATCACACTACCACTATAACCACCACCATCAATTACTATCACACTACCACTATAACCACCACCACCACTTACTATCACACTACCACTATAACCACCACCACACTATCACCACCATCACTTACTATCACACTACCACTATAACCACCACCACACTATCACCACCATCACTTACTATCACACTACCACTATAACCACCACCACACTATCACCACCATCACTTACTATCACACTACCACTATAACCACCACCACACTATCACCACCATCACTTACTATCACACTACCACTATAACCACCATCACTTACTATCACACTACCACTATAACCACCACCACACTATCACCACCACCACTTACTATCACACTACCACTATAACCACCACCACACTATCACCACCATCACTTACTATCACACTACCACTATAACCACCATCACTTACTATCACACTACCACTATAACCACCACCACACTATCACCACCACCACTTACTATCACACTACCACTAAAACCACCACCACACTATCACCACCATCTCACACAGTTTCCACCCCTCAAACTTAAAATAAAATCATCCAAAACCGAACATCTGGAACAGGTCTGACAGATTCCCACCAGTGCTACCGTTTCAGTCAGTACAGTCACGGCCACGTTATCACACAACAACTATATCATAGGAAATACTTCTCATTTCCAAAGGGTTATGAATCAATACAACCAATTATTAGCATCAACCAAGAGATCACTATCGTAATTATCAGTTAAGGGGGTACTACTCGGTTTTTCTGGACCCCCTTCTCCCTCATGTTTAGCATATTAGTTTTTGAGGTTTTAAGATGTTCGTTCCGTTAGTTTGGCGATTTTGAGACCTTTCGCCTCATTTGTTTGTCAATATTAAGACCTTTCGTGCCCTTTAGGTGTCGATTTTCCCTGGCGAGCGAGAGCGAGCCTCTAATTTTAGAAGGAACCGGCCTTTGGCCGGTACATTTTTCTACCAAAAAGTTTACAAATTGATGTTAAAAGGGGGCCTAGGGGGTGTTTTTTGTTTTAAGTTTGATGGAAGTCTAACGAGGAAACTCAAAATTTAACATATTAATGAATAAGTACCCCCAAGAAAACAAACACTACCCCCTTAAATTGACTGTTGATGGCCAGTAGTAGGATGATGTGTGGAGTTGTGGAGTTGTGGAGTTGTGTAGGAAGTGATTAGGGTTGACTCCAAGCATACCTACCCACTATACCACAACCTATATATAGCCACTTGTCCTTCCTTAATCCCTTCTGTATACCGGGACACATTCTGACATTATATTTATACATACACCCGGTTGATCCATTTAAGGAGGATCTGCGGGAGTCAGAGGGTTATTTGATTGAGTTGTTTACCCTTTTGATTAAGGGAGATTTCCACTTGAGGGATTTTTTTCCTCGACTCCTTTCTCCCTCATGTTTAGCCCCATTGCTTTTGAGATTTTAAGAAGTTTGCCCCATTATGTTGACGATTTTAAGAACTTTCGACCCATTTATGTCAAATTTAAGACCTTTTGTGCCATTTAGGTGTCAATTTTATCCTGGCGAGCGATAGCGAGCCTGTAATTTAAGAGGAACCGGCTTTCAGCCGGGAAATTTTTCTACCGAAAAATGTACAAATTTATCTTGAAAGGGGCTCAAGGGGATGTAATCTTAAGCTTGATGGATATCTAGGGACCAAACTAAAAACCTCCCCTTAACTAGATGTATGAAATCGCAAACAAATAAAATGCAAATAAGGCTATACTGCTGCAACGGTTAACTATTGTTCAGCTGTCCTATCTCCCATCATCGCTGTTTTCTTCATCAACATTAACACATTCAATACGATGGTTTTATCAAATTATATTTTGGGTAATGTCAGACGATACTTTTCACCTTTGGGTTGGCCTTTCGTTATCAAAGGTTGCAAAACTTCCTGAATGGTGCACTTTCAACCCGATGCGGATGTTTTCACTTTATTCCAACTTCCCAACTTCTTCACAATGTGCGCTAATCATCACCGTGGTTAAGGGAGCCCCCCTCGCTTTTTTTTTTTTATCTTTCTCTCATTTTCTCTCTTTCCCTGGCTTGTATCCATTCGGCCCCATTCAGCTAACTGTTTTAAGACGTTTATCCCCATCCAGGTGTCGATTTCTTCCTGGCGAGCGATAGCGAGCCAGCATTGTATGGAGAAATCCGGCTTCGCCGGAGAAATTTTTCAATCGAAAAATTTGCAAATTTAGCTTGCTGTCAAAACTAAAATATATATATGCTGACTCGCTTACGGCCGGGAAAATATTGACACCTGGATTGGGGTAAACGTCTTAAAACAGTAGGCTGAATGGGGCCGAATGGATACAAGCCAAAGAGAGAGGGAGAGAAATAGAAAAAAACGAGGTGGGCTCCCTTAACCCTTTGAAGCTCTGATGCGTTTTAGCAGTTTATTTTGGCTGTCATTAGACGATTTTATGCAGCTTAGGAAGTATCTGTGTGTATTAAAAGGGTAAATACTATCTCAATCAACCCTTTGACTTTCATATGCCGTTACTAAGCTGAACAAAATCGTCTAATAATAGCCAGAAACAGAACAGAAACGCGTATTGGAGCTTGAAAGGGTTAACTCAATCACACTCATTATACTTCCATAAATTCATATTGAAGAACAGGACTTACTAAGGAGACTGTATTTCTTCTTCCCCACCCACATTCCTTTGTCGCTATTGGACTACGGTATAGCATTATTATGCTTATTCCACCAACCAACTTCACCTCTAAACTCAATTAATGAAATCAACAAATACATGTGGCACTCCAAGGACTCGAACCTAGGATACTCACATCGACATTTCGCGCACTTGTGTATTACGCTATATCAAATTAGGTAAGTGTACCTGTGGGAAACGAATTATTGAGTTTTTATCGATTAATTATGATAGCATATCTGCCACTTAATGTAAATATAATACGCCCGAAAATCAATCCCACTACTTTTATTTGGCCAAAGGAAAACAAGAAAAGGTTCATGCAATGTGGCAGAAGAGGTTTAGGAATTGTAAACAGAAGGAAATGTACAGTCGCCTGCACAAATACCTGGTGCACCATTAATAACAAACTACAGATACTGAACATTGGACAGGGGGAAAATACTGACGTGTTTAACCCTTTCAATAATTCGAGGACGCGTTTTATTCAGCTTAGGAAGGAATGTTGGAAGTCTGAGGGTTAATTAGGATAGTTATTACCCCTAACCTATAATGAAGTGGTCTAATAATAACCAGAATATACCGAAGAAACGCACCGTTGTATCCTGAAGGGGTTAATATTATCTGGCCTGATATCTCTTGTGGGTTATTATGATATATCTTTTTAATTATTGAGGATTTTCTTTGTTCTTGCCATTTTTGAGCAATGTACGGTCGCGCTAATAAGTCATGTCCCAGTTGTCATTATGTTTGGCTTTCCCTGTGCTGTATTAATGTCTGTCAGATGTTGAATAGGGTGGGTAAGTGTAGGAACATGTTTGTATATTTCACTCGATATGAAGAAATGAAGCTTAGATATTGCTGATACCAATTATTGATCAAAACATACTTGGTGCCGAGATATCACTTATTAGCGCGACTGTACTGTACTGTTTTCCCCTAGGCTAACATAAACGCCGTCCGAGACTTTCTTCAAACTAAAAATGGCACCCAGACTCCTTTCAAGCTAAATTTGTTACTATTTTGATAGAACAATGCCCCGGTCTAAGGCCAATTACTGTTTAAGTTACAGGCTCGCTATCACTGGCCCAGAAGAAAGAAAACAAAATATCGACACCTGGATGGGGTGAAGCATCTTATCATTGCCAAACTAATGGGTTAATACTATCCAAACTAATGGGTTAATAATATCCAAACTAATGGGTTAATACTATCCAAACTAATGGGTTAATACTATCCAAACTAATGGGTTAATACTATCCAAACTAATGGGTTAATAATATCCAAACTAATGTGAGCGAGACAGGGGAGATCCATAAAGACCTCCCTTTGACCAAATAGGGCTAAATGGAAACTTCCTACAAACTATATAATTACCGTGTCGGAATTTTTCATTGATAATATGTGTACGAGTATTTCCCCCATACTACATAACTCCCCCCCCCCCCTACCCCCACCCCCACCCCCCACACACACACACACACTATCAACAATAATGGGTGTGTGGGAATGATTCAGCACAACCCATTGTTCTACGACGACATACACATTAGTTCAAGCCCACCCACGAATAACAAATAAAGAAGTAGACAAAAGAAGAACAAAATAAGGCAGGTGGCGTTGTTGCTTTCTCTCACACCCGCTGATTCGGTGACTCACTATTTGCATACCTCGTTATTGGTTTATCTCCTTTCTAATACTTAACTCTCTCTTTCATGGCTGTCTGTCTCTCTGTCTATCATTCTGCCTGTCTCCCTTGTTGAACAATCTATTTCCAGACTTTCTCTCATGTCATATATCTGTCTGTCTGTAGGTCTTGACTTAATATAAATATAGTTTCCACATAATCCAGCCCTTTTATACTTTATACTTCTGTCATATATACAATATATATATATATATATATATATATATATATATATATATATATATATATATATATATATATATATATATATATATATATATATATATACAGTACCGGTATATATATATAACATTGCCAGACTTTCTCATATTTGTGATATTATATATATCTGCCTGTCGATATAATTATGCCTTCTATATGTTCTCATTTATATTTCGGTTCATATACAGTAGTCTTCAATTTCTATCCAATTCTCTCCACTCTCTCTCTCTCTCTCTAATCTAATTATACGCGGGGAAACGGTTGCAAAATTATTGGTAAATCTTTTTAACTCACACGAATCTAAGAATTTCTTCTTCAATCGAGTTGTCAACTTGTGGAATGGGCTTCCCCGAGACGTTATAGACTGTAGCACCGTTGATTCATTTAAACTTCGCCTAGACAAATATCTCTCAACAAACCCGCGACTGATTGAGTTTGTAAATGAATAACTTTATTTTATCCCCCCCTCAGTTACTAACCCATCTGTCCCCTACTAACTTCCTAATCCTGCCACGAACATTAGTTCCAGGGCAGTAGTTCCCTTTCCAATGTTTCCTTACCCACTCTAAACCACTGTTTGGACACTTGATCCTCAGTGTTTTGAAGGACAAACAGCCTAGAAGAGTCACTAGACCTGTTGTTACTTGATTTCCTGTGTACTCTCTTTCTCTCTCTCTCCGTCCCACCTCCCCTAGTATCACCAGGGCTGCAGTATCGACCCCCTGACATTATCATACTAGTTCAGATTATGAATGCTTCACCATCACGCACACAGCCACCTACATGTGCACAACCTGACAGACACCCCCATGTGCATATGCGCGCAGACGCCTACGTGTATATATATACACACACACACACACACACATACATACACACTCACACAGGCGTCAATGCACATACACACATAGGCTCACCCAACGACACACACAATCCTGACAACAATATATATATATATATATGTATACCGGTATATATATATATATATATATATATATATATATATATATATATATATACTGTATACACACAAACTGTACATGCACCAGATTCCTCGCCATTCTACCTCTATTGATATACTCAGTGTTTGTCAGAGCTCTCTCAGTATACCACCTATTCTACGTAGAGCACGTAGCACTCGTCTTACAACACAATCCAACCCCTACTCTGTGTAACACTCCAGCTCAAGAGGGAAACGATAGCCCTAATCTTTCTTCTATTCAACAGCTGAGCTCTGGAACTCTCTCCCTGAATCCATCTTTCCCTCATTCTATGACTTAAATTGCTTAAAACTACGTGTGTCCAGGCATTATGGCTTGCATATTCCTTGATTTTGGCCCTGTCACTCTTCCAAATCTGGGGGAGGCACTAGTCACAGGAAGTTTGGCCTTTTGTCTCCCTATCCACATAGAAAAACAAAAGAAAAGAAACAAAAAGATACACACGCATACACGAACATACTAACAAACGTAGAGTACACATGTAGCACACACATACCGACACATACATACACACGCACACATAACCCTCCGTCATCCTTCCAACCACAAATACGTCTGGGAACATTCATTTTCTAATACGTGCAGTTTCAGAAAATAAAATGGTTTATATCTCCGAACAATGTTAACAAATGAAGTGAAGCATTTGAGGCATGACAGCAAATTACTGTGTCTAGTGGATTCTAGTGTAGTTTAGGAAGTAATGTAGCGGTATAATGCTTTTAAAATATACCACATGTATAAATGTAATATATGACATACATACATACATACATACATACATACATACATACATACATACATAATACACGGGTTGAAAGGTAATTTAATCGTCAAACTAATAGGGCACACGTCTTAAGGCGAGATCTCCACTCGAGGGATTTTTTTCTTGACCCCTTTCTCCCTCATGTTTAGCCCCATTGCTTTTGAAATTATAAAACGTTTGTCCCATTAGTTTAGCTATTTTAAGAACTTTCACCCCATATTAAGAACTTCCGTGCCATTCAGGTGTCAATTTTATCCTGGCGAGCGATAGCGAGCCTGTAATTTAAGAGGAACCGGCCTTCGGCCGGGAAATTTTTCTACCGAAAAATGTACAAATTTATCTTGAAAGGGACTCAAGGGGGTGTAATTTTAAGCTTGATGGAGGTCTAGGGAACAAACTAAAAACCTCCCCTTAAAGTCTCAACACTAATAGGGCTAACCATGAGGGAGAAGGGGGCCCCAAAACAACAACACAAACCTTCTCTTAGTATACGTGCAAACCTATATACGCACAACCACATCCAGGAAACTAACCATTAGATCGTGAAAACTACATTTACATCAAATTGATAGGAACAATTTGGCGCCCACACACAAACACACACCACTGACATACACACACCCACCCACCCACACACACAAACATACACACACATGCACACGCACACACACACACCACTCAAACATACACACACATCACACACCACTCAAACATACACACACACCACTCAAACATACACACACACCACTCAAACATACACACACATGCACACACACACACCACACAAACACACACACCACTCAAACATACACACACATGCACACACACACCACACAAACATACACACACCCACCCACCCCACACAAACATACACACACACACACCACACACCACTCAAACATACACACACACCACTCAAACATACACACACACACACACACCACTCAAACATACACACACACACCCACGCAAACACAGATTCACACACTTTCTCCCGCACACAACTACCCCCCCCCCCCCCGTCTCTCTCTCTCTCTCTCTCTCTCTCTCTCTCTCTCTCTCACCACACACACACATCATATTACACTTAATATCAACACACACACACACACATATCAAAGCGTCCCCTGGCATCCCGACAAAAACACACATGCATGCAAATTCGTCTCTAAAATGCACACAGACGCACACAAGGCATCAGTATGTGTACACTGACACGTACACATGTACAGACACAGACACATCAAAGGACATGCAAAGCACAGGTGGCGGGTCATACAGTAACACACACACACACACATACATACACAGAAATACACACACAGCCTCACATTTTCGCACACACTCATATATAATTATATGCCTAGATATTCCTTGTTGATAAATGTATTTATTCGACCACATTATTATCAGATTACAATCCTAAAATCTTCAAACATATTTTAGGCATTCTAGTTCACACTGAATCTGTTGAACACGCTTAACATGGAAGAGTCCATTACAGTGGTACAGGGGAGGACATTATTATAAATATTAAATATTTTGTTATCGACTGAAATTCAAAATGTTCGTCATACAACATGCCAGGCTTAGAAACCTCCAAATAATGACATCCTGAAGTTTGGCCCACCTATTTTGGGACACCCTGTACATATACTCAATAGTGGCTGCAATACCGTTTCCAATTACATTCCTATCCATAGTAAGCCTACGTAAATTATATAAATGCATATATATATATATTGACACTGTCGTACGAAAAGGTAAATCCTTCATGAGCTGTAGACCTGATCTCTAAAATAGTATTCAACTTTTAAACTATTCGACTCTCCAACTAAAGGAGCAAAACAGGCGAGGTTAACCCGTTCAGTACTAAGGACGTCCGCTGTGTCATATTCTGGCAACTTTTAGTCGATTTTATTCAGCTTAGGAAGGACCAATAGCAATAATCTAACTTCAAACTATCTCAACCAACCCTTTTACCTACCACAGATCCTTCCCAAGCTGCATAATGTCGTCTAAATACAGCTAGAATATAATATAACACACGTCCCTGGTACTCCAAGGGCTAAACAAAAAGACCTCCCTTGGACCAAACAGTGTTAACTCTCCTTCACTACTCACCTTCTCCATCACAAGCACCAGTTCACATCTCAACACTTACCTGGGGAAGAGAAAACACAACATTAGCATATCATTTAATTATGATTACACATTAAAACTGTTGTATACATTTATTGGTGCATATATTCCGTAAGTCTGGCATAGCCTGTATAATTATATGTGTTCACCAACCAACTTCACTTCGAAACTCAATTAATGAAATCAACACAGTAGGATAATACTATATGTGTTAAACCTACAGTATATGGACCATAACATCTAAATATAAGTGAGCATATACTGTACTTTAGAAAATGGAAGTGGGTATCTATGTATATTGGCAAACACTTTCGTAGGTTTGGCATACTCTGCAAAATAGGGAAATACGTGTGAACCATTATGGATTTTAATAGCTGGTTTGCATTGGCATATACTGTAGATTCCAAAGTCAAGGTCAGATCAGAGTTAGAGGGTTAATTGAAATAATACAAAAATGTCTTCTCAAGCTCATGATAACTATTTAACAACATCATCAATACCTTTTTTTTATATGGTTCTGATTAAAAAGGGTTTAGAGAAATATTAAAGAGAAACGTGATAAGAAAAGCGGAGGGGAAGGCGTTAGGGCAATAGTGTGAAATAAATAGGAAAAATGGATAAAACGGGGAAGAGGCAATAACAGGGGATTGAACAGGAGCGAGGAATGAAGGAAGGGAGACAGGAAAGAAAGGAGGAGAGATGGAATGAAGGAGTGAGGAAGGCGGGAGGAAGAGGAAGAGAGAGAGAGGAAGGAGAGAAAACAGAAAAACAACGGTAAGAATTGACAAGTTAACAAGGGGAGAAGGCAATAAGAAAGAGAGAGGAAGGGGAGAATTAAGGAGAAAGGAAGGGAGATAAGAAAGAAGAAAAAAGGGAGAAAGGACGGAAAGAAAGCAGGGAGGAAAGAGTAAACAAAGGGAGACAGTAATAATATAAAACAGCAAGGAGGGAAGAAAGAAATAAGGAGGTAGGGAGTAACGAAGAGAGGAATGGATAGAGGGAGGAAGGAAAAAAGTAGGATAAAAGTAAGAACAATAATATAAACAGGGGAGAAGGTGATAAGAAATAGAGTGGAAGGGAAGGAAGGAAGACAGGAAGGAAGGAAGAAAGGAAGGAAGGAAAGGAAAGGGGGGATTGAAACTAGGAAAAAAAGTAAGACAAACGAAGTAAACAGAGGGATAAAGTAATGGAAAGGAATAGGAGCAAGAAAGAAGGGAGGTAGGCAAGGAGTAAGGGGGGTGGAGGGACAACTGCAGAGGTAGCCAGTATTTTACCGGGTTATTTAATGTCCACTTAATCACGCCACTGCGGACACCACTACCACGTTCCTACCTGCATCACAACACCACTATACCGGCACCTTTATATTAACACCATAACACCACTATACCGGCACCACAACACCACTATACCGACACCTTTATATTGACACCACAACACCACTATACCGGCACCACAACACCACTATACCGGCACCTTTATATTAACACCATAACACCACTATACCGGCACCTTTATATTAACACCATAACACCACTATACCGGCACCACAACACCACTATACCGACACCTTTATATTGACACCACAACACCACTATACCGGCACCTTTATATTAACACCACAACACCACTATACCGGCACCAGAACACCACTATACCGACACCTTTATATTGACATCACAACACCACTATACCGACACCTTTATATTGACACCACAACACCACTATACCGGCACCACAACACCACTATACCGACACCTTTATATTGACACCACAACACCACTATACCGGCACCACAACACCACTATACCAACACCTTTATATTGACATCACAACACCACTATACCGGCACCACAACACCACTATACCGACACCTTCATATTGACACCACAACACCACTATACCGGCACCACAACACCACTATACCGACACCTTTATATTGACATCACAACACCACTATACCGGCACCACAACACCACTATACCGACACCTTTATATTGACACCACAACACCACTATACCGACACCTTTATATTGACACCACAACACCACTATACCAGCACCACAACACCACTATACCGACACCTTTATATTAACACCACAACACCACTATACCGGCACCACAACACCACTATACCGACACCTTTATATTGACACCACAACACCACTATACCGGCACCTTTATATTGACACCACAACACCACAATACCGACACCTTTATATTGACACCATAACACCACTATACCGACACCTTTATATTGACATCATAACACCACTATACCGGCACCACAACACCACTATACCGACACCTTTATATTGACACCACAACACCACTATACCGGCACCACAACACCACTATACCGACACCTTTATATTGACACCACAACACCACTATACCGACACCTTTATATTGACACCACAACACCACTATACCGGCACCACAACACCACTATACCGACACCTTTATATTGACACCACAACACCACTATACCGGCACCACAACACCACTATACTGACACCTTTATATTGACACCACAACACCACTATACCGACACCTTTATATTAACACCATAACACCACTATACCGGCACCTTTATATTAACACCATAACACCACTATACCGGCACCACAACACCACTATACCGACACCTTTATATTGACACCACAACACCACTATACCGGCACCACAACACCATTATACCGACACCTTTATATTAACACCATAACACCACTATACCGGCACCACAACACCACTATACCGACACCTTTATATTGACACCATAACCCCACTATACCGGCACCACAACACCACTATACCAACACCTTTATATTGACACCATAACACCACTATACCGGCACCACAACACCACTATACCGGCACCTTTATATTAACACCATAACACCACTATACCGGCACCACAACACCACTATACCGGCACCTTTATATTGACACCATAACACCACTATACAGGCACCACAACACCACTATACCGGCACCTTTATATTAACACCATAACACCACTATACCGGCACCACAACACCACTATACCGACACCTTTATATTGACACCACAACACCACTATACCGACACCTTTATAGTGACACCACAACACCACTATACCACTATACCGGCACCACAACACCACTGTACCGACACCTTTATATTGACATCACAACACCACTATACCGGCACCTTTATATTGACACCACAACACCACTATACCGACACCACAACACAGCACCACTATACCGGCACCTTTATATTGACACCATGCCATAACACCACTACCTCGCTCGTACCTACACCACCTCAACACGATATATAGTGCACCTTCACCACCTTTACTACATCACTACACCATCATACCGGCATCTTTAATACAACATACTAGCACCTTCACTTTACCATAGCACACCATCACCACCACAACCCCGGCTAACCTGCACCACAACAGCTTCACCTTCATTACGACACCATTACCTTTGCTGCAACTCTATACCTGGACCTTCAATACGACACCATTACCTTTGCTGCTACATTATGTCAGCACCACAGCACCATACCAGCAGTACACCATTATCGTTCTTGCAACACTATACCAACACCATCAATAGGACACATACCAATAGAAACACTACTTGCAATACATGATACTAGAACCACAAGATCACCATACTCTCTACACCACTAGGTCGGCACCACAACACCTCCATACTCCCAAACATCACGAATTCAGCAGCACAATACCCACAACACCACATTCTTCACCACACCACCACTATACCATGCACAATACCTGCAACACAACACCACAACTATCACCACACCACCCCTGTACCCTTCACAACACCACCATACCCACAACACAACACCACAATCTTCACTACATCACCACTATACCCTTCACAACACCACAATACCCACAACACAACACCACAATCTTCACCACACCACCACTATAACCTTCACACCACAATACCCAAAACACAACACCACAATCTTCACTACTACACCACTATACCCTTCACACCACAATACCCACAACACAACACCCACAACACAACACCGCAACCTTCACCACACCACCACTATACCCTTCACAGACTTATCATCACCCTAAAAAATGGCCACCAGATATCAATAAACACTTCATCACTAGCAACCACCACTACCCACACTCACCAGGCCATAAAGTAACACACACACACACACACACACACACACACACACACACACACACACACACACACACACACACACACACACACACACACACACACACACACACACACACACACACACACACACACACACACACACACACACACACACACACACACACATGCAGCAACTTTTCCTATTGATTCTTGGCATCTTGCTACACTAGCCTGTAAAGGTCAACGGTCAACATTACCTAAATTTGGTGTGAAGATGTTATTTCCCTTGTCTAGATAGGCTCGGACATCTCAGGGGTCAGGCAAAAGGTCAGTGCTTAACCCATTCAGTATACATTGACGATAATTTTCATGTCATTATGGCTATTGTTATACGATTTTAAGTAGGTTAATATGAATATCTGCCAATCAAATGAGTACAATCTATCTCATTACCTCTTAGATTCACACAGGCCCATTCTAAGTTTATCAAAATAATCTAATAATATCAAAAACAAAATGAAAGAATCCACCCTACCGTGACTACCTACCCCCACCACTACCACCAACATCAATTACCACTACCACCTGTAACCACAACAACCTGCCACCACCACCTCTTCATCCTACCACTACCACACCCACACTCCCTCCTACCACCACCATCAATTACCACCACAACCA
Organism: Paralithodes platypus; assembly: GCA_032716605.1. Classification (NCBI taxonomy): domain Eukaryota; kingdom Metazoa; phylum Arthropoda; class Malacostraca; order Decapoda; family Lithodidae; genus Paralithodes; species Paralithodes platypus. The sequence goes on from CM064568.1 coordinate 8,841,981, forward strand.
CCTGCAACCACAACCATCTCTTCCTACCACCACCACACCACCAATACCACCCACCACCACCATAAATTACCACCACCACCTGCCACCTCCTCTTCATACCACCACCACACCCACAACCCATGCTACCACCACCACCAATTACCACCAAAACCACCTGCAACCACAACCATCTCTTCCTACCACCACCACCACCGCCACCTACCATACGACACCATCAGAGTAATAAAGGTAGCTTTGTTGGAAAGGTCGGAATTCTTTCACGCGTTCCAAATTCACAGTAGAAAAGAAAAAAAAACGCGACAAAAATGGACACAATGAAGATTTCCATGAATGTCGAATTAAGCGAGTAGGAGAGAGAGAGAGAGAGAGAGAGAGAGAGAGAGAGAGAGAGAGAGAGAGAGAGAGAGAGAGAGAGAGAGAGGAGGCAAAGAAGACGAACAATATGAACAATAAGTAGAACAATAAACACACCAAATAACAAAGAAGAAACAACAGCGTGAAAGAAAGGAAGGCGACAAGAATCTGAAACAAGGGATCTTGGCGACATTCCCAGAACAAGAAACAAAAAAGTAAATAAAAGTGGCAAGCAAATTGGAAGTTGGCAACACGCCTTTATTGCCAGCCGATGGGGAAATTAGGTTCGAGAGAGAGAGAGAGAGAGAGAGAGAGAGAGAGAGAGAGAGAGCTTGACATGAGTGAATGAGTGTGTTTGATTTAGCGTTATTCCAACAACCCCATCAACGACAAAAGAAGAAGATTAGGCAGGTTTCGGCAGTCTTAAGGGAGCCCACCTCGCTTTTTGTTCTCTTTCTCTCCCTCTCTCTTTGGCTTCTATCCATTCGGCCCCATTCAGCCTACTGTTTTAAGATGTTTACCCCCATCCAGGTGTCAATATTTTCCTGGCGAGCGGTAGCGAGCCAGCATATATATATATTTGTTTTGATAGCAAGCTAAATTTGTAAATTTTTCGATAGAAAAATGTGTTCGGCGAAGCCGAATTTCTCCATACAATGCTGGCTCGCTCTCGCTCGCCAGGAAGAAATTGACACCTGGATGGGGATAAACGTCCTAAAACAGTTGGCTGAATGGGGCCGAATGGATACAAGCCAGGGAAAGAGAGAAAAGGAGAGACAGATACAAAAAAGCCGGTAACCCCGGCCCCATTCAGCCTACTGTTTTAAGACATTTATCCCCATCCAGGTGTCTATTTTTTTCATGGCGAGCGATAGCGAGCCAGCATTTTATGGAGAAATCTGGCTTCGCCAGAGATATTTTTCTATCGAAAAATGTACAAATTTAGACAGCTATCTAACTCATCCAAAATATGGTGGCTCGCTATCGCTCGCCAGGTATGAATCAACACCTGGATGGGAATAAACGTCTTAAAACAGTATGCTAAATGGGGCCGAATGGATACAACCCAGAGAGAGTGAAAAGTAAAGCAGGTCACCCCCCTTAAAGAAGATTAAACGAACCAAGATAAAATAAATAGCATAATACAATGAATGGATATAAATACACTGACAACACGATAAAATAAATTAAGATAACACCGATCTATCCATCCATCCATCCATCTATCTATCTATCTATCTATCTATCTATCTATCTATCTATCTATCTATCTATCTATCTATCTATCTATCCATCCATCTATCTATCTATCCTGAAGTAGACAGTGTGTTTGACTTGTTTGGGGGTTCGCAGAAGTTAAGGGGAGAGGGTCGGTTTTCTGGGCCCCTTTCTCCCTCGTGTTTAGTCCCATGATTTGTTTTAGATTTTTGGACGTTCGGCCCATTTGTTTGCCGATTTTAAGACCTTTCGTCCAATTTCGTTATACATTTTAAAACCTATCGTGCCATTTAAGTGTCAATCTTTTCCTGGCAAGCGATAGCGAGCCTGTAATTGTAAGAGGAATCGGCCATCGGCCGGGAAATTTTTCTACCGAAAAATGTACAAATTTATCTTGAGGGGGGTCTAGGGGATGTTTTTCTAAGTTTGAGGGATGTCTCGCGTGGAAACTAAGAATTAATGAATGTGTATAGGCCAAAAAAGCAGTCAGTGTGAGAGAGTGGGCTATATTGGGAAGTGAGGGCATTGGCCGGATATACTCCTTCTACGGGGAAGCGTTAGGTCGACTTTCTTTTTAGTGGGTGTCATGTTGGGCATACTGTTCCCAAAACTATCTTGACCTTTTCGTGATATACAGCGTGTAGTAACACACGAATACATTTGAAAACGATAGAGAATCAATACACAATAAGTAGTTTCTTTTGTAAATGCCACCTCTCGCTGTCTCATACTGTAGCTACCTCAGGGAAAGATTGATTTTGGGGTGCACCTTGACCAATAAATAACCTAGCAAAGGAGCAAATGCAGTTGTCTCTAAACCATATGTACGTACATGTGTGTGTGTGTGTGTGTGTGTGTCGCTACAAAGGCTATCCTGAAACTACTACTGTACTGTACTGTACACACACACACACACACACACACACACGCACAGACACACACACACACGTAAACGATAACCCTCTAACAAGACCCAAGGGTGTCGACTAATAACAGGGAACGTCCATTACCAACAACCACAAATGTCTTTTATTTATTTTTTTATTTTTTTTTATAAATTCATAAAGACAATGTTCCACAGATCACATATAAATCGCTTCACATCTGAATTTAGGATCGGATCTGGGGATACATGCATCATTATTAATATAATATCGCAATATATTTGAACGAGTTAGTAGTATAACGAATAACATAGCAATTTAGCAGAAGTTACCCATGTTCTCCGTTAAGGGGAGGTTTTTAGTTTGTTTCCTACTCCTCCAGCAATCTTAAAATTTCATCCCCTTGACCCCCTTTCAAGATAAATTTGTACATTTTTCGGTAGAAAAATATCCAGGCCAAAGGCCGGCTACTCTTAAATTACAGGCTCGCTATCGCTCGCCAGGATAAAATCAACACCTAAATGGCAGGAAAGGTTTTAAAATTGACAAAATGGGGCGAAAATTCTTAAAATCACCAAACTAAGGGGGCAAACATCTTAAAATCTCAAAAGCAATGGGGCTAGACATGAGGGAGAAAGGGGTCCAGAAAAAAAGTCCCTCAAGTGGAAATCTCTCCTTAATCAAAGTCATTATAAGAAGCAAAATGGTCTTAATTGAATCACGAACACGCAATTCATTTTATGATGGTTAAGGGCAGGTTTCCACTTGAGGGAGTTTTTTTTTCGAACTTCCTTCTCCCTTATGTTTAGCCCCATTGCTTTTAAGATTTTAAGACGTTTGCCCCGTTAGTTTGGCGATTTTAATAACTTTCGCCCCATTTGTCAATTTTAAGACCTTTCGTCAATTTTTTCCTGGCGAGCGATAGCGAGCCTGTAGCTTAAGAGGAATCGGCCTTCGGCCGGGAAATTTTTCTACCGAAAAATTTACATATTTATCTTGAAAGGGGGTCTAGGGGATGTAATTTTAAGCTTGATGGAGGTCTAAGCAACACACTAGAAACCTCCCCTGAAGGACATTCTTTTGGCTCTCCTAAGAAGTGAAGAACAAATATTAAACTTGTGAGCTAGAACATTATTTAAATTGTCGAGGATAAGTGTTAGTAGAAAGAACAAACAAAAGAAATTCATTAGGACTTTGTCGAACTAATGAATTTGTCTGTACTTTCCAATATCGTCAGACCGACATATTATATAGTAGATAGACAGACAGACAGTATATATACACAGACACACGGACAGACGCCTATGATCACACTATCTCCCCAAGTGCTATTGGCGAAGATTAAAGGCCTGGATGGAAGAATTGCATGACTAAAACTCTTCCGTGAACATTTTAACCAAAGCGAGTTGTTATTGGCCAGGACATTGCCTAAACAGAAGGAATGTATCAAAATGACAGACCAGAAGTGCGTGTGTATGAGTGATTGCTTTGGCTCGCTCCTTTTCTCTCTCATGCTCACTTTCACACACTCTCTCTCTCTCTAACTTTATCTGTCTCTCTGAGAGAGCCTTCTACGTTGCTGTCCTATTCTTCTACTATAAACTGTCCCTGTCTAGTAGTATTAAGGCCGGACCACCTAGTAGGGACCGCATGGTCTGTGTGGTCTGAGTATCTGTGTAATAGTTAGTCTGTGTAACTCTCTCTCTCTCTCAACTTCCCTCAAACTCGCCCTTTTCATTTCACTCCCCTCTTTCACTATCTACCCTCCTCTCTCTCTCTCTCTCTCTCTCGCTAATATATATATATCTCTCTCTCTCCCTCCATCTCTCTCCCTTTCGTTCTCTCTCATTCTCACCCCTCCCCTCTCTCTCTCTCTCTTTCTCTTTTCCTCTCATCCCAATAAATTTCCCCCCCCCCACTCTTTCTTTCTTTCTTTTCCTCTCATCCCTAGTTCGTCGTCCCCCCCCCCCCCCCCCCCCGGGCTGCACGGCTTCCGGAGCTACCGCCAAGTGTCAACAAGTACCACCGGGGGCCCCCCCGCCTTCAAACCCCGGTTTATGAGGGGAAATAGGGGTAATAAATAAGGGCCATAGGACCATCCCCCCCCACCCCCAAAACCCGTCCCAAATTTATTTCTAAAGTGCCGACGTAACAGACACTATCCTCAACCCCCACCAACACCTTGCAACCTGCATCATCAACATCGGAACAACTTTTAAGGGAAGTGACCACTCCAACATTTTGTACCTTTCGTTTTTGCAAATTCTCCCTCACTAACCCCAAATCATGGCACCGATCAGAATTAAATGCCCCTCCTGTAACAAGAACTACTACAAGGAATGGTATCCGCGTCATGGGTATCCAAATGCCAAGTGTTTTATGTGTTTAACTGGTGAAAACTTTTTGCTCTTGGAGTGCACATTAGAAGCACACAAGGCACAGGTTGACGAACTGAAGCGAGATAATCTCACACTAAAGGAGACTGTAGGTGTACTTTCGCATCAAAATTTCTCACTAAAAGAGCGAGTAAAGGACATAGAGAGTAAGCAAGTCGACGTTGTTAAATATCTTCAAAAAGAAAACCCATCCAATGATCTATATCAGACAGTAGTCAACAGGCGTAACAAGAACAAATCCCAAGGGAATGGGAAAGCGACACCAGGTATCCCTATCAAAAACAGATTTGCTGTTCTCGCCGAAAACAACGAACACGAGGTAACTGACCACGTGAATGGGAATGGGAATGGAAAAGAGACACCAGGTAACCCCATCAAAAACAGATTTGCACACGAGGTAACTGACCACGTGAAAGCAAGCTCGAAAGGCAAGAAAACTCCTGACAGGAAAACAACGAAACCATCAAATCACGGAGTCAGCGGGAAGGAGAAACTCACCCTAGTATATGGTGACAGTCTCATGCGAGGTCAAGGAGCTGCCTTTGCCACCAAGAACAGAGGAAAAAGGTCAGTAAAGGTCATTCCAGGCGGTAAAGTCGAACATATCCTGAAAGACATAACTAACTCCGCCATACCAGAGGGCACCTGTGTAGTCGTCAATGTTGGCTCAAATGACTGCTTTGACGGAGGTAAGGCCCCAATTAAGACCATAGAAAAAGATTTTGAGAACCTAATTAAAGTCATGAAAAGGAAGACCACGAAATGTGTGGTGAGCGGCGTCATACCCCGGATTAAAACAAGCTCATACGGACAAAATAGAGCCATAGAAATTAACAACGCAGTCAAGGTCATGTGCGAACAAGAGAAGGTACTGTATGTGGACAATTGGACCACCTTTGTAGGGAACTCGTCCATGTACAGCGGAGATGGCATTCATTTATCAGAAAAAGGCGTTCAGCACATGAGTGACACCCTAAATCAAGCAACCTACATTGCCCACGAAAACAACGCCAGTCAGGACCGAGAAATAACTATGCTAATAGACTCCTCTGAGTATTGATATCGCTACCCCCGGAAAAGCCCTCCCACAACCCCACCCAATCAAACTCCACCCGCACAGTTAAGAGAAATAAATAACCCCACCCAACCCTTAGAAGTCCATCACAACCATTTAAAGGAAACCGTCAACCCCAATGGCCCACAAGTTGCGAAAACTTACCTACCTGAACCACAAAACAAACTAAACAACCCCACCCAACCCCATCCAAGCCAACCCAACCAACTGAATGAATTTGACAACCCGCCGCGGCTTCAAGTCATAACCCCAAACCCATCCTCACCAATAAGAAAAACAAATCCAGCGCATGCTGAGAGAAATGATATAAAAATAATATCCATAAATGCCTGCTCAATAAGAAACAAAATAGACGAACTCAAATGTCTGTTATTAAATGAGAAAGTTGACGTTATTTGTATAACGGAAACACATCTGAACCTTAAAAATAAAGATCTACTTCATGAATATCACATAGAGCCATATAAATTTTTTCATAAAGACCGTAACAATGGAAAACAAAGAGGGGGGGTTGCAATGTACGTTGCAACCTACTTAAACCCAGTCGAGGTGACTCTCCCCGAAAGTAATGCAGAAATAGTGTGCGTCAAAATAAATACAAAAAACATGAACTTAAATATCACTACAGCGTACCGACCACCGAGACTAACTGTTGCCGATGATACAATTTTTTATGAAATACTAGAGAAAACCCTTAATTCCGACGAAACAGTTTTACTAGGTGACTATAACCTCCCCCTAATTGACTGGAATACCACGACCGGAAAAAATGCTGAGTCACGCCTAATGACAAGCTTCATCCAGGACAATTTTTTGACTCAACACGTAAAACAGCCGACGCGAGACAGGAATATACTAGACCTCGTAATCACTACCCAAGAAAATTTATTATCAAACCTGGATGTAGGTGAACATCTGGCAACGTCCGATCATAAAATCTTAAGAATCAACGTTATAAGCAAATATTCCTCAGTAAAAACAACAGGAATGGTTTCGGACTTCAAAAACGCAAATTATGACGGACTTAAGGAATCGCTATCAAACATACACTCAAACCTCATAAATATAAACGAAGTAAATGAACTATGGGGACATTTTAAGTCTACAATTACAGAAGCGCATAAACAATTTGTACCCATGAAACCAAAACGTAGTACGAAATCAAGTATGCCCCCTTGGTACAGTAGAGACATTGGCAAGGCAATAAGGAAAAGGAATCAACTCCACAAACTTGTAAAAAATAACACAAACACTGAAGTAATTAAAAACTTGTACAAAAATAGTAGAAGGGAAGTGAAAAAAATAATTAGGGCGAACAAACAAAATTACGAAATGACTATTGCCAGAGAAAGTGCCACAAACCCCAAAAAATTCTACAGTTACGTAAACAAAATAAACAGATCAAAAGCGGAATTGGACCGCTAATAGAAGATGGCCAGACAATAACATGCGACACAACCACGGCAAATCTGCTCAACAAATATTTTGGCTCAGTTTTCACAGAAGAAATTATCGATCATACCCTTGAAAATAACACCTCAACTCATGAGATAGGAGATTTCACCATCAGTGTTACCGAAGTACAAAGCAAATTGAGTAATTTAAATGTAAATAAGACCCCGGGACCCGACATGCTCCACCCGAAAATAATTAAGAATGTCAAGGACGAAATAGCAAAACCCCTGACACAACTATTTAACTTATCACTACTACAGGGGATTGTACCGAGTGATTGGAAAGATGCGAACATTACGCCGATATACAAGAAGGGTAGCAAGGCCAAGCGAGTAATTACAGACCAATTAGCCTAACTTCAATTGTAGGAAAAATCATGGAAAAAATCATTAGAGATAAGATTGTAGATTACCTCGAATCAAACAACCTAATCAAAAATAGTCAACACGGCTTTAGATCAAATAAGTCATGCCTAACAAATTTGATTGAATTTTATAACAAACTATTCACATATAACGACATGACGAAATCACTAGATATAATCTTCTTGGACTTTCAAAAAGCTTTCGACAAGGTGCCTCACCGAAAACTATTGGCTAAACTGGAGAGGATAGGTATCAAAGGTGAAATTCATTCTTGGATAAAAAATTGGCTTACGGACAGAAGACAGAGAGTGGTGATAAATGGAGTGGAATCGGAGTGGGAGCCTGTCACTAGTGGAGTTCCACAGGGTTCAGTCCTTGGACCGGTCCTGTTTCTCATTTACATTAACGATATCGATGTAGGGGTAAACAACACCATTTCCAAATTCGCCGACGATACAAAAATAGGAAATACAGTCCTGAACGAAGATGATAGAAATGCGTTGCAATCTGATTTAAACAAGATATCAGAGTGGTCGAAAAAATGGCAGATGCCCTTCAATGTCGATAAATGTCAGGTGCTGCAGGTTGGTAGCAGAAATATGAAATACAAATAAGAAATGAATGGCAAACAAATAAAAACCGCAACGGTAGTAAAAGACCTAGGGGTACTAATATCTGAAAACCTAAAAACTTCCGACCAATGTATAGCAGCTGCAAATAAGGCAAACATAGCATTGGGCTTTATTAAACGAAAATTTACATATAAACATGAAAACGTAATAGTGCCACTGTTCAAAAGTATGGTGAGGCCCCACCTTGAATATGGTGTGCAGTTCTGGTCACCTTATCTGATCAAGGACATTGTAAGACTCGAGTCAGTACAGCGTAGAGCGACGAAGATGATACCCTCATTAAGAAATAAACCATATGAAGAAAGACTTAAACGATTGAACCTGTTCTCATTAAAAAAGAGGAGGTTGAGGGGTCAGCTTATTGAGTGCTTTAAGATACTAAAAGGTTTCGACAAAGTCGATGTAAATGCACTATTCACATTAAACAATACTAATCAAACTCGCAGAAATGGAATGAAATTAAAAACCAAAAAGGCAAACCTAGATGTCACAAAGAGTTTCTTCACCTACAGTGTGGCGACAGAGTGGAATAAACTACCAGCGAGAGTGGTGGAGAGCGACACAATAAACGCCTTCAAGGGAAGGCTTGACCTCTATCTGCAGAGGGCTGGGGTGATATGAATGAAAAAAAAAAAAAAAAAAAAAAAATGTATGTATATGTATGTGTGTGCACTGTACAGTATGTATATATATACTGTATATATATGCGTGTATGTATGTATGTGTATATGTATGTGTATATATATGTATGTATATATATGTATATGTATGTATGTGTATGTGTGTATGTGTATATATGCATATATGCATATTATAGTTTGTAAGGCCAGACTGCCTAGTAAGGACCTTGAGGTCTGTGTGGTCTGTGTATCTATGTAGCTCTATGTAGCTCTATGTAGCTCTCTCTCTCTCTCTCTCTCTCTCTCTCTCTCTCTCTCTCTCTCTCTCTCTCTCTCACGTTGAGAGAATATCATGACAGTGGTCCATGAATCTCTAATTACCAGTCCGTTATTGTTCCCTGTTTCGTCGCGTGAGTGACGGCGAGGAGGAGGCCGGTGATAAAAGAGAGAGAGAGAGAGATTTACATAGATACATTGGCCACACAGACCTTACGATCCAAACGAGGTGGTCAGGACTTAATTCTAGTAGAGATGGCATATCCGATAGAAAACAAAAGTTGAAGGAAAGGATAGAAAAGAAGAGAGCGAGAGAGAGCGAGAGCGAGAGCGAGAGAGAGAGAGAGACAAACACACACAACGGTACCATCCAAGTCCTATTATCATAATACCGCATTAATGTACACAGGAACTAATTATGCCGTGACGTACTCCCAATTAATGACCAAGCCATCATTAGTGCCATGTATTCAAGCCAATAATATAATATATTATTAACTCGGGAATAACAATAACAATATCTCGCTCTCACATATATATATATATATATATATATATATATATATATATATATATATATATATATATATATATATTTTTTTTTTTTTTTTTTTTTTTTTTTCTTTTTTTTTTCTTTTTTTTTTTACTGTATATATATTAGCAGCATAGTTTCCATATTACTGGTTTCTTAATCCTGTGTATCCAATAGGACAACTTTCGTTCGAGTGTACAGTACAATGGTATTCAGCACATCAATACAAGTAATCAATAAATGTATTGACCGTACCGTACCCCTCTGTTCGTGACCCTTTAATACCGTTCACAGTTACTGTATACTCTATCATTGATTGTGTTCTCTCTCTCTCTCTCTCTCTCTCTCTCTCTCTCTCTCTCTCTCTCTCTCTCTCTCTCTCTCTCTCTCTCTCTCTCTCTCTCTCTCTCTCCCTCTCTCTCTCCCTCTCTCTTAAGGGGAGGTTTCTACTTGAGGCATTTTTTTCTGGACCCCTTTCTCCCTCATGTTTAGCCCCATTGCTTTTGAGATTTTAAGACGTTCGCCCTAGTAGTTTTGACATTTTAAGACATTTTGCCCCATTTCTGTCAATTTTAAGACCTTTCGTGCCATTAAGGTGTAAAAAAAATCCTGGCGAGCGATAGCGAGCCTGTAATTTAAGAGCAACCGGCCTCCGGCCGGGACATTTTTCTACCGAAAAATGTACAAATTTATCTTGAAAGGGAGTCTACTGTAGGGGGTGTAATTTTAAGCTTGATGAAAACGTAGGGAACAAACTAAAAACCTCCCCTTAACCCTTAGAAGTTACGATGACACATTTATACTCTGTTTTCTGGCTATTGTTAGATGACTTTATTCAGCTTAAGAAGGGTATGTGGAGGTCAGATGGTAAATTGATGTAGTCTTTATTCATTTAACTCCCACTGATCCTGCCTAAATTGATATAGTCTTTACTCATTTAACTCCCACTGATCCTGCCTAAATTGATAGTCTTTACTCATTTAACTCCCACTGATCCTGCCTAAATTGATAGTCTTTACTCATTTAACTCCCACTGATCCTTCCTAAATTGATAGTCTTTACTCATTTAACTCCCACTGATCCTTCCTAAATTGATATAGTCTTTACTCATTTTACTCCCACTGATCCTTCCTAAATTGATATAGTCTTTACTCATTTTACTCCCACTGATCCTGCCTAAATTGATATAGTCTTTACTCATTTTACTCCCACTAATCCTTCCTAAATTGATATAGTCTTTACTCATTTTACTCCCACTGATCCTGCCTAAATTGATATAGTCTTTACTCATTTTACTCCCACTAATCCTTCCTAAATTGATATAGTCTTTACTCATTTAACTCCCACTGATCCTGCCTAAATTGATATAGTCTTTACTCATTTTACTCCCACTAATCCTTCCTAAATTGATATAGTCTTTACTCATTTTACTCCCACTGATCCTGCCTAAATTGATATAGTCTTTACTCATTTTACTCCCACTAATCCTTCCTAAATTGATATAGTCTTTACTCATTTAACTCCCACTGATCCTTCCTAAATTGATATAGTCTTTACTCATTTAACTCCCACTGATCCTTCCTAAATTGATATAGTCTTTACTCATTTAACTCTCACTGATCCTGCCTAAATTGTATTAAATCGTCTAATGGTAGCCAGAATAAAGTGACAAAATGCGTCATCATCTTGAAAGGGTTAATTGAAGTGAATGTCTGTGCTATAACTGAGTAAGGAGTAAATCTAAATGTTTTGCTACGTTGGTTTAATTTCAAGGTATATAAATCAATCATATCAGAGCGGTTTTAGATTCATCCCATCATATATATATACTGTATATCATCATCTTCTTGTATATATAAAGTAAAAACAGTTACAGCACCCGCGAGCTTCCGGAACAGACTTCGTTATATGAAGGCTCAAATTATAGACCATTCAAAGCACCTTGGCAGCACATCATGACATCGTAAGTATGATTATGAATACACTTGATTGGTTGGCAGTGGTGTGCTGAGTGGTGTGTGAAGCTGAATGATGAATAACTATTATCATGTCCAAAAGATTTCAATAAATTGAACCCACGGGAAGCAGGGTGTAAAGCCGGAAACAATTGGTTAAGAGGAGGTATTTAGTTTGTTCCCTAGACCACCATCAAGCTTAACATTACACCCCCTTGAGCCCCTTTCAAGATAAATTTGTAAATTATTCGGTAGAAAAATGTCCCGGCCGAAGGCCGGTTCCTCTTAAATTACAGGCTCGCTATCGCTCGCCAGGATAAAATCGACACATGAATTGCACGAAAGGTCTTAATATGGGGTGAAAGTTCTTAAAATCGCTAAACTAATGGGGCAAACGTTTTATAATATCAAAAGCAATGGGGCTAAACATGAGGGAGAAAGGGGGTCAAGAAAAAAATCCCTCAAGTGGAGATCTCCCCTTAAGTCTGGGATGAATGTGAAACGAACACCGGAAAATGTACATGAAATTATATTGTTTGGGGAATTTTTATCTCGAACAAAGACATAACAGCATATTTTGACTTTAACTTCGTATATTTGATAATGCTAACTAGAAATAAGGGACTGGTTTTGAACAGTCTCTCGTTTGCCAGTCTAATAATGAGGTAATGTGACGAGATAGGGGGAATAATTGACCAAGTGAATTTAGCCCCTTCCGTGCAGGTGACGTCTCTATTAATTGATTTCAACTACATTTAGACGAGTTTATGAAGCTTAGGAAGACCGTATGGTAGCTAAAAGGATTAATTGAGATGGTCTGTAGCCTTTTAATGGGTAGACGTCCTTCCTAAGCTGAACAAAATCGTCTAGTAGTTGCCAAAATATAAGGAAAAGTACATCACCGGTTCATAAGGGGTTAAATACAGCATAGTCAATAATTCGTCTGGTTTACTAACTTTGGCTTGTCACGAGTTTATCATTTTGTTGACTAACTTGTAATGAGGTTGGCTAGTCTGCGGGGCTCGGCAACACGTAATTAGCAGAAAGTTGGCCAATTATCCGTAAGGTTTGACGATAATAAAGTATGTCTGAGTATTCACAGGTAAGGGAGCCCACCTCGCTTTTTTGCTCTTTCTCTCCCTCTCTCTTTGGCTTGTATCCATTCGGCCCCTTTCAGCCTACTGTTTTAAGACGTTTATCCCCATCCAGGTGTCAATATTTTCCTGGCGAGCGGTTGCAAGCCAACATATTATATATATATATATACAGTATATACGGTATATATATATACGGTATATATATATATATATTTTTTTTTTTTGTACAGCAAGCTAAATTTGTACATTTTTCGATAAAAAAATGTCTCCGGCAAAGTCAGATTTCTCCATACAATGCTGGCTCGCTATCGCTCGCCAGGAAAATATCGACACCTGGATGGGGATAAACGTCTTGGCTGAATGGGGCCAAATGGATACAAGTCAGAGAAAGAGAGAAAAGGAGAGAAAAATAAAAATGCCAGTGACCCTCCTTAACCGTTTACATATAGTTCCCTACAATCTCTTTCTACACGCCGCAATGTTGCATCTCTTTCACTCTTCTATTGCTATTACAAGTGTTTTTCATAGCTCTCTCTCAGTGCATACTCCCTCCCTTGCGGCGAGTGCGAGGCACCCGCCATTCAACACAGTCCCACTTCTATTCTGACCAGCTCTTCAACCCAGAATTAGCAAATTTTCTCAGTCTTTCTTCTACTCAAAAAGTGAACTTTGGAACTCTTTCTCAATCAATTTTCCCTTCATCGTATGACTTAGACTGCGTTCAAACTTGGTGTGTCCAGGCATTTTGACCCCAACGTCCCTTGAATTTGGCTCTCTGTCTCACTCTTGGCTTTGGGGGAGACACTCGTTACGGGTAGCCTGTCTTTTGTCTCATTCACACACATGGGAAAAACATGCATACTTATTTTCGAGATATAGCTGGCTGAGTCTCAATGTAGCGGACATATCTCAAAAGCATGTCGCCGGTACATAAAAGGTCAATATTAACCCTTTCACGCACATATGACGCAGAGGTTGCCAGATTACCAATAAGAAATAGAGGTCTCTCACTCTTATAATTAACTCTCCAAAATTAGTTTTCTGCCCACAGCTAACTCAAAGACAACTTCAGAGGTTGAAGTAACTAAACTAAAGGTTTCTAAAGAAAGGTGGTAACAAATGCTTTAAAGTATCCCCAATAGGCTCAAAATCGCGTCATATGTCGGAGAGGGTTAAACAAAGAGGATTCCAAGGAGTGTTTCTATTCCGGCAACTTTTGATCGGTAATATAGGCTATATATACCCTGTCCCTAATAGGTAGCCCAGAACTAGTGAACACTATCCTCTATAACTCACAAATGACGAGAGTAATTAAGGGGGACCTGTTTTTGTTCTCTCCTTTTCTATCTTTCTCTGGCTTGTATCCATTTGGTCCCATTCAGCCTACTGTTTTAAGACGTTTATCCCCATCCAGGTGTCAATTTGTTACTGGTGAGCGGTAGCGAGCCAGCATATTTTTTATTTTTGTTAGACAGCAAGCTAAAGTTGTAAATTTTTCGATAGAAAAATGTCTCCGGCGAAGCCGGATTTCTTCATATAATGCTGGCTTGCTATCGCTCGCCAGGAAGAAATCGACACCTAGATGGGGATAAACGTCTTAAAATAGTTAGCTGAATGTGGCCGAATAGATACAAGCTAAAGCAAGAGAGAAAAGGACAGAAATAACAAAAAGCAGGTCACCCCCTCCCCCCCTTAAGCTACCATTTGTACCATTTGTGAAGCGTCAGTCAGGGCATGGGTTTGGCAAATTACACCCCATTTGTGAAGCGTCAGTCAGGGCATGGGTTTCACAAATTACAGCCCATTTGTGAAGCGTCAGTCAGGGCATGGGTTTCACAAATTACAGCCCATTTGTGAAGCGTCAGTCAGGGCATGGGTTTCACAAATTACAGCCCATGTGCTCAAGCCTTTAACCCATACAGTACCAGGGAAGTCCTTTAACCCATACAGTACCAGGGAAGTCCTTTAACCCATACAGTACCAGGGAAGTCCTTTAACCCATACAGTACCAGGGAAGTCCTTCTAACCCCATACAGTACCAGGGAAGTCCTTCTAACCCCATACAGTACCAGGGAAGTCCTTTTCACCAGATGCTGGCAACTATTAGACCATTGTATTCAGTTTAAGAAGAACGTCTACCAATAAAAAAGGCTACTAATCCTCAATTAACCCTTTTAACTACCACAGATCCTCCCTAAGCTTAATAAAATCGTCTAAATGTAGCTGAAATAAACAAAAACGTCGCTGGTAGTCAAAGGGTTAATAATTTATAAAGATTAGGATTCACGATTTCTGGCCAACAGGGTATAGCAACATTTAGGAACTTTTTGCACTGGTATTGTCGATTTAGTGGTGGTGGAAATATACTTATAGCAAATGCAAAAGCCAAGGGTGACACGGCAACCAAACCAGTGGACCAACTCAACCATGATCAATGCAACTATGGGAAGCGCCAACGAACTTGACAATAATTTTGACCCTTTAACTTCTCATAACTCAAAATAAATTAAAGCAATCGGGCTGACATTTTTATCATTTGGGAAGAGTCCACCAGGAAATAGGTGTGGATATTTACAGCCAGTTTGCTCAGGGTTCTTTTGAGTTACGAAGAGGTCAGGGGTGGAGATATTTGTCAAGTTCGTTGGTGCTACCTATACCACCAACACAACCAGTGCGTCAATCAGTACCATCTCAACCAGAAGGACATGTCAACCAGTAAATGTCAACCGGATAATTCAACCTATTCAACTATTCGCTGTAAGTAGGCGAAAGATCATGACCTCTATCCTATGTAACTCAAAAAGGGCTCGAGCAAATTGGCTGTAAATTTCCACATCTATTCCTTGACTGACTCTTCCCAAATGGTAGACATTTTAGCTCGATTACTCTCGTCGTTTTTGAGTTACAGAGGTTAGGTATCATGATTTCTCGCCTACTTACAGCGAATAGACTATAGTAGCAATTCGACTAGTACCGATGCAGGTTGGAGGATGCCCACAAGGGTTCAGTTCTCGCTCAATGGCTATTATATGTGTCGTCTAAATAATAACTCAACCAATACCACCTCTCAACCAGTGCCTTTAATCCAGTATCATACAAACCAGTACCTTTAAGCCAGTACCATACAAACAAATATTTTTAAGCCAGTACATTAAAAACCAGTACCTCTCAACCAGTAGGCCATCTCAACCAGTACCTTTAAGCCAGTACCATACAAACAAATACTTTCAAGCCAGTACATTAAAAATCAGTACCTCTCAACCAGTAGGCCATCTCAACCAGTACATCTAAGCCAGTACCATACAAACAAATACTTTTAAGCCAGTACATTAAAAACCAGTACCTCTCAACCAGTAGGCCATCCCAACCAGTACATCTAAGCCAGTACCATACAAACAAATACTTTTAAGCCAGTACATTAAAAACCAGTACCTCTCGACCAGTAGGCCATCCCAACCAGTACATCTAAGCCAGTACCAACTAAACCAGTATTGCTAGGTAAAGAGGGATTCACACGAGGACTATTACCGGCAACTTTCGATCGGCAACTGTATTCAGGCAACCTTTAGGGACCATTTATTCACTGGTATTAGGGACTAAAGTAAAGGGAGCTTATTTTCGTGTCAGAAATTATATAAATACAATAGTGTACAATACTAACAATACAATACTAACACATCCCTCTAGGTGATGATTTGTGAAAACATATATTGCATAATACACAAAGAACATGATTAGTTTTAAATACGTTTCCATAAATAATAATACGAAAATAAGTGTGCAAATAAATAAATAAATATATAAAGTTATACTAAAATATAAAAGGCTCTCTCTCAGTGAGTAAGAACACTTTGTAAACTACTATGTATCCCATTAATAATCAGGTGTAACACAGTTCCAAAAAGAAAAACCGCCAGTGCAGTTTCCCAATCCATTAAAATTATGACGGGGAACATGAGCCCTCCATTATGACGGGGAACATGAGCCTTCCATTATGACGGGGAACATGAGCCCTCCATTATGACGGGGAACATGATCCCTCCATTATGACGGGGAACATGATCCCTCCATTATGACTGGGAACATGAGCCCTCCATTATGACTGGGAACATGAGACCTCCATTATGACGGGGAACATGAGCCCTCCATTATGACGGGGAACATGATCCCTCCATTATGACGGGGAACATGAGCCCTCCATTATGACGGGGAACATGAACCCTCCATTATGACGGGGAACATGAACCCTCCATTATGACGGGGAACATGAACCCTCCATTATGACGGGGAACATGAACCCTCCATTATGACGGGGAACATGAGCCCTCCATTAAGCCGTATCACACGAACGATTTGGCATCACATTTTATCGTCAACACTGGTCTGGCAACTGAGGAGGGCGGGTGCCCGACCCCGAAAGGGGTTGAAATAGGGGAGCTATCCCCCCGCCAAAGGCGGCTTTCTAGGGCCTTTCCTAGCTGATGCTGAGGGGATTGGGTTCTAGTCATGTGGTGATGGGCTGGTCTATCAGAGTGAGAACTGAGCGATCTCTGCCATACCCATAGCTTACTCTGACTGTTCCTTTAACTTATATATTTTCTAAATCTCAAGTGACGGCGTCTTTCCGTGGATTGACCTCCCAATCTACCAAGATTGAAAGCCAAAGCGTCACATTTTTTCCTTGCCCCTCAACTTTCTCTTCATGATTGCTGAGGGGCACAGGGCCCTGGGTGCTTTGGTTTCCCGGGCGTTTCCGCACCCTCCTCAGCTCCCCGCCATGGAGTGGCTTCGGTCACCCGGGCTTTATTGTGGTCGGCAGGGAGGATTCTGTGGGGGCGCTCGGTTGTGGCCTTGGAATTGCTCGGGGCCTTGGGGCTGTTCGGCCAGGCAGCTTGGGGAACAACAACAACAACAACCTTTTAACAAAATGATATCGCCTAAATCAATGTATCTTCGTAATAGTTTTCGATACCGGTTCATAAGATTCCAGAAATGTTTCCTGTAAAATATGAAGCATGGAATATTGAGGATAATAGTTCCTGTGTGCTACCCCTTCCATTAACCCCTTCTGTACCGTTGACATAGTTGTTATTGTGGCAACTGCTGATCAATTGTATTTAGTTTAGGAAGGATTTCAAGCAATTAAAAGGCTTCGCAATATTTTAATCAACCCTTTTAACTACCACAGATCCTTCCTAAGCTGCTTAAAATCGTCTAAAGATAGTTAAAATACAACATAACAGACGTCCCTGGTACAGAAAGGGTTAGTTGCCGTGGGAGTGACAATGTGTGTGTGTGTGTGTGTGTGTGTGTGTGTGTGTGTGTGTGTGTGTGTGTGTGTGTGTGTGTGTGTGTGTGTGTGTGTGTGTGTGTGTGTGTGTGTGTGTATCACGGAAGAGATAACGCTGTAATGGCGTGGAACACTGTTTGACACTCACGGACACAAATAACCAGATACCCTGTATAACAAACGAGCTGCGGGAGTGTGGGGCTCGCTCACCAGTTCTGTTTTATATACTGTGGTGGAAGTGTAATGGTGCTGGATGTGGTGTCCCGAGTTCGAATCCTGGGAGGACCATATAATTTAATTAGTTTATTCAAGTACATTGGGGTTTGTAATTGATGATTAATGTTAAGAACGAGGTGTTATTTATTATATACGAATGGCAATACTGTTTTTATCAGGGTGTTCAGTGGTTTCCGATTACATTATTTATTGTAAAGTGCATTTGCAGTACCGAAAGCCGCTCAAATTGAGAGCATGTGATGAAACAACGAATTCATGTTTTCTCTCTTTCTATATATATAAACACAATGTACAGTTGCCCACATAAGTTATTTTCCTCGTCGTGAAAGTTAAATAGTATGAATAAATTGGGAATGTGGGTTCTTTATATTATTAGTTGACTAGTCAGATGAGTTAACCACTTCATAAGAAATTACCGGTATACTAGTAATTCAATCGTGCGCATTATATTTATAGGTATAGGATCACGGAGAACAATATAATTGATGTGGAAAACTTTACAATACTTTTACTATATATATATATATATATATATATATATATATATATATATATATATATATATATATATATATATATATACCGGTATATAAACATGAATTTCACAAAGCCTAAACTCCAGAATTGAACTACACTACCTATAAAAACAAAGCCATATCATGCAACATGACACAATACATACTATGCAACAGACTGGGTGTGGCTGGAGGCGCGGTTCAGGCACAGCTCCGTGACAAATTAGATACTTAAGATAGAAAGCTCACGATATAAAGTGTCCGTTCAAAATATACTACATATAATACACATCAATGAACAATGATCGGTGTAACTATTCGAAGTGTACAGTCGCGTTAATAAGTGATGTCTCGGCACCAAGTATGTTTTGATCAGTAATTGGCATCAGCAATATCTAAGCTTCATTTCTTCATATCGAGTGAAATATACAAACATGTTCCTACACTTAACCACCCTAATGAACATCTGACAGACATTAATACAGCACAGAGCAAGCCAAACGTAATGACAGCTGGGACGTGACTTAATAGCGCGACCGTACAGTACGTAACCAAATCACAACAATATTGTGTGAATTACTTTCGTTACACATGAGTACATATTATATTTTGTGGTGCAGTAAATTTGTCAGGGCATAGCATATTTATAAAGATATTTTGATCATACATAAATAACTCTTAGTTCACGACACTAATATGACCTGGCTACAACCGGTATCACAGTATCGCCTTATACCTTGACTTTTATCGTTAGCACTGGTCTGGCAGATTATGAGGTAAACTATTTTTGTATTATAATTACGTCATCCAAAGTAATGTACGGTCTGTCTAGTTTCCGATACCAGTCCAAATGATCCCAAGTATGGAATTTGTTTGAATATTACCAATAATAACTAGTGTAATTAACTCTTAATTTGTCTATTTATATAAAGTTGTATACAAATAATTCGTTGATAATAGTGGCAATTATCGGTAACCTTTCCCGTTGGCGATGTTGTATACCATTTAATGCTATCTGGTCCGACCTCTTATAGGTTATTATATTTAGTTAAATTATTTTTTAGGATTTTTCTTACTTTTGCCATTTTCGAGCAGCGTCTTATCATCGCCAAACGAATGGGGTAAAACGTCTTAAACTCTCCAAACTAATGGGGTCGAAACAGGAGAAGCCGAAAAAGACCTCCTTCGGGCCAAATAGAGTTAACGAAATGTGCCCAACAGGAATAGAATTTCAAGGTAGAGTCACACGAACATTTTTTCCGACAACAATTTACGGCAATCCATGTTTGGAAGTTGAAACATTTAAAAAAAATATCATAACTCAGCGACCTAAAATATTCTACCGTCAATTAAATTTCCAATACCAATATAAACAAATTCAGTAAAGTTAGTAGCCTCTTGAGGACTAAGCTTACTTAAGACGATATTTTAATTTTATTTTATTTCGGTTATCGATAAGCGATTTTATGCAGCTTAGGAAGGAAGGGTTAAAATCTATCCTAATTAATCCTTTGATTCCCACAAACCCTTTTCAAACTTAAGGGGAGACTGACCGTTTGTTTGGTCTATTAATTCATTTATTCATATATTTGTTTAGTTTCCTCCCTAGACCTCCATCAAGCTTAGAAAAACACCCCCTAGACCCCCCTTCAAGATAAATTTGTACATTTTTCGGTAGAAAAATGTCCCGGATGAAGTCCGGTTCTTCTTAAAATTGCAGGCTCGCTATCGCTCGCCAGGAAATAATCGACACCCAAATGGCAACGAAAGGTCTTAAAATTGACAACGAAATGGGGCGAAAGGTGTTAAAATCGCCAAACTAATGGGCCGAACGTCTTATAATCTCAAAAGTAGTGGGGCTAAACATTAGCGAGAAGGGGGCCCAGCAAAAACAGTCTGCCTCCCCTTAATAAATGGTCAAATACTAGCCCGAGTATAGTGAAAACGGGCATCACCGTATACTGAAAGGGATACAGAAGATAGATAATACATTTTGCCGAAAGAAAATTGCCCCAAGAATCGGTGCAGGTGTGACTGGGCCTTACCTTTACGAGGACCCCCACTGCCATTTATACACACGGAAGCCGGATTTATAGCGCTATTTGGTCGGATCGGATCGCATAGGGTCGGTTCGGGTTGCGGGGTTAAGGGTCGGGTGGGTGGATATTGTCGGTTCGATTGTATATATATATGATTTGTACTTAGATGTTTTGTTTACGTCTGCAGGTTATCAGGACTCTACTGAAAAAGGCACTACGGTCACCACTATATCGATACCGCCACATTGTATGTGTTCTGCAGAGTTCCAGTGGGAGCTTAAAAGGTGAATTGAGATTAAGGGGGATGACCTGTTTTTTGTTATTTCTGTCCTTTTTTTCTCTTTCTCTGGCTTGTATCCATTCGGCCCCATTCAGCCAACTATTTTAAGACGTTTACCCCCATCTAGGTGTCGATTTCTTCCTGGCGAGCGATAGCGAGCCAGCATTATATGAAGAAATCCGGCTTCGCCGGATTTTTTTTTTCTATCGAAAAATGTACATATTTAGCCTGCTGTCAAACAAAAATAAAAAAGTATGCTGGTAAAAAATTGACACCTGGATGGGGATAAACGTCTTAAAACAGTAGGCTGAATGGGGCCAAATGGATACAAGCCAGAGAAAGATAGAAAAGGACAGAACAAAAACAGGTCTCCCCCCTTAATAGAGATCCTTCATAAACTGAAGATGAATATAGTCATCTTACAAAGGATCGGTGAGAGTCAAGAGGCATAATTGAGTCAGTTTTAATCTCTTACATTAATATGAATAAGATGGCTAATGACTATGGCAATAACTGCACTGCAGCTACTAGCGTATGCTAGGAGGCGATTCATTCGTGTCCATCTTCTCGGGGATAAAGCGTATGGCAATAGATGGATAATTAATTGGTATTCATAAAATTTGTATTTCTTAAGGCTAGATGGAAAATTAACAATTGTAACCAATCAAAACTAGTCAAGACAGACAGAACCTTGGACTAATTTTCATATATACCGGTATACAGTATATATATATATATATATGTGTATAATGTATATATATATACAGTATATATAGTTATATATATATATATAATTATACAGTATATACTGTATATGTGTGTGTGTGTGTGTGTGTGTGTGTAAACCACTATATCAACCGCTACGGCTCCCGGTCACACACGGATGAACACAATTCGATAAAAAAAGTGTCAGTAACTGTATTAACGTTAGCGCTGTGATTAATAGAAAAAGTTGGACTTCAATGGCATTTCTGACATTCATTTTTTGGGGCTGTGACACCATTTCGAAAAAACTCTGTTCAAAATCAAAATTCATACAGCAGCTATCAGTTATACTTTCATTTTTGGTGGAGATTTTATTTCATACTGGTTCAGCGCGATTATTTTATTAAGCTTGTGAAAGAAACATAAAACAGTTTATAAAATATCCATTAAATCTTTTTCAACCATGTTCACAAATAAACGGCGTTCTTTTACTTGATATCATTATAATGTACATAACAGCCAGAACAGAAATATCTTCCTTCGTTGATCCCTTAAAACCTGTTAAAACAACATCAACAACAACACATTTTGCACCTATTTTTAAGAATTATTAATAAATATCCAATTACAGTGAAATAATTTTCTCACAAAAAGTTATCGAAGAATTATATACACTATATATATATACATATATATACACTATATATATCTATATATATATATATATATATAGATATATATATATATATATATATATATATATATATATATATATATATATATATATATATACACTGGTATATACTGTATATACCAAGACAGACACCTTGAAAATAGCGTTCAAAGTATCCTGGTGTCTGACTCTTCTCCTCTTTGTTGAATATACCAACATATACAGTATACCAGAGCCCCGGTACCTTTATCCTTTACACCACTCACTGTTCACAAACTCGGGACCCAAAATCGGAGACACTCGATTAAAATAACTGTCAAGAAATCGCAGGTAGCATTTCCACTGTAACATACTCGGCCCACTGCATATCTCTCTTTCTCACACACACACCACACACCACACACCACACCACACACACACACACACACACACACACTTATTCTCTCACACACACACCTCTTCCATGACGAAACTCACTCTCACACTCTCTCTCTCTCTCTCGGTTGCCATGCGGATTAAAACACAATACACACGACAGTTTTGAATCATCTTGAGCCTTCTTCAGTACTCAAAGGTGTTCCAGATTAGCCAAAACTTTCGTGTCTGTACAGCAAACATTGATTTATAATTTTTCAGTTGTAAATGTACGACTGGGTTTTCCATTCAAAGCGAATTGAAAATGATGTTTGTCTTAATTTGGATATAACATATAATCATTGTTCGAATTTAGCGTTGAAGGTGTTCACCTCTTGTATAAAATAAAGATACATTTCTCTAACATGTGTTCTTTCTATAACAAAGTCCCCTAAGAGTTTGTAAAAGGTGTTCAATAGAGAAGGTTAAGAATACCATAGATTCAACCTAATGAGTTTTGATTACTACGATTTTAACAGAAATTCTTCGGAATTGACCATGAAGTGGACAACTTCAAGTGGTTGAGATACTAAATATTTGATTTAATTGCAAAGAGCTAAAACGCTCTCTCTCTCTCTCTCTCTCACACACCTTTATTCATCACAACGCTCTCTAGCTCTCTGAAACCATTATGAAACACACACACACACACCCTTTCCATTACGACACTCCCTCTCTACCACCTATAACATTGGGACACACACACACGCACACACTCACTCTCTCTCACACACACTCCTTCCATTACGACACTCATACACACTCTCTCTCTTTCCCACCTCTACAATTACAACACTGACTCACTACTACCATAACGACACTCCCTCCTCTCTCTCTCTCTCTCTCTCTCTCTCTCTTCCATTACAACAGTGACACCCAACACACTGCCAGGCTTACCTCGTAGCTTTGGCAGCATTTCGGCTTTTACCTTTATTCCCGAAACATATTCTCGGTCTGTCTGTCTGTCTGTCTGCCTTCATGCACGACTGGTTGTTTGCATGTCTTTCTGTCTGGCTGTCTTTATGTCTGTCTACCTTACTGTCTGACTGGCTGTCTTTATGTATGTCTGTTTGTCTGTCTTCCTCTGTCTGGCTTTCTGTCTGTCTGCCTGTATTTTTGTCTGCCTCTGTCTGTCTTTCTGTCTGTTTGCTTCTATTTATGTCTGCTTGTCTGTCTGCCTCTGTCTGTCTGTCTGCCTCTATTTTGTCTGTTTTTCTGTATGCCTCTGTCTGTCTGGCTGTCTTTATGTTTGTCTTTCTTTCTCGCTACCTGTATGACTACCTACATGTCTGTCAGTATGGTTATCTCTAAATAGGATATTCAAACGTTAGTATTGTGAATATTTGAAGTATAAATCATAGGTATAGACGTCACAAACTATTCACTTTGGTCTATATTCTTAAAAATATATTAAATACTATATCGGTAGTCTATTTTTCCAAGCTGGCGAGGTATTGACTTGTTGCCATCTTAACCCTTTGAGTACCAGCGACGTGTGTTATATTTCATTCTAGCTATATTTAGACGATATTGTGCAGCTTAGGAAGGATCTTTGGTAGTTAAAAGGGTAGGTTAAGATAGTTTGAATCCTTATTATTACTAGAGGTCCTTCCTAAGATGAATAAAATAGTCTAATAGTTGCCAGAATACGATAAAAAGGACGTCCCAGGTACTGAGATAGCATTTTCTTATTAATCCATTAACCCTCTCAATTCCGGTGCTGTCCTTTTAACTTTATTCTGGCAACTATTAGACGATTTATGTTTTCAGTATAAAAAGGGCCTCCAACAATTAATAGGCTTCGAATGATCTCACTTAACCGTTTAAACTACCACAGGTCACTCTTAAACTGCATAAACTCTTATAAATATAGCTAAAAAAAACACAAAAACAAAAAAAACACACACACACAGACGTCGCCGATACAGTAGGAGTTAATTATCGAGAAATCAATTACTAATGGAGTACACTTTTCGCCAAGTTCAGAAAATCGACTATAGTTATGGTTCCGTATGACGACTGAGCAATTAAACGCAATGAGTGATTAATCACCTAGATAACTTTTAGGTCTAACTACAGTATTATTTCTGTCATCAATGATTACGGTACTGATATAATAAAACGTTTTAGCATATATATGACTCATGATTTTATAAACGTCAAGCGGGTCATAGTTCATTAATGCGTTACAAAAGCAGTGAACAGCAACATTAATAATCAAAATACGTCATTGGTAGACTGAATAAAGGCAGACATGAGGGAACCCACAAGAAACATAACAAAACAAGAAAACATACGATCCAACAAATATTGTAAAAATAGAATGAACAAACAAACAAATGCAATAAACGATAACGATTCACGGTGGTCAGATTTGCAGTTCCTAACTTAGCGTCCAGTACCAGTGACATTATTTAGCGTCCAGTACCAGTGACATTATTTAGCGTGCAGTACCAGTGACATTATTTAGCGTCCAGTACCGGTGACATTATTTAGCGTCCAGTACCAGTGACATTATTTAGCGTCCAGTACCAGTGACATTATTTAGCGTCCAGTACCAGTGACATTATTTAGCGTCCAGTACCAGTGACATTATTTAGCGTCCAGTACCAGTGACATTATTTAGCGTCCAGTACCAGTGACATTATTTAGCGTCCAGTACCAGTGGCATTATTTAGCGTCCAGTACCAGTGACATTATTTAGCGTCCAGTACCAGTGACATTATTTAGCGTCCAGTACCAGTGACATTATTTAGCGTCCAGTACCAGTGACATTATTTAGCGTCCAGTACCAGTGACATTATTTAGCGTCCAGTACCAGTGACATTATTTAGCGTCCAGTACCAGTGACATTATTTAGCGTCCAGTACCAGTGACATTATTTAGCGTCCAGTACCAGTGACATTATTTAGCGTCCAGTACCAGTGACATTATTTAGCGTCCAGTACCAGTGACATTATTTAGCGTCCAGTACCAGTGACATTATTTAGCGTCCAGTACCAATGACATTATTTAACGTCCAGTACCAGTGACATTATTTAGCGTCCAGTACCAGTGACATTATTTAGCGTCCAGTACCAGTGACATTATTTAACGTCCAGTACCAGTGACATTATTTAGCGTCCAGTACCAGTGACATTCATTTCATTATGCTCTGGCGATTATTAGAAGATTTTATTCAGCTTAGGAAGGACGTTCATCGATTTAAAGGCTACATACTATCTCAATTTATCCTTCTAGCTACCATATATCCTTCCCAAACCTCAAAATATAGATAATTTATCCTTTTAGCTACCATATATCCTTCCCAAACCTCAAAATATATATAATTTATCCTTTTAGCTCCCATATATCCTCCCCAAACCACCTAAAATCTTCTAAATGTAGCTGAAAACCAATAACAAATACGTCTTTGGTACTGTAAGGGCTAATGAGCTTGTTTTCACACCACCCTTTGTGAGTGTTTTCAAGCCGGGCCGCCGCCACATCGAGGGAAATGGATGGTGAGCAATTTTGGTCGATTTTTACTTAAGGGGGCCCACCTCGTTTTTGTATTCTCTCTCTCTGGGTTGTATCCATGCGGCCCCATTCAGCCTACTGTTTTAAGACGTTTATCCCCATCTAGGGGTCGATTTCTTCCTGGCGAGCGATAGCAAGCCAGCATTGTATGGAGAAATCCGACTTCGCCGTAGACATTTTTCTATCGAAAAATTTACAAATTTAGCTTGCTGTCAAAACAAAAATACATATATGCTAGCTCGCTACCGCTCGCCAAGAACATAGTGACACCTGGATGGGGTTAAAAGTCATAAAACAGTAGGCTGAATGGGGCCGAATGGATACAAGCCAAAGAGTTAGAGAAAGAGAAAAAAGCGAGGTGGGCCCCTTCAAAGGATTACACCAACCTATCCACAATACAGTAGTCGTTATTTCGCAGATTACCAATATCCTTCTCTAGTAAACTCTATTGTTTCCAGCTGATGGCAAATTGAAACCTTTTGTAGCTGATTTATCGATACTTAAGGGAGGTGCCCTGTTTGTGTTCTGTCCTTTTCTATCTTTCTCTGGCTTGTATCCATTTGGCCCCATTCAGCCTACTGTTTTTCAGACGTTTGTCCCCATCCAGGTGTCAATTTTGTACTG
>CM064568.1:8871635-8879988 GCA_032716605.1 Paralithodes platypus
ATCTCACCTAACCCATTTTGCTACCACAGATCCTTCTTAAACTGCACAAAATCGTCTAAATATAGTTGAAATATAACTACAAACATCCTCGGTAGTGAAAGGGTTAAGGGACCTAATTTACCGTCAGCAGGAAAACAAAATATATATATATTTTGTTCTAGAAGCTGTATCTTCTAATATGCTTGTAATCCGTCGCCTTTTTTGGATTACACCCAGGACAGGTAGTGGGTCATAATCATACACATTGGTAAGCCGTCCATTCTCCATTCTCCCCTTCTCTTTGCTACAAGGGGCGAGGGAGCCACTCTCTGAGGAATAAGACTATAGCCTTCCTTGAGGTGGTTCGGTCATGTGGAGCGAGTGGAAACTGAGAGAATGACTAGTATAATCGTCTAATAGTTGCCAGAATATAATGAAAAGGACGTCACCGGTACTGTACGGGTTAACCTGTTCTGTACCGGTGACGTTATTTAATGTATTGTTGCTACTAATCTATTTTCTATTTATTTCACCACAACACCAAACACCTCAACGAAATTAATGAAAGCATATATTATGTGAACCACCAGGATTCGAACCCGGGTTATCACACACAGATTTTTAGACGCCTTAACCATTACACCATCAAGACGGTTTAATTACAAATGGTATTCAATTTAGTAAGGATCTCTGGCAATTAACAGGTTTTGAAGTATCTCACTTAACCATTTTTACTACCACAGAACCTACTTAAACTGCACAAAATAATCTACATATAGCTAGAATTAAGGGGAGATCTCCACTTGAGGGATTTATTGCTTGACCCCTTTCTCCCTCATGTTTAGCCCCATTGCTTTTGATATTATAAAACGTTTGCCCCATTAGTTTAGCGATTTTAAGAACTTTCACCCCATATTAAGACCTTTCGTGCAATTCAGGTGTCGATTTTATCCTGGCGAGCGATAGCGAACCTGCAATATAAGAGGAACCGGCCTTCGGCCGGGACATTTTTCTACCGAAAAATGTACAAATTTATCTTGAAAGGGACTCGAGGGGGTGTAATTTTAAGCTTGATGGAGGTCTAGGGAACAAACTAAATACCTCCCCTTAACTGAAAGGACGTCGCCAGTACATAAAGGGTTAAGGATAAACATTGCTATCGTCGCTGGGCTTCCTTTGTACTATCACGTTTAGTCTTTAAGGGGGTAGTGCTTGGGTTTTGGTCTATATATTTCTTTATTAATTTATTTTTGAGTTTCCTCGCGAGACCTCCATCAAGCTCAGAAAAACACCCTAGACACCCTGACAAGATAAATTTGTAAATTTTTCGGTAGAAAAATGTCCCGGCCGAAGGCCATTCCTTCAAAAATTAGAGGCTCGCTATCGCTCGCTAGACAAAACATCGACAGCTAAAGGGCACGAAAGGTCTTAATATTGACAACAAAATGAGGCGAAAGATCTCAAAATCGCCATACTAAAGGAACGAAAGTCTTAAAACCTCAAAACTAATATGCTAAACATGAGGGAGAAGGGGGTCCTTAAAAAGCGATTAACGAGAGGAAGCTGGACTCCTTCCCTTTCCTGGTTTTATATTATCTGTAATCCCGACAAGGAAACAGAAAATTTCTCAGTTTCAGACCACCCAAATATCGGAAAGGGGAATGATAACTTTCTTTCTGTACATACTATGGGTGTAGCAGTAGTGTGACGAGGTTGTGACGGTGGTGGTTCAAAGGGGGGAGAGATGGTAGTATTGGTGGTGGTGGTGGTGGTTCAAAGGGGGGCGAGATGGTAGTATTGGTGGTGGTGGTGGTGGTTCAAAGGGGGGCGAGATGGTAGTATTGATGGTGGTGGTGGTGGTGGTGGTTCAAAGGGGGGAGAGATGGTAGTATTGGTGGTGGTGGCGGTGGTGGTGGTGGTTCAAAGGGGGGAGAGATGGTAGTATTGGTGGTGGTGGTGGTGGTTCAAAGGGGGGAGAGATGGTAGTATTGGTGGTGGTGGTGCTGGTGGTGGTTCAAAGGGGGGAGAGATGGTAGTATTGGTGGTGGTGGTGGTGGTGGTTCAAAGGGGGGAGAGATGGTAGTATTGGTGGTGGTGGTGGTGGTGGTTCAAAGGGGGGAGAAATGGTAGTATTGGTGGTGGTGGTTCAAAGGGGGGAGAGATGGTAGTATTGGTGGTGGTGGTTCAAAGGGGGGCGAGATGGTAGTATTGGTGGTGGTGGTGGTGTAAAGAGGGGAGAGATGGTAGTATTGGTGGTGGTGGTGGTGGTGGTACTAGTGGTGGTGGTGGTAGGAATAGTACTAGTGGTGGTGGTGGTAATAGTACTAGTGGTGGTGGTGGTGGTGGTAATAGTACTAGTGGTGGTGGTGGTGGTGGTAATAGTACTAGTGGTGGTGGTGGTGGTAATAGTACTAGTGGTGGTGGTAATAGTACTAGTGGTGGTGGTGGTGGTAATAGTACTAGTGGTGGTGGTGGTGGTAATAGTACTAGTGGTGGTGGTAATAGTACTAGTGGTGGTGGTGGTGGTGGTGGTGGTGGTGGTACTAGGGGTGGTGGTGGTGGTAATAGTACTAGTGGTGGTGGTGGTGGTGGTAATAGTACTAGTGGTGGTGGTGGTGGTAATAGTACTAGTGGTGGTGGTGGTGGTGGTGGTGGTAATAGTACTAATGGTTGTGGTGGTGGTAATAGTACTAGTGGTGGTGGTGGTGGTGGTGGTGGTAATAGTACTAGTGGTGGTGGTAATAGTACTAGTAGTGGTGGTGGTGGTGGTGGTGGTAATAGTACTAGGGGTGGTGGTGGTGATAATAGTACTAGTGGTGGTGGTGGTGGTAATAGTACTAGTGGTGGTGGTAATAGTACTAGTGGTGGTGGTGGTAATAGTACTAGTGGTGGTGGTGGTGGTAATAGTACTAGTGGTGGTGGTGGTGGTGGTGGTGGTGGTAATAGTACTAGTGGTGGTGGTGGTGGTCGTAATAGTACTAGTGGTGGTGGTGGTGGTGGTGGTCGTAATAGTACTAGTGGTGGTGGTGGTGGTGGTAATAGTACTAGTGGTGGTGGTGGTGGTAATAGTACTAGTGGTGGTGGTGGTGGTAATAGTACTAGTGGTGGTGGTGGTGGTAATAGTACTAGTGGGTGTAATAGTCACTAGTGGTGTGGTGGTGGTGGGCCTATTACTAGTGGTGGTGGTGGTGATGTACTAGTGGTGGTGGTGGTGGTAATTAGTAATTGTGGTGGTGGTGGTGGTAATAGTACTAGTGGTGGGTGGTAGTGGTGGTGGTAATAGTACTAGTGGGTGGTGGTTGGTGGTAATAGTACTATGTGGAAGGTGAGTGGTGGTGGGTTACGATAGTAACTAGTGGTGTGTGGTGGTGGTAATAGTACTAGTGGTGGTGGTGGTCGGTAATAGTACTAGTGGTGGTGGTGGTGGGAATGAAGTAATAGTGGTGGTGGTGGTGGTGGTAATAGTACTAGTGGTGGTGGTTGGCTGGTAATATGTACTAGTGGTGGGGTTGGGGTTGGTACTAGTCTACTAGGGGTGGTGGGTGGTGGTAATTAGTAACTAGTGAGTGGTGGTCGCGGTGCTGTGTAATAGTACTAGTAGTGGTGGTGGTGGTGGTGGTAATAGTACTAGTGGTGGTGGTGGTGGTAATAGTACTATGGTGTGGTGGTAATAGGTATAGTGGTGGAATAGTACTATGGGTGGTGGTGGGGAATAGTAGTGGTGGTGGTGGTGGTGGTAATAGTACTAGTGGTGGGGGTGGGGGGGGGGGGGGGGGGGTAATAGTACTAGCCTGGTGGTGGTGGGTGTGGTAATAGTACTAGTGGTGTGGTGGGTGGTGGTATTAGTACTAGGGTGGTATGTAATAGTATGTGGTGGTGGGGTGGTATAGTACTAGTGGTGGTCAGGTCGGTGGTATAGTATAGTGGTGGTGGGTGGTGGTGTAATAGTTACTAGTGGTGGTGGTGGTGGTGGATATGGTTGGTATAGTATTAGTGGGTGGGAGTGGTGGTGGTGGTCATAGTACTAGTGGTGTGGTGGTGGTGGGGTGGTAATAGTACCTAGTGGTGGTGGTGGTGGTGTGGTAATAGTAAATAGTGGTGGTGGTGTTGGTGAATAGTACTAGTGGTGTTTGGTTGGTGGTAATAGTAACTAGTGGTGGTGGTGGTCGGTAATAGTATAGTGGTGGTGGTGGTGGTTAATAGTACAGATCGTGGTGGTGGTTGGTAATAGTACCTGTACAGTGGTGGTGGTAATAGTACTAGTGGTGGTGGTAATAGTACTAGTGGTGGTGGTAATAGTTACTAGTGGGTGGTGGTAAATAGTACTAGTGGTGATGGTGGTGGTGGTAATAGTACTGTGGTGGTGGTCAATAGTACTAGGTGGTGGTTGGTGGTTGGTAATAGTACTAGTGGTGGGTGGTGGTGGTAATATAGGTACCTTGGTGGTGGTGGTGGTGTGGTAAGCGTAGTACTAGTGTTGGTGGGTGGTGGTAATAGTACTAGTGGTGGTGGTGGTGGTAATAGTACTAGTGGTGGTGGTGGTAAAAGTACTAGGGTGTGGTTGGTGGTAGTAATAGTACTCGATGGTGGTGGTGGTCGGTAATAGTATAGGTGGTGGTGGTGGTGGTAATAGTACTAGTGGTGGTGGTGGTGGTAATAGTACTAGTGGTGGTGGTGGTAATAGTACTAGGGGTGGTGGTAGTGGTATTGATGGTGGTGGTCATAGTATTGGTAATGGTAGTGGAGGTGGTAGTGGTGGTGGTGGTCATAGTATTGATAATGGTAGTGGAGGTGGTAGTGGTGGTGGTAATAGTACTAGTGGTGGTGGTGGTGGTGGTAATAGTACTAGGGGTGGTGATAGTGGTAGTGATGGTGGTGGTCATAGTATTGGTAATGGTAGTGGAGGTGGTAGTGGTGGTGGTAGGTAAAGGTCTGTAATCTACCTTAAAGGAGAGAGGATATTGGCACCTACCCCTCTCCCTCTCTCTCTCCCTGGCTGGGCTGTCTGTGTGTGTGTGTGTGTGTATTTGTACGTGTGTGTGTGTGGGTGATGATGTGTGTTGGGTGTGCTTGGTGTTGGTGTCGACGTGTGGTGTGTGTGTGTGTGTGTGTGTGGTGTGCTGTGTGGTGTGTGTGTGGTGTGTGTGTGGTGGAGATAGATGTGATGGGTGTGGCACGGGAAGGACGAGATGGTGGTGAAAGGCCAAGGGAGGCTGGAGAGATGGTCAGCAGGTGGTGGTGGTGGGTGGTGGGGTGGGGTTCGTAGGTAAAGGTTTGTGGTCTGCCTTAAAGGAGAGAGAATATTGGCACCCCTCGACAACGCACCACACCACACACCTTAACTCGTCTATTACCATCCTTTCTACTCTATACCCTCTACCTCTACCTCTCTCTCTCACACAAGGGACTGGAGTTCCTCGCAGAGTGTAGGCTCCAGTCCTGACGTTATTCTGGACTTACATTGTGCTGGTTTAATAATCCAGTAAGGTTGATAGCCTATGAAGTCCTAATTTAACTAACTAACTAACTAACTAACTAACTCTCTCTCTCTCTCCCTGACGGTGTTGGACTGGTACTGTATATATATGTTGGACTGGTACTGTATATATATTAGGGATGTGTGTTTGTGTAGTGGTGATGGAGGTGTAGTTAGTGGTACTGTGTATAGTCGATTCACTGTAACAGTAGGCGAGCAATCATGACCTCTATCCTCTGTAAACTCAAAAAAAGGGCTAGAAGGCAAAATGGTTTGTAAAATTTGCACATCTATTCCATTGGCTTGACTCCTCCCAAATGTAGAAATTATTTTTAGTGCGATTAATCAAGGTCGTTTTTTAGTTACAGAGGTTAGAGGCCATGATTTCTCGCCTACTTACAGCGAATAAACTATAGCACAATAGTGGTGTTGTGTGTAATGGTGGTTGTGTAATGGTTCTGGTTGTGATGTGTATTGGTTCTGGTGTGATGTGCTGGTTGTGTGGTGGGTGACTGTGTGGTTTAAGGGGAAATTTCCACTAGAGGGAATTTTTTTGAGGACCCCTTTTCTCCCTCATCTTTAGCCCCATTGCTTTTGAGATTTTAAGACGTTCGGCCTATTAGTTTGGCGATTGTATTATCTTTCGCCCCATTTATGTCCATTTTAAGATCTTTCGTGCCATTTAGGGTTTTTTAAAGGTGTAACTGGTGAACACAACTTAACAAAAAGGTGTAACTGGTGACCAAAAGGTGTAACTGGTGAACAAAAAGGTGTAAATGGTGAACAGGACTGAACACAAAGGTGTAACTGGTGAACAAAACTGAACACAAAGGTGTAACTGGTGAACAGAAACTAGAACACAAAGGTGTAACTGGTGAACAGGACTGAACAAAAAGGTGTAACTGATGAACAGAACTGACAAAAATGTATAACTGGTGAACAAAAAGGTATAACTGGTGAACAGGACTGAACAAAAAGGTGTAACTGGTGAAAAAAAATATGTAACTGGTGAACAAGAACTCGACAAAATGTTGAAACTGGTGCCACAGGCCTTCGGAACAAAAAGGTGAAACTGGTGAACAAAACTGAACAAAAAGGTGTAGCTGGGAATTAATACTCAGTTACCGGATCACTAAACGCCCTAACTTCGGTCACTGTAAAAGGTAAATTTACAGGAGGACTTTTTCTGGCAACTTTTATCTGCAACCCTGATCTGGCCTCTTCTGAAATACACTTCTATGAGAATACTGGCATTATTAGCTTGCCATTATCCGCTTAAATTGCCGATATCTGTTAATAATACCGTGTTACTAGAATATGCTGCAGAGAGAGGATGAGAGAATTGAGGATGAAGAGAGGAGGGGGAGACGGAGAGGGACTGATTGCTGAGATGAGAGAGGAGAGAGATGATGTGGAGAGAGGAGAGCCGAGGAGCGTGGAGAGAGATGATGAGATCCGTTCGGAGCGGAGAGAGAGGAGGAGAGAGGAGACGATGGAATGCGGAGAAGAGAGAGAGCGAGGGGAGAGAGGGAGACGGGACTGAGAGAGAGAGAGAGATGAGAGAGAGAGAGAGAGAGAGAGAGAGAGAGAGAGAGAGAGAGAGAGAGATATTCAACAAACCTGTTCTTTTGGCAACGACCCTCTGTGGGATATCCAACGAACTGAAATGTACTACTGAATGTCAATAAGGAATAATAAAGAACAATGCAATCAAAGAAGAAGAATGGAGATAAACACATGGAAAAGGATTGAAGTGAATTGACCACTTGCGAGTTTCGTTCTATAAGGATGTTGGAGCTGTTAAAATACGGTCATAGTCAGTATATAAATACATAAAACCCAATTCAACATATTTTTCTCCATCAGAAACCGACAGTATCATTAAATTTCAGTTTAATATCAATGTTTACGGCTTCAACTTCCTTATAGCCTGAAACTCGCAAGTGGTCAATTGATGAATGCGAAAATACAAGCAAAAGTAACAAAACCCAAAAAGACAAATCGTATGTGGGAGAATAGAGGAGGGAGGCAGAGACCAGATGACTCAGGACCATGACGAAGAAGAGGAATATATTAAGGGGAAACAAGGCAGGAAAGAGGGGACCCAGAACACGGGGAACATGAGGGAAGAGGGGAGGAAATATGTGGCGGAGGAGGGGAGGACAATGTGGAGGGTAAGACTAATAGGAGGGATGAGAGAAGGAGGAAAACAAGGAAGAGAAACGTAGGAAAAAAATGTAAACAGCAAAAAACATGCACACACATCCCCCCCCCCCCCTCTCTCTCTCTCTCTCTTTTTCACTTGGAAATTCATGGTTACAATGATTAACCATGTTCTGCGAGACTATCAGATATTAGACCTAAAGGGAGCTACATATGACTAGTGATCCTATCTTAAAGTCTATCCATGTTTTTGTTTTCTCTCTCTCAGATCACACACAATATCTCTTCTATCGACCATTCCTCTCCCTTGTCACCTCTTCCATCTGTGCTCCAATACATCACCACCTCTTCCTTTACTTCCTCCTAGGCTATATACTAGTTTGAGTCAGCACATTTCCTATCTTATCACACACACACACACACACACTAACTCATTCTCTCACTCTCTCATTCTCTCACTCACTCACACACACACTCTCACTCTCTCTCTTTCATATTTCTTTGATATCTTTCAACATTCGACGGTAGTACAATTATGAAGTCAAAAAAAAAAAAAAAAACCTCGGTCGTTATGTTGGATCCCTCACTGAGATCAAACGTCTGTATGGTCTGTGTATATATACCTATCTATCTATCTATCTATCTATCTATATATCAATCAATCTATATATCAATCAATCTATCTATCAATCAATCTATATATCAATCAATCTATCTATCTGTCTGTATGTCTAT
>CM064568.1:8880088-9069352 GCA_032716605.1 Paralithodes platypus
GGTAAAGGTCTGTAATCTACATTAAAGGAAGAGAGGAGATTGGCACCTACCCCTCTCCTCTCTCTCTCCCGGTGCTGGGTATGTCTGTGGGTGTTGTGTTGTGTTGTATTTGTACGTGTCGTGTGTGTGTGTGTGTGTGTGTGTGTGTGTGGTGGGTGTGGTGTGGTGTGGTGTGTGTGTGGTGGGTGGTGCGTTGTGTGTGTGTGTGTGTGTGTGTGTGTGTGGTGGAGATGTGATGGTGGTGGCAAGGGAGGAGAGAGGGTGGTGAAGGCAAGGGAGGTGGAGAGATGGTAGCAGTGGTGGTGGTGGTGGTGGTGGTCGTAGGTAAAGGTTTGTAGTCTGCCTTAAAGGAGAGAGAATATTGGCACCCCTCGACAACACCACCACCACCACCTTTACCTCGTCTACCTCTTTCTACCTCTCTACCTCTACCTCTACCTCTCTCTCTCACACAAGGGACTGGAGTTCTCGCAGAGAGGCTCCAGTCCTGACGTTATTCTTGACTTACAGTGTGCTGGCTTAATAATCCATTAGGGTTGATAGCCTCTGAAGTCCTAATTTAACTAACTAACTAACTCTCTCTCTCTCTCTCCCTGACGGTGTTGGACTGGTACTGTATATATATTAGGGATGTGTGTTTGTGTAGTGGTGATGAGTGTAGTAGTGTTCCTGTGTATAGTCGATTCACTGTAAGTAGGCGAGCAATCATGACCTCTATCCTCTGTAACTCAAAAAGGGCTAGAGCAAATGGGTTGTAAATTTGCACATCTATTCATTGGCTGACTCTTCCCAAATGGTAGAAATATTAGTTCGATTACTCAAGTCGTTTTTTAGTTACAGAGGTTAGAGGCCATGATTTCTCGCCTACTTACAGCGAATAAACTATAGCACAATAGTGGTGTTGTGTGTAATGGTGGTTGTGTAATGGTTCTGGTTGTGATGTGTATTGGTTCTGGTGTGATGTGCTGGTTGTGTGGTGGGTGACTGTGTGGTTTAAGGGGAAATTTCCACTAGAGGGAATTTTTTTGAGGACCCCTTTTCTCCCTCATCTTTAGCCCCATTGCTTTTGAGATTTTAAGACGTTCGGCCTATTAGTTTGGCGATTGTATTATCTTTCGCCCCATTTATGTCCATTTTAAGATCTTTCGTGCCATTTAGGATTTTTTTAAAGGTGTAACTGGTGAACACAACTTAACAAAAAGGTGTAACTGGTGACCAAAAGGTGTAACTGGTGAACAAAAAGGTGTAAATGGTGAACAGGACTGAACACAAAGGTGTAACTGGTGAACAAAACTGAACACAAAGGTGTAACTGGTGAACAGAACTGAACACAAAGGTGTAACTGGTGAACAGGACTGAACAAAAAGGTGTAACTGATGAACAGAACTGACAAAAATGTATAACTGGTGAACAAAAAGGTATAACTGGTGAACAGGACTGAACAAAAAGGTGTAACTGGTGAAAAAAAATATGTAACTGGTGAACAGAACTGAACAAAAAGGTGAAACTGGTGAACAGGCCTGAACAAAAAGGTGAAACTGGTGAACAAAACTGAACAAAAAGGTGTAGCTGGGAATTAATACTCAGTTACCGGATCACTAAACGCCCTAACTTCGGTCACTGTAAAAGGTAAATTTACAGGAGGACTTTTTCTGGCAACTTTTATCTGCAACCCTGATCTGGCCTCTTCTGAAATACACTTCTATGAGAATACTGGCATTATTAGCTTGCCATTATCCGCTTAAATTGCCGATATCTGTTAATAATACCGTGTTACTAGAATATCGCTCTGCCACAGAGAGAGCGAGAGAGATATTTACAGAGAGGAGGAGGGAGGAGAGTGGGGAGACGAAGAAGGAGAGGGAGGAGGGGAGGAGATGGAGAGAGAGAGAGAGAGTTGAGAGAGAGAGAGAGCGAGAGAAGGAGAGAGGAGAGAGAGAGATGCCTTGAGATTGAGACGGGAGATGAGAGAGAGAGAGAGACGAGAGAGGAGAGAGATATTTCAAACAAAACCTGTTCTTTTGGCCAACACGACCCTCTGTGGGATATCAACGAAACAACGAACTGAAATGTACTACTGAATGTCAATAAGGAATAATAAAGAACAATGCAATCAAAGAAGAAGAAAGCAAGAAGGAGGATATAAACACATGGAAGAAAAGGATTTTTACGTTTGAAGTGAAAATTTTGTTCTTTGAAACTGGTGAAGTGAATTGACCCACTTGCCGAGTTTCCGGTTATATAAGGATGTTTGGAGCCTGTTAAAATACGGTCATAGTCAGTATAGAAATACATAAAACCAAATTCAACATCTTTTTCTCCATCAAGCGAAACCGACAGTACAGTTTTATTAAACTTTCCAGGTTTCAACATAATCAATGTTTTACGGCCTTCAACTTCCTTATAGCCTAAAACTCGCAAGGGGTGTCACAACTATTGATAAGAATGACCGAGAAAAAATTGTCTGACCCGACCACCCCCAACAAGCAAAAAAAGTAACAAAACCCAAAAAAGGACAAATCGTTTTCTTTTCTTCCATGTGGGAGAAATTAGAGGAGGGAGGCAGAGAGATGACCAGATGACCTCAGGACCATGGACGAAGAAAGAAGAAGAGGAATATTATTAAGGGGAAAAACAATGGCAGGGAAAGAGGGAAGAGGGGACCCAGGGGAACACGGGGAAAACATGAGGAAGAGTGGGAGGAAATATGTGGCGGCGGAGGAGGGCCAGGAGGGGGATGGACAATTGTGGAGGCGGTTAAAAGAACTAATAGGATGGGATGAGAGGGAGGGGGGAGGGCCACCAACAAGGAACAAAACCAAAACTTTAGGGAAAAACAAAAAAAAAACAAAAAAAAAAAAAAATTAAAAAAAAAAAAAAAAAAAAAAAAAACAAAAAAACAAAAAAAAAAAAAAAACATGCACACACATTCCCTCCCCCCCCCCCCCTCTCTCTCTCTCTCACTTGGAAATTCATGGTTACAATGATTAACCCTTGTTCTGAACTATCATGATATTAGACTAAAGGACTACATATGACTAGTGATCCTATCTTAAAGTCTATCCATGTTTTTGTTTTCTCTCTCTCTCTCTCTCTCTCTCTCTCAGATCACACACAATATCTCTTCTATCGACCATTCCTCTCCCTTGTCACCTCTTCTCAATCTTGTTGCTTCCAATACATCACCACCTTTCCTTTAATTACTCCTAGGGAATACCTATATACTGTTGGAGTCATGATCAGCACATTTCTTCCCTATTCTTATCACAACACACCCAAACCTTTTACACCACACACTAACTCATTCTCTTCACTCCCACTCACACACACCACTATCACTTCTCTCTCCCGCCTTCATATTTCTTTGATAGCTTTCAACATTCGACATGTATTACATTATGAAGTCAACTCTTTCTTATGTTGGATCCCTCACTGAGATCAAACGTCTGTATGGTCTGTGTATATATAGAACTTATAATACCCTATCTATCTATTTTTTTTTGTCTATTCTTATTTTATACTTCCACTGCTATCGAATCTCTATCTTATCTATCTATCTGTCTGTATGTCTATCTATTTATATATCTATCTATCTACCTACTTACCTATCTCTCTCTCTTCTCTCCATCCTCTCTCTTCTCTCCATCCTCTCTGTTCTCTCCATCCTCTCTGTTCTCTCTATCCTCTCTGTTCTCTCTTCTCTCTCTCTCTCTCTCTCTCTCTCTCTCTCTCTCTCTCTCTCTCTCCCAATCATGTAATCTCTCTTTCTCGGTATCTCCTTTCGTATTGATCTCGGTCGGTTCACTCCCTCCTCCTTCTTTTCGGTCCTTCACTTGACTTTCATATCTCATTCTCACATACCCAACTCACTCACACACACACACACTCTCTCTCTCTATTACACACCCAACTCACACTCACGCTCATTCGCTCTCTCTCTCTCACACACTCTAAAATAGGACACAAATAATTAGTTAATTTTCTAGATGAAGGATATGAGAGACAAGCGTTGACAAGTGGTTATGTATTTGAATAAGAATTAATATTTATAACAATACGATACATAAATAAGAGGATATAAAGCATAGGGGGATGATGATGATGTTATAATCAAATTTATAATAAACTTTCCTTTGCATATTTTTTACAAACTGTTAAGTGAACTACTTTATA
Organism: Paralithodes platypus; assembly: GCA_032716605.1. Classification (NCBI taxonomy): domain Eukaryota; kingdom Metazoa; phylum Arthropoda; class Malacostraca; order Decapoda; family Lithodidae; genus Paralithodes; species Paralithodes platypus. The sequence continues at coordinate 8,884,262 of CM064568.1, forward strand.
ACTATTATTTCTATGCTATTCCCAGACATAATATGTAATATTTGCACAATGAAACTCACAGGCTGGCAAAGAACTTATTTCACCGAATGTACAATCGGCCTAATAAGTGATGTCTCGGTACCAGGTATATTTTGGTCCATAATTGATTTCAGCAATATTTAAACTTAATTTATTCATTTTGAGGGGGATATGCAAACCTATTCCTACACTTACCCACCCTATTCAACATCTGGCAGACATTATTACAGCACAGAGCGAGTCAAACATAATGACAGCTGAGCCATGACTTATTAGCGCGACCGTACATCCCGGAATAAGAAATTGGAGAACGCTAGCAAAGATACTTGAAGAAGGATCGGCGACACGGGAGAAGCCCTTCATCATCATACAACTTTTATCGGGAAGTGCCAGCTAACATATCTCTACCACATGATTGGAGTTGACGAGCGAGAGAGAGAGAGAGAGAGAGAGAGAGAGAGAGAGAGAGAGAGAGAGAGACGAGGGGCGAGATGAGAGAGAATAATTTGAGAGAGAGAGGAGAGAAAGAATGGAGAAAAAAAAAGCGAGAGAGGATACATAGATAGATAGATAGAGAGAGCAACAGCACAGGTAAGCTCAGGCTCACACACTGCAGTAATTCCCTAATGGCTGACAGGTAACAGCACTGACCTCTATCAACAAACAACCATGAAGCCTTTGCCTAAACCTCAATACAGTTTTATAATCCACCATGTTGTATACCCTTTAATGCAACCAGCTTAAATCGTCGGGGAATTTGCAAAAGCGTATAAAAAAAAAAATAATAATAAAAAAAAAAAAAAAAAAAAAAAAAAAAAAACACAGTTATGAAGAGAATGGTTTTAAAAGTGATCACAATATTAGATCCTTTGATGGGATATTGGTGGCCATAAACACATATAGATGGTGGATAACAAAACATATACACACATTAAGGGAGCCCACCTCGCTATTTTTCTTTTTCTCTCCCTCTCTCTTTGCCTTGTATCCATTTGGCCCCATTCAGCCTACTGTTTTAAGACGTTTACCCCCATCCAGGTGTCAATATTTTCCTGGCGAGCGGTAGAGAGCCAGCATATATATAATTTTGTTTTGACAGCAAGCTAAATTTGTACATTTTTCGATAGAAAAATTTCTCCGGCGAAGCCGGATTTCTCCATACAATGCTGGCTCGCTATCGCTCGCCAGGAAGAAATCGACACCTGTATGGGGATAAACGTCTTAGAACAGTTGACTGAATGGGGCCGAATGGATACAAGCCAAAGAGAGAGGGAGAGAAAGAGAAAAATAAGCGAGGTGGGTTCCCCTAAGGGTATATCACTATCAATACACTTCACATTATACTTTATTTACCTTTGCATTCCCTTGATTTGGCACAGTATAGCCTTTGGTGCTCGGACAACTCAATCACAATACCACAGTAACCAGTAGCTCTCAACCGGTGTCAATTCAACCAATACCGTGGCTGATCCAGTATGACAAGTGGATGAATTAGGTGGAAGGGAGACACAGGAAAGAGCTTGAATTTTTTATTTATCTTACGTTTCGGGCTACGCAGAACCCAGTCTCTCTGAAGATGGGTTCTGCGTAGCCCGAAACGTAAGAGAAATACAGAATTCAAGCTCTTTCCTGTGTCTCCCTTCCGCCGAATTCAACAACCAATACTGTTAGGCTAGGTTGGGATATTAGGTTGACACTGAACTAGTTGGCACAATTAAATTTGACACTGGTTGAAGTAGGCATAGTTTGATTTGACACTGGTTGAAGTATACTAGTCGGGTGGTTGTCCAGGAACTATACATGCCTTCTCTAGTACACTGTGAAAACTAGAGGCTTAAGGGGAGATTTTAGTTTGCTTCCTAGACCCCCATCAAGCTTTAAATAAATACTCCCAAGACCCTCCTTCGATATAAATGTGTACATTTTTAGGTAGCAAAATGCCGATTCCTCTTCAAATACAGGCTCTTTATCGCTCGCCAGGAAAAAAATCGACACCTAAATGGCACGAAAGGTCTTAATATGGGCAAATAAATGGGGCAAAAGGTCTGAAAAAAACCCGCCAAACTAATGTGGCGAACGTCTTAAAATGTCAAAACTAATAGGGATAAAGATGAGGGAGAAGGAGGTCCCGAAAAAACAACTGCCTCCCCTTAAATTTATCTTGGTGGTGTAATGGTTAAGGTGTCTACAAATCTGTGTGTGATAACCCGGGTTCGAATCCCGGTGGATCATATAATTATATGCTTTCATTAATTTCATTGGAGGTGTTTGGGTGTTGGGGTGAAATTAATAAAACGTAGATTATTGTATATGCCAAGATGATAATATTTAGGTTTATCGTTCACATTATGTCTGTATTAGTGATATAATGGCCACAACAATGCTATATCATGTTAATTTTCTTGCATCCCTTCTCATATTCATCCTAGTCTTAAGGGGAGATATCCACTTGAGAGATTTTTTTCTTGACTCCTTTCTCCCTCATGGTTAGCCCCATTGCTTTTGAGATTTTAAGACGTTTGCCCCATTAGTTTGGCGATTTTAAGAACTTTCTCCCCATTTATGTCACTTTTAAGACCTTTCGTCCCATTTAGGTGTCGATTTTTTCCTGGCGAGCGATAGCGAGCCTGTAATTTAAGAGGAACCGGCCTTCGGCGGGGACATTTTTCTACCGAAAAATGTACAAATTTATCTTGAAAGGGGCTCAAGGGGGTGTAATCTTAGGCTTGAAGGATATCTAGGGACCAAACTAAAAACCTCCCCTTAAGGGGAGATGGGCGTATTTATTTGTTTATTGTTTTTTATTTTCATTACCGATTTAGTTTCTTCCCTAGACTTCCATTAACCTATAAGAAAACACCCCCTGTCCCGGTCAAAGGCCGGTTACTCTTAAAATAACATGTTCGCTATCGCTCGCAAGGAACACATCGATACCTAAATGGCACGAAAGGTCTTAATATTAACAAAGAAATGGGGGGGAAAGTCTTAAAATCGCCAAAGTAATGGACCGAACGTCTTAAAATCTTGAAACCAATGGGGCTAAACACGAGGGAGAAGGGGGCCAGAAAAACCAGCCCATCTCCCCTTAAAACAAAATTGCTCCTGCCTGACACCCTGTTTATTTGGAGTGTGTTGCGTGAGTGAGAGGGAGGAAGCGGGCTATGAGGTGCCGGGGCTAGACAATCAAACATTAATTTTCCGGTGGGTTGGCCAGCAATGCCGCACTGCCTCACTCACTCACTCACTCTCTCACACTCACACACACACACACTCACACACACACACACTCACTCTCACTCCCGCTCTCTCTCTCCCAGAACCTAATACCGGGGAGGGGATAGCAGGAGGGGGGGGGGGGGGGGATTAAAGGCTCGTATTCTTAACTCCAAGCAGGTGGTAATTTTATTTGTTTGCATTATCAAACCTTTTAACATGATATACAGTATTTAGCCTATATATATATATATATATATATATACTGTATATATAACTAAATTATAAAAAAGGTATCACAGATACTTTAGGAGGTATAAGAATATCTACATTAATAATATACACTCAAATATATTAACTCTGTCCTTAACCTTTCTAAGCTATCCTGGAATGAATATATTAACCTTTCTAAGCTATCCTGGAATATAATATACTTCTAAGCTATCCTGGAATGAATATATACCTTTTAAGTATATGAATATATTAACCTTTCTAAGCTATCCTGGAATGAATATATTAATTTCTAAGCTATCTGGAATGTATTAACCTTTCTAAGCTATCCTGGAATGAATATATTAACCTTTCTAAGCTATCCTGGAATGAATATATTAACCTTTCTAAGCTATCCTGGAATGAATATATTAACCTTTCTAAGCTATCCTGGAATGAATATATTAACCTTTCTAAGCTATCCTGGAATGAATATATTAACCTTTCTAAGCTATCCTGGAATGAATATATTAACCTTTCTAAGCTATCCTGGAATGAATATATTAACCTTTCTAAGCTATCCTGGAATGAATATAATATTCTCAATAAAATAATATCGAACATATACATTTCGGTTCGTGTATACAATTCAATGGCTCAATGGTGGACCACAATTAATTGCTCGAGTATTTACAGCAGAGTGGACAATAATTAAATACAGTGAAGTTAACTGCACTAGAAAGATTGCCGTACAAGAAAATGTCTGAAGAAGTGGTGACAAAGAATAGCCGAAACAGTTGGAGATCCTAATTACCTGACCTGAAGTATACTACGCAAAATACCTGAATATGTGCAGGAACGAAACCCCTAAAGGAGTGGGTTAACCTTATATCTGCAGAAGTGGAGAACACATCCTAAATAAATGGGTTAAGGGGAGGTTTTTAGTTGATTCCCTAGACCTCCATCAAGGTTAAAAATACTCCCCCTAGACCCCCTTTCAAGATAAATTTGTACATTTTTCGGTAGAAAAATGTCCCGGCCGAAGGCCGGTTCCCCTTAAATTACAGGCTCGCTATCGCTCGCCAGGAAAAAATCGACACCTAAATGGCACGTATGGTCTTAAAATTGACAGAAATGGGGCAAGGAGTCTTAAAATCGCCAAACTAATGGGGCGAACGTCTTAAAATCTCAAAAGCAATGGGGCTAAACATGAGGGAGAGGGGGGTCCAGAAAAAAAATCCTCCAGGTGGAAATCTCCCCTTAAGTAATATAGGACCAACAAATACTTAATAGTGGGTTAACTCCTTCTGTACCGGTGACGTATTTTGCACTTGATTTGAGCTACTTTTAGACGATTTTATGAAGCTTAGGAAGGCTATGTGGTAGCTAAAAGGATGCATTGATATAGTTTGTAGCCTTTTGATTGGTAGACGTCCTTCCTAAGCTCAATACAATCGTCTGATACTTGCCAGAGTACAATGAAAAGTGCATCACCGGTACAGAAGGGGTTAAGCAATATATGGTACCTGAAGAAGAGGAGAAAACAGTCCTGAAGAAGTGGGTTATAAAAACTTGTGAATAATTGGATATGAGGCTTACCTTTGACGGCGTTGGAGAAGCATCCCGTGAAGGGTGTCGTGAACCAGCAAGAGGATAACATAACTGATGTTCCTGACGCTACTGAGGACGCCTCGAAAGGCAACTAACTTTCTGTCTCTTACACCGTCACTAATACCTGAAGGGTGGTGGTGGTGGTGGTGGTGGAGGGTTAGTGGTGGGGCGTGGCACGATCTGAGGCGCGAATATTAACCCTCTCCGACATATGACGCAATTTTGAGCCGATTAGGGATACTTTAAAGCCTTTGTTACCATCAGGGGTATTTATAAACCTTTAGTTTAGTTACTTCAACCTCTGCAGTTGTCTTTGAGTTAGCTGTGGGCAGAAAACTAATTTTGGAGAGGTAATTATAAGAGTGAGAGAACTCTATTTCTTATTGCTAATCTGGTAACCTCTGCGTCATATGAGTCTGAAGGGGTAAAGTGGTGGCATTCGCGTAGTTTAATATTATTTATAAGTAGTATGGACGAAATTGTGGACTATATTCGACGCAATATTAGGATAAGTGTGTATACGACACATCGAAATAGTGTGTTCATTGCAAAATGTGGACTTTGCCTTTAGTTTACGATATTAAAACCACAACTAACTATAATATCGACGTGTTATTATGCTTTTGACCTTCTAAACTAACGGTACGATTTTGTGATGGATATTTTGTTGCCTGTCCTGTGACCGTAAACACAGCGAGATATTTCTAACTGTTTTCATAGCAAAAGTCATACGAATTGAAGCTCTATCGATATTAAGGGGAGGTATTTAGTTTGTTCCCTAGGCCTCCAACAACCTTAAAATTACACCCTCTTGAGTCCCTTTCAAGATAAATGTGTACATTTTTCGGTAGAAAAATGTCCCGGCCGAAGGCCGGTTCCTCTTAAATTACAGGCTCGCTATCGCTCGCCAGGATAAAATCGACACCTAAATGGCACGAAAGGCCTTAATATGGAGTGAAAGTTCTTAAAATCGCTAAACTAATGGGGCAAACAGTTTATAATATCAAAAGCAATAGGGCTAAACATGAGGGAGAAAGGGGTCAAGAAAAAAATCCCTCAAGTGGATATCTGCCCTTAATGAACTACTAAGGTCTTACTAGAAGCGAGAGTCACCAGTGCTTACATTATCTCCGATTAAGCTGAAACTAGTGTCTCAGGCAACGATACATTTGTGTTCCCTCATTAAATATATGAGTGTGGGCGGTATTAACCCATTCAGTATCAGAGACATCCCTTATATCATACTTTGGCAACCATTAGACGATTTTATACAGCTTAGGAAGGACCTATAGCAATAACAAGGCTTCAATATATATCAACCAACCCTTTAAACTACCACAGATCCTTCCTAAGCTGCATAATATCGTCAAAATATAGCTAGATTAAAATATAACACTCGTCGCTGGTACTCAGAGGGTTAAACCGACAGTAATAACCCCAATTCTCCAATAGATAGTGTGACTGTTTAATAGAAAAAAAAAGTAAAACATAAAATACAATATATATATATATATATATATATATATATATATATATATATATATATATATATATATATATATATATATATATATATATATATATATATATATATATCCTCGAGCGTTTCTAGATGACCCACCGTCATAATAAACATTGGTCCTGCGGGAATTGCATTAACCTTTTCAATCAGATGACATCAAGTTTCGTTTCATTCTATCGACCTCAAGACAATTTGATTTAACTTGGAATGATTTTTGGAGTCAGGTGGACAGAGGAGATATAGATTTTAAGCTTTCTAACTTCTAAGGTTCTTCCTAAGCTGAATAAAATCGACTGAACGTAGTTATAACACCATGCTAAAAGTCATCATCAGATTGTATTGCTATTCCCGGATCAGAATAGTATGTTTGTATACTTGTCGCATCCCACAAACAGTCCTCACCATATACACACCTTCACCAAGCCGGAATAAGCCACCCTGGTGAGGTAAATATAGGCTATTATCGTCCTTTATGGGAGAAGTTGGTTCTGCAATGGACCCATACATGCTAATGATGATTGTAAGGCGCATGTATCCAAGTTACTACGCCAATAATATTTAGCTGATCTCTAATTCTCTCTCTCTCTCTCTCTCTCTCTCTCTCTCTCTCTCTCTCTTTTATAGGCACAATCGCACGCACACACACAACTTTCCCCCACCATATATCTCTCTCTCTCTCCCAACACCCCGGAAGTGGTGGTGCAGATATATCTATAAAAAGTTAGTGAGGATAGCGTTAAGTCAACAGGTTGAACCAGGCAAACCTAAGAGCCGTGTAAACGTAGCGGTTTCATGAATGTAATGGAGCCAACAAGATACGTTGAGTTCGTTAATTGTATGTTTAGTCCTTACAGAACAGACACGCGTACACACACAGTCACACCTTCATAGACACACACAAATACTCGCAAATATGTAACTGAACACGAATATGTACTTGGAGCGTACGAAGTGAATATATCTGAAACAATTAATATAAATGCATGTATCCAATTGTTGCACCCGAAAAATAAAACACAAAATGGAAATGATGAATAGAAAACGTAAATATAAATATTCTGATCCATATTTGTAAAGATATATCGACAACTGTAGTGTGTTTCCACATTAAAGGGATATGGCTCGTTATTCTGGTCCCCTTTCTTCTTCATGCTTATACCTATTAGTTTTGAGATTTTAAGACGTTAGCCCCATTAGTTTGTCGATTTTAAGACCTTTCGCCCCATTTCTTTGTCAATATTAAGACCTTTCGTGCCCTTTAGGTGTCGATTCTTTTTCTTGGCGAGCGATAGCGAGCCTGTAATTGTGGGGGAACCGGCCATCGGCCATGACATTTTTCTATCGAAAAATTTACAAATTCATCTCGAAGGGGGATCTAATGGATGTTTTCTTTTAAGTTTGATGGAGGTCTAGGGAGGAAACTAAAAAAATAATAAATGATATACATAAATAGACCCCCAAAAATAATCACTGTCCCCTTAATATGGAAAACATTAGAGTATAGATTTATAAATATTTATAAATTATCTATTCAAGGCCGCCGCCATTACGAAATTAAATGGTAAGGATATTGACACTGGCAAAGCACACCGGAGAACCAATTTAATTCCGTGACGAGCAAAATTGGATCATAAAACCAAACAAGTCAGCGCTCTCCCTCTCCCTCCCCCCTCCAGACAATTCCCACAGAGATACAATTAGTTTCCAGTTAACGTCAGAACATCACCGCCTCTCTCTCTCTCTCTTTCTTTCTCTCTCTCTCTCTCTCTCTCTCTCTCTCTCTCTCTCTCTCTCTCTCTCTCTCTCTCTCTCTCTCTCGGTATTTTATTAACGTATTGGTTGTCTTCTATTCAGTTTTTTCCTCCTTTCGTTTTTCTGTTTTCACCTGACTGTCATTCTTATCTTCTTTATACTCTCTCTCTCTCTCTCTCTCTCTCTCTCTCAGTAAGTCATAAAGGGAGGGAGGGATGTCATCACCACCGCCTCCCCAATAAAACCATAAAGCCCTCCCAGGTCCCAATCATCGCCAGGGGAGCCACAGGTACCACATCGACCTAGGCCAAAACCAACACATTATCACAATCTCACTCATGATCAACCAATCTTAACCCCTTCTGTACCGGCAACGTCTTTCTAATTTTATTCTAGCTATTTTTAGACGATTTTGTGGTTTTAGAAGGATCTGTGGTCGAACCAAAAAGAGAGTTAAGCGAGATATTACCAATCCTGTTCATTGCTGGAGTCCCTTAAGGGGAGATTTCCACTTGAGGGACTTTTTTCTTTACCCCCTTCTCCCTCATGTCTATCCCCATTGCTTTTGAGATTTTAAGACGTTTGCCCCATTAGTTTGGTGATTTTTAAGAATTTCCGCCCCATTCTGTCAATTTCAAGACCTTTCGTGCCATTTAGGTGTCGATTTTATCCTGGCGAGCGATAGCGAGCCTGTAATTTAAGAGTAATCGGCCTTCGGCCGGGAAATTTTTCTACCGAAAAATGTACACATTTATCTTGAAAGGGGGTCAAGGGGGTGAAATTTTAAGATTGCTCGAGGAGTAGGAAACAAACTAGAAACCTCCCCTTAAGAAACTGAATAAAATCGTCTAATAGTAGCCAAAATATAAAGTTGAAAGGACGTCGCCGGTACTGAAGGGGTTAATCTAGATAATTTACTAACAGCGGCTATATTGAAACACATTAAAACACTCACGTATTACATTAATTAAAATATGCAAGAGGGGTGTTATTGCAATTATTATCTCTCTCTCTCTCTCTCTCCCCCCCTCCCTCTCTCTCTCTCTCTCTCTCTCTCTCTCTCTCTCCCCCCCTCCCTCTCTCTCTCTCTTCTCTCTCTCTCTATGACATGACGCTCACTTCAAATAATGTCTACGTAAGTTACTAACAGCGGATATAGTTAACCTATTCAAACACTCACGTTTTACAATAATTAAAACATTACGAGAGGACTGTTATTGCAATTATTAGTTAGGTCTGCTTATCTCTCTCTCTCTCTCCCCCCCCCCCCCCCCCCCCCCCCCCCCTCTCCCTCTCTCTCTCTCTATGACATGACGCCCACTTTAAATAATCTCCACCTCTTTGCATACCAGAACAGTGACTCGCATGGAGGTATGGGACTATTAAAAGAGGGGTGGATGCGTGATATAAAGACTTCCAATTGTCTTTATACCCTGGGTGGATGCGTCATGTGTTGTTTTCCGGTGTGAGGCGTTAAGGGGAGACGGTCGTTTTTCTGGCCCTCTTTCTCCTTTGTGTTTAGTCTCATTATTTTTTTAGATTTTTAGACACTCATCCCATTTGTTTGGCGATTTTAAGACCTTTCGTCCCATTTCGTTATAAATTTTAAGACCTATCGTGCCATTTAGGTGTCGATTTTTTCCTGGCGAGCGATAGCGAGCCTGTAAGTATAAGTTTTTTTTCTACCGACAAATGTACAAATTTATCTTGAAGAAGGTCTAGGTGATGTTTTTCTAAGTTTGAGGGATGTCAATCGAGGAAAATTGGTGACTTGCATGAAATTAGACTATTAAAAGAGGGGTGGATGCGTATAAAAGAGGGGTGGATGTGTATAAAAGGGGGGTGGATGTGTATAAAAGAGGGGTGGATGTGTATAAAAGAGGGGTGGATGTGTATAAAAGAGGGGTGGATGTGTATAAAAGAGGGGTGGATGCGTATAAAAGAGGGGTGGATGTGTATAAAAGAGGGGTGGATGCGTATAAAAGAGGGGTGGATGTGTATAAAAGAGGGGTGGATGTGTATAAAAGAGGGGTGGATGCGTACAAAAGAGGGGTGGATGTGTATAAAAGAGGGGTGGATGCGTATAAAAGAGGGGTGGATGCGTATAAAAGAGGGTTGGTTGTGAATAAAAGAGGGGTGGATGTGTATAAAAGAGGGGTGGATGTGTATAAAAGAGGGGTGGATGCGTATAAAAGAGGGGTGGATGCGTATAAAAGGCCATCTAATTGTCTTTATACCGTGGGTGGATGCGTCACCGTGTTGTCTTCCGGTATGAGGCGTTAAGTGGCTGTCGGTAATGCAACGTAAACAAAGTGTCGGTCTCCAGCCCTTCCTGTTGTTGTTGTTGTTGTTGTTCTACATTCCCCTTTATTGTTTGTTGCAGCACCAAGGCAACTGCAATCATACTTTACCCTATTCAGTATAGGCTAATCATTATTTTTCTTTTCTCTTTTTTTATTTTTTGTCAAACAATTTTAATATATTGTTTGTTGCAGCACCGAAGCGACTGCAATCAAAACATACCGTCAAACGATTTTACTTAAAATTGAAAGCTGGATAATCAAATCGTTAACTCTTCTAGTACGATGCTTAGGACTGAAATTTCCTTATCTATCGGTTAATGATTATGATGATTTTTTTGGATCGCTTATGCGTGGTGAATCATATGTATTAGTTATTCTACATACTTATGTAAATAATCCCACTGAGTTAGTATCGTGTGTTTATTTATATATGCCGGTATACTGTATATATATATATATATATATATATATATATATATATATATATATATATATATATATATATATACTGTATATATATAATATATACACTGTATATACACAGTATATATATATATATATATATATATATATATATATATATATATATATTTTTTTTTTTAGTTTTAACTGTTCTAATTTTGTTAACGTATTCCACATTAACCTGTCTGTTCCTTTCCTTTTCCTCAGTTATCGGTGATTAATATACCACAACACAAGTATAATCAACGGTATAAATAATTTGATGACGTACTATATCCCACAATTGACCGCCCAAACCAATCTAGTAATAGTATTAGCAAGAATAAAATGAAGGTCTAAAAATATCCCGAGGTGGCGGTAGGGAGTCGAGTCGGGTTTTACGGTAAATATTAATACTTCCGGGTCCTGGGAATTAGGGAGGTGGTGGAGGAGGAGGAGGGAAAAGAGGAGGTAGAGGTAGAGGTAGAGGTAGAGGTAGTGGTGGTGGAGGAGGAGGAGGTAGGAGAAGTGGTGATGGTGGTGGAGGGGGAGGGGAAAGAGGAGGTAGAGGTAGTGGTGGAAGATGAGGAGGAGGAGGTATGAGAGGGGGTGATGGAAGTGGACGAGAAGGTGGATATAAATGCAGGAAGAGAGGAAGAAGAGGACAGAGAGTAGAAGAAAGAGAGAAAGAAGAGAGGAGGAAGAGGAAGAGAGGAGGAAGAGGAAAGAGGATAGAAAGAAGTAAAGGAGGAAGGGGGTGAACGGGTACGTAATTATCCCTCTAGATGCGTCAGCCGGAGATGACGGGACCTGGTAAATATGGTCTTGGCCGCAGTTTATCTCTGTAGACTTTTGTATGTCTTTTACAATACTATAATTTCAATTACTAATCCACTTTCACTTTCGTATTCGTAAGTATGAATAAGCAATGTGGTTTATACATAAGAAGATCATCCATTATCCAGATAATGTCCGAAGACCAAAAGTTGTATAGCTAAACAACCCTTTAAATCATTGCTCCCTGTCTTTCATGTCAAGTTGGTTATATAATTGACTCCGAGATCACCTACAAAATATAATTGAAATTGCTTGAGGACAGGTCAATAAAGACAATTTGGTATAGTAATAAATACAGTAGAATGGTTATACAAAAAAATAAAAAATGCTCAGAAGAGACTTAAAACTGGAAAGAGGGCCTGACAGGTGGGTGGAGCCTGGCAGCCGAGTGTTGGCGCGGTACGACAACTACAATGTAAACAAACCCTTCCTGTCATTACCGTGCACCCGCAGGCAGGAAGGCATCTCGCAATCCACTATTTTGAGCGAGAGAGAGAGAGAGAGAGAGAGAGAGGACGAGTGGGTAATAGATGTGACATTGATAGGTTGGTTAAATTATTGTATAACGGAGGAGGACGCCGACAAATACCTAGCGAAGGACACACACGCCCAATCAACATGCCACCGCGTAATTCACACACACACACACACACACACACACACACACACACACACACACACACACATATATATATATATATATATGAACATTTATCGTAAAATTATATAGACAAAAAATGCTCTTCTTACATTAGAAGGAAAGTCTCAGTAAATGTATAGCCTATTGCATATCCCTACAAAACACTAAAATATACGGAATGTCTGAAATACTACTCATATAGTTTGATTTAGGGAGCAACTATACTATGCCATACGTAATACAGGTCGGCCGAGCAATCAAGGGAAATTTATATACAATACACGAGAGAGGAATGTAGGTCAGAACTAATTCATCAATCACAATTCTAGTTATCACACGCAGCTCTCCCACGTTGCTAAGTCCAATTAAAACCAACTTCGAGACAGAAATTTCACAAGTTACATTTAATTAGATTAACTTCGCAATACATCGCTCAAAGTGGACGGGCTCCTGTCATAATGTTTGAGTCATGATAAATTGTCATCATATTTTCTAGTCATTGTCTTTCGTTGTCTTAATTGTGACACTTAGTATACCGGTAAGTAGTGTGGTGGTTTAGTGCTTTTTAGACTGGTAAAACTGAGTGATATATTGTTACATTACTTTCCATAATTGCGGGTGTGACTGACTCGGAAGTTAATAATCCGACACTGATTACTACTGTCTTAAAATTGCCTTGTGACTGATTCGGAAGTTAACAATCCGACACTGATTACTACTATGTCTTAAAATTACTATGTGACTAATTCGGAAGTGAATAATGCGACACTAAATACTATCCCGTCTATAATTGAACTGCCAAAGTGAATGAAGACAATATATGACCATTAGCACCATCGCCATTGTAGTCTCGCCACGGTCCAGGAAACTAATTGCCTTTTACGATGAGGTAATGGAAAGACGTTACCGAGCACATTAGTAATGTATATTATTCGAACAATCATTGAATCACCACGTTTATTAGAGGCGTCATTTAAGTAAAAGGCTAAAATTCATATATCACTGCTCGGAATCCAAGTTTTGTTTAAAGAATAATTTAATTGTAGTGTGTTATATAATTGTTTTCGGTAACAAGTCTTGTTTTAAACATATTATATATTTCTGTACAATGACATACAATAAGGCAGAATTATTAGCTAAGAGATGTTGCAACATTTCCAAATGAAAATTATGCAATGTCATAGTATTATATCGGGATTAAGTAGAACGTCGACTTCAGACCATTTGAGTCTCATTATTTTTTCGGTTAAAGAAGCTATTAAAACGCTATACTGTATTACACACTTATAAGGTAAAACGTGACCAATTCCAACTGCTGGCGATATTTAAACTATATTCGTTCTGCTACCCGACGAATCTATTCAACTAACGGAGGATTTCGAGTTTACGCTTGGAAGAAAAAAAAAAATGTAAACGCATTCCAGGCGTTCCCTTAGGTCTGCGTACGTAACTTCTTAAAAGGCAAACATTTCTTGTCGTAAAACTGTGGAGTCTGCAGAAAGAGACACTTGCGCAACGTCGTCGTCGGGAACGGTCTCCAAGCAGATGGCCTTTTATAGGGAGTCCCACGTAAACAAAATTTTTTATAAGTAAACATTTTGTACACAGCCATATTGAATGAAAGTATAATAGAGCCTTTCTTGATATCACCCTGGCAATCTTTCGGGGATCTTAATTAAATTAGGAAGGATCTATGGGAGTCGAATAATTCTCTTAAATTATAGGTATTGCCTCTTTGATCATACTGAATAAACGTATCTAGACGACTAATAGACACATGTAGAATAGGTCTAAAATTAAACTTTACAACATGGTATTGAAGGAGATAAACCAGTAAGTGTTTTATGTAGCAGATGGTTGCTTCTTAGTGTATTAGCGCGCGCTCTCTCTCTCTCTCTCTCTCTCTCTCTCTCTCTCCACGCTCTCTGCTCTCATACCTCCCTCGTGAAGACCAAAGGCATTGCTCTCAAGTGAAGCCATTAAGCCAGTTAGAGAGCCATCATGGGGGAGACAAAAATCCTGGAATAAAATCTGAGACTCGCGAAGCACGTCCAGGGGCTGGAACGTATTATATGATATACGCCGGTGTGGGGGAGAGAGAGAGAGAGAGAGAGTGAGAGAGAGTCAGTGAGTGAGTGAGAGTGAGAGTGAGAGTGAGAGTCAGAGAGAGAGAGAGAGAGAGAGAGAGAGAGAGAGAGAGAGAGAGAGAGAGAGAGAGAGAGAGAGAAGGGGAGGGATGCACAGAAGGGATAAGCTTATAAAAAGAAGATATCGTGGACAGCAATGCACAAATTGATAAGCCGCGATAATGTCTGGGAGTGGAAAATATAAAAATATGAATGAGAATGGTAGTAAGAGAAGGAAATAAAGAAGGTACATGGACAGAGAAGAGAAGTGGGGAAGGAAGATGACTGATAGAAGCAGGAGTAGAAGATAAAGAGCAAAACAAAACAAAAACTGTGAGAAGAAGGGGATTTAGTAGCCATAAGTTACTGTGATAAGATGATAGTGGTTAATTAAGGAAGGATATATTTATGGGTAAAGGTAGGACAAATAATAGATGAAGTAGTTACTGTTGAACATTATGGCTTGGAGATATGAGGAACAGTTAACATGACTTTACAAGGGAAAAGAAGTGTGGTTTGGTTAAAGTAGTGAAGAAAGATTGTTTTTGCACATTAACAGGATATATACACTATATATATATATATATATATATATATATATATATATATATATATATATATATATATATATATATATAAAATGTATATAGGCTACATTGGGGAAATCCGGAAAAAATTTAGACACTGATGGAAGTTGCGTGAAGCAAGAAGTGTACGTGACCCAAACAGACGTGCGTGGGTGTTTGTGTGCGTGAGTGTTTGTGTGCGTGGGTGTTTGTGTGCGTGCTTGTGTAGGCCAATCGGCGTACATGAGAGGAAATAAAAACCAAGATTAGCATGCTCACATATGGAGAAAGCGTAAAACTAAATTACAAATATCATAAATGAAAGAAGTAAAGTAATTGGAGGATAGGAATAAGAAGAGGGGAGGCGGCGGAGAGAGGAGGAAAGGGAGGAGAGATGAGGAGAAGGGAGAAGGGAGACAGGAGGAGGAAGAAGAAGAAAGACGAGATGAGATAGAAGGGGAGGAAGGGGAAGAGAAGGAAGGGAGGGAGGAGGAGAGTGTGAGTCATCCAGCTCCCAAACATTACTGTGGTTTCCAGGCCCACACCTCACCGCCCTGACGTGGGTCCTTAAAGCCGAGACGCAACACCAGCGTTTACATCAACTTTTATCCGTAATTCAGGTCTGCAAGCTTCCTAATTCTAGTTCTCATAATATTTCCAAGCAATCTAAAACCAGAGTATTTGCCGAGGTTTGACTTAAATGGTGCCAAAGCAACAGGTATGCCGATTGTAAGGCGCCGAATAATGCGCTCGTATGAACCCGCCTTTAAAGTCTCGACGACGTATACAGACTAATAACACACATAACAAAGCCACTACAACAGCTTCCTCTTTTTCCAACACCCCTTCTCCCCTCTCTATACTCTTCATAAAAATAGGAAAAGTAGAATGTAGATACGAGGTGCCGTTGTAAAGGATTATCCTTCAATACCTTCACCTGACCTGACCTGCCCTAGCGCCTTTTCCTACAGCTTAAGTTCTTGGCAACATTTCGGGGCTCTCTGGCATCGGATTAGGCAACTAGGCTGATGGTAGATGATTGCCGTTATCCCATTTATAATAATTCTTTAGTACAGATATTGCCAAGTCATAGATGCTGAGAAACAGCTGCTGAAAAAGCGTACGAGCGAATCCACCTTTTGTCCGAGTCCCAGGAACTCTTTTACCGGCGAATTAAGCCGGTATCACACGAGAGCTTGTACACTCAACATTTATCCTCAACACTGACCTGGCAGCTTATGAGATAAACATTTAAACTATTTATGTCACCTATATTCATCCATTATCAGTCTAGTTTCCGATACCAGTACAATAGATTCCAGAAATGTTGCCAGAAAAATGTTGATCATCGAATGTTGACTATAAAAGCTCTGGTGTAAAACCGGCTTTACTCACGGCAGCTCGGATCTCGACACTTTTGAGTAACAGTTTACGGTATAAGGTTTAAGCCATCATTGATAATCGAGCTTAACCCCATTAGGTGTAGGGCGGGCCAATTTAAATCCTCCCAGTTTTACTCCATTAGCTTGGAGATTTTAAGACGTTTCATCTCATTAGTTTGGCGATTATATGATGCTTCAACCAAATAAGGTGTCGATTCTTCCTGGGCGAGCGATAGCGAGCCTGCAATTTGGGAGAAACCGGCCTTTGGCCGGGGCATTCTTCTACCGAAAAATGGGTCTGGGGGTCTTTTTTTTAGTTTGAAGGGGATTTGGAGAGGCGTTTTTATGAGTCTCGGTGTAAACTAAAAACACTTTGTTCGAAAATGGGAAAAACAATTAAACCCTCTTATAATAATTAAACAAAATACCATAATGACCTCCAAGACGTTGCACCAGATAGTGTTAAGTTTAGTTACCGATAAACAATAACAAAACATCTCTATAAACGTTGCCAGAATAAAGTTGGTTGATCGAAATTACTGGAAAAAGGACTCTTGTAAATCCTCCTAAACACGGAATCGAACGAGTGATTTTCCAACATATTTCAATCGGCTACCTTGCCATTATTTGCATTGTGTTTATGCATTGGTATTGCCATTTAATTAAACTGGAGGCAAGATTATTATAATTAGATTAAATCTTATAAAACTTGAATTATTCAGGAGCGTTCAAACAAGAGTTGACGAGAACATACGAATTGTGGTAAGTGAATTAAAGTAAGTAAATACAAACAAATACACTAAAATAGGAAAATTGAGTTTCTACCACATATTAAGGGGAGATTTCCACTTGAGGGATTTTTGTTCTGGACCCCTTTCTCTCTCATGTTTAGCCCCATTGCTTTTTAGATTTTAAGACGCTCGCCCACTTTAGTTTGGCGATTTTAAGAACTTTCGCCCCATTTCTGTCAATTTTAAGAACTTTCGTGCCATTTAGGTGTCGATTTTTTCCTGGCGAGCGATAGCGAGCCTGTAATTTGAGAGGAACCGGCCTTCGGCCGGGAATTTTTTCTACCGAAAAATATACAAATTTATCTTGAAAGGGGGTCTAGGGGGTGTAATTTTAAGCTTGGAGTTCTAGGGAAGACACTAAATACCTCCCCTTAAGACGATAAAAGAGCGTGTGAATTGAATTACTAACACATATCAAGACGATCAAAGAACGTGTGAGTTTTATGTGTAGAGCGAGAAATCCCGGAATAAGAAACCCCTCTGGGAAACGAATTAAATGATTACTGGGGCAGAACAGATAGCCAAATAAAGAGACCAATTCAGTGGAGCGAGAGACAGCGGGAGATTGATGAACTACTCGGTTACCACCATTAAATAATTAATTAGGTTTTGGGGCTATGTATATATTTAATTTATTTAGTTTTTAGTTTCCTCGATAGACCTCCATCAAACTTAAAATAGTACCCCCTAGACCCCCTTTCAAGATATATTTGTACATTTTTCGGTAGAAAATTGTCCCGGCCAAAGGCCGGTTACTTCTAAAAATACAGGCTCGCTGTCGCTCGCCAGGATAAAATCGACACCTAAATGGTACGAAAGGTCTTAATATTGACAACAAATGGGGTGACAAGTCTTAAAATCGACAAACTAATGGAACGGACGTCTTAATATATCAAAACTAATATGCTAAACATGAGGGAGAAGGGGGTCCAGAAGAAGCGACTACTACCCCCTTATTAAACACATTTCAGTACGCTGGTGTATTATATTACTATTCTATTTTCTAGCTTAGGAAGGACCTTTATAAATCCTAGTCGATATTTTCTAGCTTAGGAAGGACCTCTAGGAATCCTTTTTGATATTTCATAGCTTAGAATGAACCTCTAGAAATCCTAGTCGATATTTCATAGCTTAGGAAGGACCTCTAGGAATCCTTTTCGATATTTCATTGCTTAGAATGAACCTCTAGAAATTCTAGTCGATATTTCATAGCTTAGACTGCCGCCTTAGATTGTACCTTGAGAAAGCGAAGGAGTGAAATCTAGACGATAATATATACCGTAGCTTCAATTGGACTTATAGAAATCGAATGTAAGGTAAGTTATACGTTACTACACAGCTTAGAATGGACCTCTAGACATCGAAGGCGTAAAATGCAATTTAAATTAACCCTCTGGATACCGCAGACCATTCCTAACTAAATACAATCGTTTAATAATAGCGAGAATATAATACAAACATTAAATCACGCCACCAAGCTGAAAGGTTTAAACAGATTTCCCGTTTTAAATTAGTCCTCGGTCGACCATCTCTTTTCCACAGACTCAGCTAAATGAGGGCAACGTTAATGTATTTAAAACAAGTGATCAAAACGATGAAATAATTGTATATATCGAACGGGGATTGAACCCCGGAACCCTTTATTGGCTGGGGAGCTCGCTA
Source organism: Paralithodes platypus (assembly GCA_032716605.1). Classification (NCBI taxonomy): domain Eukaryota; kingdom Metazoa; phylum Arthropoda; class Malacostraca; order Decapoda; family Lithodidae; genus Paralithodes; species Paralithodes platypus. Next base: position 8,903,336 of record CM064568.1, read on the forward strand.
TTCACCACGCTACACTCGCTGAATGTGTGTTACCGTATTGGGTGGCTGTTGTGGATGGCACCAAAGTTAAAAATCCCATGCTAAAACTCACAATAACCAAAAACACACACACAATATATATATATATATATATATATATATATATATATATATATATATATATACCGGTATATATATATATAGATGAGAATTAGCAAACATAAATACAATCCGGAAAAACTTCCACACAAAATAATGCTGTAAATATAAAATGCAACACAAACTATAGCGTGACGTTCCGGGAAACAGGTACAACGAGAGCCGTGATAAACCGAAGCATTTTAGTGGACATTCGGCTCCTTCCAAACTGACACCAGGAAATTGAAGTCTTCAGGCTTTTCTCTTGCATCATTAAGGGGGCCCACCTCGTTTTTGTTTTCTCTTTCTCTCTTCCCCTCTCTCTCTGGGTTGTATCCATTCGGCCACATTCAGCCTACTGTTTTAAGATGTTTACACACATCCAGGTGTCGATGTTTTCCCCAGAATATTTTTTTTAAATGTTTTTGACAGTAAGCTAACTTCATAAATGTTTTGATAGAAAATATGATTTCTTCATACAATACTGGCTCGCTATCGCTCGCCAGAAGGGAATCGACACCTGGATGGGGATAAACGTCTTAAAACAGTAGGCTGAATGGGCCAAATGGATACAAGCCAAAGAAAGAGAGAAAAGAAGAGAGAAGCAAAAAAGCAGGTGACCCCCCCCTTAATGCTTTTGGCACAGAGGTATACGGAAAGTTGTGTTTTGTTTAGCTGTACCTATACTAAAGAGCTCAGAATGTATTAACCTCGTATAATACTTGCCAGCATTCCAGAAAACAAATTCCCGTAACAATGAACTGAAAGATTTATTCAATGTAATCTTAACGCTCCCATGACAATAGCTAAGTCTTTCCTCATTGAATAAAATATATATTTTGGTAATCAGAAATATATATATATTTCGCCACCATATTTACGAGGCAAGGAGGAACTTTTTACGTTACTCAGTGAATTCGTTGTATTATAGACTTATTTTATGTGCGATAGTCATTGCTCGTAAAACCTAATTCTATTATATAACCTTTATTTTGTAATTCTCTCTCTCTCTCTCTCTCTCTCTCTCTCTCTCTCTCTCTCTCTCTCTCTCTCTCTCTCTCTCTCTTCTCTCTCTCTCTCTCTCTCTCTCTCTCTCTCTCTCCTCTCTCTCTCTCTCTTTCTCTCTCTCTCTCTCTCTCTCTCTCTCTCTCTCTCTCTCTCTCTCTCTCTCTCTCTCTCTCTCTCTCTCTCTCTCTCTCTCTCTCTCTCTCTGCTTGTCCTTCCTCCTTCCAGTAACTGCTGCGACACTACATAATGATTCACTGAAGGCTAAATTTCCCCGAATGTACGAGAAATAGGAAAAAGATGAGGACAGAGGAAATTCCAACACGGGAGGAGTTTGACTATAACAAATACTGAAACAAACAGTAATGCAAATAAATATAAGGAACATGAGAGAATAAAGATCAAGGTAATTATAGGGTATTAAAAGGAAGAATATTACCTCACAACACGTAAAAACTAAAGATATATTTATTTGCAGAAAAAGGTAAGAATAGTAAATTAAATAAATTAAAAATAAATAAACAGAAATTTATATATAAGTATATCTGTCTATCTATTTATCTATCTATCTATTGCTAGACCCTTTGGTCCCAGAGGGGGTGGACACGAATGAATCGACTCCATATCACGAGGCCATTTGTTTGCTTCCTTAGCTTGTTTTAAAGGGAGAGGTGTTTGCCCAGCCGCCGATATATCCGTGTGTCTCTGTATATAATATGAATATGAATGGATATAGACAGATATAAATTGTGTAATATAACTGCGAGTATGTAAGTGCGTATGTATGTATGTATGTATGTATGTATGTATGTATGTGAGCGCGCGTGTAAATGGTTGTAAGCTGCGCGCGCATGTACGTGTGTATGTATGTGTAGGTGTACGTGTGTACGTTACGCGCCAGCAGCTGTGGTCGGCGTCGTCGTAAGCCAGCCAACGTCACTTCCGACCGGCTCCGTTACGACTGACCGCTCTACCGCCGCCACCGCCTCCCACCCTTAGTCTTACATGCGGCAGATTGTACACTCTAACACACATTAATCCTACCCCAGTCTACATGCGGCAGATTGTACACTCTAACACACATTAATCCTACCCCAGTCTACATGCGGCAGATTGTACACCAACACATTAAGGGGAGATTTCCACTTGAGGGATTTTTTTCTTTACCCCTTTCTCCCTCATGTTTAGCCCCATTGCTTTTGAGATTTTAAGACGTTCGCCCCATTAGTTTGGCGATTTTAAGCACTTTCACCCCATTTATGTCACTTTTAAGACCTTTCGTCCCATTTAAGTGTCTATTTTTTCCTGGCGAGCGATAGCGAGCCTGTAATTTAAGAGGAACCGGCCTTCGGCCGGGAAATTTTTCTACCGAAAAATGTACAAATTTATCTTGTAAGGGGGTCATGGGGGTGTAATTTCAAGCTTGATGGAAGTCTAGGAAACACACTAAAAACCTCCCCTTAATCCTACCCGTCTGCCTCATCCAACTGACTACATTATTTCCTGATTATTTCGTTCGATGTGCATGAGGGAAACAAAAGGCAAAGCTACCTGGAACAAGTGTCTGCCCGAAAGTTGAAAGAGTGACAGAGCCAAATTTAGGGCTGTTGGTGGTCAGCATCCATTGTATTATATATTAATTATTTATGTGTGTGTGTGTGTGTGTGTGTATTGAAATGCATATATATATATAAAATTAAGACAAAAATCCAACTCACACACGGCTCATATTTCACTCTAGGACACACATTCTGAACCTAGCTTACTCTTCGATCTGCTTAAATGAAACACGGAAATGTAAATATTAGTTAAAGAATTAATTAACAGATTCACTTCGGCCTTATTGTCCCTCTGTGAACAATCAGAATTTGTAGTTCGTCGAAAATCTCGCTTATAGCAGTGTAATATTGAGGGCAAGTATTAGTGTTTTCATGAACCCCCTTCTCTTTCATGTTTAGCCCCATTAGTGTTATCATGAACCCCCTTCTCTTTCATGTTTAGCCCCATTAGTGTTATCATGAACCCCCTTCTCTTTCATGTTTAGCCCCATTAGTTTTTAAATTTTAATACTTTCGTCCATTTCTTTATCAATATTAAGAACTTTCGTGCCATTTAAGCGACTTTTTTTTTCCTGGCGAGGGATAGCGAGCCAGTCTTTTAGGAGGAATCGGCCTTGGGTCGGGATATTTTTCTATCGAAAAACGTACAAATTAATCTTGAAAGGGGTCTAGGGGGTGATTTGATTTAGCTTGATAGAGGTCTAGGGAGCAAACTAATACAAATATATAAATTTAAATATATAAATATATAAATATATACCAGTAATAAAACAGGAATAGATGAACAAATAAAATAACGACCCCTTAAGTTACCATGACCCTTCCTTGATAATCCTCAGTTACGATCTATAGTCTCTCTCTCTCTCTCCCTCTCTCTCTGGCTGGTGTGTGAGGCGGAGGGGAGGGGGGGGGGGGGGCAAGGTTATACAATATTTACTGTTTGTTTCACGTCACCGGAGGGGAGAGTCTATGTTCCCCTGAACACTATCTGGGTCGATGTCTCGTGGGGAGGTGTGGTGGAGTGGTCATGCCACTGGATTGGTAATCCAATGGACCCGGGTTCAAATCCCGATATGTCAATGGGAAGATATTATTGGGATTGAATTTGTGCTGTACCTAGTATCAGTGCATTACCACAAAGCCCACCGAAATGCCAAAAAAATACCCTCATTGTTCCCTGATTAAATAACACTATGAATATTCCCATATTCAAAATATGTTACAGGGGGACAATGCCTAGTGAGTTCACTGCTCAATAGGTGGCGTTCTGAGAGTGAGGGTCCGAGTCTGGAGGGTGAGACGGGTGAAGCACTTGAGCGAAGCAACCAGCCGCTTCAGTGATGGAGCTGCTTCGAGCCATGATGGATGCTTCACTTGTCTCACTCCCCAGACTGGAACAAGACCTCACGGGCTTCACCGTGTTGAGCGGTGGAATGTACAGGCTCTCAGCCTATGCCCGAGAGAGAGTAATTGGGGGAAAAAAAAAAAAAAAAAAAATTGAGGATTTTGCTTGCTTTGCCAATTTCAATCAATGTATTTTAGTTTGTCCCCTACGCTAACAAAATCGCCTTCCCAGACTTCTTTCAACACAAAAAATGCCTACCCCGACCCCCATCAAGCTAAATTTGTACTTTTTTCGATAGAAAAATGTTCCGGCCGAAGGCCGATTTCTTCTAAGTTACAGTATCAATATCGCCCGCCCAGATAAAATCGAGACCTAAATGAGGTGAAACGTCTAATTATCGCCAAAGTAATGGGGTGAAACGTCTTAAAATTTCAAACTTGTGGAGCGAAACAGGTGAGGCCCAAAAAGACCTCTCTCGGACCCAAATAGGGTTAAGGGAAACTGAGTTACATCATACTCTCTTTCGTAGATCAATACTCCGTTCAATAGTGTTGGTTCAATACAGGGTAAACAACAGCCTCCCGTATGTTGTAGGTACGGAGGTGAGTTTATAACAGCTCTATATAACCCTTGAGTACCAGCAACGGGTGCTGTCATTAATTCTAGCTATATTTAGACAATAGTATGCAGCTTAGGAAGGATCTCTGGTACCGGTAGTTCAAAGGGTTGGGTGACGTAGTGTGAATAAAATCGTCTAATCGTTGCCAGAATACGGTACTGCATGGGTTAATAGTCTTATCATTATTTCCATGTTATCAAACATTGCCTGGGGCCCTGTCACCCTCACCTCTCCTCCTGCAGCTCTCTCTCTCTCTCTCCCCCCTCTCCCCCATTATCCATTTCAAGTACCCTCTCTTAGATCCTCTACTTTCTACCCTCCCCTCCCCCACACACGTTCTCTACTCCTCTACCATTACCCCTTCCTCAATGTACAGTCACGATCTACAGTTGCCTCATCCCTCATTGGTGGGAGGCGGAAAGTCGAGGCTCCATTGACTATTGTTCATTTACCATTATCTGTGCTAACACCTTCATTACACGGTAGCATAACATCGCATGGGGGTATATTAATGAATATGGTCGTTATCTGATGGTAGTAGTTAAGGAGACATTATTACTTCTAAAGGTTTTATGACGATCGACCCATTAGCTTGGCTATTTCAAGACCTTTCGCCCCATTTATGTAAATTGTAAGACTTTTTGTGCCATTTAGGTGTCGATTTTTCCTGGCGAGCGATAGCGAGCCTGTAATTGTGGAGGATCCGGTCTTCGGCCGGAACATTTTTCTACCGAAAAATTTACACATTTATCTCGAAGGGGGATCTTGGGGTATTTTTTGTTTTGTTTAAAGTTTGATAGAGGTCTAGCGAGCAAACTAAAAATCTCCCCGTATGACAGTCACACAAAAATGTCTGAAGGAGGATGTATTAGTGTTTTATTCATCTACAAATAAATACCTTATATTCCTCAACTCTATTATAATATTTGCATGTAATTAAAGATCATTTTTCCTTTACCAACAGACCTGAAATTCAGAGTCTGTCCTGACCTAGCCTGACCTGACCTTTCTAGTTCAGGCTGTGGTTTATGGATCATATTTGACCCATGTCTGGAAAGGGCGAACAATAAAAGTAACAAGCTTTTGTATATTAGGAAAATCTGGTAAAATCTCATGTGTGTCTTACAAATGTGTACTATATATATATGTATTTCTTACGTACGAAAAATATTAATTGGAGCACGCTTATAATTCAATTTGATGTGTCTTTCCTGCCTCCATTGTGTACGCCGTTGAGCCCTCCAATTCTCTCTTCACCCACACCTTTTGTTGTTGTTTATACCTCCACCTACGCTCGCTAGGCGTTTGCCACGAATCGCTAGGTTAAGTTTCCCGTGCTTAGCATCTACCAATGACATTTTGACAGTGCAGGCTCGATCCGCCGACCATTTGACCAGCAGCCGACGCTCTACTGCCTACCAAATTTCGTGAAATTTGGTTCATAACTTTAGGAGATATCTTATTTGCAGACAAACAGGCGGAGGCGAAAACTTTACCTTCGTCCACCTTCGTTGGGGAAGGTAATTATTCCTCTCGTGTTTTCGGGTTATCCTAAATTGACATATATACTGTATATATATATTTTGTTCACAATTTAAGGGGAGGTTTTTAGTTTGTTCCCTATATTTCCATCAAACTTACGATTACACCCCCTAGACCCCCTTTCAAGATAAATTTGTACATTTTTCGGTAGAAAAATTTCCCGGCCGAGGGCCGGTTCCTCTTACATTACAGGCTCGCTATCGCTCGCCAGGAAAAAATCGACACCTAATTGGCACGAAAGGTCTTAAATTTGACAGAAATGGGGCGAAAGTTCTTAAGATCGTCAAACTAATGGGGCGAAAGTCCTAACATCTCAAAAGCAATGGGGCTAAACATGAGGGAGAAAGGGATCAAGAAAAAATCCCTCAAGTGGAAATCTCCCCTTAAGCTCACACATCCTCTTTACTCGTGACCCTTCTCCTACCAGGATATAAGTCAGTCTCTCTCTCTCTCTCTCTCTCTCTCTCTCTCTCTCTCGTTGCTCACATTATCTCCAACACCATTCTACCTCTCCCTGTCTCTCTATTCAACCACGGACGCAGCCGAGTGAAAATGGCAGATAAAAGTTTCCGTTCGAAGCGGTCAGAATCCAGTGGGTTTCACATGTAAACATTGAGGCAGATTTTCCCGGAATGAATCTATATCAGAGTATAATAAACTGAGGGATAATATTAACCTCCATATACATCTATTAGACATGTATTAACCTCCATATACATCTATTAGACATGTATTAACCTCCATATACATCTATTAGACATGTATTAACCTCCATATACATCTATTAGACATGTATTAACCTCCATATACATCTATTAGACATGTATTTGTTGATGTCATTAATTGAGTTTAGAGGTGAAGTTGGTTGATGTATATAAACAATAATATCATGCCTAAATGTCAGATGACCATATTAAGAGGGGTGACCTGTTTTTGTTCTGTCCTTTCCTATCTTTCTCTGGCTTGTATCCATTTAGCCCCATTCAGCCAACTGTTTTAAGACGTTTATCCCCATCCAGGTGTCAATTATTTACTGGTGAGCGGTAGCGAGCCAGCATATTTTTTATTTTTGTTTGACAGCAGGCTAAATTTGTACATTCGATAGAAAAATGTCTCCGGCGAAGCCGGATTTCTTCATATAATGCTGGCTCGCTATCGCTCGCCAGGAAGAAATCGACATATAGATGGGGATAAACGTCTTAAAATAGTTGGCTGAATGGGGCCGAATGGATACAAGCCAGAGAAAGAGAGAAAAGGACAGAAAAAAAACAACAGCACTACCCCCTTAAGCTGGTGTGACAGTGATATATGAGGTCCCAAAGGTCGCTGTAGTCACAAATAAAAAGTTAAAAGCCCAGCGAGATAGAACAGAAGGCCTTGGGTGGTGGGGGCTGGCTGGATGGGTGCAGGGGGCTACTGAAGGACTCCATAATATACAAGGTGTGGCTAACTTTCTATCGGGCCAAGGTATTTGTTAGTAAAGGGGGGGGGGGGAGGGCCGTATATATTTGATTATATGTATACAGTATATATACAGGGAATAGGTCCGCTTGGGGGCATTCTGTGTATGGCCACCCTCGTAAGGGGAGTAAGGCGTCCGGCAATAGATAGATAGACAGATATATATATATTTTTGTTCTTTTTATATTTTTTTTGTTTTTTTTAGTTTCATCCCTAGACCTCCATCAAGCTTAATATATTATCCTCAAGACCCCCCTTCGAGATAATTTTGTACATTTTTCGGTAGAAAAATTTCCCAGCCGAAGGCCGCTTCCTCCCAAATGACAAGCTCGCTATCGCTCGCCAGGAAAAAATAAACACCTAAATGGCAGAAAAGGTCTTGATATTGATAAAGAAATGGGACGAAAAGTCTTAATGTCAAACGAACTAATGGAGCGAACGTCTTAAAATGTCAAAACTTATGAGCTAAATATGAGGGAGAAAGAGGTCCAGAAAAACAACTACCTCCCCCTTAACCCTCTCGCTAGCTTGTGGACTCGGGGGTTGCCGTTTAGCATTCATAAATAGAGTTCTCTCAATCTCATAATTACCTCTCCAAAATTAGTTTTTTGCCCACAGCTTACTCAAAGACAACTGCAGAGGTTGAAGTAACTAAACTAAGGGTTTCTAAACACCCCTGATGGTAACAAATACTTTTAAGTATCCCAGAAAGGGCGCAAATCGCGTCCTGTGCGTGTAAGGGTAAAATCATGACTAACTAACGTGTGTGTGTGTGTGTGTGTGTGTGTGTGTGTGTGTGTGTGTGTGTGTGTGTGCGCATTGAAAATCGTGTATGTTTATGTGCATGTCTACACGCATACACACATGTGCGTGTAAGCGAACGCCAATACCTCTCTAATGATGCTCGTCGCTGATTGGCTCCCAGATGATCCAGTCATTATCCAATCATCACACGTTTATCGGTTCAGCCATCATCGGGCCCGAGTGATGAGACGCAAGCACGCACATAACACACGCAAATAACACGCAAGCACGCACATAACACACGCAAGCACGCACATAACACACGCAAGAACGCACATAACACACGTAAGAACGTACATAACACACGCAAGCAAGCACATAACACGCAAGCACGCACATAACACACGCAACCACGCACATCAGCTTGCATATACATACTGTACACACGTTACAGTTTACATATTATTCCTTGGCCACTGATATAAATCTACACTGATCAAAAACAAGACTCATCATTGCAAAAATACGGCTCAAAGGCTTCACAGGTATCCTTGTTAGTTCCGAAATACAGTATCCGAACTGCTGGACTGGAAAAAAAAAAAAAAAAATCAATATAGGCTATAATAAATCAATATAGGCTATAATAAATCAATAAATAAAATGTAAAAGATAAAACAAAAATAACTGTACGTACACTCCCTCGCACTATAGTCTATTCGCTGTAAGTAGACGAAAAATCATGACCTCTAACCTCTGTAACTCAAAAACAACTAGAGTAACTGAGCTAATATTTCTACCATTTGGGAAGAGCCAGTCAAGGAATAGATGTGTAAATCTACAACCAATTTGCTCTAGCCCTTTTTGAGTTACAGAGGATAGAGGTCATGATTGCTCGCCTACTTACAGCGACTAGACTATAGTAGCTGGCACCCAACTTAAGAACATAAGGACATAAGAAAATGGGAGTCTGCAGAAAGCCGATTGGCCTACACAAGGCAGATCCCTAAACAACTTGAAACAGTGATCGTTGATAATAGGGATGTAGTAATTTATCAAAGCAATACTATATGCATGAATACTAATTTTTTATATGCTTTAAGGGAGCCCATCTCGTTTTTTTTTTTTTTTTTTTTAGCTTTCTCTCCCTCTCTCTTTGGCTTGTATCCATTCGGCCCAATTCAGCCTACTGTTTTAAGACGTTTACCCCCATCCAGGTGTCAATATCTTCCTGGCGAGCGGTAGCGAGCCAGCATATATATATATCTTTGTTTTGACAGCAAGCTAAATTTGTACATTTTTCGATAGAAAAATGTCTCCGGCGAAGCCGGATTTCTCCATTCAATGCTGGCTCGCTATCGCTCGCCAGCATGAAATCGACACCTGGATAGGGATGAATGGGGCCGAATGGATACAAGCCAGGGAAAGAGAGAAAAGGAGAGAAAGATAAAAAAAAAAAAATGGTGACCCCCCTTTAATATTTAAAGCATATACCTGTACATCCATTATTAAAAAGCATAGTTCACACACACACGTTAATATTCTAAGTTTGCATGTGCACTGAGGAAAAACATACGAGGTCCTTGAATTATATGAGTCACCGTGCGTATTCAAGCAAGCAAGTCCACGTATTCATAATCACAGGCACTCAAAAGTAAATACACGGCAGTTTATCCGGTCCAAAATACACGGGAGTTTATCCGGCCCAAAATACACGGGAGTTTATCCGGCCCAAAATACACGGGAGTTTATCCGGTCCAAAATACACGGGAGTTTATCCGGTCCCCCCCCCCCCCCCCCCAGAACGCCAAGGACATACACACTCGAACACAAACACAGATCATACATTCAAGCGCATGCACATATTAAGGGGAGACTGGCCGTTTGTTTGGTCTAGTAATTAATGTATTCATACATTTTTTTCGTTTCCTCCCTAGACCTCCATCAACCTTAGAAAAACACCCCCTAGACCCCCCCCCCCCCCTCCTTCAAGATAAATATGTACATTTTTCGGTAGAAAAATTTCCCGGCCGAAGGCCGGTTTCTCTTAAAATTGCAGGCTCGCTATCGCTCGCCAGGAAATAATCGATACCTAAATGGCACGAAAGGTCTTAAAATTGACAACGAAATGGGGCGAAAGGTGTTAAAATCGCCAAACTAATGGGCCGAACGTCTTATAATCTCAAAACTAGTGGGGCTAAACATAAGGGAGAAGGGGGTCCAGAGAAACGGTCTGCCTCCCCTTAAGCGCACTTAAACAGCATACGATGCATAAACAACTACACGTACATTACTTGCACACTCATACGTACACACAAAAGCACATACACACATATTCTCACTATGACACACACACACACACACACACACCAAGACAACAGGTACCGGTATCCTGGACACACTTCATTAACGTCGTAACCCTCCGCTAAGAAAACACTAATTCACAAAAATGACTGAGGAGGTGAATGTTTTATCTTTGTTGAACCGAACCGAGTATTTAGTTAGCTTGGCGGAGCGAGGAAGCCGTTTTAATGAGGATTTGTGGAAGCTAATCATTAAAGTGGTCTGTGTCTCTTAATTAAGGGGAGATTTCCACCGGGAGGATTTTTTTCTCAACCTCTTTCTCCCTCATGTTTAGCCCCATTGCTTTTGAAATTTTAAGACGTTCGCCCCCATTAGTTTGGCGATTTTAAGAAGTGTCACCCCATTTATGTCACTTTTAAGACCTTTCGTCCTATTTAGGTGTCGATTTTTTCCTGGCGAGCGATAGCGAGCCTGTAATTTAAGAGCAACCGGCCTCCGGCCGGGACATTTTTCTTCCGAAAAATGTACAAATTTATCTTGAAAGGGGGTCTAGGGGGGGTAATTTTAAGCTTGATGAAAACGTAGGGAACAAACTAAATACCTCCCCTTAAGCCGGTTATACTTAAATATTTCTTTTGATATGGTAGGCTATTGTAAATTCATCAGCTATCTTATATAAATCTCCACAAAGAGTCTTCATTCTTCAGTAGCTGCTGTATTAACACAAATTAACCACTTGCGAGTTTCGAGCTATAAGGAAGTTGGAGTTTTTTTTTTTTGCATCGACACAATTACCAGCTAAAATAGGGTTGCATTGCCTATATATATATATATATATATATATATATATATATATATATATATATATATATATATATATATACATACAACCAAATGAAGCTACCTTTTTAACCATCACATTCCTAAAGCACCAACTTCCTTATAGAACGCAACTCGCAAATGGCCTATTACAATGCCTTTTAGAATGTTAAAGAGCCAGGAAATGAGAAATTGAAAACCTACATCAGCGGCAATGACTTACCGCTACGTAACTTACCGCTACATAACCGAGGTTCATTCTCCGTGACGTTAAGGGGAGGTTTTTAGTTGATTTCCTAGACTTCCATCAAATTTAAAATTACTCCCCTTAGACCCCCTTTCAAGATAATTGTACATTTTTCGGTAGAAAAATTCCCCGGCCGAAGGCCGATTCCCCTTAAATTACAGGCTCACTATCGCTCGCCAGGAAAAAATCGACACCTAAATGTCACGAATGGTCTTAAAATTGACAGAAATGGGGCGAGGGTTCTTAAAATCGCCAAACTAATGGGGTGAACGTCTTAAAATCTCAAAAGCAATGGGGCTAAACATGAGGTAGAAAGAGGTCCAGAAAAAAATCCTCCCGGTGGAAATCTCCCCTTAACTTCATATTTAACTCACAAGGCAACTCACTCACAAGGCAACTCATTCACAAGGCAACTCATTCACAAGAGAATTCGGCAAGAGTCGGTTAACTTAAAAAATAGTTCGCTTACAAGTCGGCTCAGCATTTATGTTATTTTGTCCGCATTTTGAAATCAGATTTGTACAGTAGATTGGGTTAACTTAGGATTGACATTTACTGAAGCATGAACACAAACACAAACACACACACAGACTCATTCTCATTAACAACGTCAATCACATTCTTTCACACGAATTCGCAAGTCTCACACACGCGCATAAACACACGTACACATGCACACATAAAACACCCACTCACAACCACCCCTCGCTTTTCCATCCATCTATCTATCTATCAATTCTCTCTCTCTCTCTCTCTCTCTCTCTCTAGCTATCCTCTCTCTCTCTCTCTCTCTCATTATCAGTCCCACACAAGGCCAGCACCACCACCAGAACACAAAGCAACGCAACACCACATATCTTAGTCAGCCAATATTAAATATCTGTCCTCAATACTGTATACCGGTAACTTATTTTACTTTAGTCAGCCATCTTAGTCAGTTAGTTAAGGGGAGATTTCCACTTGAGACATTTTTTCTGGACCCCTTTCTCCCTCATGTTTAGCCCCATTGATTTTGAGATTTTAAAACATTCGCCCCATTTATTAAAAACTTTCGCCCCATTTCTGTCAATTTTAAGACCTTTCGTGCCATTTAGGTGTCGATTTTGTCCTGGCGAGCGAAAGCGAGCCTGTAATTTAAGAAGAATCGGCCTTCGGCCGGGACATTTTTCTACCGAAAAATGTACAAATTTATCTTGAAAGGGGGTCTAGGGGGTGTAATTTTAAACTTGATGGAGGTCTAGGGAACTAACTAAAAACCTCCCCTTAAACTCCGGTTAGGTACTACAAATTACATTCTTGTGTCGTGTATGATCCTATTTTGATTGCATTACGCATTATAATTAAGTTAAAGCATATACAATCCTTCTGAGTTATCTTCTAGTAAACTTAATGTCGGCATTCCACAAACTGTACAATCGAAGAACATTATCTGGTAGGAGATTCATTATTGTATTATTTATATTAGAACGGAAAAAGAAGTATGTGAAAGAACTGGTCAATATAAGCTAATTTGCAGTCCTACGATTATAAGGTGACAGCTGAATATGTCAAGTCCCTTCTGTCAATATAAGGCATTTGAGTGAAAATCATATATACCAGAATCAAACACGAATAATCTTACTAAATCCTACTAATTTCAAGAACAAACAGAAATCGTCCCAAATATCGAAATAAAATCGTATATGCCCGAAATAAACCAGCCGATTTAAATATCCTGAACTACAGCAGCTGGTATAAAAACTATCGTATTAGCTTAAGGGAGCCCACCTTGCTTTTTTTTTTCTCTCTCTCTCTCTCTCTTTGGCTTGTATCCATTCAACCTACAGTTTTAAGACTTTTACCCCATCAACGTGTCAATATTTTCCTGGCGAGCGGTAGCAAGCCAGCATATATATTTTTTGTTTTGACAGCAAGCTAAGTTTGTACATTTTTCGATAGAAAAATGTCTCCGGCGAAGCCGAATTTCTCCATACAATGCTGGCTTGCTGTCCTTTGCCAGGAAGAAATCGACACCTGGATGGGGATAAACGTCTTACAACAGTGGACTGAATGGGGCCGAATGGATACAAGCCAGGGAAAGAGAGAAAATGAGAGAAAGATAAAAAACAAAACGGTGACCCCCCTTAAAGCATAGCAAATAACGGTCGGATTCACCAGATTGAAGTAGCTCATTTAAATACCCAGGCTGAAGTATCCTGTCGACCTAAATCATAAATATATTATCCTAAATAACAAAGAAATTATCACGTAAACCCGAATAAAGCTGCTCGTATAAAAATATGTATCATGTTAATTTAAACTTTAGAAAACAACAGTCCTATTGATCAGATAAATCATATGTAAATTAAAATATAACAGCTCATTTAAAGACCCTTATATATCCTGCCAATTTAAAGCATAGCACATAATTATTGGTCGGATATACCCTAATAAAGCAGATTATTTAAATACCCTCCTGGCATCTATCAATCTAAAGCATAAAACAAAATATCCCTAAAAAGCAAAGAAGTATCCCTATAAAATATCCCTAAAAAACAAAGAAATATCCCTAAAAAATATCCCCAAAAAGCAAATAAATCCTGGTATAAACCCGCATAAAGCAGCTCACTTCAGGATCAAAACAAGCGAGATAGGAGGACCTGTCAGACTACGGGTCGACGAGCAATTAAGGGGGCCCACCTCGCTTTTTTTCTCTTTATCTCCCTCTCTCTTTGGCTTGTATCCATTTGGCCCCATTCAGCTTACTGTTTAAAGACGTTTACCCCCATCCAGGTGTTAGTATTTTCCTGGCGAGCGATAGCGAGCCAGCATATAAATATACATTTTTTGACAGCAAGCTAAAATTTGTAAATTTTTCGATAGAAAAATTTCTCCGGCGAAGCCGGATTTCTCCATACAATGCTGGCTCGCTATCGCTCGCCAGGATGAAATCGACACCTGGATGAGGATAAAAGTCTTAAAACAGTTGGCTGAATGGATACAAGCCAGAGAAATAGAGAAAATGGAGAGAAAGAGAAAACGAGCAGGTGACCCCCCTTACGAAGAGGGCCAAACAGCATAATGGAGGGGACGCGAAAAACCACGGTTCACAAGTGGACTCTGCATTCACGGGGGCAGGTGGGAGTGGAAGAGGTGGAGAAGAGTGGAAGAGGAGAGTTAGTAAAGGAGGGGAAGAGAGGTAGATGAGGAGGAAGGGAAGAGAAGGAGTGGAGAGGAGAAAAACGGAAAACCACGATTGACAAGTGGACTGCATTCATGGGAGCAAATGAAAAGCCTGGATGGGGGTGAGAGAGGTGGAGGAGAGGAGGAGTGGAAGAGAGGAGGAATGGAGGGACAAGGAAAGGAGTGGAGTAGACAAGACCACACAGCAAAATGGAAGGGACATGGAGAACCCCGATCCACATGTGGACTGCATTTATGGGAGCAATGGAAAGGGTGGGAAAGGTGGATCGCGGTGAAAAGAGTAAATAGTAGATAAGAGAGGAGAGAAGAAGGGAGAAGAGGAAAGGAGAAGAAGAGAGGAGAGAGAAGAGGAGAAGATAGAAGAGAAGACGAGAGAAGAAGGGAAAAGAGGAAAGGAGAATAAGAGAAGAGAGAAGAATGGAGAAGAGAGAAGAAGGGAGAGAAGAAGGGAGAAGAGGAAAGGAGAGAAGAAGGGAGTAGAGGAACAGAGGGCAATTGAAAGGAATATACGGACTACCGGGAAAGGTCTCAAGGGGGGTGACCTGCTTTTTCTCTTTCTTGTTTGTATCCATTTGACCCCATTCAGCCTACTGTTTTAAGACATTTATCCCCATCCAGGTGTCGATATTTTCCTGGCAAGCGACAGCGAGCCAGCATTTTATGGAGAAATCCGGCTTCGCCGGAGATATTTTTCTATCGAAAAATGTACAAATTTAGCTAGCGGTCTAAATCATTATCCAAAATATTGTGGCTTGCTATCGTTCGCCAGGTATAAATCGACATCTGGATGAGGATAAACGTCTTAAAACAGTAGGCTGAATGGGGCCAAATGGATACAACCCAGAGAGAAGACAAAAACAGTTCACCCCCTTAACAGGAGTCAGCGGTTTCTCTGCCTGCTGGAGAGACTGACGAGAGCTCATTTAGGAACTTCGCTGGCAGACCACTACCAAGGATACATACCGACATATTTTATGATCTCTCCAGCATTAATATCAACATCGGTGTTTTGTTCCTTTATGAAAATACGAACGAGAAAATGGAAAAAATACGATCCGATCCCTCAAACGTGAACATCTATATAGGATTGTTGGTTCTTTTTCTGAAATATGACCGTGAAATAGGAAGTTATGATCCCTCCAGCATTACAAACGACTTCAGATATTGATTCTTTTCTGAAATATGAGCATGAGCAAGGAAAAGTCGTTAAGGTCACAGAAATGTAAACCAGACCATATTATATTTATATAGTAAACTCTATTTATGAAAATCGTAGAGTAAGAACCCGATATTCTAATAACAAAAATTACACACACAATGAGAGCAAGCAAAGGGATTGCAATTAATAAAATGCAAATTAATATACCCACAACATTTTCTTTACTGCATTTCATCCAAACAATGGAACAATTTTCAATAATACGAGTGCTTAAATTATGAGGAAAATCTAATCCAATATAAGAAATATAGTGTCATGATAGTGTCTACCGTAACGATGCCGCAGATTTCGAGCCAAGACTGTTGATTTATATTAATTGCAATACTATTCGTGGTCAGAAGTATTTGAACACCTCCAAATGATCAAATGTGGACGGTGAGCATTGACCAGCGAAAATCAATAACTCGATGATCAAATTTACATAAATACTCTGTCAGTATATCATATATAATACGTTCATCTTAGCATTGTCCGCAACATCCACATAAATTATGCTTATATTTGCACACATACTTACATAATATAGTACGCAACAATTCTCTCTCTCTCTCTCTCTCTCTCTCTCTCTCTCTCTCTCTCTCTCCAATACACCCACTATCTCCCCCGCCCGCCTCGCCATCTCTCGCCCACCACAACCACCGGCAAGGCGTACATGACAGTTAACGTACATGACAACAACGTACATACATGACAGCCACAGACGAGATACGCTTGAGAAGACGTGCGTGCAATATGGGTGTGTGTGTGTGTGTGTGTGTGTGTGTGTGTGTGTGTGTGTGTGTGTGTGTGTGTGTGTGTGTGTGAGTGTGTGTGTACAGTCACCGCTCTGGCATCCCAGCAGTCGCATGCACGCGCGCACACAAACTCACTCATTTGTGGTAAACACCAACACACACACACACACATATACATATACCTCCCCGTGGCGTAACTGATAGCGCGTCTGGCTCACAACCAGAAGGTCCCGAGTTCGAGACCCGGGCGGGGAAGAGACATTTGGGCAAGTCTCCTAACGGTGTAGCCTCTGTTCACCTAGCAGTATAAATAGGAACCTGGAATAAGTGGACGAAGTTGTGACGTCCCATCTGGGGTTGGTGATCGGTTACAAGGGGAGATGGGTATCGTACTGGTCAACCTAAGCCTTCGGGTGAGACTGGTACTGTAGTGAGAATGGTACCGTACAGATTAACCCTAAGCCTTCGTTTCCAGATGTCGCCAATTGGCTAAAAATACAGACTACACACACATCCACAGCCATTCCACGATACATAAACACTTAACATGCATTTCACGCAATACATTCCCAGTTAAGGAGGCGCGATAATAATGAGCTTAGCTCGCATTGCGTGGATTCCCCTTGACGAACAAGCAAGTGAGTGAATATATATATATATATATATATATATATATATATATATATATATATATATATATATATATATATAACCATAGTCACGCAAGCTAAACAATTTCGCACATACTCGCTTACAAACACATACAAAATACTAATTTGCGGTATGTTCACACACACACACACACACACACACACACACACACACTCATAGTTACGGAATTAATATATAATGAACATGCTGCCATACAGACACAGACTCCCACTGACTAATAGTTACCAATAGCCCTCAAAATACATATGCAAATACAAATCTTACAAGAAAGTGCAGACTTAGACAAAGATATACAGTACGTACACTGTAAACATTGTGTGGTCAGATGTAGCAAAATACCGGTATTATATATATATGTGTTTCAATTGCATATATGTTGCAATTGCATATGTTTCAATTGCATGTGTTGCAATTGAATAGATATAGCGACTAACACTGTTCATGTGTACGATTTGTTACTATTAAGCGATAAACTATGCAGTGTAGGCATATCCTTAGGCCCCCCCCCCCCCCACACACATACACACACACATAAATAATACAACCACGGACACCCACAACGAATACGAAAGCCAAGATGTCAAAATAGAACCCGTAGCCCAGAAAGTGCTGACCTAGACAAAGGCACAAGAACACAATACGCAATAGACAAGCCAGGTTAAGGGAGCCCACCTCGCTTTTTTTCTCTTTCTCTCCCTCTCTCTTTGGTTTGTATCCATTCGGCCCCATTCAGCCTACTGTTTTAAGACGTTTACCTCCATCCAGGTGTCAATATTTTCCTGGCGAGTGGCAGCGAGCCAGCATATATATATTTTTGTTTGGACAGCAAGCTAAATTTGTACATTTTTCGATAGAAAAATGTCTCCGGCGAAGCCAGATTTCTCCATACAATGCTGGCTCGCTTTCGCTCGCCAGGAAGAAATCGACACCTGGATGGGGATAAACGTCTTAAAACAGTTGGTTGAATGGGGCCGAATTGATACAAGCCAGGGAAAGAGAAAATAGGAGAGACAGGGACAAAAAAGCCGGTGACCCCCCTTAACACAATGGAGAGCTAGTGAATGAATATGATCTCTCTTCCTGGTGACATGCCTTCACACAAACACACGGTAATGCATCACCAGGTATCCTGTTGCTTGGGAATGCACACAAACGCACATACATACCTACACACACACACACATTTATACTCTAATATACACATGCACATACACACTCGCAAAGGCAAGACCCAAGTCCTTCCCACACATACACAAACAACTACATTTACACACACAGAAACATATACACACACACACACACACACACACAATAACTGCACCATCATAAAGTAATATTGCAATATTGCAAAACTCTGCACGACATAAAGTTGTTCCCTAGACCGGCCACTATAAGGACCAATAGTGATAACATTTGATCATATGCGAATTATATATATATATATATATATATATATATATTACCTGCAATATAGATAAGTTGCATCATCTATCGTCCTCCCTTTCCTTTTCCAATAGTGCGGCATAATTCATTAATACTCTCAGACAAAAGGTATGGTTATACTATTACCGGCAGGTCATTACCGCTGGTAATTACGTATCAATTTTTATATTTTTTAGACACGCTAGTCATGCCCATAAAATGCGTGCGTGGATTAAATGGATGGTGTTGGGTAAGTGGTACCAGCATTTTCAGAGGAGATGGGGGGAGGGGAGGGAGAGAGGGGGAATAACCCTTTCAATACAACAATATAAATGTAATTACATGTTGGCTAACCTTAGACTATTGTACTCTGTATGGAGCTCTGAGAATCAACGGGGTACACTAACCAAATCCTCTTTTACTATCTGGCTGCCACAGGTCCTTCCTAAGTTAAATAAAATCGCTGAGTGATGGCCAGAATTAAAGGACGCCTGTTACTGAAATGGTTAAGACGCTGCCACACGTGCAATCGGAAAAATGACTAATGCAATTAAAACAATGCTTAGTTGTAAACAAAATAAATACATGTACAACAATGTACAGTATTTTTTTTGTGGCAGTATATGCGTCTATATATTTAATGCATTTTTTTTTTTTTTTTTACCTTTTTACCTAACAGTATTTTAGTAAATTGGATACGCGTGGTCAGCTTTCTCCATCTAGCCTAATTGAAATGTGAATACCCAAATGATTTTTTATTTGCAAGTGCAACATTTTCAATATATGAAATTGAGCAACGGATAACCAAATGAAATTGAATAACGAACATATACAATATGAAGGGAAAAGAGAGAGAGAGAATTGACAATACATTTTGGAATTATAATATCAATCCAAAAGTTAAAGGTAGCCTCTTTGAGAAAATGCGTTCTATACAATGCCTTTATTTACACATTGTTCTAGCCAGCAACAGAGGATTTTATTCAGTTTAGGAAGGACAACATGGAAGAAATGACGCCGGAAAAATAATGCCAGAAAAATAATGATGCCGGCAAAATTATGTCGAAAAAATTATGGCGAAAAAAAAATCCTCGCTGTTAATTCGCTTTTACATTGAACCTTTCACCAGACAACAATACAGCAACAATAACAACAATAACAACAACACAATGAAAGGCATACTGCATGACAGGTTGTGAAGGGGTCACCGCTCTCACCCCCGTCATGCAATATCGACTGGGGGTTGCCACACAGCTACACACACGGACACCCAGGTAGATACACACACAGGTACACATACACATACTCAAATATACACACGCCCTCCTATACATCGACAGTGAGAAATACACATAGATAGGTACACATATATACATACATACATACATACGCCCTCCCATACATCGACAGTGAGAAATACACATAGACAGGTACACATACACACATACTCAGATACACACACGCCCTCCCATACATCGACAGTGAGAAATACACATAGACAGGTATACATACATAGATATACACACGCCCTCCCGTACATCGACAGTCAGAAATACACATAGACAGGTACACATACTCAGATACACACACGCCCTCCCATACATCGACAGTGAGAAATACACATAGACAGGTATACATACATAGATATACACACGCCCTCCCGTACATCGACAGTCAGAAATACACATAGACAGGTACACATACACACATACTCAGATACACACACGCCCTCCCATACATCGACAGTGAGAAGTAAGTGATCACAGACACGCACACATACAATACATACACACACGTACACACAATCCGATATACACATAGCCACCCATACTTCGACAAAAGACTAGATACTGGTACACACAGACACGCACACTCACATACACAGATATACACATTCAAATGATACAGAATACCAATAATCTGTTTGTTCCCAGCTGACGGTAAATTGCCATGTCACTGTCTTGATTATTCAGTTATTATGTAGATTCACAGCAAATTATGTTGTTAATTAGGAATATTTGGCTCACAGAATAGTTACATATTCTTCCGTAAACTATCGAGACATCAGTTACCAAAGGATTCAATTAACGATCAGCTTAAATAAAACCGACTCTAGTTAACACGACAACCCTCGTTATGACAACATTAATTGATGCGTAATTTTGATGTAATTCTATTTTTCAAAATAATACTAAAAGGAGGCAAACTGAAACCATCTCAAATTAATGTATAGAACCAAAATGATACCGTACTTGCTATATCAAGAACTAATAGCTATCGTATATACTGTAATGATACCGTACTTGCTATATCAAGAACTAATAGCTATCGTATATACTGTAATGATACCGTACTTGCTATATCAAGAACTAATAGCTATCGTATATACTGTAATGATACCGTACTTGCTATATCAAGAACTAATAGCTATCGTATATACTGTAATGATACCGTACTTGCTATATCAAGAACTAATAGCTATCGTATATACTGTAATGATACCGTACTTGCTATATCAAGAACTAATAGCTATCGTATATACTGTAATGATACCGTACTTGCTATATCAAGAACTAATAGCTATCGTATATACTGTAATGATACCGTACTTGCTATATCAAGAACTAATAGCTATCGTATATACTGTAATGATACCGTACTTGCTATATCAAGAACTAATAGCTATCGTATATACTGTAATGATACCGTACTTGCTATATCAAGAACTAATAGCTATCGTATATACTGTAATGATACCGTACTTGCTATATCAAGAACTAATAGCTATCGTATATACTGTAATGATACCGTACTTGCTATATCAAGAACTAATAGCTATCGTATATACTGTAATGATACCGTACTTGCTATATCAAGAACTAATAGCTATCGTATATACTGTAATGATACCGTACTTGCTATATCAAGAACTAATAGCTATCGTATATACTGTAATGATACCGTACTTGCTATATCAAGAACTAATAGCTATCGTATATACTGTAATGATACCGTACTTGCTATATCAAGAACTAATAGCTATCGTATATACTGTAATGATACCGTACTTGCTATATCAAGAACTAATAGCTATCGTATATACTGTAATGACTTTATTGGTGTTCTCTGCGAATGTCCTAAGCTGAAATAATAATATTTTACATTGAGACCATTAAGGGGAGGTATTTAGTTTGTTCCCTAGGCCTCCATCAACCTTAAAATTACACCCCCTTGAGGCCCTTTCAAGATAAATTTGTACATTTTTCTACCGAAAAATGTCCCGGCCGAAGGCCGGTTCCTCTTAAATTACAGGCTCGCTATCGCTCGCCAGGATAAAATCGACACCTGAATGGCACGAAAGGTCTTAATATGGGGTGAAAGTTCTTAAAATCGCTAAACTAATGGGGCAAACGTTTTATAATATCAAAAGCAATGGGGCTAAACATGAGGGAGAAAGGGGTCAAGAAAAAAATCCCTCAAGTGGAGACCTCCCCTGAAATACACTGGTTCCTATATTATACATTGTGACCTATATTAACCCACCTTCAGTCTAGTTATAGATACCGTGGGCAAGATCATCTCAAAATACAGCCAAAATACAGTAGCGGATCCCAAGTGTCCGGGAAAAGTCGTGGTGTAAATCCTGTCCTAAAGGAAGACCTATCAGCGCCAGACCGGTATTTGGGGTCCTAAAGGAAGACCTATCAGCGCCAGACCGGTATTTGCGGTCCTAATTACAAGACCCATCATCTCGCAGTATCGCACGACTCCTCAACTTCCTACCAATTGGGCTCAGGGTTGAATAGTGCGTGTGTGTGTGTGTGTGTGTGCCGCTCTCGTGTCAGGCAAAATATGCATGATTGAACGTATATGTCTGTCTGTCTGTCTATACTTGGCTTCCCCCTCATCTCTACTTCGCCTCTCTCTCTCTCTCTCTCTCTCTCTCTCTCTCTCTCTCTCTCTCTCTCTCTCTCTCTCTCTCTCTTTTTACACGTTTTGTTTTTATAATTTTATGCATTTAATATATAACCACGGTCTTTCTTAACCCCTTCTGTACCAGCGACGTATTTTCTCTTTGATTTCAGCTACATTTAGACGATTTTATGAAGTTTAGGAAGACTATGTGGTAGCCAAACGGATTAATTGAGATAGTTGGTAGCCTTTTAATTGGTGTACGTCCTTCCTAAGCTGAATATAATCGTCTACTAGTTGCCAGAATACAATGCCAAGGACGTCACCGGTACTGTAGGGGTTAATCGCTTCATTTATCCTTAGCCTCTCTCTAAACAGCTGTTCCTTTATAAATCTATCTACCAGTGTATCTATAAAGCTATCTATCCAGTATCCATTCAACCATCCACCAATCTATAGAGTATTCATTCATCCATTTATCTATCCATCCACCTATTTACCACTATCTATATTATATCTATCCATCAACATAATTACTATCTATCTACCATCCACCCGTCCATCTATATACCTATCCTACTATTTACAACCATCTATCCATCAACCTATTTATACTATCTATATATCTATCTATCCATCCATCTATATACCTATCCTACTATTTACAACCATCTATCCATCAACCTATTCATACTATATATCTATCTATCTATCTATTTATCTATCTATCCATCCATCTATTTATCTATTTATCTATCTATCTATTTATCTATCTATCTATCTATCTATCTATCCATCCATCTATCTATCTATCTATCCATCTATTTACCTTTCCACTTGGCTCCCCCTCCACCCATCACTTTGCATGAGCACTTTCCCTTCCACCTCATTAGGAGCCGCAAACTTAGCTCTTCTAACCTCCCCCTCCCTTCATATGTCTCCTCCTCCCTCCTTACCTCCCCTTCTAACCCTCTGTCTTTCCTCCCTCCTTTCCCCTCCTCTTAGTACCTCTCCTCCCCTCCCTCTCTTCCTCCTCCACACTCCTCACTCTTTCCCATCCTCTTAGTAACTCTTCTCCCTTCCCCTCTTCCTCATCCACACTCCTTCCTTCTTTCCTCTCCTCTTAGTACCTCTCTTCCTTATCCACACTCCTCCCTCCTTTCCCCTCCTCTTAGAACCTCTCCTCCACTCCCTCTCTTCCTCATCCACACTCCTTCCTCCTTTCCTCTCCTCCATTCCCTCTCTTCCTCATCCACACTCCTTCCTGCTTTCACCTCCTCTTCCTCCCCTCACTTCTGCATGTTGAATAACCAGACGAAGGGATAAATTTACCCAGGCCATAATTAATTAACGAGGTATAAAGGTGCCCGCTAACGAGGTAACGGGGCCGGCCAGTCATTAATCTGTCATTTATTATTAATGCTATCATTTGACGATATTATGAAATTGAGAGAGAGTCTGTCGAAGTCAAAGGTGCAATTTATATAGACTTTACCACCATTGCTTGCTATAGATCCTTAAGGGGAGATCTCCACTTGAGGGATTTTTTTCTTGACTCCTTTCTCCCTCATGTTTAGCCCCATTGCTTTTCTAATTTTAAGACGTTCCCCCCATTATTTTGACGATTGCAAGAACTTTCGACTCATTTCTGTCAATTTTAAGACCTTTCGTGCCATTTAGGTGTCGATTTTATCCTGGCGAGCGATAGCGAGCCTGTTATTTAAGAGGAACCGGCTTTCAGCCGGGACATTTTTCTACCGAAAAATTAACAAATTTATCTTGAAAGGGGCTCAAGGGGGTGTAATCTTAAGCTTGATGGATATCTAGGGACCAAACTAAAAACCTCCCCTTAACCCCTTCTGTACCGGCGACTTCTTTTAAGTTTATTCTAGCTGTATTTAGAGGATTATGTGCAGTTTAAGAAGGATCTGTGGTGGTATAGAGGGCTAAGTGGGATAGTTAGAAGCCTGTTCAGTGCTGGAGGCCCTTTTTAGATCGAATACAATCGTCTAATAGTAGCCAACATAAGATAAAAAAAAAGACATACAGATCAATAATGTAATGCCAAAAGACGCCATGTTACTGCAGAGCTAATAGCGAGATATAAAAGTGTCTGGTAACGAGGGAGAGGGGGACTGCCAGCCATTAATATGCCGTTACTTATTAAGGGGATACCGTAGTGCTTGGTTTGTGGTCTCTACTGTAAATATATCTTATATTTATTAATTTATATATATACCGGTATTTATTAATTTATATATATATATATTAATTTATATATATATTTATTAATTTATAGGTATACCGGTATATATTTATTAATTTATATATATATTTATTAATTTATTTTTGAGTTTCCTCGCTAGACCTTCATCAAGCTTAGAAAAACACACCCTAGACCCCTTTTCATGATTAATTTGTACATTTTTCGGGAGAAAAATTTCCCGGCCGAAGGCCGGTTCCTTCTAAAATTAGAGGCTAGCTATCACTCGCCAGGAAAAAATGGACACCTAAAGGGCACGAAAGGTCTTAATAATGACAACAAAATGAGGCGAAAGGTCTCAAAATCGCCAAACTAACGGAACGAATTTCTAAAACATTTCAAAACTAATATGCTGAACATGAGGGAGAAGGTGGTCCAGAACAAGTGAGTACTACCCCCTTAAGTGAGTACTGCCCCCTCAAAGATATAATATCTGTAAAATCTCTTGTGCCGTACCTGTTATTCGACCTTATTAATTTGTCACCCGTTATCACGCAAAGGTTAATTGTAATTGTTATTTTCTCTTATTAAATGTTAGATGGTGGTATGACAAGACACTCAGTAATACTTTTAATTCATTGATGTCATCGATAGGTAGAAGTATTTCAAAATCGTATTACCCGGTATAGAAGTAACAACCCGTTCCCACATCAACCATCAATTACAAACCCCAATGCACTTGTACAAACCAATGAAAGCGTATGGTTCATGTTAGAAAAAATACATAAATACAGTATATAGGCCTCAATATATATATATATATATATACATGACAGCAGGAAACAATCAACTTAGTTACTTCGATGATATAATTAAATTCACGTTTGACATAATTATATAGTTTGTCATTAGCGACATTAATAAAACAATTATCTTCATTCAGTAACGAAAATATTCACAATCAGTTCTTAGTCAATTACTCGTGTATCGAGGGTGGAGCTACCGAGTATAGCCTATCATGCTCTAATTCAGTCGGTGTACAGTCATGCAATCATCACTCGGTAAGAGAATGTGCCATACACTTTGGCAACAATAGTCATGCAGAGTCAATGAGCACATTTTTTAATCAATCGGCATGAGGCAATTCCTCCATATGGCTTCCTCCATTAGTGTTAGATTACCACACTGTCAATAGTTATGAGTTTAAAGAACGTATAAAGAGGGGGCGGGTAGCTAGGAATCCTCCTCCCCTTGTAAAATTCACCTACTACACGAGACAGAGAAAGGGGCAAGGGAACGCGAAAGTGGTCCCGGACCCTAAGAATTGAAACTTTAAATTGTATTTTTGTTCGTGCTCTGTCTTGAGTCAGCCACCCCCAGCCATGGGGTACGTGCCTGAGTATAAAGATAAATAGATAGCTAGATAAAGAGGGTCAATTAATGTGTCCATTATTATTTACTCATATCAAGGTATATTGGTAGTAACAAACCCATCTAATTATTATGAGGGCGTAAAGGTAAATCATTACCAAATACCAAATTATTATTATACTTAATTTTTTTTTTTTTTTTTTGCAGTGTACTGTATAGAGTAGATTAATCTAACTCTTTCAGTAAAGGATAGCTCATTATTCACGGTATTCTGGATAACACAAGGCGATTATGTTCAGCTTTGGAAGGCTCCCAAAGAATCATTAATGACTAGCTAATCTAGATGTTCCCTCTGACTCCCACACTTCCTTCCAATGCTAAGTACCGGTAAGTACCGTCTCCTGATAGCTAGATTAAAAAAGGCAAACGTCTAACCAAACCTAACCAAGTCCCAATCATTAACCATCCGCAACAATCTATCTATATATCTATATACTCAGGCCCAATCCCCACTTGTCTTATATTTTGTTCTGCACGTCAAAAAATAAAAAATAAATAAACGCAACACCACTGGTATAATTAATTATATTTGGTGTTGTTCACTTAAAGGTGTGCCGGTAATTTTGTTTTATATAAACAGGTACAAATTAGTCCAACCTACT
Source organism: Paralithodes platypus (assembly GCA_032716605.1). Taxonomy (NCBI): domain Eukaryota; kingdom Metazoa; phylum Arthropoda; class Malacostraca; order Decapoda; family Lithodidae; genus Paralithodes; species Paralithodes platypus. The sequence continues at coordinate 8,930,473 of CM064568.1, forward strand.
CCATATGTAAGTAACTAAGAAATTACCTACGCTGTTTATATATATATACTCTTTCAACTTTGGGGAGACATTTGTTACGGGCAGCCTTGCCTTTGGTCTCCTTCATACAGTATACATAGAAAACAAAAATCAAGCGCAGTACGGTAGTTAAAATGGTACGCGATATCGATAACAATTCTATATGCTAAAATGTATACGCAAATAATATTTTAATTTTTGTGAAAGTGGGCTTATGACCTGACGGCAAGTGAACAATTGTATACATGTTCGACTGATACAGAGCTACCTTATATCTTTGGTTAGTTTAGCTATTAACGTGTATATAATGGTAAGCAAATCCTACAACCTTGACCAAATATTCTAACTGCGACAGTCTCTCGGTGAGTAATCCATTTTTATATTGATATAAAGGTAGGATATCATAATCAAAAGTAACTAACAGTTGGACGCGCGGACAACTGCACATAAGTACCGGTACATCAGTTATTTGTCTCACAAATTGTCTGCCTACTGTAGAATAGTCCTCTCTCATTTATTCCACTTTCTTTAAATATTTATGTATGTAACAAACCAATATTTAAATCGGAGGTTTGTAGGGAGTCAATCAGATGAGGAACAGTATTGCCTTATGCGCACCCGGTTTCAAAAGTGTGTCAATAACCCTAATGAAAAAATTATATGAACCCCATAAAATTAACCCACGCTCTAATTTGGACCTCCCCGAGTGAAGATAAAGATAATTATGTTCATGGTGTTTGGAATCAACCTATATACAATCGCCTAGTGATAAGCCCCATTTTTTTTTTTTTTTTTTTTTTTTTTGACAAGGTAATGTAATATTTCGAACATGCCTTGATTTCAGCCACATGTCCATAGTTAGTATTTCGACCAATGTTCACTGCATCATGATTTATCCTTTTGTTGTGTACCAGGTATTTGTGCAGGTAATTGTACAGTACATTCCTCTGCACAAGTAGCTAGCACTCTCTGATAAACTGGCAACAGTGAACATGGATTGATGGAAAAAACTGACTCGGGTTATGTGCATTATTGGAAGGTTTCAAAATATTAAATCAACGTGACAGAATAGCTAAATAATGTGTATCACTGCAGGCGATTGCACAGTACAAAGCTTCTGATTTAGGTTATCGGCGTACTGTTTGATCCGACCTTATAATATGCCATCTGTCCCAATTATGTTGCATTAACAAAAAAAGAAAAAAAAAAAGAACATTGCCTGCGGATCAAGATAGGTCCACGGGTAGCAAGTCAAAAGCCGCAGTGCAGTCGATGGCGTGGGCGACTGTAAGAGATAAAACTGTCAGGGGGGGGGGGGGGGGGGGCAGGATGGGGGATAGGGGGGGAATGGGGGGACAAGAAAGACCGGGCCAGACACGAGTAGAGAGGCGTGGCAGCAACCCATCCTAGCTCTCTCTCTCTCTCTCTACATCCCTTCCCCCTCTCTCTCCAAATTTCCCTCAGTCTCTCTCTACACTACCCCCCCCCCCTCCCCCCACCCCAGTCTCTCTCTCTCTCTCTTACACTCTCCCTCCCCTTTGCTCGCTCTCATCCCTCCCTCTCCCTCTCCAGCAGCACTCTCCCACCCTCTCTCTGCGCGCTCTCTCACTTTCTCTCTTATTGATTTTTCCCCTCGCAGACAGAAACAAATCGATACCCCTGGCCTACTACACTTCAGACCACCCTTGCATTTTGGGCCCAGAGGAGTCGCCGGTCGCCCCCAAAAAATATGTCCTGAACAAAATATTGGAGCCACGGATTTGGCATAAAGCTCCCACTCCCTCTAGGATCCGCAGATGGGTCGGGGTTGGAGACTTAAAGCTCGAGCCAGACGGACGGAGCCAGCAGCCCTAAACGGGGATCTGACCTTTACCTTACACACCCTCTTTCCTTTCCTTCCCCTCTCTCTCTCTCACCGCAAACAACCTCATCAACTGCTACCCCTTTAGGAATCGAACCTGTGCCCAGATAAGATCAGTTTTGGTAGGGGGAGACGAGGAGGTTGGGACATTGACGGGCGAGCTAGCGAACCAACGAGCGGATGGACGAGCCAAGCTCGCCGGTAGGTAGCGAAGGAGATAATCGATGGCCGGAAAACGTGCCGGGAACTCGGCTTCATTTTAGCTTGTTATATGTCGTGTCTGGCACTCTATCTTCACTACACCACCACCATCACCCTCCACATGAAGTGTCAAGTGCCACTCTAGTTCAGGCACTCCCGCTGGAGGGCCGATTGTCACACACCGGGTCGGCCTCCCCTCTTCACACATAAGGCACCACCAATCAGTCATTATAAAACTATGCCGGCACGCGATTGGCAGCACAACGTTACCATGGCACGCTAATGAGTCATTGTGGACGAGAGGGGAGGCCAAGCAAGCACAATGAAAGCACTACACAAGGCAGCAGACGCCGAGCTAGAGCCACACCACCGCTCACCAGCCGGTCTTCTGCTAGACTGAGGAGCTCCACAACTCCGGACTGCTGCTTCGAGGGGAGGGAGGGTAGGGGAGGCGATGACTGGCGGAGGAGGATGGGGGGAAGGGGGGAGGGAGTGCAGTGCAGTAGAGAGGAGGAGGATGGAGAATAGGAGAGGAGGAAGGGTGGGGGGATGGGGGGAGGGGGATTATCTATGGGCGGGAAATAACGAGAATAGAGGCTGTGAGGAGAACCGGAAAGAAGGCCTGGGATCTCGAAAGCAGAACACTGGAGGGCTGGGAAACGGGATAATGGTGAATAGGGAAAAGGAGATGGGAATTAGAAAGATTAAGGGGACGTTATTATATTTACATATTTATCGTCTATTATTACCGGTATATATACTTGTTTTAGTTTGATCCCTAGACCTCTATCACGCTTAAAAGAAAAACATCCCAAGGACACCCCCCCCACCCCCTTCGAGATAAATTTTTAAATTTTTCGATAGAATTGTCCCGATCAAAGGCCGATTCCTCCTAAAGTACAGGCTTGCTATCGCTCGTGAGGAAAATATCGACACCTAAATGTCACGAAAGGTGTTACTATTGACAGAGAAATGGGCAAAACTCTTAAAATTTGAAAACTAATGGGGCTAAACATGAAGGAGTAGGGGGTTAAAAAAATACGGAATAAAAGACAGGGATGTTGAAAGTAAACAAATAGACTTGAAGGTTTGGGATGGGACAGGTGTAAAATAGAGTGGTAAATCAGGATATATGGAAGATATTGGCTATTTACCCCTTCTGTACCGGCAATTTTTTTTTTTTTTTTTTTTTTTTTTTTTTTTTTTTTTTTTAGGAGACAATGAACGGAGGAAGGAAAAATACAGATAAAACAAAAAGGTCCATGTGCCTAAAGGCATCCTCCATTCATAAAATGTTTGTAACAACTGGATTTAAACATTTGTAGATTGTAAGTTTGTGGAAAGCAATTCGAAGGAAGTGAATTCCAAATAGTAGCAGCTCTGGGGATAAATGAATTCTGATAAGCAGAAGTTCTGCATTGTGGAGGAGAAAGTGTAAATTCATGGGCGCTCTCAGCTGCCCTAGTTCTACGGGGAAAGATGTGGAGAGGCGGCACAATTGAAGCAAGTTCCTCGGAACAATTGCTGTGAAAATATCTGTAGAATAATGCAAGGGATGCAACGTTTCTTCGTATGGATAATGTAGGAAGGTCCTGTGTGATTGCAGGGTTATTGATTAATCTAATAGCTTTATTTTGAATTTTGTCCAACTGCCTCAATGCAACCACTCCACTTCCACCCCACAGAGGTGAACAGTAATCCATCTGAGAACGCACATGACTTTTATATATTACGGCCAACTGCTCGTCAGTGAAGAATTCTCGAACTCTGTACAGGAGTCCCAGTTTTTTAGAGGCATTCTTAGCAATGCTTCTAACATAATGTGTCCAGCTCAAGTTAGTAGTTAATGTTACACCGAGAATGTCAATACTAGGGGAAGTGGGAATATTTACATCATTAAAAAATATATGGGAGTCAGTGAGATTCTGTCGGTTAGAAAATTGAATGTACTTGGTTTTCTGTGCATTAAAGGAAACTAGATTCTTGTCCCCATCCATTAATTCTAGAAAGGTCCTGGTTCACAGAAATTGCAGTGTTTATTTTTGAATTTATAAGATCGGGTTGGGTGAAAGAATTGGTAAATGTGAAGGAACTGTGGAGTGTTGAGTCATCTGCGTAGGAATGTATTGGATTATGAGTGGTAGATATGAGATCATTGATATGAATGAGGAACAGAATTGGGGCCAAAACTGATCCCTGGGGAACACCAGCATTTATTGAGTGAAATTGAGAATAAAGGCCATCTACCATTACACGTATTTTTCTGTTATGAAGATAAGAAGAAATTAGTGGAACTAATGATGCAAGGCCGTAGTGTGACATCTTCGACAATAAGGATTGATGCCAGACTCTATCAAATGCCTTTGATATATCCAGTGCTATTGTATGTGTTTCACCATGTTGGTCTGTAGCTTGGTTGATTTGATGCGTAAGAAGGCAAAGAATGTCTGCAGTTGATCGACATCGTCTAAAACCATATTGCCTATCACTGATTAATTTATTATTCTCAAGATGCTTAATTATGTGATTATTTAATATAATTTCAAAGACTTTACCAAGAGTGGAAGTTATAGCTATTGGTCTGTAGTTTGATGGATCTGAAGAGGCACCTTTTTTAGGAACTGGATGAATGTTTGCTTCTTTCCAGGGTACTGGGAAGCATGAGGTATGAGTACACAGACGGGAAAATTTTGCCAATACAGGAGCGAGCACCAAGGAGCAATTCTTAAGTACTATTGGAGGAATTTCATCTGGACCAGGAGCCTTATCTACTGAGAGATTCTGCAAAATAGTTTTGACATGTCTGGTGTGGATCTTAAGTGAGGGAATTTCAGGCGAATTAAAATTAAGTACAGGGACATCTTGATTTATTTCATCTAAGGTTGAGTTGGCGGAGAAAATATCTGCAAGAAGGTTAGCTTTACCTCGTGGGTCACTTACAAGATTGCCAGTCGGAGATTTTAATGGTGGAATGGATGAAGCAGTAGTGAAGTTGGATTTGAATGAGTTAAGAGTAGACCAAAATATTTTGTTATCATTTGGATTATTTAGAAGTGTATTTGCCTGCTTGTGTAGAAAGTTTGATTTAGTTAGGTTTAATACAGTTTTGGCATGATTTCTGATGTTTCTAAAGTAATTAAAGGCTTCATGTGTTTTTGATCTTGTGTATGCATTGTAGGCTATTGCTTTTTGTTCAGTTACTCTAGCACAATTATGGTCAAACCATTTAGGTGAATTAGATCTTTTACTGTACTTTTGATGAGGAATAAAAGTTTCCATTCCAATTTTTACAAAATCTTGTATGTGGCTGAAGGTGGAGTGTGCATCATTAGAAAAGAAAGAGGTCCAGGGAATATCAATAAAGAAACCTTGAAGACCCTCCCAGTCTGCCCTATCGTAATGCCATTTAGTCACCAAAACAGGTTCAGAGTGGGAAGGTGTGGTAGGTGATAGACAGGTGGCCTGTATCAGACAGTGATCAGAAGATCCAAGCGGGGACCTCACTGTAATATCATAATTTTCTGAATTGGTTGTTAAAAATAAGTCCAGTAGGTGGGAATTATGATTAGGATTATCTGGTACACGGGTGGGTTATAAGATGTTTGCCCTCTAGTATGGCGATTTTAACACCTTTCGCCCCATTTCGTTGTCAATTTTAAGACCTTTCGTGACATTTAGGTGTCGATTATTTCCTGGCGAGCGATAGCGAGCCTGCAATTTTAAAAGGAACCGGCAAAATTGAGCCTGCAATTTTAAGAGGAACCGGCAAAACAATTTCTACCGAAAAATTTACAAATTTATCTTGAAGGGGAGTCTGGGATTTTTTATTTTTTTTTTGAAAAAAAAAAAAAAAAAAAAAAAAAAAAAAAAATATATATATATATATATATATATATATATATATATGAAAAGAGCTACAAATGGGATAATAAATAAAAGCTCGCTAATTCTAAATTATCTTTATATTATGTTAAATGTAATATACAATTCGACAATCCATGTGCGGCCTCTACAATTCTTCAATCGAGGAAGAAATACTATATAACTTTAGTGACTGTCGGGCAACTGTCTTCGGCTAAAAGCGGACCGTGCGGTTCTATAGGTCACTCTAAATATTTAAAGTATTGAAGAGGGAAAAGTTCAAGTGAAAGAGAAAGTTTATAGAAGATAACAATACCAAAAAGGGAATTACTATGGATTTGACCGGATATGCGGCTTCTGAAAATGAAAACAAAGCTTAAAAGAATAGGTTCACCCCTTCTGTACCGAGATGTCTTTTAAGTTATATTTCTAGCTATATTGAGACGATTTTGTGCACTTTAAGAAGGATCTGTGGTAGTAGAAAGGGTAAAGTGAGGTAGTTCGAAGCCTGTTACGTACTTGAGGTCCTTTTTAAACTGAGTATAATCGTCTAAATATAGCTAGAATATAATACAAAGGATGTTGCCGGTACAGAAGGGGTTAAGATGCTATAGAGAAAGAGGTTATGGTTGTTCAAGTACGCGAATAAAAACTAGGAAAGAAAAGTGAATTAAAGGACATGTAATTAAGTAAATAAGATACAGAGATTGAATACTGCGGAAAACTAACACAGAATAGCGGGTATTTGTACAGATAACTGGATTATATAATTATACTGTAAACAATCATGGGTTCAAAGAAGGCATCAAAAGGATAATTAAACTGTCCATAAAAAGATACCCATATAAAGGTGTATTCGTAATAATAAATCCATCTAACATAAGAATAGCGAGGTAAATCACCATCAATATACTCAACGATATCCTATACCTTTTTTATACCCTCGATATCTTAGAAAGGTAAATCACCAACATACCCAACGATATCCTATACCTTTTTTATACCCTCGATATCTTAGAAAGGTAAATCACCAACATACCCAACGATATCCTATACCTCTGTTATACCCTCGATATCTTAGAAAGGTAAATCACCAACATACCCAACGATATCCTATACCTCTGTTATACCCTCGATATCTTAGAAAGGTAAAGCACCATCAATATACCCAACGATATCCTATACCTCTGTTATACCCTCGATATCTTAGAAAGGTAAAGCACCATCAATATACCCAACGATATCCTATACCTCTGTTATACCCTCGATATCTTAGAAAGGTAAATCACCAACATACCCAACGATATCCTATACCTCTGTTATACCCTCGATATCTTAGAAAGGTAAAGCACCATCAATATACCCAACGATATCCTATACCTCTGTTATACCCTCGATATCTTAGAAAGGTAAATCACCAACATACCCAACGATATCCTATACCTCTGTTATACCCTCGATATCTTAGAAAGGTAAATCACCAACATACCCAACGATATCCTATACCTCTGTTATACCCTCGATATCTTAGAAAGGTAAATCACCAACATACCCAACGATATCCTATACCTCTGTTATACCCTCGATATCTTAGAAAGGTAAATCACCAACATACCCAACGATATCCTATACCTCTGTTATACCCTCGATATCTTAGAAAGGTAAATCACCATCAATATACCCAACGATATCCTATACCTCTGTTATACCCTCGATATCTTACAGTGCACAAGGAACAAACAAGTGCCCGATGGTATAAGAGAGAGTGGAAGATAAATGACGGCGATTACAATGAAGAACGACGAAAAAATATGGAAGATAATTATGCAAAAGGCTGGATTACAAGGGGGGGGGGGGGGGAGAGAAGGGGGGGGGGATCTGGCTGAGGAATAAGTTTTTTGAGGGGGGTCACCGGCTTCTATTTTATCTCTTTCTCCTTTTCTCTCTTTCCCTAGCTCGTATCCATTCGGCCCCATTCAGCCAACTGTTTTAAGATGTTTATCCCCATCCAGGTGTTGATTTCTTCCTGGTGAGCGATAGCGAGCCAGCATTGTATGGAGAAATCCGGCTTCACCGGAGAAATGTTTCTATCAAAATATTTACAAATTTAGCTTGCTGTCAAAACAAAAATATATATATTGACACCTGGATGGGGGTAAACGTCTTAAAATAGTAGGCTGAATGGATACAGACCAAAGAGAGAGGGAGAGAAAGAGACAAAAAGCGAGGTGGGCTCCCTTAAGAGGCGAATGTGACGAGAAAATGTAGGTGGTGAAGGAGGAGGAGGAGGAGGAGAGAGAGAGAGAGTGAAGAAGAGGAATGGAGACAAGTGAATAGTGAAGATAGGAGAGAAGATCAATCAACAGCGAAAATGAAATTGATGAGAGGATAGGTGGAGAAATATTGATGAGAGGATAGGTAGAGAAATATTGATGAGAGGATAGGTGGAGAAATATTGATGAGAGGATAGGTGGAGAAATATTGATGAGAGGATAGGTGGAGAAATATTGATGAGAGGATAGGTGGAGAAATATTAAAGGTTTAAGGGGGAAATATGAAGACGAATTTGAGATAGAGGATCATTAGTCAGTTTTTATGGGGTTACGTTCTGGAAAACACATTCTGGAGCTACTTACAAGACTATGTCATGTATAATAGATTTAGCTTCAACGTCTTCAACTAGATAATTTCTAAATAATCATCATAATTTCAATTGTCAATTTACTAGCCAAAACTGTAATTAACGCGGAATAAAATTAGGGATTTTACTAACTACATTGAAAAGTGTGTATAATAAAATGGGCGTCATAGGTTCCCCAACAACTCAACCAGTAGACCATTTCAACCAGTGGACCTCAACCAGTGCTATAGCAACAAATACCAACAAACCATTACCAACCTAATGTTCTAACGTAACTTAAGGGGAGATTCCCACCTGGAGGATTTTTTTCTGAACCTCTTTCTCCCTCATGTTTAGCCCCTTTGCTTGTAAGATTTAAAGACGATTGCCCCATTAGTTTGGCGATTTTAAGAACCCTCGCCCCATTTCTGTCAATTTTAAGACCATTCGTGCCATTTAGGTGTCGATTTTTTCCTGGCGAGCGAAAGCGAGCCTGTAATTTAAGGGGATTATTTTCTACCGAAAAATGTAAAAAATTATCCTGAAAGGGGGTCAGGGGGGAGTAATTTTAAGCTTGATGGAAGTCTAGGGAATCAACTAAAAACCTCCCCTTAACCTATTAACGATATTACACAGGTAACAATGGCAATTAATCTAAGCCCGGAGGTCCTTCCTAAGCTAAACATAATCGTCTAACGAGGGTCGTAATAAGAGGTAGAAAGGCGTTATCGCGATGAAATGGGTACATAATATGATCTACAGAAAGTAGATTCAGTATAAACATTAAGGGGAGGTTTTTAGTTGATTCCCTAGACTTCCATCAAGCTTAAAATTACTCCCCCTTGAACCCCTTTTAAGATAAATTTGTACATTTTTCGGTAGAAAAATGTCCCGGCCGAAGGCCGGTTCCCCTTAAAATACAGGCTCGCTATCGCTCGCCAGAAAAAATCGACACCTAACTGGCACGAATGGTCTTAAAATTGACAGAAATGGGGCGAGGGTTCTTAAAATCGCTAAACTAAAGGGGCAAGCGTCTTTAAATCTCGCAAGCAATGGGGCTAAACATGAGGGAGAAAGAGGTTCAGAAAAAAAATCCTCCAGGTGGAAATCTCCCCTTAAGCCGGTATCACACGAGCGCTTTTTCACTCAACATTTATCCTCAACACTGGTCTGGCAGCTTATGTGATCACCATATCAAATATTTTGGTTGCCTAAATTCATTTATCATCAGTCTAGTTTCCGATACCAGTGCAAAATATTCCAAAAATGTTGCCAGAAAAATGTTGGAACATCGAATGTTGACCATAAAAGCTCTCGTGTGATACCGGCTTTATTTACAGTATGTACTCCATTAACCCTTTTAGTATGAGGATGTCATTCTTTGTTATATTGTGTCTATCATTAGAAAATTATATTCCGGTTAGAAAAGATCCGAGGGAGATCTTTCCTAAGCTAATTAAAAACCATCTACGTTAGACAGAAAACGGTGAACATGACGTCATTGTACTGGAAGGGTTAAGGGGAGGCAGATCGTTTTTCTGGACCCCCTTCTCCCTAATGTTTAGCCCCACTAGTTTTGAGATTATAAGACGTTCGGCCCATTAGTTTGGCGATTTTAACACCTTTCGCCCCATTTCGTTGTCAATTTTAAGACCTTTCGTGCCATTTAGGTGTCGATTTTTTCCTGGCGAGCCTGCATTTTTAAGAGGAACCGGCTTTCGGGCGGGACATTTTTTACCAAAAAATTTACAAATTTATCTTGAAGGGGGGTCTAGTAGGGTGCGTTTTTCTAAGCTTGATGGAGGTCTAGGGAGGAAACTTTAAAAATATATGAATAAATGAATGAATAGACCAAACAAACGGCCAGTCTCCCCTCATCCTAGGACAGGGAATAGACCGGCACTGCAGTGGATCAATAAGGATGACGAGGCAGTTTTGCATCGGTATAATATTACACACTGTAGGTTTATTATCTATTTGAACATAACATTAATTGGGATCTATTTAATATTACATAGAGTTGGCCTTTCATATATTTGAACATAATATTAATTGGGATCTATTTAATATTACATAGAGTTGGCCTTTCATATATTTGAACATAATATTAATTGGCATCTATATAATATTACATAGAGTTGGCCTTTCATATATTTGAACATAATATTATCTATGTCTAATAAGCTTATAAATGCCACGCTATAAGTCGCACAGTCGTCATTACCATTAACTTCACATTGAATTGGATGATTATATAAACACAATACAATACTATACCCCACAGAATTTGATTAACCCATACTCTGCGGGCTTATTTGCGATATTTAGGGCATATTCAGGCACTCCTGAATGATTAATCAAGCATCTGCATTAAATGAACTGTATTCTGCCGACAACTAGGCGAAAATAGCTTCAAAATGAGACCAGAACGAGCTTCGTAGGTGGCGGGGTTCACCCGCAGTGTTGCCATAGACATTCGGGAAAACTCGCTAATTATTAGCTCTCGCTTGCTCAGTCTCCCTCAGTGAGCGGCTGGCTGTTCTGAGGGTCGAAGGGAGGTTCCTCACGCTCCCGCCCACTGACACTCGATTTCTCCGGCTTTTACAGGCTTTTAAAGCCTGGAAATTGCTGTAAATTGCCTATGTGTTCCAGAACGTTACCCGCAGCGAAAGGGTTAATAGGGTCTATTTTGTTTTTCTTTTTAAGCTTAATGGAGGTACATCTAGCAAGAAAACTGAAAAAATAAATGAATTAATAGACCCAGAAACCAGCCACTAGCCCCTAAAAAGGTTCAGGTCTCACACGTGTATTGGTGGTCACGACTATATACGGCCTTGGAGTAAAGAACATGGAAGGCGTATTATAAACCTGAATACAATCTTCTAATATTAGCCAGGAAAGGTGAAAAAAAGCGTCCTAGATTATCAAGGGGTTAAGGGGGGTGACAGGCTTTGTTTTTATCTCCTTTTAAATTTCTCTCTTTCTCTGTCTTGTATCCATTCGGCCCCATTCAGCCTACTGTATGAAGTCGTTTATCCCCATTCAGGTGTTGATATCTTCCTGGCGAGCGATAGCGAGCCAGCATTATATGGAGAACTCCGGCTTCGCCGGCGACATTTTTCTATCGAAAAATGTACAAATCTAGCCTGCTGTCCAAAACATTTTGAATAATATGCTGGCTCACTATCGCTCGCCATGAAAAAATCGACACCTGGATGGGGAGATAAACGTCCTAAAACCCTTAAACATATATCGAAACGATAAAAAAACAAAAAAATATAAAATACCAACAATAGAAGGCGTGGCCAGCGATACGGGCCACCTTCTGACGTCAGGGGCAGATCATTACTCAACTCCACCTCCACCTCCACTTCTTCCTCCACCTCCACCTCCACCTCCACTTCTTCCTCCACCTCCACTTCTTCCTCCACCTCCACCTCCACTTCTTCCACCCTGATAGTTCCGGCAGCCATTAAATGTTTGGGCATCACCACTTCCAATAATACACATTCAACCATAACAAACCTCTCCTTAACTATTCTACCAACCCCACTAAACCACCCTCTAAACCTGTATTGCTTCTTTCACTATCAACGTCTTCTGTACCGGCTTCGTCTTATTAACAGTATTATGCAGATTAAAAAGGTCCTCCAACAATTAAAACAGGCTTCGAACTATCTCCCTTAACCCTTTTCACTACCACGGATCCTACGTAAACTGCACCAATAACGTCTACTGTGGGGGCGCTCGGTTATGGCCTTGGAATTGCTCGGGGCCTTGGGGCTGTTCGGCCAGGCAGCTTGGGGAACAACAACAACAACAACATACAGCTCCAATAATATAAAACAGCCATCGCCGGTCAAGAAGGGGTTAACTCCCCCCTCCTCTTCCACCATAACACATTCTTCCGCTATAGTCATTCATCAACCACCATTACTGCCACAGGTTCCATTATCGAGGGCTCCAGCCACACTTCCACCATTTTTAGGAGAGGTGGGTCGTTTTTCTGGCCCTCCTTCTTCCTCATGTTTAGCCCCATTAGTTTTCAGTTTATAAGACGTTCGGCCCATTAGTTTGGCGAGTTTAAAACATTTCGCCACATTTCTTTACAGTTTTCGTGCCATTTAGGTGTCGATTTTTTCCTGGCGAGCGGTAGCGAGCCTGTAGAGGAACCGGCCTTCGGCCGAAACATTTTTCTACCGAAAAATGTACACATTTATTTTGAAGGAGGGTCTAGAGGGTGTTTTTTAAGCTTGATGAAAATTTAGTGAAGACACTAAAAGAAGAATGAATGACTGAAAAATAGACCAAAAAAAGCAACCACTAGCTCCTTAAGGGGAGGTTTTTAGTTTGGTCCCTAGATATCCTTCAAGCTTAAGATTACACCCCCTTGAGCCCCTTTCAAGATAAATTTGTACATTTTTCGGTAGAAAAATGTCCCGGCTGAAAGCCGGTTCCTCTTAAATTAAAGACTCGCTATCGCTCGCCAGGATAAAATCGACACCTAAATGTCACGAAAGGTCTTAAAATTTATAGAAATGGGTTGAAAGTTCTTACAATCCTCAAAATAATGGGGAAACGTCTTAAAATTAGAAAACAATGGGGCTAAACATGAGGGAGAAAGGAGTCAAGAAAAAAATCCCTCAAGCGGATATCTCCCTTTAACTTCTACCAAGAATTCCCCCCACATTACATCTGCCATCACTATATTTTATACCACCTCTACTATCATTAAATCATATACCATCAATTCCGTCATTAAAGTTTTCAGCATCAATTTGCATCACTACAGTATCTACAACTTTCATGCTAGTTCACCATTAAAAAGATTTGCAACCCCATTGACACCATTATAACGGTTCCATGTCATCTTAACCAGACCATTTCAACCAGTAGGTCTCAACCAGTGCCAAATTAACCCAGACCAACCAAACCAGTGCCAAAATATAGTACTAACCAAACCTAACCGTATTGGTTGATTTGGTACTGGTTGAGAGCTACTGGTTGAAATGGTCTACTGGTTGAGTTGACCGGTCACCCATTATAACATGTACCATCACCAAAACCTATGCCACTACCAAGTCTTGAACTATTATCACTCTTTCCAATAACACAATCTCTTCCAGCAGTGACACCCTTCGTACCACTGCCACACCTGCCATCGCTATTGTCAACATTTCCCCAATCTAATATTCTACCACAATTATACCTCTCATACCACTACCACTTCACCATAGCTATCACCACATTGTGCCACTATCACCATCACCTCTAACACCATAGCGATCACCACCACCACTCTCTACCACGACCTCTAACACCATAGAAATCACTAACACCTCTAACACCATCGCCATCACCACCACCTCTATCATCACCACTCTCTACCGCCACCTCTAACACCATAGCAATCACCACCACCTCTAACACCATAGAAATCATCACCACCTCTATCATCACTACTCACTACCACCACCTCTAATACCATAGCGATCACCACCACCACTTTCTACCACCTCTATCACGACCTCTAACACCATGGAAATCACTAACACCTCTAACACCATCGCCATCACCACCACCTCTATCATCACCACTCTCTACCGCCACCTCTAACACCATAGCAATCACCACCACCTCTAACACCATAGAAATCACCACCACCTCTATCATCACTACTCACTACCACCACCTCTAATACCATAGCGATCACCACCACCACTTTCTACCACCTCTATCACGACCTCTAACACCATAGAAATCACTAACACCTCTAACACCATCGCCATCACCACCACCTCTATCATCACCACTCTCTACCGCCACCTCTAATACCATAGAAATCGCCACCACCTCTAACACCATAGAAATCACCACCACCTCTATCACCACTACTCACTACCACCACCTCTAATACCATAGCGATCACCACCACCACTCTCTACCACCTCTATCACGACCTCTAACACCATAGAAATCACTAACACCTCTAACACCATCGCCATCACCACCACCTCTATCATCACCACTCTCTACCGCCACCTCTAATACCATAGAAATCACCACCACCTCTAGCACCATAGAAATCACCACCACCTCTATCATCACCATTCTCTACCGCCACCTCTAATACCATAGAAATCACCACCACTCTCTACCGCCACCTCTAACACCATAGAATCACCACCACCTCTAACACCATAGAAATCACCACCACCTCTATCATCACCACTCTCTACCGCCACCTCTAACACCATAGAAATCACCACCACCTCTATCACCACTACTCACTACTACCACCTCTAACACCATAGCGATCATCACCACCTCTACCACCACAGTGATGACCACCACCTCCATCACCACTACTCACTACCACCACCTCTAACACCATATCGATCACCACCACCTCTACCACCACTAACACTATCGCCAACACTCTTCACCATCACTATCACTATCGCCAACACTCTTCACCATCGCCAACACTCTTCACCACCACTATCACTATCGCCAACACTCTTCACCATCGCCAACACTCTTCACCACCACTATCACCATCGCCAACACTCTTCACCACCACTATCACCATCGCCAACACTCTTCACCACCACTATCACCATCGCCAACACTCTTCACCACCACTATCACCATCGCCAACACTCTTCACCACCACTATCACCATCGCCAACACTCTTCACCACCACTATCACCATCGCCAACACTCTTCACCACCACTATCACCATCGCCAACACCATTTTCTACTACTATGACCATGACCATCACCTTCACTGACAATACCATCCAATTTAGGCCCCAACCCTCTGTCATCATCTTTAAGGGGGGATGGGCCGGTTTTATGGAAAACTTTCTCCCTCATGTTTACCCCATTAGTTTTCAGATGTTAAGATGTTTGCCCCATTAGTTAGTCAACTTTAAGACCTTTCGCCCCATTTTTTCGTCAATATTTAGACCTTTCGTGCTATTTAGGTGTTGAATTTTTCCCTGGCGAACGAAAGTGAGCCTGTAATGTTGGAAGAACTGGCCTTCGGCCGGGATATTTTTCTACCGAAAAATGTACAAAATAATCTAGAAGGGGGATCTAATGGATGTTTTCTTAAATTTGATGGAGGTCTAGGGAGGAAACTAGAAAAATAATGAATACATGCAAAAATCGCCCAAAAGGTGAACCATCCCCTTAAGACAACGTTTATTATTTCTCTCAATAAAGGTATGCTCGGATCCGTTGCCAGAAACACAATATCAGTGAGAGAGAGAGAGAGAGAGAGAGAGAGAGAGAGAGAGAGAGAGAGAGAGAGAGAGAGAGAAAAAGAAAGAAAGAAAGAAAGAAAGAAAGAGAGAGAGAGAGAGAGAGAGAGAGAAAGAGAGAGAGAGAGAGAGAGAGAGAGAGAAGACGACGGACTTCAGTATTCAATATTATTATTTTCCATAACATAATGTCTCAAACAGGTTTGTATATGAACTAGTTAAATTACTACTGACTGTTTTAGCATATTTTGTACTAAGACTTATACATTGCAGACAATATAACCCAAGAGCATATGATAGGTGAATGCTATCAATAAAGCCTCTATATTAAACTGTTTCTATCTATCTATCTAAATGCTCAGGCCCAATCCCCACTTTTTCCAATTTTTATTTGTATTTTCATTTTCTATTATATTCTATAAGTAAGGGGTCGGGCGCAAGTTGGACTAGATAATAGTCCATCAGGCGCCTGGCCCGGGGAGACGATTAATATGAAGGGTGCGCCTCGAAGTGTGGTGGGAGGGCTTGTGGCTTTGGCTCCGCTGCATGTCTGCCTGCCGAGATCGGAACCTCTCCGGGTGGTCGGGGGCCGGGGGAGTGCTGGAGCGACCTTGGTGACCCTGGTCTCTGGGTCTTCTCCTGGGTGACCTGGATGTGTGTGAGTTTGTGCTTTTTATCTGTGTTTATTTGTTGTTTTATGTTGTTTTTTGTGTTTTCCCTGTTCTTGCTCTGTCTTGAGTCGGCTACCCCCAAAATGGGGATTGGGCCTGAGCATATAGATAGATAGATTATATTCTATTTTATTATTTGTTTTTAACATTATATTATTAGTTACATATTAACACCAATTAACTTACAAATATACCTAATTAATGAAATCAGTGAAAATACAGAAATATTATGCACATTTTATCATTGCCAATGAATATTTTACTTTAAGCAGAAGGAGAGTTTTGTTGAATTTAGATCTATAGAATTAAAGGAATAGTCAAAAGTCGGTCGGGTATAAAGTTACGAGGTGGTCAGACTTACGACTTATGACCAAGTAGCTCATTACAAGTTGTCAACGCATAACATTGACTCTACTCAGGTTAACTATAGGGAGTCCACCTCGCTTGTTTTCTCTTTCTCTCCCTCTCTCTTTGGCTTGTATTCATTCGGCCCCATTCAGCCTACTGTTTTAAGACGTTTACCTCCATCTAGGTTTCAATATTTTCCTGGCGAGCGGTAGCGAGCTAGCATATATATATTTATATTTTGACAGCAGGCTAAATGTTTACATTTTTCGATAGAAAAATGTCTCCGGCGAAGCCGGATTTCTCCAAACAATGCTGGTTCGCTATCGCTCGCCAGGAAGAAATCGACACCTGGATGGGGATAGACGTCTTAAAACAGTTGGCTGAATGGGGCCGAATGGATACAAGCCAGAGAAAGAGAGATAAATACAAGCTGGTGACCCCCCTTAACTAGGCGGTCATAACCTACCATACACCGTTATATCGCATGTTGAGTACACTGTTAAATAACGATACACCGCATATACACGGCAATAAAAAGTGTCCATATTAATACACGGCAATAAAAAGTGTCCATATTAATACACGGCAATAAAGTGTCCATATTAATACACGGCAATAAAAAGTATCCATATTAATACACGGCACTAAAAAGTGTCCATATTAATACACGGCAATAAAAAGTATCCATATTAATACACGGCAATAAAAAGTGTCCATATTAATACACGGCAATAAAAAGTGTCCATATTAATACACGGCAATAAAAAGGTGTCCATATTAATACACGGCAATAAAAAGTGTCCATATTAATACACGGCAATAAAAAGTGTCCATATTAATACACGGCAATAAAGTGTCCATATTAATACACGGCAATAAAGTGTCCATATTAATACACGGCAATAAAGTGTCCATATTAATACACGGCAATAAAAAGTGTCCATATTAATACACGGCAATAAAAAGTGTCCATATTAATACACGGCAATAAAAAGTGTCCATATTAATACACGGCAATAAAAAGTATCCATATTAATACACGGCACTAAAAAGTGTCCATATTAATACACGGCAATAAAAAGTATCCATATTAATACACGGCACTAAAAAGTGTCCATATTAATACACGGCATTAAAAAGTGTCCATATTAATACATGGCAATAAAAAGTGTCCACATTAATACACGGCAATAAAAAGTGTCCATATTAATACACGGCAATAAAGTGTCCATATTAATACACGGCAATAAAGTGTCCATATTAATACACGGCAATAAAAAGTGTCCATATTAATATACGGCAATAAAGTGTCCATATTAATACACGGCAATAAAAAGTATCCATATTAATACACGGCAATAAAGTGTCCATATTAATACACGGCAATAAAAAGTGTCCATATTAATACACGGCAATAAAAAGTGTCCATATTAATACACGGCAATAAAAAGTGCCCATATTAATACACGGCAATAAAAAGTGTCCATATTAATACACGGCAATAAAAAGTGTCCATATTAATCTACTAAATTAAATATGTATATTGGTGGTAATAAATCCATCTTGTACAAGGATAGACAGGTAAATCACCATTAATCACCCAATAACTGTATTAATCTTTGTCATATCTTCTTGTATAGCGTATTATTGACCCAAGATCTATTACGTCACCTGTGAAGATACTAAGTGTTTTGAGTATCCGATCTCAGACTTAAGGGGGGTGACCTGTTTTTGTTCTGTCCTTTTCTATCTTTCTCTGGCTTGTATCCATTTGGCCCCATTCAGTCTACTGTTTTAAGACGTTTATCCCCATCCAGGTGTCAATTTTTCCTGGCGAGCGGTAGCGAGCAAGCATATTTGTTTTGTTTTTTGATAGCAGGCTAAATTTGTACATTTTTCGATAGAAAAATTTCTCCGGCGTAGCCGGATTTCTTTATAATTATAATGCTGGCTCGCTATCGCTCGCCAGGAAGAAATCGACACCTAGATGGGGATAAACGTCTTAAAATAGTTGGCTGAATGGGGTCGAATGGATACAAGCCAGAGAAAGAGAGAAAAGGAGAGAAATAACAAAAAGCAGGTCACCCCCTTAACTCTTTCTGTACCGGCGACGTCCTTTGTACTTGATATCAGCTAAATGTAAACGATTTTATGAAGCTTAGGAAGGATGTATGGTAGCTATAGAAGGACTTATTGAGATATTATGAAGCTTAGGAAGGATGTATGGTAGCTAGAAGGACTTATTGAGATATTATGAAGCTTAGGAAGGATGTATGGTAGCTATAGAAGGACTTCTGGAGATATTATGAAGCTTAGGAAGGATGTATGGTAGCTATAGAAGGACTTATGGAGATATTATGAAGCTTAGGAAGGATGTATGGTAGCTATAGAAGGACTTATGGAGATATTATGAAGCTTAGGAAGGATGTATGGTAGCTATAGAAGGACTTATGGAGATGTTCTGTAGGTTTTTAATGGGTGGGCGTCCTTTCTTAAGCTGAACAACATCGTCTAATAGGTGCCAGAATATAATGAAAAGTACATCACCGGTAAAGAAGGGGTTAGCATATCTATGAATTAAGCCGCTGTCACACGAGCGCTTTATCCGTCAATTTTCCATGAGCCAGTTTTTTCTCGTATTATTTCGGGATATTTTCGCACTGGTATCGGTAACTAGACTGAAGGTCTATTAGGTTAGGCGGCTAAATTCTGATGAAGTGTAGTTTTTGGAAGCTTCCAGACCATAATTGCCCGTAAAAAATGCTCAAAAAAGGGCTGGTGTGTGTCCGGCTTTACACAGGGTCGGAAATGTAGTGTGTAGTGCGCTTGGCCTGTTCCCAAGTCCAATACATAGGCTATTGTTATCTACACATACACCCTGTATCAATAATGACTGCGTGATGGAGAGAGCGGCAATATACTGTAGTTACGGGGGGTTACCTGCTTTTTTATCTTTCTCTCCTTTCCTCTCTTTCTCTGACTTGTATCCATTTGGCCCCATTCAGCCAACTGTTTTAAGACGTTTATCCCCATCCAGGCGTCGATTTTTTCCTGGCGAGCGATAGCGAGCCAGCATTATATGGAGAAATCCGGCTTCGCCGGAGACATTTTTCTATCGAAAAATGTACAAATTTAGCTTGCTGTAAAACAAAAATATATATATGCTGGCTCACTCCCGCTCGCCAGGAAAATATTGATACCTGGATGGGGGTAAAAGTCTTAAAACAGTAGGCTGAATGGGGTCGAATGGATACAAGCCAAAGAGAGAGGGAGAAAAAGAGAAAAAAAAGCGAGGTGGGCTCCCTTAACAAATAAAAACTGCTGCTCATCTGTTCGGCCAAGTTCGTTAGACCCTAGAGTGCTTGGTAACCCGATACAGCAATCAATGGTTCACCTCGGCAACTGGAAAGTGAGTTTCTTTCACATTTTCCGCTATGTGGTACCAATGTGGCGGAGTTTGAGCGATCTGTTACTAAAGAGACTCTACTGGGACCTAAACTTCATTCACCTCCCAAATGTCAGGGTCGAATATCCCACCGCCGGATATGAGGAAGTGGATAACGAAGGGAGAGAAGGGAGTGGATAACGAAGGGAGAGAAGGAAGTGGATAACGAAGGGAGAGAAGGAAGTGGATAACGAAGGGAGAGAAGGAAGTGGATAACGAAGGGAGAGAAGGAAGTGGATAACGAAGGGAGAGAAGGAAGTGGATAACGAAGGGAGAGAAGGGAGTGGAAAACGAAGGGAGAGAAGGAAGTGGATAACGAAGGGAGAGAAGGGAGTGGATAACGAAGGGAGAGAAGGAAGTGGATAACGGAGATAGAAGGAAGTGGATAACGAAGGGAGAGAAGGAAGTGGATAACGAAGGGAGAGAAGGAAGTGGATAACGAAGGGAGAGAAGGAAGTGGATAACGAAGGGAGAGAAGGAAGTGGATAACGAAGGGAGAGAAGGAGTGGATAACGAAGGGAGAGAAGGAAAGAGAAGGGAGTGGATAACGAAGGGAGAGAAGGAAGTGGATAACGAAGGGAGAGAAGGAAGTGGATAACGAAGGGAGAGAAGGAAGTGGATAACGAAGGGAGAGAAGGGAGTGGATAACGAAGGGAGAGAAGGAAGTGGATAACGAAGGGAGAGAAGGAAGTGGATAACGAAGGAAGTGGATAACGGAGATAGAAGGAAGTGGATAACGAAGGGAGAGAAGGAAGTGGATAACGAAGGGAGAGAAGGAAGTGGATAACGAAGGGAGAGAAGGAAGTGGATAACGAAGGGAGAGAAGGAAGAAGAATCACTAAACAAATGCACCCCTTCAGTAGCCTATACGATCGGTTCTACTCGAAACAAAGAGAGCAGTTAAAAATAAGAGTAATATATTATTTAATTGGACAGCTTTAAACGAGTGAACTGGGCAGCGTAATTTATATTTCCTGGCCTAAAGTAACTTCTTGGAGTGTATCGTAAAGCCTATGAGATATTAACTATTCCTTGTAAAAACCTCTCAAGCACTCTCCCTCCCTCCCGTCTGCTGCTATGCTTCATGTACTCTCCCTTTCCCACATTATTATCTATCTCTCTCTCTCTCTCTCTCTCTCTCTCTGTCTTCAAAAGAAGTCTAGACATTCATTTTGAAGAGGTGAAAATAATATAGGTTAAAAAAACATGGTTAAACATCAGTAGTATATAATATTTCGCATCTTCGTTCTTTACGATAAATTTCCCAGTAGAAGTTTTTCTCATTCTGCTGGAGGACTTCTTTCCCCAACTTAATGTCATGCCGACCAACGGTCGCAGGGAGAGGTGGGTGGGGAGAGAGCCTTCTTCTTTGCTATCCTTGCTTTCCACGTGTAGCACATTCTATTTTAGCATTAAGTCCGGACTACCTAGAAGGGACCGCAAGGTCTGCGTAGTCTGTGTATTTATGTAATTCTATGTAACTGTCTATCTCACAACCATTCCCTCCGGCGGCGTTCCAGCTCTATATTCCAATCCCCCCCCCCCCCCCCCCCCTGCAGCAAATACCCACTTAAGGGTGAAAAACGAGACCCATATGTAGGCACTGGTGAAGGCTCAAACGGTTTCATTCCAACAAGCTCTTAATATCGGGAGTCATTTTCAGGTTCAGTAAACGCGAAATATTATTTTGCGTCGAGCAAAAGTATTCATAATTGTTTGAAGAAAAAAAAAAAAAAAAAAAAAAAAAAAAAAAAAAAATATATATATATATATATATATATATATATATATATATATATATATATATATATATATATATATATTCCTTGGAACATTTTAGTTATTTGGTATATTATAGAACTATAATATATAATTACAAATCTATTTAAACATTTGACTGCCACATGTGTTTGTTAATTTCATTAATCGAGTTAAGGGGTAAAGTTGGTTAGTGGAGAGAACATAATAATTTAGAATATTGATGTACAGTATGCTAGAACTCAGTTTTCCTTATCAATACTAATATTCATGATTATATAAACACGTAATAACAACGTGCAGAATAAGAACTTAATTCTCTGCTTCATGTAATATAATAGAATAAAATAAATAAAATAAAAATGGAAAAGTGGGGATTGGGCCTGAGTAGATAGATAGATAGATAGATATATAGATAGATATATAGATAGATGTAATATATAGTTTTGTTTAGCTCATCATAATTTCGCTAATTTCGCCAATAATTATCTATTTTATATAAGACCGATATAAACTGCAGTGACTATCTTATAACTAGAGTGTGACTGAATTCAAGGTTACTAGGCAAGAATAACAAACCTTAATTGGACATTAGCTAGTCAAGAGACCAGAAAACTACCCGTGTGACGCGTATTTATTTCCTCATTGATATACTTTTTATCGTTTTTATTTTTATTTTTTAGTTTCGTCCTTAGACCTCCATCAAACTTTAAACAAAATAATCCCTATGACCCTCCTTCATGATAAGTTTGTACATTTTTCGATAGAAAAATTTCCCGGCCTAAGGCCGGTTTCTCTTAAATTACAGGCTCGCTATTGCTCGTCGGGAAAAAATCGACACCTAATTAACACGAAAAGTCTAAATATTGACAAAGAGATGAGGCAAAAGGTTTTAAAAGTGCCAAACTAATGAGCCGAACGTCATACAATCTGAAAACCAATGGGACTAAACACGAGGAAGAAGGGGGAGCAGAAAAACGACCCCTCACCCTTGAGACGTTCACTTTGACTGGCGTTCTTTTCTTTCCAATCATGTTGTTTTTTCTCTCTCTCTCTCCCGGGTCTCGCTTTCTTCCCCCGGCTTTTCCTTTTTTCCTTCACTTCCTGTTTCCGTTTCTTTTGCCTTCGTTCTTAGTCATAGGTTTGCGTTGACTCCTGCAAGATCACGGGTTTGTGGGGCCGTTAGAATGTTTTTAC
The DNA here is from genome assembly GCA_032716605.1 of Paralithodes platypus. Lineage (NCBI taxonomy): Eukaryota > Metazoa > Arthropoda > Malacostraca > Decapoda > Lithodidae > Paralithodes > Paralithodes platypus. The sequence continues at coordinate 8,953,723 of CM064568.1, forward strand.
CTGACTGTGTGGCCCGGATATCTTAAGGGGTCTGAGACTGGCCGTTTGTTTGGTCTATTGATTCGTTTATACATATATTTTCTTAGTTTCCTTCCTAGACCTCCATCAAGCTTAGAAAAACACCCCCTAGAACCCCTTTCAAGATAATTTTGTACATTTTTCGGTAGAAAAATGTCCCGGCCGAAGGCCGCTTCCTCTTAAAATGGCAGGCTTGCTCGCCAGGAAACAATCGACACCTAAACGGCACGAAAGGTCTTAAAATTGACAACGAAATGGGGTGAAAGGTGTTAAAATCGCCAAACTAATGGGCCGAACGTCTTTTAATCTCAAAACTAGTGGGGCTAAATATTAGGGAGAAGGGGGTCCAGAAAAACGGTCTGCCTCCCCTTAACCTCAGTATCTGGATCTGAATGTGTATTAACGTTTGTATTTGGCAACTCTTCCGTCTGAACTCAAACTACCCATTGTTTTGTAATTATATATAAAGTGTACACCTATCCACCCATCTAGGTTAGATTGAACAATATATATATACACTATAATGGGAACTTTTCCAATTCCATACCACGTTAGCCTACACTCAAGTTTACAGTGAATCCACAATCAACGGAGTTCATTGTAGCTCTCTCCCCCGGTAACCATGGGGAACACAACACACACACACACCCATCACCACTGATACTCCTCCTTACATAAACACAACACACACACACACCCATCACCACTGATACCCTTCCTTACATAAACACAACACAACACACACACACACCCATCATCACTGATACCCCTCCTTACACAACACACACACACCCATCACCACTGATACCCCTCCTTACACAACACACACACACCCATCACCACTGATACCCCTCCTTACACAACACACACACCCATTACCACTGATACCCTTCCTTACATAAACACAACACACACACACACCCATCACCACTGATACTCCTCCTTACATAAACACAACACACACAATCCCCATCTCACTGTACCCCTCCTTAACATAACACAACACACACCACTGATACCCCTCCTTACATAAACACAACACACACACACCCATCACCACTGATACCCCTCCTTACATAAACACAACACACCACCAACCACTGTTCTCGGAGCTGGCGTGCGGCTGGAGACAACTCTATTATTCATATACTTTCAACCCCAAACGGCCTCACTCCAAAATCGGCCAGAACCAAAATATACACAGAGTCCTAACCTGACCTTACTCAATGTTACCTAATCAAACCTAAACTAACCTAACCAGACTTAACCCTTTCACGCAAAGGACGCGATTTGCGCCCTTTCTGGGATACTTAAAAGCCATTGTGACCATCTGGGGTGTTTAGAAACCATTAGTTTAGTTACTTCAACCTCTGCAGTTGTCTTTGAGTGAGCTGTTGGCAGAAAACCTATTTTGGAGAGGTAATTTTGAAATTGAGAGAACTCTATTTCTGAATGCTAAACGGCAACCCCCAAGTCCACAGGATAGCGAGAGGATTAATCTAACCTATCATACTTTAATCAGACCTGATCTAACCTAACCTATCCTGGAGGTGTTTGGTGTTGTGGTGAAATTAATAAGAACTAGATTAACTAAATTATACCGACCTTACCAAGCCTAGTCTAATCTAACCTAGGGTGGACCGTTAGTTTCACCTGCTTCCGTTCAGATTTATTACGCTATTTGGGGATTATATATGTTGCGTGACGATAATAGTGTCATTATGTGAAACACTGATAACAATATTTCATCCTTAGATCGACCTTAGTAATCACGTAACAAAAAAAACTCCCTTACATTTTATTTGTTGTTGCAAAGTGTATTTTTCAGCATATAATGTACATAATATTATGTAGTTATTGTTGAATATACAAAGATAAGGTTATGTTTCACAATTCTACACACAATTTCACAAGCCCTACCAATGCTGGATCATGGGAGGCTTTCCTGTAGTTTGCTTATATCCATTTCCGTCTTAAGGGGAGGTTTTTAGTTATTTCCTTAGACCTCCATCAAGCTTAAATTTACACCCCCTAGTACCCCTTTCGAGATAAATTTGTACATTTTTCGGTAGAAAAATGTCCTGGCCGAAGGCCGATTCCTCTTAAATTACAGGCTCGCTATCGCTCGCCAGGAAACAATTGTTACCTAAATGGCACGAAAAGTCTTAAAATTGACATAAATGGGGCGAAAGATCTTAAAATCGCCAAACTAATGGGGCGAACGTCTTATAATCTCAAAATCAATGGAGCTAATAAACATAAGGGAGAAAGTGGTCCAGAAAACCGGCCCATCCCCCCTTAAAACCAAATTGTCCTAGTTTGCTACACTGTATTATTAGACTTGAATTTCCCACTGGTTTCATCAATCAAATTACTTATATACATTTTGTTCCGGTTAAATATATTGGTTCATGCTAAACCTGAAGCATTTTCCCAAGTTTTTCTTGGTCATTGCATTTGACCAAGTGCGGTTCTTGGGCTATAAGGAAGTTGGAGCCATAAACATCGATAATTAACAGAAATACATAATTAAGGGGAGGTTTTTAGTTGATTCCCTAGACTTCCATCAAGCTTAAAATTACTCCCCCTTGACCCCCTTTCAAGATGAATTTGTACATTTTTCGGTAGAAACATTTCCCGGCCGAAGGCCGGTTCCCCTTAAATTACAGGCTCGCTTTCGCTCGCCAGGAAAAAATCGACACCTAAATGGCACGAATGGTCTTAAAATTGACAGAAATGGGGCGAGGGTTCTTAAAATCGCCAAACTAATGGGGCAAGCGTCTTTAAATCTCACAAGCAATGGGGCTAAACATGAGGGAGAAAGAGGTTCAGAAAAAAATCCGCCAGGTGGAAATCTCCCCTTAAGCGACTTTGTGATGGATAGTAACTTTGCTGAAGATCATATCTTGTATTCGTCCATGCAATAGGACTGTATTATACCTGGTACTTCTGCTAATGTTGTATCGCCCGAAATTCGAAAGTGGTCAAATGAGAATCAGACGAGGCAGGATGGTTTAAAGTATAGCCGGTTTTATTTCAGTTGACGATAAATAGCATTAGATTTCTCGAAAATTAATGGAACTAACTAATTAAGGGATCTGCCTTGCTTGGGCCAATCGGCTTTCTGCAGAGTCCCATTTTCTTATATTCTTATGTTCTAACTAAAATACCATGTCTCTGCGTTAAGTTTCCATAAAAAATAACCTAATTCGCTATAATATATTCGCAATAACTGAGTGGTCAAGATGCCGACATGGAAATGTACAACCCCCCCCCCCCTCCCCCCCCCCACCCCCCCCCCCCACACCTCACCCAACCCCCACCCACCCCAAACCCCTCCCACCCCCCCCCCCCACCCACCCCCACCCTCCCCCCTCTTCGCCCCCCCCCAACCCCCCCCCTCCCCCACAAACAAACCTCCACAACCCCCAAAAAACCCCCCCACCCACCCAAAACGAAACCCCCCCCCCCCACCACACATCCCCCCCCAGCCCCACCCCACACCAAATCCCCCCCCCCCCCACTACCCAAAAAAAAAAAAACCTCCACTACCCAACCTCCCCTAAAAAAATAACCATAAACCCAACCCCCCAAAATTCACCTCCCCCCAACCCCACACCCCCTCCCCACCCACCCTTCCCACCTACCCAAATTAAAGTTACAAAAGCAATCACCACAGCCCTACACACACAACACACACCACACACACCACACAGGCAAATGGTTTGGGACCCCCGTAATAGTCCGGTGGAGAAAAGAAAAAAAGAAGAAAAAAAAATAAAAAAAAAAAAAAAAAAAAAAAAAAAAAAAAAAAAAAGGAAGAGGCAATGGGAAAAAAAAAAAAAAAAAAAAAAAAAAAAAAAAGAAAAAAAAAAAAAATGAAAAAAGAAAAAAAAAAGAAAAACAAAATAAAATAAAAGAGTAGGCCAAAAATTGCCCAATGTATTTATCGTATAACAAAAATAGTAGCCCATCAAATAGCCACCCAATAATATTCAGGACCATCCCCACCCAATGTATATTAGTAAAAAAAGTTAATAGTAATTTCGGAAATAAAATGACTTTGCACTTCCTTCCCTGTCTTTCTCTCTTCCTGTCTTCCCTCGGTTGTATGAGATAGAGAGAGATTCAGATTCAGATTATTTTATTTCCATTAAATATACAATGGCTGTTCATACAATAGAATCATCTCAAACAAATTACATAGACACTTAGACTATCTCCCCGGAATGAACCGCAGGATCTTTGAAATACTAACCATTCCCTGTACTCCTAGAGATTCAGATTATTTTCTTCTGTTAAATATACAATGGCTGTTCATACAATAAAAGAGAGAGAGAGAGAGAGAGGAGGAGAGAGCGAGGATGGATGAGAAGAAGAGAGAGAAGATGAGAGTCGCTTGAGAATGGAGATGAGAAGGAGGAGAGAGAGAGAGAGAGAGAGAGAGAGAGAGAGACCAAGAGACAACACGAATCAAGCAAAACACGCGATACAATGACGATACCTGTGCTCACAACAACAATATCGATACCAGTGCTCACAACAACAATGACGATACCTGTGCTCACAACAACAATGACGATACCTGTGCTCACAACAACAATGACGATACCTGTGCTCACAACAAAAATGACGATACCAGTGCTCACAACAACAATGACGATACCTGTGCTCACAACAACAATGACGATACCTGTGCTCACAACAACAATGACAATACCTGTGCTCACAACAACAATGACGATAACTGTGCTCACAACAACAATGACGATACCTGTGCTCACAACAATGACGATACCTGTGCTCACAACAACAATGACGATACCTGTGCTCACAACAACAATGACGATACCTGTGCTCACAACAATGACGATACCTGTGCTCACAACAACAATGACGATACCTGTGCTCACAACAACAATATCGATACCAGTGCTCACAACAACAATGGCGATACCTGTGCTCACAACAACAATGACGATACCTGTGCTCACAACAACAATGACGATACCTGTGCTCACAACAACAATGACGATACCTGTGCTCACAACAACAATGACGATACCTGTGCTCACAACAACAATGACGATACCTGTGCTCACAACTACAATGACGATACCTGTGCTCACAACAACAATGACGATACCTGTGCTCACAACAACAATGACGATACCTGTGCTCACAACAACAATGACGATACCTATGCTCACAACAACAATGACGATACCTGTGCTCACAACAATGACGATACCTGTACTCACAACAATGACGATACCTATGCTCACAACAACAATGACGATACCTATGCTCACAACAACAATGACGATACCTGTGCTCACAACAACAATGACGATACCTGTGCTCACAACAATGACGATACCTGTGCTCACAACAACAATGACGATACCTGTGCTCACAACATAATACAAAATATATAAATGAATAAATAAATAAACAAACAAATAAAAACTTTCGGCCAGGCAGCAACAATGTTGAATTTGTCTTTAACGCCTCTTTACCCTTGGAGGTCAATTCTCGCGTCATTTGTTTTGTGGGCTGGCCAGACGGGTTTCTCTTCCAACATTCTCCTCCTCCTCCTCCTCCTACTTCTTCTTCTTCTTCTTCTTTTTAGCCAATCTTTTCCGTTTTCTGCCTCTTTCTCCTACACATCATCAATTTCCTCTTCTTTCCCCTTTTTTCCTTTTACTTGTTTGCCGCCTCTTCTTCCCCCTCCTTCTCTACTTCGCTTTTCCTTGTCTTTCTCCTCTTGTTACTTTCGTTCTTACTCCTTTTCCGATATTGCTTATTCCTTTTCACCTCTCTCTCTCTCTCTCTCTCTCTCTCTCTCTCTCTCTCTCTCTCTCTCTCTCTCTCTCTCTCTCTTTTAATCTTTCCTGTAAATTCCTTCTGGGGATTTCGAAACCCAGCAAGGTTAATCACTTCCAACTTTTTCACGTACGGCAATAATTGCCGGAGGGAACGGAGGGGGGGGGGGGGGGGAGAGAACCTTCTTCTTTTCTATCCTTTCCTTCAACTTTCCTTTTCTACCGGATATGCCATCTTAATAAATAAAGGTCAATGTTTGTCTGTTTGTCAGTTACCCGACTACCCGACCTTTGTTACTAAACTCCTCCCACAGTTTTGGTGCCAGGTGGGAGTGTGGGGCACCGTTGGAAAGCCCAGGCTTTGGAGATGGTTTTAGGCGAGTTTAGTGGAAATTAGACAACACTTTTGTTTAATAAAATTTTCGGCAGAACTTATGTAGTATACAAGAGCGAAAAAAATGCGAAAAAAATGGTCGTTTGGGGCAGAAGGAGGCCTCCGATCGAAAAGGTGTATGGAACGAAAGCTGTTCGCAGCTCCCCAAAATGGGGGTACGGATGAGGTCAGATCCAAAATCGGAAGTCATTTAGCGGCCGAAATCGAGGTCACCGTTTAATGAGGCACAGGGAGGTCGAGGCCGGTGATTGTGGTAGTAGTGATTGATGATGGTGATTATGGTATTAGTAGTGGTGGTAGTAGTGATGGTGATTATGGTGATTACCCGGGCAACGCCGGGTACCCCTGCTAGTCTCTAATAGAATTAAGTCCTGACAACCTCGCTTGGATTGTAAGGTCTGTGTGGCCAGTGTATCTATGTAAATATATGCAAATAGAGGGAGAGAGAGAGAGAGAGAGAGAGGATCAGATGAAACTGAATAGGTATTGTACATTGTCATCATTTTGGTATTACACAGTTTCAAGCAAGGTTGCCTGAGAGTAATTGAATCCGACTTGAACATTTAAGGGGAGGCAGACCGTTTTTCTGGACCCCCTTCTCCCTTATGTTTAGCCCCACTAGTTTTGAGGTTATAAAATGTTCGGCCCATTAGTTTGACGGTTTTAACACCTTTCGCCCCATTTCGTTGTCAATTTTAAGACCTTTCGTGCCATTTAGGTGTCTATTATTTCCTGGCGAGCGATAGCGAGCCAGCAATTTTAAGAGGAACCGGCCTTTGGCCGGAAATTTTTTCTACCGAAAAATGTACAAATTTATCTTGGACCTCCATCAAGCTTAGAAAAACACCTCCTAGACCCCCTAGGGGGTGTTTTTCTAAGCTTGATGGAGGTCTAGGGAGGAAACTAAAAACATATATGAATACATGAATTAATAGACCAAACAAACGGCCAGTCTCCCCTTAAGTTGGCCACAATACCACAAACTCTTTCATGAGAAACTGGAATCTATTTCTTATGGGACTCAATTAATATATTTATAAAGAATCTTTCAATTATGCTACATTATTTAACCTATTTTCAGTGGTGATGGGCTGGTCTATCAGAGTGAGACCTGAGCGATCTCTGCCATACCCATAGCTTACTCTGACTGTTCCTTTTACTTATATATTTTCTAGATCTCAAGTGACGGCGTCTCTTCCGTGGATTGACCTCCCAATCTACCAAGATTGGAAGCTAAAGCGTCACATTTTTCCTTTGCCCCTCAACTTTCTCTTCATAATTGCTGAGGGGCACAGGGCCCTGGGTGGGGCTTTGGTTTCCCGGGCGTTTACGCACCCTCTCAGCTCCCCGCCATGGAGTGGCTTCGGTCACCCAGGCTTTTTGTGGTCGGCAGGGAGGGTTCTGTGGGGGCGCTCGTTTATGGCCTTGGCCTTACTCGGAGCCTTGGGGCTGTTCGGCCAGGCAGCTTGGGGAACAACAACAGGAACAACCTATTTTTCAATAATGTGTTAGGTATTATTTAAGTTTTACAGTTATTATTATTTTTTTTTTTTAAATATGTTAGATATTATTTAAGTTTTACAGTTAGAACAAAATAGTGAAATCTATAGGAGAGTGTGCTGCTGATAGTCATTACTGTGATAACTATCTTGGTCATCTTGCCATAGTATCTATTTTGATCTTTGGTTGAATAGGATACAGGTAATTCTCTTTCTAAATTAAATTATGTGAGCTGTCTTGGTAGCGTAATGGCTAGTGTGCTGAATTTCGGTGTGAGTATCCTAGATTCGAATCCTTGGAGTACCACATGTACTAATTAGTTTCATCGATTTCATTAATTAGTTTAGCCATTGGTAGGAAGCAGAGAGTCAGCATAAATGGTACTAAGTCAGAATGTGGAGCAGTCAAAAGTGGTGACCCCAGGGATCTGTATTGGGACCTCTGTTGTTTGTTATATACATAAATGACCTTGATTTAGGTATAACTAGTAGGATAAGTAAATTCGCAGACGATACCAAAATGGGGAGAACAATAGATTCAGATAGCGACATAGAGTGCCTCCAAAGGGATCTAGATGCCTTACAACTTACATGAATGGTCAGTAAATTGGCAGATGAATTTTAACATTGACAAATGCAAGGTATTAAAGATAGGGCAGACGAATACTAATGCAATTTAAGATTTTTGAATAGTTACGTAATTTCAGTACTATTGAATTCGTTGTTGACGCTTATTAACAATTGAAAATACGAGCTTTTATATAATTATTACAATAATCATCATCATCATCTTTATTATTATTATTATTATCATCAACAATGTCATCTGATTAACAGCATCAATTAAAGAGTTACCATGAATAATAAATACAATTATTTAAAAACAATTCTTACATGGTCATAAAGAAGTCTGTGTAAAAACATGCATATTTGATCGCCACCGAGTATCATTATGCATGTTTTCCCAGTATGGTAAGTGTGTCATCGATGCACGTGTTTCTGCTGTATATTTGCCGTGTTTGTGTCGTATGTATGCCCGCGTGTATAATATATAGTATGCCGTGTCTCGTATGTTTGCCGTGTATCTTTTGTGTGTGCTATTTTGTATGTTTGCCACGTGTGTGCAATATGTGTTCGTATATTTGTCGTGTATCTGACATATTTACCGTGTGTCTGCTGTATATTGTGCCGTGTATCTTCCGACCGTATAACGCTACTCGAGTCACGTATGTTTCTGGTTTCTGCCGTCTCTCTATGCTATACTTGCGGTGTATTTTCCGTGTGTCAGACGTCTTTTTGCTGTGTGTCTACCGTATGTTTCTAGTAGTCTGCCGTGTGTCTATCGTATACTTGCCGTGTATTTACCGTGTGTCTACAGTATATCTGCCGTATGTTTCTGGTAGTCTGCCGTGTGTCTATCGTATGCTTGCCGTGTATTTACCGTGTGTCTGCCGTATATCTGCCGTGTATTTACCGTGTGTCGGGGCCCAGCTGCCATGAGTAATTTCCCCGCCTGAGTGCTGACGAAACGGTAGGCTGGCTGGGTGGCGGGGGAGAGAGAGAGGAGATTAAAGAGAGGAGAGAAGAGAGAGAGAGAGGAGGGAAGAGAGGAGAGAAGAGGAGAGAAGAGAGAGAGGGGAGGAATAGATAATAGGAGAAGAGAGAAGAAAACAGAGATTATAGGAGATATGAAGAATGAGAAGAGGGAATGGAGGAGAGAAGATAAATTAGAGTAGAAGGGGTAAGAAAGGAGAGCTGATGTAGAGTAGAGAAGAGGGGATCAGAGAAGAGGAGAGGACCAGAGGAGATAAGAAGAGAGGAGGAGAGAGGATTAGCAAATATAGAAGAACAGATTAAGGGAGCGATAAAGAGGGGGAATGGATGGAACGCAAAGAGAAGAGACGAACATACATAGATTAGGAGAGAGAGAGAGAGAGAGAGAGAGAGAGTGAGAGAGAGAGAGAGAGAGAGAGAGAGAGCGAGAGAGAGAGAGAGAGAGAGAGAGAGAGAGAGAGAGAGAGAGAGAGAGAGAGAGAGAGAGAGAGAGAGAGAGAGAGAGAGAGAGAGAGAATGAGAAACGAGACATGAGGAGCGAAAACATATGTTAACGTAAAAATAGGAAACCAACTGAGAAGCCTCCACACAATATCTTCGGGTGAATATAGAATCATAGAATCATAGAATATACCTACGACCCTACGAACAATGAGGAAACCTAGGAAAATTCATCATACGACACTAGGAAAAAAAAAACCCAGATAATAGGAAAAATTGGAAAAGGCCACTAGGGAAATACGAGGAACACGGGAAAATCAAACCTACAAATAACTTAAAATGACAAGGGAATATGTGAGAAAAAATGAATATATATACAAAAACACTAAAACCAAACTGGGAAAATATGGAAAGAAGTTAAGATATTACAAGATACAAGGACAAATTTCGTTAAAACCTTGACTTTTTCCGCGCTACCAAAAAAATACACAAAGAAAACGAGGAGGAGGATGGAAAACGAGGAGGATGATGGAAAGTAAACAAGAGGCAATATGCTGGAGTGAGAGACGTCGATATGAGTATATCACCAAACACTATACTTCATTATTAGGTGAGCCTTAACGAGAGGCAGACCGTTCTTCTGGACCCCCTTCTCCCTCATGTTTAGCCCCACTTGTTTTAAGATGATAAGACGTTCGGCCCATTAGCGATTTTAACACCTTTCGCCCCATTTCGTTGTCAATTTTAAGAGCTTTCGTGCCATTTAGGTGTCGATTATTTCCTGGCGAGCGATAGCGAGCCTGAAATTCTAAGAGGTATCGGCCTTTGGCCGGGACATTTTTCTACCGAAAAATGTACAAATTTATCTTTAAGGGGGGTCTAGGGGGTGTTTTTCTAAGCTTGATGGGAGGTCTAGGGAGGAAACTAAAAAAATATATGAATAAATGAATTAATAGACCAAACAAACGGTCAGTCTCCCCTTAACCCACCCATATGTTATACCTCTCTCTCTCTCTCTCTCTCTCTCTCTCTCTCTCTCTCTCTCTCTCTCTCTCTCTCTCTCTCTCTCTCTCTCTCTCTCTCTCTCTGCTTCTCTTTTCGTCTCTCTCTCTCTCTCTCTCTCTCTCTCTCTCTCTCTCTCTCTCTCTCTCTCTCTCTCTCTCTCTCTCTCTTCTCTCTCTCCCCCCTCTCTCTCTATCTCTCTCTCTCCTCTCTCTCTCTCTCTCTCTCTCTCTCTCTCTCTCTCTCTCTCTCTCTCTCTCTCTCTCTCTCTCTCTCTCTCTCTCTCTCTCCGTGTATTTATGTGCTTCGGTCTGCCAATATCTCTGCCGGTCTACTTCCACCTGTCTATCTAACTATTTGCCTCCTCCTCGCTGTCTATCTACACATTATACCTGTCGGTGAGCAAACTTATATACTTCGTTGGCCTATTTCCCTGTGCACCTGTCTGCTTACTACAATCTTCTGGCAACCTGTCTATTTTTCAAGTTATGTCTCCCCCCCCCCCCCCCTACAGCATACACACACACACTCACCCACACTACAATATATCTGTGTGTGATAACCCAGGTTCGAATCCCGGTGGATCACATACTGTATATACTTTCATTAATTTCAATGGAGGTGTTTGGTGTTGTGGTGAAATTAATACAAATATAGAAAATCTATACAAAACACACACCACATTCATCTAACACACATACACACGCGCACGCACACACTCACATACACCCACCCACACACACACACAGCCATCATCACACGACAAATCACCACCACCACCACCAAACCCCCCCCCCCCCCCATGGCAACACACTCCCATTAATCACACTAATGGCGCAAACGTTACATTTAATATCTCCACTATATTAATTGGTCATGTTGAATTCATGCAGACAATATTTATACACGAAAAACCTACATGTATCCCTAATATTTCTTGTCGGTTTGTTTTTATCAAGGGTATTTGCGAGCTTCCAAACACACACACACACATAACACCTCCCCGTGGCGTAACTGATAGCGCGTCTGGCTCACAACCAGAAGGTCCCGGGTTCGAGATCCGGGCGGGGAAGAGACATTTGGGCAAGTCTCCTAACGGTGTAGCCTCTGTTCACCTAGCAGTATAAATAGGAACCTTGTATAAGTGGACGAAGTTGTGACGTCCCATCTGGGGTTGGTGATCGGTTACAAGGTGAGATGGGTATCGTACTGGTCAACCTAAGCTACTGGTCAACCTAAGCCTTCTAGTGAGACTGGTACCGTAGTGAGAATGGTACCGTACAGATTAACCCTAAGCCTTCGTTTCCAGATGTCGCCAATTGGCTAAAATACAGACTACACACACATCCACAGCCATTCCAACGATACATAAACACTTAACATGCATTTCACGCAATACATTCCCAGTTAAGGAGGCGCGATAATAATGAGCTTAGCTCGCATTGCGTGGATTCCCCTTGACGAACAAGCAAGTGAATACACACTACATACACCGACACCGATCCACCGACAGTCATGACTAACGTCGGTGCATTAATCAACTTCAATTACAGCATGATAAAGTGTGTTTAAGGGGGGTCACCGGCTTTTTGTTCTCTCGTTTTCTTTCTTTCCCTGGCTTGTAATCATTCAGCCCCATTCAGTCAACTGTTTTAAGACGTTTATCCCCATCCAGGTGTCGATTTCTTCCCGGCGAGCGATAGCGAGCCAGCATTGTATGGAGAAATCCGGCTTCGCCGGAGACATTTTTCTATCGAAAAATGTACAAATGTAGCTAGCTGTCAAAACAAAATGTATATATGCAGGCTCGCTACCGCTCACCAGGAAAATATTGACACCTGGATGGGGATAAACGTCTTAAAACAGTAGGCTGAATGGGGCCGAATGGATACAAGCCAAAGAGAGAGGAAGAGAAAGAGAAAACAAAAGCGTGGTAGGGTCCCTTAATAATTTCCTGTTTATATTAAGGATAAATGAAATCCTACTCGGAGAAAGTATTCCATTTAATCCACAGCGTCGTAGCACCCATATTCCAGGATGCCATACAAGGATTAAGGGGAGGCAGACCGTTTTTCTGGACCCCCTTTTCCCTAATGTTTAGCCCCCCTAGTTTTGAAATTATAAGACGTTCGGCCCATTAGTTTGGCGATTTTAACACCTTTCGCTCCATTTTGTTGTCAATTTTAAGACCTTTCGTGTCATGTAGGTGTCGATTTTTTCCTGGCGAGCGATAGCGAGCCTGTAATTTTAAGAGGAACCGGCCTTCGGCCGGGACTTTTTTCTACCGAAAAATTTACAAATTTATCTTGAAGGGGGGTCTAGGGGGTGTTTTTCTAAGCTTGATGGAGGTCTAGGGAGGAAACTAAACAAATATATGAATACATTAATTAATAGGCCAGACAAACGATCAGTCTCCCCTTAAGCCGGTATCACACGAGAGGTTTTATAGCCAACATTCGATCATCAAAAACAAATCTGCTAACATTTCTGGTATACTTTGCACTGGTATCGGAAACTAGACCGATGATAGATGAATTTGGGTCACCGAAATATTTTGAAGGTTAACCTCATAAGCTGCCAGACCAGTGTTGAGGGAAAAAGTGCTCGTGTGATACCCGCCTTTACAAACCACCCCACGCAACCAGGGCTATGAGGTATCCTGGAATATGGGTCCTGTATGCAATGGAACACTAACTCCAAGTAGGATTTCATTTAGCCTTAATATACGGGAAAAGGTTAAGGGGAGGTCTCCACTTGAGGGATTGTTTTCTTGACCCCTTTCTCCCTCATGTTTAGCCCCATTCCTTTTGATATTATAAAACGTTTGCCCCATTAGTTTAGCGATTTTAAGAACTTTCACCCCATATTAAGACCTTTCGTGCAATTCAGGTGCCTATTTTATCCTGGCGAGCGATAGCGAGCCTCTAATTTAAGAGGAACGGCCTTTGGCCAGGACATTTTTCTACCGAAAAATGTATAAATTTATCTTGAAAGGGACTCGAGGGGGTGTAATTTTAAGGTTGATGGAGGTCTAGGGAACAAACTAAATACCTCCCCTTAAGCAATCTTCATCACGTCGTGGTACAGTTGATAGATGCATAGCCTCTCGTCCTGATTGTCGGGGGTTCGAGCCAGACTGAATATACTGTATATGTGTGTGTGTGTGTGTGTGTGTGTGTTTATGTGTATGTGTTATGGCGTGATCAGGATTACATCATTATTTTCTCATCATTGGAGAGGTAAGCCAAGCGGAAATGAAGGAGCTAGAACCCGACTTTCGAGTGGGGTGTACACTTTCGAGTGGGGTGTACACTTTCGAGTGGGGTGTACACTTTCGAGTGGGGTGTACACTTTCGAGTGGGGTGTACACTTTCGAGTGGGGTGTACACTTTCGAGTGGGGTGTACACTTTTTATTTCCTCAGTAGGAATTTTACGTTATTCGTATGTTCGCCAAGCCACAGGAATTTGTCAAGTTTCTGATTTGATTTGGCGAGTTCGGGAAGCACTGCCAAGTAAAAATGTCGATTTAAGGGGAGACTGGCCGTTTGTTTGGTCTATTCATTCATTTATTCATATAGTTTTTTTAGTTTCCTCCCTAGACCTATATCAAGCTTAGAAAAACACCCCCGAGAGCTCCCTTCTAGTTAAATTTGTAAATTTTTCCTCTTACAATTGCAGGCTCGCTATCGCTCGCCAGGAAATATTCGACACCTAAATGGCACGAAAGGTCTTAAAATTGACAACGAAATGGGGCGGAAGGTGTTAAAATCGCCAAACTAATGGGCCGAACGTCTTATAATCTCAAAACTAGTGGGGCTAAACATTAGGGAGAAGGGGGTCCAGAAAAACGGTCTGCCTCCCCTTAATTTTACGCGATGAGTCGAGAAGCCCCATTGTTGGTCTGAAAATCAAAATATCTAAGTCAATTATAATATGTCAAAGTAATTAAGGTCGATTAACAGTAACGCTTTGTTCCCTTAACACAAACCTGACAGCTCTTGAATTCTATTAAAGGGGGTCACCGGCTCTTTTTGTTTTTATCTTTCTCTCCTTTTCTCTCTTTCTCTGGCTTGTATCCATTCGGCCCCATTCGGCCAACTGTTTTAAGACGTTTATCCCCGTCCAGGTGTCGATTTCTTCCTTGCGAGCGAAAGCGAGCCAGCAGAAATCCGGCTTCGCCGGAAACATTTTTCAATCGAAAAACGTAAAAATTTAGCTTGCTGTCAAAAACAAAACATATATATATGCTGGCTCGCTACCGCTCGCCAGGGAAATATTGACACCTGGATGGGGGTAAACGTGTTAAAACAGTAGGCTGAATGGGGCCGAATGGATACAAGCCAAAGAGAGAGGGAGAGCAAGAGAAAAAAAAAAGCGAGGTGGGCTCCCTTAAATAATATCTCCTATATTTATCTATCTTCAGCCTAGTCGCCAATGCAGGCCCAAAATAGTCCCAAAATGTTGGCGAAATAGTTAACGATCAAAAGCGAGAGGGTGAATTAGGTACAGTACGTGAACAATCGGAGGTATTAAGGGTTGTCATAGATTCCAGTGGTCTTCGCTCAAAAAGTGTTATTGGTATCTTTCTAGTTACTGGGAAAAGTGCTTATCCCTCAGAGTATTAGTCAGTGTCCGAAACTTTGTGTGAAATATCTGACAACACTTATTAACCTCGACCGTACAATAAGATAGTGCAGGGTACAGTCACGAGCATAAATACTGCGACACCAACCAGATAATGTTCACCCTTCATTTTGAAAGGCATTGCTAAACTTTTTAGTCAGACTCACATTGATTTCTGTATTTCATTCTAGCTACTGTCAGACGATTTTATTCAGCTTAGTATAAACCTCTCGTGATGAAGGAGTTGACGTTATCTGGTTGATGGCGCATTATTTATGCTCGTGACTGTACGTGTTCGAATTAATTTTCAAGTAAACGTCAGTAAGTTCGAAAAGGCCAAAAACTAGGTTGTTGCAATTAAGTTCGAAATGTTCTAGTTTGAATTAGGTTCGAAAAGTGCTAATTGGAATTAGGTTCGAAAATATCCACTCGTCCCTGTTAAAAATCGGAAAATTGGTTCGTGGGAAACAAGTTCGAAGGATTTTCGAACTTATTTCCGAATTTCAAATTTAATACCGAATGGATATTTTCGAAAATAATTACAATTAGCAATTTTCGAACCTAATTCAAACTAGAACATTTCGAACTTAATTCCAACAACCAAGTTCTTGGCCTTTTCGAACCTACTGACGTTTACTTGGAAATAAATTCGAACACGTACCTGATTCAAACCCTGCACTATCAACACGTACTTATTACCACGTACATATATCCAACTAAATTTGATATTACATACGGTCCTATTTCCAAGTCCCTGTTCATAATCGGAAATTTGGTTCGTGGGAAACAAGTTCGCAGATTTTCCAACCTTTTTCCACGTACACTCGAGGAAAAAACAATCTATACACTGGTGAACTGTAAATAATCTAGTGTGAACGGAATTAATCGGGTGAAACATACGTCCGTGAGGTATTATCACAAGATTTCGAGCCACTTCCAGAATGTTTAGAGAGTAAGTGTAAAGATTGTTTTTTGCTCGAGTGTACCTATTTCCCCAAAACTAGCGCAAACTTACTGAACGGTCGAGGTTAATAAGTGTTGTCAGATATTTCACAAAGTTTCGCACACTGACTAATACTCTGAGGGATAAGCACTTTTCCCAGTAACTATAAAGATACCAATACAACTTTTTGAGCGAAAACCACTGGAATCAATGACAACACTTACTAACCCCGATTGTACACATACCACTTTCCCCCTCCCTCAAAAGCTTCCCGGAAAAGACTCTTGTAAAGGTGAAGGAAGGGTGAAATATGAAGGCGATGGGATGGGGAAAATGTAGATATTATATGGGGTGTTACGGTGGTAGGGTGGAGTGTAGAGGGAGCTGGGGGGATGGGGTGAAAGGGGAGTATGTAGAGGTGGAACGGAGAGTGGAGATTGGGGGTGAGGGGTGTTAAGATTGGGGTGGATTGGGGAGTGGAGGTGAAGTGGTGGGTGAGGAGGGGTGAGGTCGATAGTGAAGATTCGCGGTGGGGTTGGAGATTGGGAGTGTGGAATGGGGAGTGTAGAAGTGGGAATTAGAGAGGGAGAAGGGAGAATGGAGATTGAGGAAGGAGAGTGGAGGAGTGGGAAATAGAGGACGGCTATGGTGTGTGGAGAGTGGAAGGGTGGAGAGGTGTGGAGGGAGGGTTGGAGAATGGGTATATGTAATGAGGAAGAACTAAGGAGGGATGGAATATGTATGAGGGGTGGAAAGTGGAGGGAGGAATGGGGAGTAAAGGAGTGGCAGTAGAAACGTGGAAGAGTGGATTGTGGAAGGGTGGAAAAGTGGAAGAGTGGTAAGATGAAAGAGTGGTAGGGTGGAACAATGAAAGGGTAGAAGAGTAGAATGTGGAAGGGTGAAGGAGTGGAAGGGTGGATTGCGTTAGAATGGAAAAGAGTGGAAGACCAAAATAGTAAAAGGGTGGGCAGTGTAAAGGTGTAAGAAGGGAAGGGTGTAGGAATGGAAGAGTGGAAGAAAAGTAGAATAGTGGAAGGGTGGAGAAGTGGCAGTGGAAGAGTGAATTGTGGAAGAGGGTGAGAGCAACAGACCTCGACATACACACACACACCGTTACAATAAGGTGGAGTGCCGTCTCACTATCACCGCGGAACACACACACAATCACACAATCACACACACACACACACACACACTCCAAGATCCCAGATATAAAACAGCCCCATCCCGTACATCGTCAACTTGATCAATAACTAGTAATGTAGTCAAAACTCAGAACACAATCAACACAATTCGTACCCAACAAAACCGAAGTAAATGTGTTCTTCCATTCCCCGCTTTAAGGGGAGATTTCCACTTGAGGGACTTTTTTCTTGACCCCTTTCTCCCTCATGTCTAGCCCCATTGCTTTTGAGATTTTAAGACGTTTGCCCCCATTAGTTTGGTGATTTTAAGAATTTCCGCCCCATTCTGTCAATTTTAAGACCTTTCGTGCCAATTAGGTGTCGATTTTATCCTGGCGAGCGATAGCGAGCCTGTAATTTAAGAGTAACCGGCCTTCGGCCGTGACATTTTTCTACTGAAAAATGTACAAATTTATCTTGAAAGGGGGTCAAGGGGGTGAAATTTTAAGATTGCTGGAGGAGTAGGAAACAAACTAAAAACCTCCCCTTAACATAGTAACATAATGAGTTTCGAGACTCCGCACAAATTTTAATATCAACAAAACTCCATCAAGCCTAGTTTACATTTAAGTGCCTCTCTCCTTCCTTTGTCATCTCCATAATGGTATATTAACCCCTTCCGTACCGCCGACGTATTTGTCTTCTATTCTAGCTATATTTAGACGATTTTGTGCAGCTTAAGAAGGATCTGTGGTAGTACAAAGGGCTTATTAAGATATTTCGAAGCCTGTTGATTGCTGGAGGCCCTTTTGAAACTGAATACAATCGTTTAATGCTAGCCAGAATAAAGTTAAAAGACGTCTCCGGTAAAGAAGGGGTTAACTTTACTCGTTAAAAGACGTCTCCGGTAAAGAAGGGGTTAACTTTACTCGTTAAAAGACGTCTCCGGTAAAGAAGGGGTTAACTTTACTCGTTAAAAGACGTCTCCGGTAAAGAAGGGGTTAACTTTACTCGTTAAAAGACGTCTCCGGTAAAGAAGGGGTTAACTTTACTAGTTAAAAGACGTCTCCGGTAAAGAAGGGGTTAAAAGACGTCTCCGGTAAAGAAGGGGTTAAAAGACGTCTCCGGTAAAGAAGGGGTTAAAAGACGTCTCCGGTAAAGAAGGGGTTAAAACACGTCTCCGGTAAAGAAGGGGTTAAAAGACGTCTCCGGTAAAGAAGGGGTTAAGAGAAGGGGTTAAAAGAGGTCTCCGGTAAAGAAGGGGTTAAAACACGTCTCCGGTAAAGAAGGGGTTAAAAGAAGGTCGCCGGTAAAGAAGGGGTTAAAAGAAGGTCGCCGGTAAAGAAGGGGTTAAAAGAAGGTCGCCGGTAAAGAAGGGGTTAAAAGAAGGTCGCCGGTAAAGAAGGGGTTAAAAGACGTCTCCGGTAAAGAAGGGGTTAAAAGACGTCTCCGGTAAAGAAGGGGTTAAAAGACGTCTCCGATAAAGAAGGGGTTAAAAGACGTCTCCGGTAAAGAAGGGGTTAAAAGGAGGGGTTAAAAGACGTCTCCGGTAAAGAAGGGGTTAAAAGGAGGGGTTAAAAGACGTCTCCGGTAAAGAAGGGGTTAAAAGACGTCTCCGGTAAAGAAGGGGTTAAAAGACGTCTCCGGTAAAGAAGGGGTTAACTTTACTCGTTTGCTTTATGCTCAACAAAGTATCTCTGCTTTGGACCGGTGCTTCCAAATGGTCCTATTCCAGCTCAAGGGGAGGCTGGTCTTTTGTTTGGTCTATTAATTCATTTAGTTATATGTTATTTTTAGTTTCCTCCCTAGACCTCCATCAAGCTTAGAAAAACACACCCTAGACGGGTATTTGTACATTTTTCGATAGAAAAATGTCCCGGCCCAAGGGCGGTTCCTCTTAAAATTGCAGGCTCGCTATCGCTCGCCAGGAAATAATCGACACCTAAATGGCACGAAAGGTCTTCAAATTGATAACGAAATGAGGCGAAAGGTGTTAAAATCGCCAAACTAATGGGCCGAACGTCTTATAATCTCAAAACTAGTGGGGCTAAACATTAGGGAGAAGGGGGCCCAGAAAAACGGTCTGCCTCCCCTTAATACTTTTCAGCCTAAACTCGCACTGATAACTCGGTATAATGTCCTAAAATTCAGTGGTATATCCTGTCTATTACTTCCTGCACAATGCTAAATTAATCCGGTTCAATTTAAACTATCATATATAGTGCAGCAGTCCACAACTATCCATGTTGTTAATACGATTAACATTCTAGTATATATATATATATATATATATATATATATATATATATAGAGAGAGAGAGAGAGAGAGAGAATATATCACAAATATACATGAGCCACTAAATGTTTCTAGTCTCTCAGTGGGGATCGAACCATCGACCATCAGAACGATAGCCGACGCTTTAATCAGTTACACCACGGCAGTCTAAAAGACACTCAGCCTTCTATCCTATTTATGTTAGGGAGAAGGGAAACCCCCTAGGCGAATATATTTCAATTCAAACCTAGTTGTAGGATCCATATTTCCAGAATACCATACACGGATTTTTGAGTGTCCCGACGCAACTCGGGTTGAAATTGATTTCATTTAATTCTAACCCACAAAGCATGAGAGTTACAAATATTGAGAATATATCACAAATACACGTGAGCCACTAAATGTTTCTAGTCTCTCAGTGGGGATCGAACCATCGACCATCAGAACGATAGCCGACGCTTTAATCAATTACACCACGGCAGTCTTAAAGCGTCGGCTATCGTTCTGATGGTCGATGGTTCGATCCCCACTGAGAGACTAGAAACATATAGTGGCTCACGTGTATTTGTGATAAATTCTCAATATTTGTAACTCTCATGCTTTGTGGGTTAGAATTAAATGAAATCAATTTCAACCCGAGTTGCGTCGGGACACTAAAAAATCCGTGTATGGTATTCTGGAAATATGGATCCTACAACTAGGTTTGAATTGAAATATATTCGCCTAGTGGGTTTCCCTTCTCCCTAACATAAATAGGATAGAAGGCTGAGTGTCTTTTAGACTGCCGTGGTGTAATTGATTAAAGCGTCGGCTATCGTTCTGATGGTCGATGGTTCGATCCCCACTGAGAGACTAGAAACATATATATATATATATACAGTATATGAATAAATTTAGATATGTATGTATATACATATACAGCATAATTATATGTATGTACTGTATAATATGCATACACGTATGGATGTGAATGGATACGTTTATATGTATGTATCGTATATATGTACTGTATATATGTATATGTGCATGTATGGGTATGTACTGTACATGCATATACTGAAAGAGTTAAGTGAACCAAATGCTGTGTGAGAGGCTAACATAGGACACTGACCGTCACTGTAAGTTAAATGTAAAAAGAGCTTTTACAAGTTAGTTGAATCCGAAGACAATTATCTTTTAGTCGCAACTGGGAGAGTTTAAATTCCGGGTAGAAATGATAGTTACAGTCTTGGCCAGATATTCCTGAACACTATTTGAGGAAAGAATTGTAACACACGAAACATTATATTGGAAAACGCAATTGAACCACACACAATCGGATTATTGTTCTTCCAAGGAAAACGTCATAATAGTTATCAATAGACGTCATAATAGTTATCAATAGACGTCATAATAGTTATCAATATACGTCATAATAGTTATCAATAGACGTCAAAATAGTTATCAATAGACGTCATAATAGTTATCAATAGACGTCATAATAGTTATCAATAGACGTCATAATAGTTATCAATAGACGTCATAATAGTTATCAATAGACGTCATAATAGTTCTCAATAGACGTCATAATAGTTCTCAATAGACGTCATAATAGTTATCAATAGACGTCATAATAGTTATCAATAGACGTCATAATAGTTATCAATAGACGTCATAATAGTTATCAATAGACGTCATAATAGTTATCAATAGACGTCATAATAGTTATCAATAGCGCGTGTTTTGATTGATATTGAGGACTACGACTGTATATATAGAGCTATTTCATTAATTTTGTAAGCCAATACACACTTGTCTTTATAGGAGGCTTCTCGGAGTGGTTAACCCCTTCTGTACCGGCGACGTCTTTTTAATTGTATTCTAGTTATATTTAGACTATTTTGTGCCGTTTAAGAAGGATTTGTGGTAGTGTAAAGGGAGATAGTTCGAAGCCTGTTAATTGCTTAAGGCCCTGTTTATACTGAATAAAATCGTCTCATCGTAGCCAGAATAAGGCTAAAAGAACGTCGCCGGTACAAAAGGGGTTAAAGTGCTGAAATCATAACCAAAATATCATGGTTTCGAATCCCAGTAGAATAATCAAGGAAAGCTATCCACTTATGGAATGGGGCACGAATGGTATCTATCAATTTCGGAGAAGTTACACAACTAAACCAGCTAAACCAAGCCAATATTGTAGAATCTAGAGAGATACCTTCACCCTATGTGGTCCAAAGGGGGGCTTTTTGGACCTCCCCGGTTTCGCTCCATTAGTGTGGAGATTATAAGATAGTTTACCGCATTAGTTTAGCGAAAATAAGACGCTTCATCCCATTCAAGAGTTGATTTTTTTTCTGGCCGAGCGATAGTCAGTCTGTAAGTAAGAAGGAATCGGCCTTCGGCCGGGCCAATATTTTTCGAAATATGTAAAAATTTAGCTTGAAGGGGGTCTGGCGGGCATTTTGTAGCTTGAAGGACGTCTGGGAAGTCGTTTGTGTTAGCATGAGGGCAAGCTAAAATACATTGCTTGAAAATAGCATCAACAAGCAAAATACTCCGATATTGTAAAGACCTTCGTAAATCATGTCGTGTATTTTGTTAAGGGGAGATATCCACTTGAGGGACTTTTTTCTTGACCCCTTTCTCCCTCATGTCTAGCCCCGTTATTTTAAGATTTTAAGGCGTTCACCCCATTAGTTTGGCGATTTTAAGAATTTACGCCCCATTTTGTCAATTTTAAATCTTTCGTGCCATTTAAGTGTAGATTTTATCCTGGCGAGCGATAGCGAGCCTGTAATTTAAGAGTAATCGGCCTTCGGCCGGGACATTTTTCTACCGAAAAATGTACAAATTTATCTTGAAAGGGGGTCAAGGGGGTGAAATTCTTAGATTGCTGGAGGAGTAGGAAACATACTAAAAACCTTCCATTAACATGAGTTGGCTCTAACAATGTATCATGTATTTATTATAAGTGTTCACTTTATAATACACCCTGTCATTTTGATGGAGTAGATTTCAAGCACCCTGTATATATATATATATATATATTTCGTCTCAGAAGTTCTGTGGTTTGTTACCCGTTGCGAACATCATATTATCATTGCCTGAGAGGACTGCCAGCCAAATAATTCCCTTGCACGCATCTCATCAGCAGCCCAACCAATGCGTTCACGATCCGCTGAACCAGAAGACATGAGGAAGAAGGCATTATCTGACCGCCGCACTGCTTCTTTGGCTACAGAGTTTAGTGTTCAGGGGAAAGTACTCGCCCATTAATTTGGCGATTTTAAGACGTTCGTTCACTGGTTTGGTGATTTTGAGACCTTTCGCCCCTTTATTTTGTCAATATTTAGACCTTTCGTGCGGTTTCGTGTCGATTTGTTCATGGCGAGCGATAGCGAACCTGTAATTTTTGAAGGAACCGGCCTTCCGCCGGAATTTTTTTCTACCAAAATATGTACAAATATATCTTAAAAGGGCGTGTTTTTTTAAGCTTGATGGAGGTCTAACGAGGAAACTCAAAATTGAATAAATATATGAATAAGTAGCCCCAAACAACAAGCAGTACCCCCTTAATAAGTAGCCCCCAAACAACATGCAGTACCCCCTTAATAAGTATATACATAGACCAAACAACATGCAGTACCCCCTTAATAAGTAGCCCCAAACAACAAGCAGTACCCCCTTAATAAGTAGCCCCCAAACAAGCAGTACCCCCTTAATAAGTAGCCCCAAACAACAAGCAGTATCCCCTTAATAAGTAGCCCCCAAACAACAAGCAGTACCCCCTTAATAAGTAGCCCCCAAACAACAAGCAGTACCCCCTTAATAAGTAGCCCCCAAACAACAAGCAGTACCCCCTTAATAAGTAGCCCCCAAACAACAAGCAGTACCCCCTTAAACCCTACCAGTATACCAGGATGAGTTTCTTCCATATACAGTATTTTGGGTAGCATTAAACGATTTTTTCAACTACGGAAGGAGTATTGGAAGTCAGAGGATTAATTAGGATAGTTTTTATCCCATTAATTCTACAGTATACAGTATATGCTTTCTAAACTGCATAAAATCATAAAAGCCATAAAAGCCATAATCCACATAATAAGCGTGTCCTCGTATACTGAAAGGGTTAAGGGGAGGTTTTTAAGTTTGCTTCCTAAACCCCCATCAAGCTTTTACAAAATACCCGCAAGACCCTCCTCCGATATCAATTTGTACATTTTTCGGTAGAATAGTGTCTCGGCCCAAGATCGGTTCCTCCTATATTACAGACTCGCTATCGCTCGCCATGAAAAAATCGACACGTAAATTGCATAAAAGGTCTTAAAATTGAAAAAAAATGGGCGAAATGTCTTTAAATCGCTAAACTAACGGATCGAACGTCTTAAAACCTCAAACACTAATGGGGCTTAAGTGAAAATCTCCCCTTACTAATTAATGGCTGCACTGCACGGTATATGAATTGCGCACATCTGTATTCCAGTCGATTGGTTCTATATCTTTCACTGGCAGATGTTATATGCAGATTAATTAAGGGGGGATGGACCGGTTTTCTGGACCACTTTCTCCCTCATGTTTAGCCCCATTAATTTTCAGATGTTAACTAAGATGTTTGCCCCATTAGTTAGTCGATTTTAAGACCTTTCGCCCAATTTCTTCGTCAATATTTAGCCCTTTCGTGCTATTTAGGTGTCGATTTTTTCCCTGGCGAACGATAGTGAGCCTGTAATGTTGGAAGAGCCGGCCTTCGGCCGGGACATTTGTCTACCGAAAAATGTACAAATTACTCTAGAAGGGGGATCTAATGGATATTATTTTGTTTTGTTTTTATTTGATGGAGGTCTAGGGAGGAAACTAGAAAAATAATGAATACATGCAAAAATAATGAATACATGCAAAAATAATTAATACATGCAAAAATAATGAATACATGCAAAAATTGCCCAAAAAGTGAACCATCCCCCCTTAATTAAGAAAAATGTCTAGGAATCACAAGAGTATCACATATCTCCTAGTAAACTTCTAACTGAATACAAGCTGAATACAATCGACTAGTGATACCCAGAATAATAAGCGCGTCATTGCATCCTGAAGATGGTATTGTATTTTGTGTTATTCCGGCTGTATTTAGACGGTTTTATGCAGCTTAGGAGGAGACCGTGGTATTCAAAATGGACATAGAGATAGTTTGAAGCATTATTAATTACACGTCCTCCCTAAGCTGGATAAAATCGTCTAATACTATCCAAAATATAATGACAAGCACAACTCGGTACTAAAGGGGTTAATCGACTAGATCAAAACGAGCATACGCAATCAGTGTATTATTCGTTGGCATAACAGTTCCAATATTTATTTATGCATGTTTATTTAGCACGAATCTGATGCATAAATATGTATTGTATAATGTATGTAAAATGTGTGTGGCTTGCTGATATGTAGGTCGGTGTTGGTGTTTGCCTCCCTGTCTACATGTCTGTCTGCTTGACTGTCTACATACATGCCTGCTTACCTATATATAAGCCTGTTTGCTTACCTGTCTATATATCTGTCTGCTTGTCTGTCTGCCTATCTGTCTATATGTCCGTCTACATGCTTGTCTGCTTGCCTGTCCTCTTCCCTGTCTGGTTGACTGTCTACATACCTGTCTGTTTACCTGTCTGTCTACAAACTTTTCTGATTACCTGTCTACATCCCTGTCTGCGTGCCTGTCTACATATCTGTGTGCTTACCTGTCTACTTGTCTGACTACTTGCCTGCCTACATATCTGTCTGCGTGCCTGTCTAATGTATGTCTGCTTACCTGTCTACATACCTGTCTACATACCTGTCTACATCCCTGTATGCGTGCCTGTCTACATACCTGTCTACTTGTCTGTCTACTTGCCTGGCTACATGCCTGTGTGTTTGCCTATCTGCACGCCTGTCTGCTTGCCTGTCTGTCTGCTGTCTGCGCTCCTCTCGCTCTGGTACTCTCTCTCTCTCTCTGATGCCAGTTTTTATTATATCATGGATAGCATTTGACAATCTTAAATAGCTTAATAAAAACCCGTTGTAATAAAACGGTTCATTGAAATAATATCTATACTCTTTTGATGTCTATAGGCCATTCATAAGCTACATAAAAGCGTCTACTCTTAGCCAGTATAAAGTTAATATCAAGCCACCGTACTGACAGGGTTTTAATCATACGGTGATTCTTGTATCTTAGTAATTATATTGTCAGTTTATTTGTCTCAGCTTAAGGGGAGATGGGCCGCTTTTCTGGACACTCTTCCCGCTCGTGTTTAGCCCCATTTGTTTTTGACGTTCGGCTCATTAGTTTGGCGATCTTAACACCTTCCGTTATCATTTTTAAGACCTTTTGTGCCATTTAGGTGTCGATTATTTCCTGTCGAGCGATAGCGAGCCTGAAATTTTAAGAGGAACCGGCCTTCGGCCGGGACATTTTTCTACCGAAAAATGTACAAATTTATCTTGAAGGGGGGTCTAGGGTGTGTTTTTCTAAGCTTGATGGAGGTCTAGCGAGGAAACTAAGACATAAAGGAATATATGAATTAATAGACCAACACAATTAATGGGTCCATCTCCCCTTAAGACGAATATCTAGGCATCGAAGGGAGAACAAGTATCTCAATTAACCCTATAACTCTGACTGGTGCTCTCTAAGTTGGAAGTAATCGTCGGGAGGTATCCAACATATAATAATCCATGGTACTGAAGGGGTTAAGATTAAGGGGAGATGGCTCACTTTTTGGGCGATTTTTGCATGTATTTATTATTTTTCTAGTTTCCTCCCTAGACCTCCATCAGATTAAAACAGAACATCCATTTGATCCCCCTTCTAGATTAATTTGTACATTTTTCGGTAGAAAAAGGTCCCAGCCGAAGGCCGATTCTTCCAACATTACAGGCTCACTATCGTTCGCCAAGGAAAAATTCGACACCTAAATAACACACAAGTTCTAAATATTGAAGAAGAAATGGGGCTAAAGGTCTTAAAATCGACTAACTAATGTGGTAAACATCTTAAAACTAATGGGGCTAAACATGAGGGAGAAAGTGGTCCAGAAAACCGGCCCATCCCCCCTTAAGGATGAGTCACTGTTTCAATATCCTAGGGCCGTGAGTTTTGGTTGATATGAGAGAGAGAGAGAGAGAGAGAGAGAGAGAGAGAGAGAGAGAGAGAGAGAGAGAGAGAGAGAGAGAGAGAGAGAGAGAGAGCGAGAGAGAGAGAGAGAGAGAGAGAGAGAGAGAGAGAGAGAGAGAGAGAGAGAGAGAGAGAGAGAGAGAGAGAGAGGAGTACAAAGGAAATCAAGCAACAACAGATCTAGTGACCCTTCTAGGCTGCTTGTCCTCCAAAACACTGAGGATCAAGTGTCCAAAAAGTGGTTTAGAGTGGGTAACGAAACATTGGATAGGGAACTAATGTCCGTGGCAGGATTAGGAAGTTAGTAGGGGACAGATGGGTTAGTAACTGAGGGGAGGATAAAATAAAGTTATTCATTTACAAACGCAGTCAGTCGCGGGTTTGATGCGAGATATTTGTCTAAGCCGAGTTTAAATGAATCAACGGTGCTGCAGTCTATAACGTCTCGGGGAAGCCCATTCCACAAGTTGACAACTCGATTGAAGAAATTCTTAGATTCGTGTGAGTTAAAATATTTACCAATAATTTTGCAACCGTTTCCCCGCGTGTAATTGGATTGGTCGATAGTGAAGTACTTACTACAGTTCATATTGTCGATGCCTTTGATGATTTTGAACACTTGAGTTAAGTCACCTCTTAATCTGCGCTGGGTTAAAGGAAATATATTTAATTCTCTAAGACGCTCCTCGTATGGTTTGTTCTTTAGGCTAGGTATCATTTTGGTAACTCTACGTTGAACTCGTTCTAGCTTGTTTACATCTTTTTGGTAATAAGGGCACCAGGATTGAACGCAATATTCCAGAAGAGGGCGGACTAAGGAATTGTAAAGGGTTAGGATAACGTCTTTGGATTTATGCTCAAATGACCTGCCAATAAAGCCAATTATTTTGTTTGCCTTCTTAATAACTTCTGAACATTGTTGACTCGGTTTTAGGTTACTCGATATTGTTACTCCCAGATCGGTTTCTCTGTTTACATTCTTAAGCTGAGTGCCATTCATCGAATAGTTTGCTTTCTCATTTAGGTATCCGATATGTAGTACTTTACATTTATCCGCATTGAAACTCATTTGCCAAATTTGGGCCCAACATGACAACTTATCTAGATTGTGTTGCATATCATCAAATTGTTCTTTTGAGAGTACGCTATTTGCAATTTTTGTATAGTCAGCAAATTTTGAGATTGTACAGGTGAGACCCTCATCTATGTCGTTGATGTAAATTAGAAAGATAATTGGTCCTAGTACCGATCCCTGGGGTACCCCGCTACTTACATTGGTCCATTTAGATGCCTTACCGTTTATGACTACTCTTTGCTTTCTGTCGCTGAGCCAATTTTCTATCCATTTCAACACACCGTCTTGTATTCCATGCGCTTTTAGTTTTAGCAGTAAACGTTTGTGGGGGAACTTTGTCAAAGACTTTTTGAAAATCAAGGTATATAATATCTACAGCTTTACTCTCATCGTAGAGGTTGAGGATATCGTGGAAGCGGTCTAAGAGGTTTGTTAAACAGGAACGTTTTTTACGAAAGCCGTGTTGAGTATCTTTAAGTATATTATTTTCCTCTAAGTGATTTACGAGTCTGTCTCGTATGACCGTTTCTAGCATTTTACATACAACTGAGGTTAAGCTAATTGGACGATAGTTACTGGGTAGGGATTTGCTGCCTTTTTTTAATATCGGTGTTACGTTGGCTAGCTTCCACTGATCAGGCATAGTTCCAGACTGCAAGTATATATTGAATAGTAATGTCAGTGGTTTGGAGAGCTCATCCTTAGCTTCCTTTAGGAGAAAGTGATTGATGGGCAATGCAATAATGGTAATGGATGAAACGTCTCTATTCTTTAACCCCTTTAGTACCATGACGTTTTTCTATTTACATTATATTGTGGCTAACATGATACAGAGTATAAAACAGATTAAGAAGGACCAGTGGTGATAATGAAGGGTCATGCTATCTGAGTTACCTGTTTGACTCCTAGGAACCGTGCCTTAAGGGAGCCCACCTCGCTTTTTTTTCTCTTTCTCTCCCTCTCTCTTTGGCTTATATCCATTCGGCCCCATTCAGCCTACTGTGTTAAGACGTTTACCCCCTTCCAGGTGTCAATATTTTCCTGGCGAGCGGTAGCGAGCCAGCATATATATATTTTTTGTTTTAACAGCAAGCTAAATTTGCAAATTTTTCGATAGATAAATGTCTCCGGCGAAGCCGGATTTCTCCATACAATGTTGGCTAGCTATCGCTCGCCAGGAAGAAATCGACACCTGGATGGGGATAAACGTCTTAAAACAGTAGGCTGAATGGGGCCAAATGGATGCAAACCAGAGAAAGAGAAAAGGAGAGCAAGAGAAAAAAAGCCGGTGACCCCCCTTAACTGATAATATCGGCTAATAATATCGACTAATAACGTGGTGGGAAAAATAGCGCCAACTTTTTTAATGGGTTAAGATATTAATAAATTTAGTTTAGTTCGGCAGTCTCCTAACACTCCATGTTCACTTAACAGTTTCCCTGAATTAAGACGTGCTCAACCGCCTCCGTGGGACCTTCGCCCCCGCACAGCTTCTTACTCTGTAGAAGA
Source organism: Paralithodes platypus (assembly GCA_032716605.1). Taxonomy (NCBI): domain Eukaryota; kingdom Metazoa; phylum Arthropoda; class Malacostraca; order Decapoda; family Lithodidae; genus Paralithodes; species Paralithodes platypus. Next base: position 8,983,135 of record CM064568.1, read on the forward strand.
GGCACTGTGCGCCCATGTAATTGAGTATTGTTCACACGCGTCGGGAGGTTCAACCCATACTGCACTTCTCCAAAGGGTAGAGTCAAAGGCATTTCGTCTCATCAATTCTCCTCATACTAATTCCCTGCAATCTCTATTTACACGCTGCAATGTTGCACCTCTTTCACTCTTCTACCACTATTACAATAATCAATGTTCTTCAGAAAGTTCTCAGTGGATACCTCCTTCTTTACGGCAAGTGGATGGCACCCGCTTTTCAACACATTTCTACCCAATTTCTGTACTACTCTCTAACCCAAGAGTGAACCGATTTTCCCAGCCTTTCCACTCAACAAGTAAACTCTAGAACTTCCTCCCTCAATCTCTCTCTCCCCCATCCTATGGCTTAAACTGGACCCTGAGAATAGGAACTATAAATGTTGCTTCTGTCTGTCTCGTGTCGGCCACCCTCAGCAATGGGGTATTTGCCTGAGTATATGCATACATACATACATACATAAACTGATTTACAGGAAGGGGTCCAGGGGTTGGAATGAGGTCACTCTGGCCACTTATTACCCTGATCACCGCGGCCTTTGCATAACGGATGTTTACAGACAGCAGACCCCAATAAGGGAGGTTAGATTACCTAAGAATAATTCGAACTAAAAGGTGTGTCGGTAAATATGATTAACGTTATATCCACATCCAGTAGGAGTATGTGAGTGTCCAGACATTTTGACTCTAACGTACCTTGAATTTGGCTCCCTATCAACTTTTCAACTTGGGGGTGGGGGGGGGGACCTTTTACTGGCAACATTGCCTTTTGTCTCCTTCATACAAATAGACCAAAACAAATAGTTAACAGGTTGACTGTTTGACACAAGAGAACCTACATACCCACACAAAGGGTGTGGGCAGGGAACCAGGTCGAACCCAGAAGTGGCGCATCCACACCTAACTCCACCACACAAACCTCACTAGGAGGTGGCTGTAATTGAACCGAAGCTACCTGAGCCTAGCGGTTAGAATGTAGTGACTAGGTGCGTTCCTGTGTGTGTGTGTGTATGTGCGTGCGTGTGTATGTATGTGCGTGTGTGTGGGTGTGGGTGTGTGTGTATGTGCGTGTGTGTGTGTGAGTGTGTATGTATGTGCGTGTGTATGTATGTGCGTGTGGGTGTGTGTGTGGGTGTGTGTGTGTGTGCGTGTGTGTGTGTGAGTGTGTATGTATGTGCGTGTGTATGTATGTATGTGCGTGTGTGTGTGTGTGTGTGTGAGTGTGTATGTATGTGCGTGTGTGTATGTGTGTGTAACTTAACAATAGGTCCTCTGCGTCACACACACACACAATGCACACACGACTCCAAAAAATTAACACAATAAATTAGTGGAAATTAAATAATGAAGCCTTTGTTGGTGTTCGGAAAAAGCCATTATTCTATTAATCACTACATTCCGGTACCGATAACAATGAAGAAAATGGCAACCAATATTAGAAGTCTGCCGAGAAACTATGAGATTGACCCAAATTGCAAAGAGAAAATCAGTGTTTAACTTTTACTGTCACGATTAGAAATAATTTAATAGTTTTGCGTGATTTGCAGTGACTTTCTATAATTTGTTAAGGGGGGATCTCCACTTGAGGGATTTTTTTCTGGACCCCTTTCTCCCTCACGTTTAGCCCCATTGCTTTTGAGATTTTAAGACGTTCGCCCTATTAGTTTGGACATTTTAAGACATTTTGCCCCATTTCTGTCAATTTTAAGACCTTTCGTGCAATTAAGGTGTCAATTTTTTCCTGGCGAGCGATAGCGAGCCTGTAATTTAAGAGCAACCGGCCTGTGGCCGGGACATTTTTCTACCGAAAAATGTACAAATTTTTATCTTGAAAGGGGGTCTAGGGGGTGTAATTTTAAGCTTGATGAAAACGTAGGGAACAAACTAAATACCTCCCCTTAAGGGGGGTCACCGGATTTTTTATCTTTCTCTCTTTTCCTGGCTTGTATCCATTCTGCCAAATTTAGACAACTGTTTTAAGACGTTTATCCCCATCCAGGTGTCAATTTCTTCCTGGTGAGCGATAGCAAGCCAGCATTGTATGGAGAAATCCGGCTTCGCCGGAAACATTTTGCTATCGAAAAATGTACAAATTTAGCTTGCTGTCAAAACAAAAATATATATATGCTGGCTCGCTACCGCTCGCCAGGAAAATATTGACACCTGGATGGGGGTAAACGTCTTAAAACAGTAGGCTGAATGGGGCCGAATGAATACAACCCAGAGAAAGAGGGAAAAGGAGAGATAAACAAAAGGAGGTGACCCCCCTTAAGCCAAAATGAAAGGCAAAAAGGCGTAATGATTCTGAAGGCGTTAATGATATCCAGAACATTATGAATTAAACGTCATTATACCAAAGACCTTGCGTTTCCGGGTCTAATTACGGTATTTTCACAACTTCTCAACATTTATTTCTTTATAATTAAGGGGGGATGGGCCGGTTTTCTGGATCATTTTCTCCCTCATGTTTAGCCCCATTAGTTTTCAGATGTTAAGATGTTTGCCCCATTAGTTAGTCGATTTGAAGACCTTTCGCCCCATTTCTTTGTCAATATTTAGACCTTTCGTGCTATTAAGGTGTCGATTTTTCCCCTGGCGGACGATAGTGAGCCTGTCATGTTGGAAGAACCGGCCTTCGGCCAAGACATTTTTTCTACCGAAAAATGTACAAATTAATCTAGAAGGGGGATCTAATGGGTGTTTTTAGTTTAATTTGATGGAGGTCTAGGGAGAAAACTAGAAAAATAACGAATACCTTCAAAAATCGCACCAAAAGTGAACCATCTCCCCTTAAACAAGTTGGTACACACACACACACACACAGACACACACACCCACACACACACCAACTCCGAACCAATCGTCCTTAATTAACATTCTTTGTGCAATTAATGTCCAATTAACAACTGAAAACATGACCACAACAGGACCTGAACACCCGTCATTTTCCATACACGTATGGGGAGTGACTTGCTTATTTCTCTCTGTTTTCTCTCTCTTTGTCTGGCTTGTATCCATTCGGCCCCATTCAGCCAACTGTTTTAAGACGTTTATCCCCATCCAGGTGTCGATTTCTTCCTGGCGAGCGATAGCGAGCCAGCATTGTATGGAGAAATCCGGCTTCGCCGGAGAAATTTTTCTATCGAAAAATGTACACATTTAGCTTGCTGTCAAAACAAACATATATATATGCTGGCTCGCTACCGCTCGCCAGGAAAATATTGACACCTGGATGGGGGTGAACGTCTTAAAACAGTAGGCTGAATGGGCCGAAATTCCGAATGAATACAAGCCAAAGAGAGAGGGAGGGAGAGAGAGAGAAAAAAACCCAACGAGGTGGGCTCCCTTAACAGACGCGCCACACCATCTATTTACTTGGAAATAACCTACGGAATAAATGCATACCTAATTTATTGGATACCACCCACTACGCTGAGTTACGGGGAGGCGGACCGTTTGTTTGGTCTATTAATTCATTTATTCATGTATTTTATTTTAGTTTCCTCTCTAGACCTCCATCAAACTTGGAAAACACCCCCTAAACCCCCCTTCAAGATAACACCCCCTAGACCCCCCTTCAAGATAACACCCCCTAGACCCCCCTTCAAGATAACACCCCCCCTAGACCCCCCCCTTCAAGATAACACCCCATAGACCCCCTTCAAGATAACACCCCCTAGACCCCCCTTCAAGATAACACCCCCTAGACCCCCCTTCAAGATAACACCCCCTAGACCCCCCTTCAAGATAACACCCCCTAGACCCCCCTTCAAGATAACACCCCCTACAACCCCCCTTCAAGATAACACACCCCCCCCTAGACCCCCATTCAAGATAACACCCCCCAGACCCCCATTCAAGATAAGACCCCCCAGACCCCCCTTCAAGATAACACCCCCTAGACCCCCCTTCAAGGCCGCTTCCTCTTAAAATGTCAGGCTCGCTATCGCTCGCCAGGAAATAATCGACACCTAAATGGCACGAAAGGTCTTAAAATTGACAACGAAATGAGGCGAAAGGTGTTAAAATCGCCAAACTAATGGGCCGAACTTCTTATAATCTCAAAACTAGTGGGGCTAAACATTAGGGAGAAGGGGGTCCAGGAAAACGGTCTGCCTCCCCTTAAGTACCCATAAAAGTGAATTAGTATTATTATAGTGTGAAAAAAGCGTATAAACCTTTAATAATACAAGACGGTGATCAGGAGGCGCGGACATCAATTCACTGCGTAATACTCAACATGTAAATTAGAAGTATAAATATGATGGCTATGAACAATTAGCCTGATATGGATATGAACAATTAGCCTGATATGGATATGAACAATTAGCCTGATATGGATATGAACAATTAGCCTGATATGGATATGAACAATTAGCCTGATATGGATATGAACAATTAGCCTGATATGGATATGAACAATTAGCCTGATATGGATATGAACAATTAGCCTGATATGGATATGAACAATTAGCCTGATATGGATATGAACAATTAGCCTGATATGGATATGAACAATTAGCCTGATATGGATATGAACAACTAGCCTGATATGGATATGAACAATTAGCCTGATATGGATATGAACAATTAGCCTGATATGGATATGAACAATTAGCCTGATATGGATATGAACAACTAGCCTGATATGGATATGAACAATTAGCCTGATATGGATATGAACAATTAGCCTGATATGGATATGAACAATTAGCCTGATATGGATATGAACAATTAGCCTGATATGGATATGAACAATTAGCCTGATATGGATATGAACAATTAGCCTGATATGGATATGAACAATTAGCCTGATATGGATATGAACAATTAGCCTGATATGGATATGAACAATTAGCCTGATATGGATATGAACAATTAGCCTGATATGGATATGAACAACTAGCCTGATATGGATATGAACAATTAGCCTGATATGGATATGAACATTAGCCTGATATGGATATGAACAATTAGCCTGATATGGATATGAACAACTAGCCTGATATGGATATGAACAATTAGCCTGATATGGATATGAACAATTAGCCTGATATGGATATGAACAATTAGCCTGATATGGATATGAACAATTAGCCTGATATGGATATGAACAATTAGCCTGATATGGATATGAACAATTAGCCTGATATGGATATGAACAATTAGCCTGATATGGATATGAACAATTAGCCTGATATGGATATGAACAATTAGCCTGATATGGATATGAACAATTAGCCTGATATGGATATGAACAATTAGCCTGATATGGATATGAACAATTAGCCTGATATGGATATGAACAATTAGCCTGATATGGATATGAACAACTAGCCTGATATGGATATGAACAATTAGCCTGATATGGATATGAACAATTAGCCTGATATGGATATGAACAATTAGCCTGATATGGATTCACAAAGGATGACTTCTTCTTATAGTTGGCATTATAAGTGGGTTCTATAATTATTCAGTGATAAACATTAATATTATATAATCATGTATTCATATGATTAAGGGGGGTGACCTGTTTTTGTTATGTCCTTTTCTATCTTTCTCTGGCTTGTATCCATTTGGCCCCATTCAGCCAACTATTTTAAGACGTTTATCCCCATCTAGGCGTCGATTTCCTCCTGGCGAGCGATAGCGAGCCAGCATTATATGAAGAAATCCGGCTTCGCCGGAGACATTTTTCTATCGAAAAATTTACAAATTTAGCCTGCTGTCACACCAAAATAAAAAATTAGACTGGCTCGCTACCGCTCACCAGTAAACACCTGGATGGGGATAAACGTCTTTAAACAGTAGGCTGAATGGGGCCAAATGGATACAAGCCAGAGAAAGATAGAAAAGGACAGAACAAAAACAGGTCACCCCCCCTTAAAGCAACTAATATTCAATAAGGTAATAACAGAAGGATAATATAAAGAGATACAATAGCATATCGTAGTGCAGGTAAATACAACATGGATTAAGAGAGATACAATAGCATATCGTAGTGCAGGTAAATACAACATGGATTAAGAGAGATACAATAGCATATCGTAGTGTAGGTAAATACAACATGGATTAAGAGAGATACAATAGCATATCGTAGTGCAGGTAAATACAACATGGATTAAGAGAGATACAATAGCATATCGTAGGGTAGGTAAATACAACATGGATTTGGGGTGAGTCAAGATCGGGAAAACCAGGCTGGCCCCCCTCCTAAAATTTCCTCTCCTCTCCATCTCTCTCCATCTCTCTCCCTCTCTCTCTCTCTCTCTCTCTCTCTCTCTCTCTCTCTCTCTCTCTCTCTCTCTCTCTCTCTCTCTCTCTCTCTCTCTCTCATAAGCGAACATTCCATTATAAAATACTCGGTTTGTATATGCTTTGATAGAGAGGTAGATATTTAAGGGGAGATTTCCACTTGAGGGATTTTGTTTTCTTTACCCCTTTCTCCCTCATGTTTAGCCCCATTGCTTTTGAGATTTCAAGACGTTTCCCCATTAGTTTGGTGATTTTTAAGAATTTCCGGCCCATTCTGTCAATTTTAAGACCTTTCGTGCAATTTAGGTGTCGATTTTATCCTGGCGAGCGATAGCGAGCCTGTAATTTAAAAGTAATCGGCCTTCGGCCGGGACATTTTTCTACCGAAAAATGTACAAATTTATCTTGAAAGGGGGTCAAGGGGGTGAAATTTTAAGATTGCTGGAGGAGTAGGAAACAAACTAGAAAACTCCCCTTAAACTGCCCCCCTCCTCCCCATAGCTTTTACTGGGTTTTCACCGTTACCCCTCTGTAGAAGTGTATAACCGACACTCATTCGTTCCCCCTCACACATCCCTTCTCTCTCTCTCTCTCTCTCTCTCTCTCTCTCTCTCTCTCTCTCTCTCTCTCTCTCTCTCTCTTCTTTTCTATCCTTTCCTTCAACTTTCCTTTTCTATCGGATATGCCATCTCTACTAGAATTAAGTCCTGACCACCTTGTTTGGATCGTAAGGTCTGTGTGGCCAGTGTATCTATGTAAATCTATGTAAATTTCTCTCAAAAATGTACCAGATGTTTGTTCAATTAGTTTGTCGATTTTTAAGACCTTTCGTTTCATTTCTTATATAATAATAAAACACGAAAATAACAACATTGAAGATAACATGCCAAATAATATCCCGCAAGCTAACAAAATGAGGGTTAGAAAAAAATACAAAAATGAAAATACATCAAACAAACAAAATTAGGAAGAAAAATGAAAAATTACAAACCAATGAAAATATATAGATATATAAAATATAGGAGATATGAGGAGGAGGAGGAGGAGGAGGAGGAGGAGGAGGGGGGGGGGGGGGGGCATAAAAAACTATTTGCCTGAAAGCGAGACTTGAAAGGGTCCATTAAAATCATATCCAGGGTTTATAAGCAGGAGGGAGATAGAAAATTGGAATAATCTGCTGAAAGGAGGGGTAACAAATATATATATACCGTATTAGAAAAATGTGTGCAAAGAAATGGAATAGTGTCGTTGAAGCCAAGAAAAATACATGAATTAAAAGGACTTACGCTAGTCTTACAAGGGGAGACGTAACTTACATGAAATACGGAGTAATTTGATTATAGGAGGGGAGGTGTGGTGGAGTGGTCTTGCCACTGGCCTGGTAATTCAAAGGTCCCGGGTTCAAATCCCGATGTATCAATGGGAAGATATTATTGGGATGGAATTTGTGCTGTACCTAGTATCAGTGCATTACCACAAGCCCACCGAAACGTCAATAAAATACCCTCATTGTTCCCTGATTAAATAGCACTGTATGAATATTCCCATATTCAAAATATGCTATAGGGGTGCAATGCCTGGTGAGTTATCTGCTGAACAGGTGGCGTTGTGTGTGTATAAGTGTGAGAGTCCGAGTGTAGGGGGTGAGACAGTGAAGCACGGGAACGAGGTGGCTTCAGAGATGGGGTCGTTTCGGGCCATGAGTGAGTACCGTGCCTCATGTGAAGGCAAGATGGCAGGTGCTCGTTGTACTCTACGTGCTTCACATGTTTCACTCCCTAGACTGGAACAAGACCTCACGGGCTTCACTGTTCATTGTAAAGCGGTGAATGTTAAGGCTCTCAGCCTATGCCCGAGAGGAAGTAAGTTAGAATATAGAAAAAAAAAAAAAAATACAAAAGAACATTTATATAATAGGAAAGTAAGACATTTAAAACTATAATAATAGAGATAGGAACTGGATCATTCTTGAAAATATATATGCACACAAATATATACCCGTTACAATCTTCAAAGGCCTTCGGAGTGGAAAAACAAATCCAATCAGTGATACGTAAATTTGTTAAACAATAGGTAAAAATACACGCCTCAAAGCCTGGAAAGACCTCAAAGCCTCGTAATAGATATACCGTATAATATATATATAGTAAATGTATACACCAGAAATAATAGCATAAGATATTGGGATAATCTTATAGGAGGAGACGTAGATTTATTATATATATATATATGGAAAAGAAAAGTGGTATTGCCAAAAAAAAAAAAAAAAAAAAAAATGCGTTGAATAGTTTGATAATAAATGGTTTGAATTCTAGAGAGAGGGCCATTAAATTTATAGTTCCAGGACGTGAAACAAATAGTATTATAGACTGTTTTATGCAGCTGACGGTGAATTGCCATGTTTTCATGTTGCTTACTCAGCTAGTACGTAGATTTGCAAGCTGATTATGTAGTTAATTAATTATGAAAACTGACTACTAATTTATCAAAGAGAGATAGTAGGTTCATAGTATTCCATTGACTATCGAGAATGCAGTTGGTAAGGGATTTATATCACCGTCACCCGAAATAAACCGACTATAGTCACAAGCCATTAACGGGGGTGACCTGCTTGTCTCTCTTTCTTGGTTACATCCATTAGGTCCCATTCAGCCTACTGTTTTAAGAAATTTAACCCCATCCAGGTGTCGATTTTTCCCTGGCGAGCGATAGCGAGCCAGCATTTTATGGAGAAATCCGGCTTCGCCGGAGAAATTTTGCTATCGAAAAATTTACAATTTTAGCCAGAAACTCATTATCCAAAATATGGTGGCTTGCTATCGCTCGCCAGGTGTAAATTGACACCTGGATGGGGATAAACGTCTTAAAACAGTAGGCTGAATGGGGCCGAATGGATACAAGCCAGAGAAAGAGAGAAAAGGAGAGAAAAAAGCAGGTCACCCCCCTTAAATACACATGCGGATATAGTCTGTTCATTATATGCAGGCCAAAAAAATTCACCATTAACCTCCATAACTCATAACAGACTACAACAATCGAACTATAATTGCTACCATTTGGGAAGAGTCGGCCAGGCAATACCGGTAGGTGTGGAAAATCACAGCCCTCAACAATCGAACAAATATTGCTACCATTTGGGAAGAGTCAGCCAGGCACTAGGTGTGGAAAGTTACAGCCCACAACAATCGAACAAACATTGCTACCATTTGGGAAGTGTCAGCCAGGCAATAGGTGTGGAAAGTTACAGCCCATTTTCTCTAGCCCTTTTCGAATGACAGAGGTTAGGGGTCACGATGGCTGGCCTACCAATAATAAATAATAATAATACTATTTTGTCTTGTGTTTTCCTGTTCTTGCTCTGTCTTGAGTCGGCCACCCCCAAGAAAAAAACAAAAAACAAAACATAATAATACATTTGTGGGAAAAAAATAGGAAAAGTGGGGATTGGGCCTGAGCATATAGATAGATAGAATAAAATAATCAATGGAGTATAGTCACAGAAAGTTGCATAGTAAGTTCAAATGAAACAGTTTATGAGAAAGGAGGACGGTGACCTTCCGATTTTCATTGTACTATAAGGGACCCCACCTCGCTTTGTTTTTTGTCTTTCTCTCCCTCTCTCTCTCTGGCTTGTATCCATTCGGCCCCATTCAGCCTACTGTTGTAAGACGTTTACCCCCACCCAGGTGTCAATATTTTTTTCTGGCGAGCGGTAGCGAGCCAGCATATACTGTATATATTTTTGTTTTGACAGCAAGCTTAATTTGTACATTTTTCGATAGAAAAATGTCTCCGGCGAAGCCGGATTTCTCCATATAATGCTGGCTCGCTATCGCTCGCCAGGAAGAAATCGACACATGGATGGGGATAAGCGTCTTAAAACAGTTGGCTGAATGGGGCCGAATGGATACAAGCCAAGGAAAGCTAGAAAAGGAGAGAAAGATACAAAAAAAAAAAAAAAAAAAAGCCGGTGACCCCCTTTAGAAAATTAATCTAAAGGGAAAAACAGCAAATGTGTACATGGATCGGATATCGTCTTGTGGAGTAAAAAGATATATTCGGAAAAAAACTTAGTCAGGAACTGCAATAGTCTTAGAAGAGAAGAAATAGGAAAAATATATATATATAAATATATATATATATATTCGAAAACCGCTCCAACGAACTGGGCAATATCCATAAATATACAACAGAATACAAATGCGTGACTAAAATTGATAAAAAATACAAGAAATTCAATTCAACAGCCGGAATAAATTTAGAATGCATGAAACTTAACCCTTTCACGTTTTTATGACGCAGAGGTTGCCAGATTAGCAATGATAAATAAGAGTTCTCTCACTCTTATAATTACCTCCCCAAAATTAGTTTTCTGCCCACAGCTAACTCAAAGACAACTGCAGAGGTTGAAATAACTAAACTAAAGGTTTCTAAATACCCCTGATGGTAACAAAGGCTTTAAAGTATCCCTGATAGGCTCAAAATTGCGTCAAGAACGTGAGAGGGTTAAATATGAAAACAAAACAATGTAATTAATCTAATTAATTAATTTCACTCCACACACCAAACACCTCCCAACGAAATTAAGGGGAGGTTTTTAGTGCGTTTCCTAGACTTCCATCAAGCTTGAAATTACACTCCCTTTGATCCTCTTTCAAGATAAATTTGTACATTTTTCGGTAGAAAAATGTCCCGGCCGAAGGCCGGTTCCTCTTAAATTATGGCTCGCCAGGAAAAAATCGACACCTAAATGGCACGAAAGGTCTTAAAAGTGACATAAATGAGGTGAAAGTTCCTAAAATCGTCAAACTAATGGGGCGAACGTCTTAAAATCTCAAAAGCAATGGGGCTAAACATGAGGGAGAAGGAAGTTCGAAAAAAAAAATCCTCAAGTGGAAACCTCCCCTTAATGAAAGCATGTGATCCTACCAGGATTCGAACCTGGGTTACCACACAGATTGTAAACACCATTACACCATCAAGGCAGTTATAACATATTGTATAAGTTAAAATTAAATATCGATTGATGATAATAATAACTTAAGGGGAGATTTCCACTTGAGGGATTTTTTTCTGGACTCCTTTCTCCCTCATGTTTAGCCCCATTGTTTTTGAGATTTTAAGACGTTCGCCCTATTATTTTGACGACTTTAAGAACTTTCAACCCATTTCTGTCAATTTTAAGACGTTTCGTGCCATTTAGGTGTCGATATTATCCTGGCGAGCGATAGAGAGCCTGTAATTTAAGAGAAACCGGCTGTCAGCCGGGACATTTCTCTACCGAAAAATGTACAAATTTATCTTGAAAGGGGCTCAAGGGGGTGTAATCTTAAGCTTGATGGATATCTAGGGACCAAACTAAAAACTTCCCCTTAAAGACAGCAATGGATTACTATTATGCATGATATAATATATGACTTAGTAAGTAATAAAACTCTTCTGACACGAGAGAACCACTCGAGCGTAATGTCAAAACTCAAGTAACGGAGGAATTTATATATAAAAACAGCATCCACTTCCGCCACCACAGTAAAGGTCATAAAAGTGTGAGTTTGGATCGAGAACAAAATACAAAACAATTTCCAGTGCGAAAATACTATACTGACCGAGTTAAAGGGGGTGACCTGCTTTTTGTTATTTCTGTTCCTTTTCTCTCTTTCTCTGGCTTGTATCCATTCGGCCCCATTCAGCCAACTATTTTAAGACGTTTATCCCCATCTAGGTGTCGATTTCTTCCTGGCGAGCGATAGCGAGCCAGCCTTATATGAAGAAATCCGGCTTCGCCGGAGAAATTTTTCTATCGAAAAATGTACAAATTTAGCCTGCTGTCTAACAAAACAAAAAAATATGCTGGCTCGCTACCGCTCACCAGTAAAAAATTGACACCTGGATGGGGATAAACTTCTTAAAACAGTAGGCTGAATGGGGCCAAATGGATACAAGCCAGAGAAAGATAGAAAAGGACAGAACGAAAATACTATACTAACCGAGTTAACCAAAGATGACAAGGAATATAAAAATACGGAAGCACTTTCAAAACTGTGTGAGAGAGAGAGAGAGAGAGAGACAGAGACAGAGACAGAGACAGAGAGAGAGAGAGAAAGAGAAAGAGAAAGAGAAAGAGAGAGAGAGAGAAGGGGGGGGGGGGGGGTGTCACGGTGAGGCACTCCTCGGGTGTGAGTCATCCTGCCTCACCTCCTCCACTGTATACCCCCCCCCCTCCCCCTCTGCCCCCCCTCCAACACCCGCCCACACAGTAACACCTAATTCTCTCTAATAGGTACGGGCGGTTGTAGAAGTTCGGAGACACCCTTGATGGAAGGGTAAGTTTAAGGGGAGGTTTTTAGTTTGGTCTCTAGATATCCATCAAGCTTAAGATAACACCCCTTTGAGCCCCTTGCAAGATAAATTTGTACATTTTTCGGTAGAAAAATTTCCCGGCCAAAGGCCGGTTACTCTTAAATTACAGGCTCGCTATCGCTCGCCAGGATAAAATCGACACCTAAATTGCATGAAAGGTCTTAAAATTGACAGAATGGGGCGGAAATTCTTAAAATCACCAAACTAATGGGGCAAACGTCTGAAAATCTCAAAAGCAATGGGGCTAACCATGAGGGAGAAAGGGGTCAAGAAAATAATTCCCTCAAGTGGAGACCTGCCCTTAAGAAGGAAGGTAGCTCACTAGTACTTGACCAGTTATCAACATCAAACACACTCTCTCTACCACCATGGATACTAACACAATGCCTTCCATTTCAAGAGAGGGGGTGTGTAAGGCTAATCACTCAAAGGCATGCACGTTATAGACTTGCTAATTGTATAACCATTTGTATACTTCATTCTACTAACTTCCATTATAATTAATGTCTGAAATTGAATGATCGCTGCACAATAGAAATCTTCAACACTCAGAGAGATTAAGGGGAGGTTTTTAGTGGATTCCCTATACTTCCATCAAGCTTAAAATTACTCCCCCTAGACTCCCTTTCAAGATAAATGTGTACATTTTTCGGTAGAAAAATGTCCCGGCCAAAGGCCGGTTCCCCTTAAATTACAGGCTCGCTATCGCTCGCCAGGAAAAAATCGACACCTAAATGGCACGAATGGTCTTAAAATTGACAGAAATGGGGCGAGGGTTCTTAAAATCGCCAAACTAATGGGGCGACCGTCTTAAAATCTCAAAAGCAATGGGGCTAAACATGAGGGAGAAAGGGGTCCAGAAAAAAATCCTCCAGGTGGAAATCTCCCCTTAATCACCTGATATCCTCGACTAAGTGCGTTTGAACTCGAATAATGTGCTTATCCCGGTTACCCCTCAATCACAAGCAGTCTGGTTAGGACCAGTAGATACGCTGTTGTTTGTCCTTCCATTGTTGTCCCTCGTCATCTCTGGGAGTCTATTGATCAAGATGAACTTAGTCCCGGTGACCCGTAACTCCCATTTGTTTACGTCTGTTCCCAGTCAACAACATCCCCGCCGATTTTCTGAGCTACCAGAGAAAGAAATATGCCTTTGTAGCCTAAACATGATCACATTTTTGCAGCCTATACCTTGCAAGCCCCACAGAGGCGTAATTGCTTGTTCCGAGTCGTGGGTTTCAATAGACGTGAAACATTCGAAGCACAAATCGAACCTGGGAAGGAATTGTCAAGAACATGTGGCTTGATGCTCTCCAATGCTCCTGAAGATTGGCTTACGGTTTGTACGATCGAGTAATTCGTGAGAGAGTACACACGGCCTTACAGACACTATAGTATCAGGTCTTTGGTCTCTCTCTCTCTCTCTCTCTCTCTCTCTCTCACACACAGGCACGTATATACGACAATCACAGCCTCTGCATCTCTGTATATGCATCAATATTGTTCTTATTAGTAATTCTTGGTCTAAAGGGGAAGTTAAGGGGAGGTATTTAGTTTCTTCCGTAGACCTCCATCAAGCTTAAAATTACACCCCCTAGACCCCCTTTCAAGATAAATTTGTACATTTTTCGGTAGAAAAATTTCCCGGCCGAAGGCCGGTTCCTCTTGCATTACAGGCTCGCTATCGCTCGCCAGGATAAAATCAACACCTAAATTGCACGAAAGGTCTTAAAATTGACAGAAATGGGTTAAAAGTTCTTAAAATCATCAAAATAATGGGGCGAACGTTTTAAAATTAGATAAGCAATGGGGCTAAACATGAGGAAGAATGGAGTCAAGAAAAAACTCCCTCAAGTGGAAATCTCCCCTTAATATGTAATATATTGATTGGCAACTAACACCCTGTGCTCTCTTAGTGGTCGGCAAATTGCCATGTACCTTTCTTGATCACTCGGCTACCAAGATGTTTGTAGAGAAATAAATTAATTACGAAACTTTGATAATTATAAATTATAAAGAAACATAGTAGTTTAATTTTTTTTCTATTAATATTGGAAAATGAGCTGCTGGGGGATTGAATTTTCAACCAGGTTTAATTTTTTTTGTTTTTTTTTTTTTTTGCTGTTATATTAAATTGAAATATGTCAATCTGATAAATATAGCCTAAATCTAAGTCAATACATACATTTTGCATGTTGTGATTTGTGAACACCCACGGTACACCAAATACAATGGCCGTACATTCACACATGTTGAAAGGATAGCTTTCCTTTCCCGGCCGAAAGCCAAGGTAATAAGTGTTACTTTTAAGGGGAGGTTTTTTAGTGTGTTTCCTAGACCTCCATCAAGCTTGAAATTACACCCCCATGACCCCCTTTCAAGATAAATTTGCACATTTTTCGGTAGAAAAATGTCCCGGCCGAAGGCCGGTTCCTCTTAAATTACAGGCTCGCTATCGCTCGCCAGGAAAAAATCGACACCTAAATGGGACGAAAGGTCTTAAGTGACATCAATGGGGTGAAAGTTCTTAAAATCGCCAAACTAATGGGGCGAACGCCTTAAAATCTCAAAAACAATGGGCCTAAACATGAGGGAGAAAGGGGTAAAGAAAAAAAAATCCCTCAAGTGGAAATCTCCCCTTAATTAGGGGAATACATAATATTCTTCTCATAATAAAACAGATATAAAATAGTTTTCTCTATAACAGTTCAGAGTAAAATTATTCTGGCAATGAATAATTTCAGTATGGGTGATGTCATCCTTATAATCTGGCTATTATTGGACGATTATATGCAGCTTATGAAAGACTTCTAGCAAGTAAAATGTTAATAGATTATGCCAATTAGCCCTTTAACTACCATGCGGCCATCTTATGCTAATAAAATCGACTAATAATAATCGAAAGCTAATACAAAAAGTGTTGCAATTTTATACAATATGAATAAGACGAATATGGGCTCTGAAATATAGCAATTTTATCTCTATTAATTTTTGTGTTTACATTTATGGTACTTATCCTCTTAAATAAAATAACTAGCTGCTACCTACTTCCTCTTCTCTATTAATGCCATATCTCCTCTATGTTGTCTAAATAAGATGCTGATTTCACACACACACACACACACACACACACACACACACACACACACACACACACACACACACACACTCTCTCACCGTTACAATCTGCTTTGAAGTTTATTGTTAATTTTCAATAAGATTAAAATCGGCACAAATTTCTTCACAACGAAATTAAATTTCATTGCGTTATTTTTCCGTCGCGTTGTGCACACGTGAGTAGGTAAAAGACAGATAGACGAATAACTCGATAACTGTACACATATACTGTATAAATAGATGCAATTATACATACGTAAATACATACTTCACTAGGTAATCACTCGGTAGCAGGTAGATAATTACACTCATTTCACGACGCCACTCCAGGAAGTTTTCAAGGGAAATGCTCCTTGCCGCAAATCTTACCATCTCAAGAAGATCTGCAAATGATCGTTCGACTTGCCTCAGACATGAGTCAACTGGATTTTCCCTAGGGGTCCTCAATTTGGGTTTGTTACCCACCATAAATCCCACGAGAGAGAGAGAGAGAGAGAGAGAGACAGAGACAGAGACAGAGACAGAGACAGAGAGAGAGAGAGAGAGAGAGAGAGAGAGAGAGAGAGAGAGAGAGAGAGCGTGAACAAGGAATAAAGGCAGCATAATCTGGCAAACGAAATGACAAGAAACAAGCTTAAGGGGAGGTATTTACTTTGTTCCCTAGACCTCCATCAAGCTTAAAATTATACCCCCTTGAGTCCCTTTCAAGATAAATTTGTACATTTTTCGGTAGACAAATGTCCCGGCCGAAGGCCGGTTCCTCTTAAATTACAGGCTCGCTATCGCTCGCCAGGATAAAATCGACACCTGAATGGCACGAAAGGTCTTAATATGGGGTGAAAGTTCTTAAAATCGCTAAACTAATGGGGCGAACGTTTTGTAATATCAAAAGCAATGGGGCTAAACATGAGGGAGAAGGGGGTCAAGAAAAACATCCCTTAAGTGGAAATCTCCCCTTAAGGGGAGGCAGACCGTTTTTCTGGACCTCCTTCACCCTCATGTTTAGCCCAATTTTTTTGTAGATTAGAAGACGTTCGGCGCATTAGTTTGCCGATTTTAACACCTTTCACCCCATTTCGTTGTCAATTTTAAGACCTTTCGTGCCATTTAGGTGTCGATTATATCCTGCCGAGCGACAGCGAGCCTACAATTGTAAGAGGAACCGGCCTTCGGCCGGTACATTTTTCTACCGAAAAATTTACAAATTTATCTTGAAGCGGGGTCTAGGGGGTGTTTTTCTAAGCTTGATGGAGGTCTAGGGAGGAAACTAAAACTAAAATATAACTAAATGAATAGACCAAACAAACGGTCAGTCTCCCCTTAAGACTAAATAATGTTGTACGGTGATCAAGGGAGCTTATAACCCCTCTGGTGTTCTCGTCGTCTTCTAGGCCAGATTACCTCAACAAATAAGTAACACCCCGTTCTTTAACATTAATATCAAACCCCAATGTACTTGAATAAACTAATGAAAGCATATGGTCCTCCCGGGATTCGAACTCGGGACACCACACCCAGAACATAAGCACCTAAACTTCAACAAATATCAGAAAAGAAGCGCCAGTGGAGGAGTCAAGTAACAACATGGATGAGATGCCGGGTCTCCTTTCAAGTCTACACTCCTGGGTCTGAGGGGCACAAGGTCCTCCCAGTTAAGGGGAGGTTTTTAGTTTGGTCCCTAGATATCCTTCAAGCTTAAGATTACACCCCCTTGAGCCTCTTTCAAG
Source organism: Paralithodes platypus (assembly GCA_032716605.1). Lineage (NCBI taxonomy): Eukaryota > Metazoa > Arthropoda > Malacostraca > Decapoda > Lithodidae > Paralithodes > Paralithodes platypus. The sequence continues at coordinate 9,000,633 of CM064568.1, forward strand.
ATAAATATTTACATTTTTCGGTAGAAAAATTTCCCGGCTGAAAGCCGGTTCCTCTTAAATTACAGGCTCGCTATCGCTCGCCAGGATAAAATCGACACCTAAATGACACGAAAGGTCTTAAAATTGACAGAAATGGTCGAAAGTTCTTAAAATCGTCAAAATAATGGGGCGAACGTCTTAAAATTAGAAAAACAATGGGGCTAAACATGAGGGAGAAAGGAGTCAAGAAAAAAATCCCTCAAGTGGACATCTCCCCTTAACTTAAAGAGGACAATGGTGAGAGACCTACTATAGTTTGAGATGGCTGTTGGCAGAGGGCCCCATTGGTGAGCACCTTGGTAGAGATTAATGACGTAAGATCTAATAACAAATTAGAAGACATTTTTTTTGTTAATTTCATAAAAAACAAAAAAAAACAAAAAAAAAGGAAACATGCCTACAGTACTGAAATGTTTGTTGACATACAGTCATGGAAGTGATTGATGGTCGCTCTTCTGCACATACAGTCATGGAAGTGATTGATGGTCGCTCTTCTGCACATACAGTCATGGAAGTGATTGATGGTCGCTCTTCTGCACATACAGTCATGGAAGTGATTGATGGTCGCTCTTCTGCACATACAGTCATGGAAGTGATTGATGGTCGCTCTTCTGCACATACAGTCATGGAAGTGATTGATGGTCGCTCTTCTGCACATACAGTCATGGAAGTGATTGATGGTCGCTCTTCTGCACATACAGCCATGGAAGTGATTGATGGTCGCTCTTCTGCACATACAGTCATGGAAGTGATTGATGGTCGCTCTTCTGCACATACAGTCATGGAAGTGATTGATGGTCGCTCTTCTGCACATACAGTCATGGAAGTGATTGATGGTCGCTCTTCTGCACATACAGTCATGGAAGTGATTGATGGTCGCTCTTCTGCACATACAGTCATGGAAGTGATTGATGGTCGCTCTTCTGCACATACAGTCATGGAAGTGATTGATGGTCGCTCTTCTGCACATACAGTCATGGAAGTGATTGATGGTCGCTCTTCTGCACATACAGTCATGGAAGTGATTGATGGTCGCTCTTCTGCACATACAGTCATGGAAGTGATTGATGGTCGCTCTTCTGCACATACAGTCATGGAAGTGATTGATGGTCGCTCTTCTGCACATACAGTAATGGAAGTGATTGATGGTCGCTCTTCTGCACATACAGTCATGGAAGTGATTGATGGTCGCTCTTCTGCACATACAGTAATGGAAGTGATTGATGGTCGCTCTTCTGCACATACAGTCATGGAAGTGATTGATGGTCGCTCTTCTGCACATACAGTCATGGAAGTGATTGATGGTCGCTCTTCTGCACATACAGTCTGGAAGTGATTGATATGGTCGCTCTTCTGCACATACAGTCATGGAAGTGATTGATGGGCGCTCTTCTGCACATACAGCCATACAGTCATGGAAGTGATTGATGGTCGCTCTTCTGCACATACAGTCATGGAAGTGATTGATGGTCGCTCTTCTGCACATACAGTCATGGAAGTGATTGATGGTCGCTCTTCTGCACATACAGTCATGGAAGTGATTGATGGTCGCTCTTCTGCACATACATGGAGTGATTGATGGTCGCTCTTCTGCACATACAGTCATGGAAGTGATTGATGGTCGCTCCGCTCTTCTGCACATACAGTCATGGAAGTGATTGATGGTCGCTCTTCTGCACATACAGTCATGGAAGTGATTGATGGTCGCTCTTCTGCACATACAGTCATGGAAGTGATTGATGGTCGCTCTTCTGCACATACAGTCATGGAAGTGATTGATGGTCGCTCTTCTGCACATACAGTCATGGAAGTGATTGATGGTCGCTCTTCTGCACATACAGTCATGGAAGTGATTGATGGTCGCTCTTCTGCACATACAGTCATGGAAGTGATTGATGGTCGCTCTTCTGCACATACAGTCATGGAAGTGATTGATGGTCGCTCTTCTGCACATACAGTCATGGAAGTGATTGATGGTCGCTCTTCTGCACATACAGTCATGGAAGTGATTGATGGTCGCTCTTCTGCACATACAGTCATGGAAGTGATTGATGGTCGCTCTTCTGCACATACAGTCATGGAAGTGATTGATGGTCGCTCTTCTGCACATACAGTCATGGAAGTGATTGATGGTCGCTCTTCTGCACATACAGTATGGAAGTGATTGATGGTCGCTCTTCTGCACATACAGTATGGAAGTGATTGATGGTCGCTCTTCTGCACATACAGTCATGGAAGTGATTGATGGTCGCTCTTCTGCACATACAGTCATGGAAGTGATTGATGGTCGCTCTTCTGCACATACAGTCATGGAAGTGATTGATGGTCGCTCTTCTGCACATACAGTCATGGAAGTGATTGATGGTCGCTCTTCTGCACATACAGTCATGGAAGTGATTGATGGTCGCTCTTCTGCACATACAGTCTGGAAGTGATTGATGGTCGCTCTTCTGCACATACAGTATTGGAAGTGATTGATGGTCGCTCTTCTGCACATACAGTCATGGAAGTGATTGATGGTCGCTCTTCTGCACATACAGTCATGGAAGTGATTGATGGTCGCTCTTCTGCACATACAGTATTGGAAGTGATTGATGGTCGCTCTTCTGCACATACAGTATTGGAAGTGATTGATGGTCGCTCTTCTGCACATACAGTCATGGAAGTGATTGATGGTCGCTCTTCTGCACATACAGTCATGGAAGTGATTGATGGTCGCTCTTCTGCACATACAGTCATGGAAGTGATTGATGGTCGCTCTTCTGCACATACAGTCATGGAAGTGATTGATGGTCGCTCTTCTGCACATACAGTCATGGAAGTGATTGATGGTCGCTCTTCTGCACATACAGTCATGGAAGTGATTGATGGTCGCTCTTCTGCACATACAGTATTGGAAGTGATTGATGGTCGCTCTTCTGCACATACAGTCATGGAAGTGATTGATGGTCGCTCTTCTGCACATACAGTCATGGAAGTGATTGATGGTCGCTCTTCTGCACATACAGTATTGGAAGTGATTGATGGTCGCTCTTCTGCACATACAGTCATGGAAGTGATTGATGGTCGCTCTTCTGCACATACAGTATTGGAAGTGATTGATGGTCGCTCTTCTGCACATACAGTCATGGAAGTGATTGATGGTCGCTCTTCTGCACATACAGTCATGGAAGTGATTGATGGTCGCTCTTCTGCACATACAGTCATGGAAGTGATTGATGGTCGCTCTTCTGCACATACAGTCATGGAAGTGATTGATGGTCGCTCTCTGCACATACAGTCATGGAAGTGATTGATGGTCGCTCTTCTGCACATACAGTCATGGAAGTGATTGATGGTCGCTCTTCTGCACATACAGTCATGGAAGTGATTGATGGTCGCTCTTCTGCACATACAGTCATGGAAGTGATTGATGGTCGCTCTTCTGCACATACAGTCATGGAAGTGATTGATGGTCGCTCTTCTGCACATACAGTCATGGAAGTGATTGATGGTCGCTCTTCTGCCATACAGTCATGGAAGTGATTGATGGTCGCTCTTCTGCACATACAGTCATGGAAGTGATTGATGGTCGCTCTTCTGCACATACAGTCATGGAAGTGATTGATGGTCGCTCTTCTGCACATACAGTCATGGAAGTGATTGATGGTCGCTCTTCTGCACATACAGTCATGGAAGTGATTGATGGTCGCTCTTCTGCACATACAGTATTGGAAGTGATTGATGGTCGCTCTTCTGCACATACAGTAATGGAAGTGATTGATGGTCGCTCTTCTGCACATACAGTCATGGAAGTGATTGATGGTCGCTCTTCTGCACATACAGTAATGGAAGTGATTGATGGTCGCTCTTCTGCACATACAGTCATGGAAGTGATTGATGGTCGCTCTTCTGCACATACAGTCATGGAAGTGATTGATGGTCGCTCTTCTGCACATACAGTCATGGAAGTGATTGATGGTCGCTCTTCTGCACATACAGTCATGGAAGTGATTGATGGTCGCTCTTCTGCACATACAGTCATGGAAGTGATTGATGGTCGCTCTTCTGCACATACAGTCATGGAAGTGATTGATGGTCGCTCTTCTGCACATACAGTAATGGAAGTGATTGATGGTCGCTCTTCTGCACATACAGTCATGGAAGTGATTGATGGTCGCTCTTCTGCACATACAGTCATGGAAGTGATTGATGGTCGCTCTTCTGCACATACAGTCATGGAAGTGATTGATGGTCGCTCTTCTGCACATACAGTAATGGAAGTGATTGATGGTCGCTCTTCTGCACATACAGTCATGGAAGTGATTGATGGTCGCTCTTCTGCACATACAGTAATGGAAGTGATTGATGGTCGCTCTTCTGCACATACAGTCATGGAAGTGATTGATGGTCGCTCTTCTGCACATACAGTCATGGAAGTGATTGATGGTCCCTCTTCTGCACATACAGTAATGGAAGTGATTGATGGTCGCTCTTCTGCACATACAGTCATGGAAGTGATTGATGGTCGCTCTTCTGCACATACAGTCATGGAAGTGATTGATGGTCGCTCTTCTGCACATACAGTCATGGAAGTGATTGATGGTCGCTCTTCTGCACATACAGTCATGGAAGTGATTGATGGTCGCTCTTCTGCACATACAGTCATGGAAGTGATTGATGGTCGCTCTTCTGCACATACAGTCATGGAAGTGATTGATGGTCGCTCTTCTGCACATACAGTCATGGAAGTGATTGATGGTCGCTCTTCTGCACATACAGTCATGGAAGTGATTGATGGTCGCTCTTCTGCACATACAGTCATGGAAGTGATTGATGGTCGCTCTTCTGCACATACAGTCATGGAAGTGATTGATGGTCGCTCTTCTGCACATACAGTCATGGAAGTGATTGATGGTCGCTCTTCTGCACATACAGTCATGGAAGTGATTGATGGTCGCTCTTCTGCACATACAGTCATGGAAGTGATTGATGGTCGCTCTTCTGCACATACAGTCATGGAAGTGATTGATGGTCGCTCTTCTGCACATACAGTCATGGAAGTGATTGATGGTCGCCTCTTCTCCACATACAGTCATGTAAGTGATTTGATGGTCGCTCTTCTGCACATACAGTATTGGAAGTGATTGATGGTCGCTCTTCTGCACATACAGTAATGGAAGTGATTGATGGTCGCTCTTCTGCACATACAGTCATGGAAGTGATTGATGGGTCGCTCTTCTGCACATACAGTCATGGAAGTGATTGATGGTCGCTCTTCTGCACATACAGTCATGGAAGTGATTGATGGTCGCTCTTCTGCACATACAGTCATGGAAGTGATTGATGGTCGCTCTTCTGCACATACAGTCATGGAAGTGATTGATGGTCGCTCTTCTGCACATACAGTCATGGAAGTGATTGATGGTCGCTCTTCTGCACATACAGTAATGGAAGTGATTGATGGTCGCTCTTCTGCACATACAGTCATGGAAGTGATTGATTGTCGCTCTCTTCTGCACATACAGTCATGGAAGTGATTGATGGTCGCTCTTCTGCACATACAGTAATGGAAGTGATTGATGGTCGCTCTTCTGCACATACAGTCATGGAAGTGATTGATGGTCGCTCTTCTGCACATACAGTAATGGAAGTGATTGATGGTCGCTCTTCTGCACATACAGTCATGGAAGTGATTGATGGTCGCTCTTCTGCACATACAGTCATGGAAGTGATTGATGGTCGCTCTTCTGCACATACAGTCATGGAAGTGATTGATGGTCGCTCTTCTGCACATACAGTCATGGAAGTGATTGATGGTCGCTCTTCTGCACATACAGTCATGGAAGTGATTGATGGTCGCTCTTCTGCACATACAGTCATGGAAGTGATTGATGGTCGCTCTTCTGCACATACAGTCATGGAAGTGATTGATGGTCGCTCTTCTGCACATACAGTAATGGAAGTGATTGATGGTCGCTCTTCTGCACATACAGTCATGGAAGTGATTGATGGTCGCTCTTCTGCACATACAGTAATGGAAGTGATTGATGGTCGCTCTTCTGCACATACAGTCATGGAAGTGATTGATGGTCGCTCTTCTGCACATACAGTCATGGAAGTGATTGATGGTCGCTCTTCTGCACATACAGTAATGGAAGTGATTGATGGTCGCTCTTCTGCACATACAGTCATGGAAGTGATTGATGGTCGCTCTTCTGCACATACAGTCATGGAAGTGATTGATGGTCGCTCTTCTGCACATACAGTCATGGAAGTGATTGATGGTCGCTCTTCTGCACATACAGTCATGGAAGTGATTGATGGTCGCTCTTCTGCACATACAGTAATGGAAGTGATTGATGGTCGCTCTTCTGCACATACAGTCATGGAAGTGATTGATGGTCGCTCTTCTGCACATACAGTCATGGAAGTGATTGATGGTCGCTCTTCTGCACATACAGTCATGGAAGTGATTGATGGTCGCTCTTCTGCACATACAGTCATGGAAGTGATTGATGGTCGCTCTTCTGCACATACAGTCATGGAAGTGATTGATGGTCGCTCTTCTGCACATACAGTCATGGAAGTGATTGATGGTCGCTCTTCTGCACATACAGTCATGGAAGTGATTGATGGTCGCTCTCTGCACATACAGTCATGGAAGTGATTGATGGTCGCTCTTCTGCACATACAGTCATGGAAGTGATTGATGGTCGCTCTTCTGCACATACAGTCATGGAAGTGATTGATGGTCGCTCTTCTGCACATACAGTCATGGAAGTGATTGATGGTCGCTCTTCTGCACATACAGTCATGGAAGTGATTGATGGTCGCTCTTCTGCACATACAGTCATGGAAGTGATTGATGGTCGCTCTTCTGCACATACAGTCATGGAAGTGATTGATGGTCGCTCTTCTGCACATACAGTAATGGAAGTGATTGATGGTCGCTCTTCTGCACATACAGTCATGGAAGTGATTGATGGTCGCTCTTCTGCACATACAGTCATGGAGAGTGATTGATGGTCGCTCTTCTGCACATACAGTATTGGAAGTGATTGATGGTCGCTCTTCTGCACATACAGTAATGGAAGTGATTGATGGTCGCTCTTCTGCACATACAGTCATGGAAGTGATTGATGGTCGCTCTTCTGCACATACAGTCATGGAAGTGATTGATGGTCGCTCTTCTGCACATACAGTCATGGAAGTGATTGATGGTCGCTCTTCTGCACATACAGTCATGGAAGTGATTGATGGTCGCTCTTCTGCACATACAGTCATGGAAGTGATTGATGGTCGCTCTTCTGCACATACAGTCATGGAAGTGATTGATGGTCGCTCTTCTGCACATACAGTAATGGAAGTGATTGATGGTCGCTCTTCTGCACATACAGTCATGGAAGTGATTGATGGTCGCTCTTCTGCACATACAGTCATGGAAGTGATTGATGGTCGCTCTTCTGCACATACAGTCATGGAAGTGATTGATGGTCGCTCTTCTGCACATACAGTCATGGAAGTGATTGATGGTCGCTCTTCTGCACATACAGTCATGGAAGTGATTGATGGTCGCTCTTCTGCACATACAGTCATGGAAGTGATTGATGGTCGCTCTTCTGCACATACAGTCATGGAAGTGATTGATGGTCGCTCTTCTGCACATACAGTATTGGAAGTGATTGATGGTCGCTCTTCTGCACATACAGTAATGGAAGTGATTGATGGTCGCTCTTCTGCACATCTAAAATTACCTTCTTACACTACACCCGACCAGACTAGTTAAGGGGAGGCAGCCCGTTTTTCTGGACCCCCTTCTCCCAAATGTTTAGCCCTACTAGTTTTGAGATTATAAGACGTTCGACCCATTAGTTTGGCGATTTTAACACCTTTCGCCCCCTTTCGTTGTCAATTTTAAGATATTTCGTGCCATTTAGGTGTCGATTATTTCCTGGCGAGCGAAAGCGAGCCTGCAATTTTAAGAGGAACCGGCCTTCGGCCGGGAAATTTTTCTACCGAAAAATGTACACATTTATCTTGAAGGGGGGTCTAGGGGGTGTTTTTCTAAGCTTGATGAAGGTCTAGGGAGGAAACTAAACAAATATATGAATACATTAATTAATAGACCAAACAAACGGTCAGTCTCTCCTTAAGCCACTCAGCCATATAAACCCCCCAGCCGTGATACTACCAGACGTGGACTCAATTAACCTGTTCATCCGTCATCCTGGGGTTTAGTGGACCGTCTCTCCAAGTCTCTCGCCAGTCAACTGTTTAGGGGGTTCCTCTTCCATCACCGTTAAGGGGTAGGTAGTGGCTTTCTCTGGACCCCCTTCTTCCTCATGTTTAGCCCCATTAGTTTGGCGATTTTAAGACCTCTCGTCCCATTTTGTTGTCAAAATTAAGACTGTGTGATATTTAGGTATCTATTTTTTTTTCCTGGCGAGCGAGAGCGAACCTGTAATGCAAAAGAAACCGGGAAATGTACACATTTATCTAGAAGAAGGGAGGTCTAGGGAGGAAACCATTATAATACTAAAAGATACATAAATGAGCAAATAAATATGCCCATCTCCCCTTAACCCCTTTCAGTCGCTGATATGATCATTTCCTCATGAAGATTGATGGAAAGAATTGGGTTCAGTGCTAACTGACCGGTTGAGAGCTCTTGATCGTTTCCCGTTGGAGACACGCAGACTATGAGATCCGCTCAATGAAGTTTTCAAAATACTTAATGGGTTTGACAATGTGGATTATAGCAAAATGTTTAGTCTCAATATGAATACAACACGCAACCAAGGCTGAAAATTAGAATTGAAAAGGTTCAGCACGTACTTGTGAAAACCTTCTTACATATAAGCTCTGTTCTACCTGGAACAAACTTCCCCCAGAAGCTGTAAATAATTATAATTCTTCAGTAGAGCAGTTATAAAAGAGAGTAGTTAATATTTTGCAAACTCTGTCATGAATGTAGTGCACTAAACAGCCTCTCTCCTTTCACTTCGAGCATCTATCCGGAATGGACCGCAAGGTCTCTTAAGATACTAACTATTCCTTGTAACTCCTTGTAACTCGACCATTCCAACCCGTGTCCACTTGTTCCTAATCTAACATAACTGGCTCAGTAATACCGACTAACCTCTCTACTATTTTGAAGCGTGTAACGGTTTTAATTCTAGCCAGCATTAGACGCATATATTCAGCTTAGGAAATATTTGGGGAGTTAGAGGCATAATATATGTATTTTTTGTTTTTTCTATGTGAATGAGGGAGATAAAAGGCATAGCTGCCTGCAGCGAGTGCCTCCCCCAGAGTTGAAAGAGTGACAGGGCCGAAATCAAGGGACGTTCGAGCTAAAATGCCTGGACACACGGAGTTTGAAGCAATTTAAGTCATAGGAAGAGGGAAAGACTGATTCTGGGAGAGTTCCAGAGCTCAGCAGTTGAATAGAAGAAAGTCTGAGAATAGCGTTTCACTCTTGGGTTGGAGAGTTGCACAAAGTAGGGGTGGGATTGTGCTGCAAGGCGGGTACTACGTATCCTACGTAGAGGAGGTGGTATACACTGGGAAAGCTCCTAGGAACACTGATTATTGTAGTAGCGATAGAATAACGAGAGATATGCAACATTGCGGCGAAGAGAGAGAGATTGCAGAGAGTTGGTGAGTGGACGAGAGTTAATGAAACGAAAGGCTGTCCTTTCTACTTTGTCTAGGAGTGCGGTGCGAGAGGATCCTCCCCACACATGTGAACAATACTCGATACATGGACGCACTGTGCCCTTGTACAGAGCAAGAAGCTGTGCAGGGGAAAAGAACCCCCGGAGGCGGTTGAGCACACACAGCTTCTGGGAAGCTGTTTTAGCAAGGGTGGTAATATGGTCTTTCCAAGTGAGATCAGGAGAGAAAGAGATTCCTAGAATACTGAAGAGAAGATGAAGGATTGATTTGTGTATTGTTGAAACATAAGGGATAGTCCTGTGAGAGTTCTTTATGGGTAGATAAATGGAGAAATTGGGTTTTGGAAGCATTGAAATTAACAAGATTTTCTCTGCCCCAAATGGAAATGGTTGATAGGTCAGATTTTAAGTGTTTTATGGCGTCTTCGCATGATTTTTTGAAAGCTTGCTTGTTGGGGGGTTCTGGAAAACTAGTTGAATAGTGTAAGGTAGAGTCATCAGCATATGAGTGGATAGGACTGGAGGTACAGTTGAGAAGATCATTAATGAATATTAGAAAGAGAATTGAAGATAGGACAGAACCCTGAGGAACACCGGAGTTGATAGGTTGATGAAGTGAACGATGGCCGTCCACAACTGCAGCTGAAACTGCAGAACGGCCAGAAAGGAAATTAGAGATAAAGGCACAGATAGAGGGATAGAAACCGAACGAGGGTAGTTTAGAAATTAGAGATTTGTGCCAGACTCTATCAAAGGCCTTCGATATGTCTAGCGCAATAGAAAAAGTCTCACCGAAGTCCCGGAAGGAGGATGACCAAGAGTTAGTAAGATATGAAAGGAGATCCCCAGTAGAGCGACCCTTAAGGAATCCATACTGGTGATCTGAGAGCATATTATGAGAAGAGAAATGCTTAAGGAATTTTGAAGTAAGAATAGTTTAAAAAACTTTGAAGATACAAGAGATGAGAGCAATTGGACGATAGTTGAAGGGTTGAGAGCGGTCACCCTTCTTTGGGAGAGGTTGAATAAGAGCAAACTTCCAGCAAGAAGGGAAGACGTTAGAGGAGAGACGGAGACGAAAAAGTTTGCCTATGCAGGGAGTCGGCACAGAAGCACAGTTTTTGAGTACAACAGGAGGAACACTGTCCGGACCTTATGCCTTCTTAGTATTAAGCCCAGAGAGGGTAGAAAGTACATCTTTAGAAGAGAATAGGATATTATGCATGAGTAAGTGAGAGGGGGGTGGAGAGGGAGGAATAGCACTGGAATCATCCAATGTGGAGTTCATAACGAAAGTTGGGAGAAGAGTTCAGCTTTGTCAGAGGAAGAAGTGACGGTGGTGCCGTCAGAGTGGAAAAGAGGAGGGAGAGACGATGAAGAAAAATTGTTGGAGAAATGTTTGGCTAGATGCCAGAAAGATTGGAAAGAGCTAGAGTTGGATAGTTCAGTGCATTTATTATTGATGAAAGATTGTTTGGCAAGTCGAAGAACAGATTTGGCTTTCTTCTGGACAGAAACATAGGAAGTATGAGATTCTTGAGTTTGAAGGTGACGGTACCGTTTGAATGCTTCCTCCTTGTTTCGGACAGCAATAGAACAGGCGTGAGTAAACCAAGATTTATTAGCATTAGACTGAGAGAAAGAAAATGGAATGTATGCCTCCATATATATATATATATATATATATATATATATATATATATAGCCGTCCGGCTGGCTCAGTTGATAGCGTGCCTGCTTCACATTTTGCAGGTCTCGCGTTCAATCCCCACTCAGATTGAAAAGTTTTGTCTGAGATATAGCCGGCGGTTACCATCTCCCCATGAGCAAGGGGGATGGGTAATGGTCTCTGGTTGATTAATGAAGTGTCAAGCGCTTGAGAATCCTCGAAGGAGGAGATACGGGCGCAATATAAGTAACTAGACGATTATTATTATTATATATATATATATATATATATATATACAATAACAAATATACAATAGACTATAATTATTTGTGCTTCATGTTTCTGCATTACGTATTCTTCCTGTGACCTCCGGCGGCTCGCTAGTTTTCAAGTTCTGTTATGTTGCGATATACTCAAAATGTGAAAACCCACCTCCTTCACGTTCCTCCGCGCACGGGTGAGGCCACTTTATAGAACACGTAGAAGGGGCCCGATTGTTTCCAGGTCCCACAATATTAACAATCGGTTACAGCCCTTATTCCGTGAGTGACCCTTTTATTAGCGAGAGACTGTGGTGGCTTTAAGGTGGGATGGTTCACTGTTTGGGCGATTTTTTCATGTATTCATTATTTTTCTAGTTTATTTTTGCATGTATTCATTATGTTTCTAGTTTCCTCCCTAAACCTCCATCAAATTAAAAAAAACATCCATTAGATCCCCCTTCTAGATTAATTTGTACATTTTTCGGTAGAAAAATATCCCGGCCGAAGGCCGATTCTTCCAACATTACAGGCTCACTATCGTTCGCCAGGGAAAAAATCGACACCTAAATAGCACGAAAGGTCTCAATATTGACGAAGAAATTGGGCGAAATGTCTTAAAATCGACAAACTAATGGGGCAAACATCTTAATATCTGAAAACTAATGGGGCTAAACATGAGGGAGAAAGTGGTCCAGAAAACCGGCCCATCCCCCCTTAATTAAGGCTTTGTAATCCCTTTCCATTCGATTGTGACTGGGTCTCGCTGGCTAACCCACGGCCATAATTGACCACTTGCGAGTTTCTGGCTATAAGGAAGTTGGTGCCGTAAACATCGGTATTAAACAGAAATACAATAATAAAGTAGATGTCTAATGGATAAAACGTATGTTGAATGTAGTTGTATGTATTTATAAATGTATGTTGAATGTTGTTGTATGTATATATAAATGTATGTTGAATGTAGTTGTATGTATATATATAAATATATGTTGAATGTAGTTGTATGTATATATAAATGTATGTTGAATGTAGTTGTATGTATTTATAAATGTATGTTGAATGTAGTTGTATGTATTTATAAATGTATGTTGAATGTAGTTGTATGTATTTATAAATGTATGTTGAATGTTGTTGTATGTATTTATAAATGTATGTTGAATGTAGTTGTATGTATTTATAAATGTATGTTGAATGTTGTTGTATGTATTTATAAATGTATGTTGAATGTAGTTGTATGTATTTATAAATGTATGTTGAATGTAGTTGTATGTATTTATAAATGTATGTTGAATGTAGTTGTATGTATTATAAATGTATGTTGAATGTAGTTGTATGTATTTATAAATGTATGTTGAATGTAGTTGTATGTATTATAAATGTATGTTGAATGTAGTTGTATGTATTTATAAATGTATGTTGAATGTAGTTGTATGTATTTATAAATGTATGTTGAATGTAGTTGTATGTATTTATAAATGTATGTTGAATGTAGTTGTATGTATTTATAAATGTATGTTGAATGTTGTTGTATGTATTTATAAATGTATGTTGAATGTAGTTGTATGTATTTATAAATGTATGTTGAATGTTGTTGTATGTATTTATAAATGTATGTTGAATGTAGTTGTATGTATTTATAAATGTATGTTGAATGTAGTTGTATGTATTTATAAATGTATGTTGAATGTAGTTGTATGTATTTATAAATGTATGTTGAATGTAGTTGTATGTATTTATAAATGTATGTTGAATGTAGTTGTATGTGTTATGTATGTTGAATGTATTGTATGTATTATGTATGTTGAATGTATTTTGATGTATTATGTATGTTGAATGTATTTTGATGTATTATGTATGTTGAATGTTGTTGTATGTATTTATAAATGTACTACAACCGCATTTTAGCTGGTAATTCTGCTAAATATCAATGTAAAAAACTCCCCTTATAGCCTGAAACTTGCAAATGGTCAATTGTGTTCAAATGCAAGAAGAATGACACACTTAACCAGTGTGTCAATCGCTTACGTGCAACAATTCTAACAGATACTCAAGTATTTTTCATGTATGTGTACCATTTTTGCTACAATTGAACCTACTTTTGTTAAGATATCTTCAGACGTTAAACTTTTCTAGATTGGCTTAAATGTTATTTTACCTTGTTTCTATTCAATCACGATATATTTTGTTTCTAGTTGCTCTTATATGATGTTATTGATTGGTTAAAATGTGTTTATCCCTTGTCATCAGATCAGGTTTGCTTACCTGTGTTGGCTCCCTTTAAACTAATTTTATTCCATTTAATAAGTAGTGGAGGGGATTGAATCTCTCTCTCCCCCCCACCCTCTCTCTCTCTCTCTTTCTCTCTCTCTCTCTCTCTCAGTAATATGCATGGATCAGTAGGTAAGTGTAAATTCCCTTTCAAACAATTTTTTGTCTATACTCTATACAAACTTTCTTTTGGGGCATTTCCTGACACATAAGGTTACACTTCATCCTATTATCCGGTACGTCTTTTTAGCCGGAGGGTACGGAGGGTAGAGAGAGCCTTCTACTGTGCTGTCCTATTCTTTTACTAGAAACTGTCCCTGTCTAGTAGTATCAAGGTCGGACCACCTAGTAGGGACCGCAAGGTCTGTGTGGTCCGAGTATCTGTGTAACTCTCGGTCAAGATCCGAATTAGAGCAGAGGCCAACGATTTGAGGCGCGAATTAATGAATGGGGACAAAAGAATCTAGTTTCCTTTAATGCACAGAAAACCAAGTACATTCAATTTTCTAACCGACAGAATCTCACTGACTCCCATATATTTTTTAATGATGTAAATATTCCCACTTCCCCTAGTATTGACATTCTCGGTGTAACATTAACTACAAACTTGAGCTGGACACATTATGTTAGAAGCATTGCTAAGAATGCCTCTAAAAAACTGGGACTCCTGTACAGAGTTCGAGAATTCTTCACTGACGAGCAGTCGGCCGTAATATATAAAAGTCATGTGCGTTCTCAGATGGATTACTGTTCACCTCTGTGGGGTGGAAGTGGAGTGGTTGCATTGAGGCAGTTGGACAAAATTCAAAATAAAGCTATTAGATTAATCAATAACCCTGCAATCACACAGGACCTTCCTACATTATCCATACGAAGAAACGTTGCATCCCTTGCATTATTCTACAGATATTTTCACAGCAATTGTTCCGAGGAACTTGCTTCAATTGTGCCACCTCTCCACATCTTTCCCCGTAGAACTAGGGCAGCTGAGAGTGCCCATGAATTTACACTTTCTCCTCCACAATGCAGAACTTCTGCTTATCAAAATTCATTTATCCCCAGAGCTACTACTCTTTGGAATTCACTTCCCTCGAATTGCTTTCCACAAACTTACAATCTACAAATGTTTAAATCCAGTTGTTACAAACATTTTATGAATGGAGGATGCCTTTAGGCACATGGACCTTTTTGTTTTATCTGTGTTTGTCCTTCCTCCGTTCATTGTCTCTTTAAAAAAAAAGGGGGGGGGTACTACTCGCTTTTTCTGGACCCTTCTCCCTCATGTTTAGCATATTAGTTTTGAGATTTTAAGACGTGATTTCCGTTAGTTTGGCGATTTTGAGACCAATCGCCTAATTTTGTTGTCAATATTAAGACCTTTCGTGCCCTTTAAGTGTCGATTTTTTCCTGGCGAGCGATAGCGAGCCTCTAAATTAAGAAGGAACCGGCCTTCGGCCAGGACATTTTTCTATCGAAAAATGTACAAATTTTTCTATCGAAAAATGTACACATTTTTCTTGAAAGGGGGTCTAGGGGGTGTTTTATAAGTTTGATGAAGGTCTAGCGAGGAAACTCAAAAATAAATAAATTAATTAATATATAGACTAAAAACCAAGTAATACACCGTCAACGAGAGAGAGAGAGAGAGAGAGAGAGAGAGAGAGAGAGAGAGAGAGAGAGAGAGAGAGAGAGAGAGAGAGAGAGAGAGAGAGAGAGAGAGAGGACAAGAAACCAGGAAGTGGGAAAAAAAATCAGACTTCAGAAGGAATTTGTGGGTGAGAGTAAGAAGATATATATAATTATAAATCTCTCAAGGGACTTCGATAATATTTTTCGCCTATCATTACTTTCCTCTAGTATTTAATTGCCCACTTGCGAGTTTCGTTCTATAAGGAAGTTGGAGCTGCAGCCATCGATATTTAGCAGATGTTTCGTTCTATAAGGAAGCTGAAACTGTAGACATCGATATTTAGCAGATTTACCAGCTGAAATACGGTCATAGTACATTTTCATAAATACATAAAACCCAATAATTTGTTTTTGTATCCATTAAAGACCAAAACATTATTAGTTTATTTCTAATCTATATCAATGCTTACGGCCCCAACTTCCTTATGGCCTGAAACTCCCAAGTGGTCAATTGCTTCCCTAACGCGTCATATGATCTACGCTCGGGTATTTTACGGTACATTAAGGAGGGTCACCGGCTTTTTTATCTTTCTCTCCTTTTCTCTCTTTCCCTGGTTTGTATCCATTCGGCCCCATTCAGCCAACTGTTTTAAGATTTTATCCCCATCCAGGTGTCGATTTCTTCCTGGCGAGCGATAGCGAGCCAGCATTATATGGAGAAATCCGGCTTCGCGAAGAAATTTTTCTATCGAAAAATGTACAAATTAGCTTGCTGTCAAAACAAAAAATATATATGCTAGCTCGCTCCCGCTCGCCAGGAAAATATTGACACCTGGATGGGGGTAAACGTCTTAAAACAGTAGGCTGAATGGGGCCGAATGGATAAAAACCAAAGAGATAGGGAGAGAAAGGGAAAACAAAAGCGAGGTGGACTCCCTTAAAATACGCAACATTATGTGATGCTGCGTTATGGTAAAGTTATGTGATGGTTAGGTACTCTCTCTCTCTCTCTCTCTCTCTCTCTCTCCCCTTTCTCTCACCCCCCTCCCCCCTCTCTCTCTCTCTCCCTCCCCCTCTCTCTCTCTCTCTCTCTCTCTCTCTCTCTCTCTCTCTCTCTCTCTCTCTCCGCCTGTTCTAATGTTGTTGTATTACCCTTCTCCCCATAATGCCTTCTGCCCTTCAAAACAACAAAATAACTCTCACTTCCTAACGTGGGCATGTGAGCAGGGGACCCAACCCATCCAGTACCAGGGACGTCCTTTTCATCACATTCTGGCAACCATTAGACGATTGTCTTCAGCTTAAGGGGAGATGGTTCACTTTTTGGGCGATTTTTGCATGTATTCATTATTTTTCTAATTTCCTCCCTAGACCTCCATCAAATTAAAAAAAAAATCCATTAGATCCCCCTTTAGATTAATTTGTACATTTTTCGGTAGAAAAATGTTCCGGCCGAAGGCCGGTTCTTCCAAGATTACAGGCTCACTATCGTTTGCCAGGGACAAAATAGACACCTGAATAGCACGAAAGGTCTAAATATTGACGAAGACATGGGGTGAAAGGTCTTAACATTGACAAACTAATGGAGCAAACATCTTAACATCTGAAACTAATGGGGCTAAACATGAGGGAGAAAGTGGTCCAGAAAACCGGCCCATCCCCCCTTAAGAAGGATCTCTAGCCATAATAAGGCTTTAAACGATCTCAACCAACCAACCCTCTTGACTACCACAGATCCTTCCTTAGCTGCATAATATCGTCTAAATACAACTAGAATATAATATAACACACGTCCCTGGTACTCAAAGGGTTAAGATGTATTCCTTCCTCTGTTCTTCTCGGTTTAAAAATAGCAGGAATAAAAAAAACAAAAAAAACAGGTATTCAGATAACACTAAAAATGGTGTTGCCTTATAGTCCGTTCATTCTAAGTTGGGCAGACATAGTAACCTCTAACCTCTTTAACTCCAAAAGGGCTAGAGCAAATGAGCTGTCAATTTCCACACCTATTCCCTAGCCAAGTCTTCCTATTTGGTAGACAAGGTAGCTCGATTACTCTAGTCCTTTTTGAGTTACAGAGGTTAGAGGTTACGATTTCTGCCCAACCTAGGATGGACGGACTATAGAAGCGACATACGACTTTGCAAATAATAATACATAAAATACTTGATGCATAGACGAAATCCAGGCTACACATTGACCTAGGCTTCCAGTCCCTTGTCGCCCCCCCCCCCCCCCCCCCCGAACAATAACAATACGGGAAGAATCAACACCAGTCGCAATGTTTGTACAGGGACAAACGAAAATACGGGGACATGGTTTATGCCTGGGAGAGGGTGTGAATGTGGGGCGAGAGAGACAGAGAGAGAGAGAGAGAGAAAAGAGAGAGAGAGAGAGAGAGAGAAAAGAGAGAGAGAGAGAGAGAGAGAGAGAAAAGAGAGAGAGAGAGAGAGAGAGAGAGAGAAAAGAGAGAGAGAGAGAGAGAAAAAAAAGAGAGAGAGAGAGAGAGAGAGAGAGAGAGAGAGAGAGAATGAAAAGAGTAAGTCAGAACGAAAGCGTCAACTGGCCAAGAGCAGTAGACAAATATCAAAGAAAACGAAACACGACACAAGGGGGAAACTGCACCAAATAAATGGGTCAAAAGAGAACGGAAACACAATAGATGATTGTGTTTCATCCTCCGGGTTGGGAAACAATGAAGGTCACTGCCACCAAGGAGAAAGTGATATACAGTATTATTAAGTTGTATACACCAACCAACTTCACATCTAAACTCAATTAATGAAATCAACAAATACATGTGGCACTCCGAGGACTCGAACTCAGGATACTCACATCGAAATTCCGCGCACTATGCATTACGCTATCAAGACAGTTAAAGAAATATGGACAAACCTACGATTTATTATGCAGTTTCGAATCCTGCATATTAATCTGAGCATGTACATATATTCCAACTGCGCAATGGTAGCCTAATGTATAGACGAATGGAAGGAGTAATTAATGGGGCACTTACACCTTAGGAAGGCCTCGCTATAAATTGCTCCTGAACCCGAATGAATTATTATGTTTAAAAAAAAAAAAAAAAAAAAAAAAAAAAAAAAAAAAAAATCACATCTAAACTCAATTAATTAAATCAACAAATACATAAAATAACCCCTATAACATTAGAGAAAACTGGAGATTAAAATAGATAATAATAAATTATACCTGGTGAAGAGAAACTACACAGAAAGAGAAGTTAGACGAATTAATTTATATAATGAAAGAATATGTCAATGGTGAATTCAGGAAGACGTTAATCAAAGTCAATGAATCGTGTCATCCAATTTTGACATCATCGAATCTTGTAATCATAATCTTTCCAGGAGAGCTTTGACAATCCACATCATCGACAATACAACGGAACGGCGAAAGCAGAAATATGGAAAAAGGAATAAGAGGAATACGAAAAAGACGAGGAATATAGGGGAAAACAGAAAGAGAAGGAAAAAGAGAATATCATGTTGAAGACAGAACAAAAGACAAGAACAGAGAAAATAGGCCAAACAAGAGGAAGACGAAGACAAAAGGGAAACCTACAAAAAGGAACAAGAGAAAATGAAGACAGAAGAATATATAAGACAAATGAAGTAAGATGAGTGAGCAGAAATAAAAGCCGAAGAGACAGGTTCCCGAATATCTAAAGAAAGAGGTACGTGAGAATTGAACTGGTGCTTTGAGGAGGAGTGAGTGAGAAGGGAAGGGGGAAGAAGATGTGGAAGAGGCAGGGAGGAAGGAGGGAGATAAGTAAAGGAAGGTAGGAGGAGGAAATGACAAGAGGGAGAACGAGGAAAGGAAGAGAGGAAGTCAGGTAAAGAGGAAGTAAGGGGAAGGAAGAACGTGAGGTGAAGTAAATGCCGAGTTGAACTAACAATTCTGACGTACACTCGACCATAACACAATCTCTACACTGGTGAGCTGTAAATAATCTAGTGTGAACGGAATGAATCGGGTGAAACATACGTCTGTGAGGTATTATCATAAGATTTCGACCCACTTCCAGAATGCTTAGAGCGTTAGTGTAAAGACTGTTTTTTGGTCGAGTGTACGTCAGAATTGAACTAGTGGTTTGAGGAGGGAAGAAGAATATGAGGAAGACAAAGAAGGAGGAGGAGGAGGAGAATGTGAGGAAGAGAGGGAGATGGGAAAGAGGACAGAAGAGAGAAGGAGAACAATTAGGAAGAGGAGGAGGAGTAGCAGGAACCAGAACATTAGGCAGGAAGGAAGGATGAGAGAAAGGAGGGAATAAGGAAGAAATGGAAGGAGGAGGGAAGAGAGAGGCAGGAAGAAACAGAATTGCGGGAAGAACAAAAGCAAACATGGAGAAGTAGAGAGAAAGGGAGAGCGGGGAGAAAGACATAATAAGGGAGGTGGAAGAAAGAAGGGAGGGAGGGACAGAAAGGAAGAGAGGAGGAAGATAAAAAAGAAGCATGAACAATAGGAAAGGAGAGGAAGAGAAAAACACGTAAAAGACGAGCAATTCCACCGGTGGTTTAAAGGAGAAGGGTCGCTTTTCTGGACCCCCTTCTTCCTCATGTTTAGCCCCATTAGTTTTAATATTTTTTGACGTTTGGTCCATTAGTTGAGCAATTTTAAGACTTTTCGCCCCATTTCTCTGTCAATATTAAGATTGTAAATTGTATTAAGATTGAAATGTATTACTTAAGGAGTGCGTGCGGAGTTACATGGAGGGATAGACAGACTAATGAGGAAGTAAGAAGGAGGTGTGGTGTGGAGGTAGATGTGCTGGAAAGTGTGAAAAGGAACAACTTGAGATGGTTCGGCCATATGGAACGTATGGAAAGCGAGAGAATGACTAAGAGGGTGTATGAGAGCGAGGTGGAGGGACAGAGGGGGAGAGGTAGACCGAATATGAGGTGGAAGGATGGAGTGAGGAAGTACATGAACGAAGGTGGTGCTGGTTGGGGGGAGGGGCGTCGACTGACTGGGGACAGAGATGCATGGGGGCGGTTCGTTCGTGGCCACCCCTTCGGGGATCACGGCGTCAGGCAATAGATAGATAGATAGATAGATAGACTGTATATTAGATTATGTATGTTATATAATTAGGGGATAATTGGCTTGGTGTAATTTGATAATACAAGTTTACAACCCGTCAGCTTCAAATGGCCGCTACTATGACAGATGCGAGTCGCGTAGACTAATTAACTCGGCTTCAGTGTATGTATATATAGTCGTTATTAACCCTTTGAGTACCAGCGACGTGTGTTATATTATATTCTAGCTATATTTAGACGATTTGGTGCAGTTTAAAAAAGATCTGTGGTAGTACAAAGGTAAAGTGAGAGGGTTCGAGGCCTAATAAATGCTTCTTAAACTGAATAAAATGGTCTAAAAGTAGCCAGAATAAAGCTAAAAAGAAGTCGCCGGTACAGAAGGGGTTAACACAGTCAATACGTTAGTGTCAATTCAATTACATACTGGCTAACATTATTATTATCCCATTGGACACACACGGACGCAATATTTGTGAAGTTAAAGGGGTCACCGGTTTTTTTTTTATCTTTCTCTCCCTTTCTCGCTTTGCCTGGCTTGTATCCATTCGGCCCCATTCAGCCAACTGTTTTAAGACGTTTATCCCCATCCAGGTGTCGATTTCTTCCTGGCGAGCGATACCGAGACAGCGTTGTATGGAGAAATCCGGCTTCGCCGGAGACATTTTTCTACCGAAAAATGTACAAATTTAGCTTGCTGTCAAAACAAAAATATATATATGCTGGCTCGCTACAACTCGCCAGGAAAATATTGACACCTGGATGGGGGTAAACGTCTTAAAACAGTAGGCTGAATGGGGCCGAATGGATACAAGCCAAAGAGAGAGAGAGAGAGAGAGAGAGAGAGAGAGAGAGAGAGAGAGAGAGAGAGAGAGAGAGAGAGAGAGAGAGAGAGAGAGAGAGAGAGAGAGAGAGAGAGACAGAGAGAGAGAGAGAGAAAGAGAACAAAAAGCGAGGTGGGCCCCCTTAATTGGTTCAAGATTATGTGAAAAGGGGGGAAAGAATAAGTTACGAAAAGAGATGCATGACAATACAATAGGTGGGGTTGAATGTAAGAATATAGAATTATAAAAAAACATGGGTAACAGTTACAATGGAGAGTAACATTCTAGGACAAACTAACATTCAGTCGTAGGTTTAAGGGGGTACTACTCGCTTTTTCTGGACCACCTTCTCCCTCGTGTTTAGCATTTTAGTTTTGAGGTTTTAAGACGTTCGTTCCGTCAGTTTTGAGACCTTTCGCCTCATTGTTTTGCCAATATTAAAACATTTCGTACCTTTAGGTGTTTTTTTTCACGAGCGACAGCGAGCCTCTAATTTTAGAAGGAACTACCGAAAAATGTACAAATATAACTTGAAAGGGGGTCTAGGGGGTGTTTTTCTAAGCTTGATGAAGGTCTAGCGAGGAAACTCAAAAATAAATAAATAAATAAATAAATATATAGACCCAACACCGAGCACTAGCCTCTTAAGGTATTTATCCACATACAGTATATATATCAAATGGATCCCACAAATTAAAGACAATCGTTTGACAGTAAAATCGCGAATATAATCCTTTCTCACGCAAGGTTTTAATAACATACAAAAAACTTAGGAGCTCAAAAAGAAGGAAAAATAATGCTGTGAGCCAGATCCGTGAAGGAAAAATATTACAAATGATATGTTTAGTTGATGGCCTGAACAAAAGTAGACTGTGGCAAGCGAGAACTTTAATGGAGCTCACCTCGCTTTTTTTTTTCTCTTTCTCTCCCTGTCTCATTGGCTTGTATCCATTCGGCCCAATTCAGCCTACTGTTTTGAGATGTTTACCCCCATCCAGGTGTCAATATTTTCCTAGCCAGCATATATATATATATATATTTGTTTTGAAAGCAAGCTAAATTTGTACATTTTTCGATAGAAAAATGTCACCGGCGAAGCCGGATTTCTCCATACAATGCTGGCTCGCTATCGCTCGCCAGGAAAAAATCGACACCTGGATGGGGATAAACGTCTTAAAACAGTTGGCTGAATGGGGCCGAATGGATACAAGCCAGGGAAAGAGAGAAAAGGAGAGAAAGATAAAAAAAAAAAACGGTGACATGGAAAAAATAAAATAAAATAAGACAATTATAATAAGATCAATAAAGGCCCAACACTTTGATAAGAGTAGAGGAAAGGCATACACCAAGTATTACGATATACATATAGATATACATATAGAAAGAGACCCCCCTTATCAAGATTTACATAGATTTACATAGAAACACTGACCGCACAGACCTTACGATCCCAGCGAGGCGGTCAGGACTTGATTCTAGTAGAGATAGCTAGCTTACTCGAGAGTAAGGTACAGTGGAAGGAAAGGATAGCAAAGCAAAGAGAAAGAGAGAGAGAGAGAGAGAGATAAGAGAGGGGGGGGGGGGGGGGGGGGGGTAGCCAAGGTGCCAGCTCTCCCCTCCTCTTGGTCACGTTTCCTACCAGACGTGATCTTGTTTACAATGCTGTCCACACCACCTTGGCCACCCTCACCCTCTCTCTCTCTCTCTCCACACCACCACCGCCCTCACCCTCACTTTCTCTCTCTCTCTTTCCACACCACCACCACCCTCACCCTCACCCTCACCCTCTCTCTCTCTCTCTCTCTCTCTAGTAGGATAATAGCAACATAGTAAACACGATGATTATGATCAAATTCCTTCCTAAACCTTGTAACGCTAATCTTGGTCTTCTTCAATCTCTTAATACATACCTGGGATTCTAGTTCAATTAATTATACTTTACATTAACAACCAAAATGTCACATATGTTTCTGTGCGATTTAATATGATCAAGAACGCATTAAGGGGGATCACCGTTTTTTTGTTTTATCTTTCTCTCCTTTTCTCTCTTTCCCTGGCTTGTATCCATTCGGCCCCATTCAGCCAACTGGTTTAAGACGTTTATCCCCATCCAGGTGTCGATTTCTTCCTGGCGAGCGACAGCGAGCCAACATTATATGGAGAAATCCGGCTTCGCCGGAGACATTTTTCTATCGATAAATGTACAAATTCAGCTTGCTGTCAAAACAAAATTATATATATGCTGGCTAGCTACCGCTCGCCAGGAAAATATTGACACCTAGATGAGGGTAAACGTCTTAAAACAGTAAGCTGAATGGGGCCGAAAATGGATAGAGAAATGGGATAGAAAGAGTACAAATCAGGAGTACAAATCATCAGTAGTACAAATCATCAGTAGTACAAATCATCAGGAGTACAAATCATCAGTAGTACAAATCATCAGTAGTACAAATCATCAGTACAAATCATCAGTAGTACAAATCATCAGTAGTACAAATCATCAGGAGTACAAATCATCAGTAGTACAAATCATCAGGAGTACAAATCATCAGTAGTACAAATCATCAGTAGTACAAATCATCAGGAGTACAAATCATCAGTAGTACAAATCATCAGGAGTACAAATCATCAGGAGTACAAATCATCAGGAGTACAAATCATCAGTAGTACAAATCATCAGTAGTACAAATCATCAGTAGTACAAATCATCAGGAGTACAAATCATCAGTAGTACAAATCATCAGGAGTACAAATCATCAGTAGTACAAATCATCAGTAGTACAAATCATCAGGAGTACAAATCATCAGGAGTACAAATCATCAGTAGTACAAATCATCAGTAGTACAAATCATCAGTAGTACAAATCATCAGGAGTACAAATCATCAGGAGTACAAATCATCAGTAGTACAAATCATCAGTAGTACAAATCATCAGTAGTACAAATCATCAGTAGTACAAATCATCAGTAGTACAAATCATCAGTAGTACAAATCATCAGTAGTACAAATCATCAGTAGTACAAATCATCAGTAGTACATTTATAAACACAAACACACAAAATATCAAATGACAATGCATGATGGACGCCTCTTCATTCAACTTACCTTAATTCAGTAAATACTCACGCTTGTTCCCATATATTGTGTCCAAGTCAACATATATAAACATAAACATATATTGTGTCCAAGCCAACATATATAAACAAATAGATACATCAATACATTAACACAATTATATAGCACCTATATAATATAATAATGGCGAACATAATTATGAAGGCAGTCTTACCGTATTCCACTTACCGAGGTTGGTAGTATGTGTGACTTATGAGCAGGTGCCATACATATACAGTACAGCAGGTACATACAGGGTATATACAGGGTATCTTAATGGGCAGGGGGTGGGGAGGGGGGGGTATAACTACATCTCACTACTGCTCAATTTACATATATTTTAAAGGGCGGGCTGGATAGGGTGAAGAAAAGACGAAAAGATGTTAGAAGTAGAAAACAAATTAAAAGCTTTATAAACTGGTGATACATGGAGCAGTCGAAGAATATACTATATGTTGTCTGGTTACTTGAATAGTTTGAGTAAATTGGCCTATACTGTGTGTGTGTGTGTATATATATATATATATATATATATATATAGAGAGAGAGATTGTAATAGTATTTAAGATATGACTAAATTATGATGCAAAATCTTGTACGTTGGCTAGAAGTGTGCTGAATCTAATTTCGGCTATCAGTAAACGATTTTATTCAGCTTAAGAAGGAAGGTTAATCGAGATATTATTATTATAATTTTTTATCCGCACAGGTCCTTCCTAAACTATATAATATTCGCCAAATGATAGTTAGTATAGAACGTGAAAATGTGTCATCACACTACACAGATTAATGTGTCATCACACTACACAGATTAATGTGTCATCACACTACACAGATTAATTCTTCACTCACAACACCCGCACATCATGTTCTCCGATAGCAGCCCTCTGCGTGTCCACTAACTCAATAATATACAGTAACACAATTCATAACTCAAATAGATTAGTGCCTCATGTGCAATATAAAATTCAGGTCGTTTTCTCTGTCGTGGTGTATAAAGAAAATGGAACATGTAGTGGGGTGCCTATAGCAAAAACCAATATTCTGAAAACGATCAATATTATTCGTGTATTGATGGTGATTTGTTCATTGAGAGGGTTTTCTAAGTGGTATTTATTTATATATTCGATGAGAGAGAGAGAGAGAGAGAGAGAGAGAGAGAGAGAGAGAGAGAGAGAGTTTTAGAATACAATAATTACAAATTAGTAAAATTAACATACTAATAGAGATCCGTAGCAAGTCAAAGAAAGCTATATTTAATGTACGTCATCAACCAGCTTGTATAGTTATTTTATATGGGTTAAGGGGGGTGACCTGTTTTTGTTCTGTCCTTTTCTATCTTTCTCTGGCTTGTATCCATTTGGCCCCATTCAGCCTACTGTTTTAAGACGTTTATCCCCATCCAGGTGTCAATTTTTTACTGGTGAGCGGTAGCGAGCCAGCATATTTTTAAAATGCTTTTGACAGCAGGCTAAATTTGTACAGTTTTCGATAGAAAAATATTTCCGGCGAAGCCGGATTTTTTCATATAATGCTGGCTCGCTATCGCTCGCCAGAAATAAATCGACACCTAGATGGGGATAAACGTCTTAAAATAGTTGGCTGAATGGGGCCGAATGGATACAAGCCAGAGAAAGAGAGAAAAGGAGAAAAATAAAAAAAAGCAGGTCACCCCCTTAAGGGTTAGGCATTACGAATACATTAGAATCTCAGGTATCCATTTTGAGCCCAATTGGTTTTGACTTCACCGAGAACCCAAAGTGCAAGGTAATATTTGTTTTTGACTGTACATGACTTACAATAATAAATAACAAAAAATAATAAATATAATAAATAAAGGGATAGGGAAGAGTAGGGATAGAATGACTTGGGGAGAGGGAGAGGGAGAGGGAGAGGGAGAGGGGGGGGGGGGGGCGGGCTTAGCTCAGTAGATTTTTATGAATGGTAGTAGGCTAACCCTTTCAATATTAGGACGCTTTTCTGGTCATTTAGTCTGGCTATCATTAGACGAGGTCATAGTTTTTGACAGTTGTTTTTTTAAGCACTGGTGTACAAATGA
Organism: Paralithodes platypus; assembly: GCA_032716605.1. Classification (NCBI taxonomy): domain Eukaryota; kingdom Metazoa; phylum Arthropoda; class Malacostraca; order Decapoda; family Lithodidae; genus Paralithodes; species Paralithodes platypus. The sequence continues at coordinate 9,027,215 of CM064568.1, forward strand.
TCATCACATACCTTTTGACTCCCACACAGTCCTAGCAAACTATCTAAAATCGTCTGAAGGAAGCCATAATAATGTGCAAAAATGCGTCCTCGAATACCGAAAGGGTTAATTTAAATCTAAGAACGGGCAGTGGAGGGGATTCTTTAGCCTAATAATATGGAAGAGCAGCAGTGGAGTCTGTCTTATTCTCTGATGGAGGAATATGTTATCTTAACCCCTTCTGTACCGGCGACGTCTTTTCAGTATTAGTCTAGCTATATTTAGACGATTTTCTGCAGTTTTTAAAAAGGTTCTGTAGTGGTAAAAATGGTTAAGTGGGATAGTTCGAAGCCTAGTAGATGCTCGAGGCCATTTTGAAACTGACTAAAATCGTCTAATAGTAGCCAGTATAAAGTTAAAAGGACGTGGCCGGTACTGAAGGGGTTAATACCATTGTCTTTCAGAAGCCTATTGTTATTCTAGGGGCAGGAGCGCTAGGGGAGGACAGTAGTATCTAGCTATGTAGGCTCTCTAGGGGCAGCACAAGGGTTTAACACGATCTGGTCCGACGTTTTCTGAGTTATGATATTCGGTTTAATTAATATTGAGGATTTTGCCATTTTCTAGCAATGTATTTTTACTTTGTCCACTCCACTAGGCTAACATAAACGCTTGTCCAGACTTACTTTAAGCTACAAAAAACACACCCAGACTACTTCAATCGAAATGTGTACGAAAATGTCATGGAGCCAATAGAAGGCTGATTTATTTTAAGTTACAGGCTCCCTAACGCTCGCCCAGAAAAAAAAAAAAAAAAATCCCCCTCGGACCAAATGGGGTTATATAAATTTAAGTTTTCCCAGCCTTTGTTCTATTCAATAAGCAAACTTTGGAACTCTCTCACTCAATCTGTCTGTTCTTCATCCTATGAATTAAACTGCTTCAAGCTCTGTGTGTCCAGGCGCTTTGACTCTAAGGTACCTTGATTTTTAGCTCTCTGTCAACCCTTCAACTTTGGGGGAGACACTTGTTACAGGTACCTTTGCCTTTTGTCTCCTTCATTCGCATAGCAAAAAAAACAAAATAAATAAATAAATATATAAAACAAAATAGAGAGAAGGGGTGCAGCCAAGCCTAATTCTAGGGAAGTGCAACAATATATATATATATATATATATATATATATATATATATATATATATATATATATATATATTAATGAAATTGGGATATATATTATCTAGGGAAAGGGGAGGGCGTGCTTATGGTAATACTGAGGGAGAGGGGGGTCCTACCGCGAGCTGGGGTGCACAGTTGTCTTCTACGGCCCATACCTGTAAGAAAAGAACAGACAAATATTAGCACATACAGAGGGTAACACGATACCTGTACTTAATTAATATCATATATATACTTCACTATCAACTTAAGGGGAGACTGATCGTTTGTTTGGTCTATTCATTCATTTATTCATATATTTGTTTAGTTTCCTCCCTAGACCTCCATCAAGCTTAGAAAAACACCCCCTAGACCCCCCTTCAAGATACATTTGTAAATTTTTCGGTAGAAAAATGTCCCGGCCGAAGGCCGGTTCCTCTTAAAATTGCAGGCTCGCTATCGCTCGCCAGGAAATAATCGACACCTAAATGGCATGAAAGGTCTTAAAATTGACAACGAAATGGGGCGAAAGGTGATAAAATCGCCAAACTAATGGGCCGAACGTCTTATAATCTCAAACCTAGTGGGGCTAAGCATTAGGGAGAAAGGGGGTCCATAAAAACGTTCTTCCTCCGTATCATATACTTCACTATCAACTTAATTTATAGTATCATATTTAGCCTTTTTTCAAGCTATTTTAATTAAATAGAACATACTTCATCAATTTAAGTGGTAATCGAACACCATTCAACCTTATTATTTCAAGTATTTTAATTTGTTTGATATAAAGTTGCCCACATGTTCAGTTATTAACGAGATACTTTTATTTGTAGCTCTTTAACTTAATTGTAGCTATGTAATTGAACAGCAATAACAAAAAATAACCTCTAAAGATTTAAAATATTCAAATAGGCAAGGGTTATATAATTGATCGGCATTTACACTCATAAAGGCTAAAATACCACAAACAAAAGTAGCTCTGTAAAAGTTGGACTGTACATTTCCCGTCAGAATTCAATGGACACTTTTATCTTTTCGGAGTGTGTAATCAAATTTGACAATCGGGTCTGGTTTATTTTTGTATTCGATAACATTTTTGAGCCAGTGCCCAGGGAAATTCAAAGGCAACTATGCATTGAAGTTCAGTTAAAGTTTATACCTCAAGAAATCATCTCCGAAGACAGGTGCAAAATTCAGATCCTATGCATATAATAAACTATGAAAGATAGTTATCACGCAGATATATACAACAATATATATATATACAGTATATATAAATTTACCCTTCAGGTATATCGAAATGAAAAAGAAAAATCCTAAAGTTTCCACCTTATGATTCGGACTTCTTTCTCTTTCGTCTCACTTTTGCTTCTGTTGCCTTTCAATGACCTTTTAGCCTCATTAAAAAACTTTTCTCTTCTTCGTTACCCTTTTCAGTTTCTCCATTCTGCCGCCCCGACCGCTTCCTCCCTCTCCAGAAGTCCCTCCCCCCTCTTCTCCTCCTTCAACACTGCCCCACTCCCCTTATTCCATTACCCTTTCTTCCATCACCTACCCCCTCTACTTTCTTTAGCACACCCACACCCTACACCTGACCCCCTCCTCCTCCCCTTACATATCCTCCACCTCCTCCTCCCTCCCTCTTAATCCATCTCAACCTCCACTTCTCCATTTCCTCCTCCCTCCTTCACCTACACCTAAATCCTCCTCCTTACTCCTTCAACCCCCCCCCCCCCCCCACCCTCCTCCTCATCCTCCTGCCCTTCCTCCCCACTCATTTCCCCTTCCTAATTAAGTAAAGGTATTTCTTCGGTCGCTAAACTCAATATTTTCAATAATATATTTTCGAACACTTTTGTACTAATTAGTCACAGTGTTCTGGTATGAAACCGCCGGATGCTATTTTGTATCTGTATAGCATTTTGCATAATTGACCAAATTAGCATATTAATTAGGTATAATAACTAAATATGGAATATCTTGATAGAAACGCAACATATAGACTTCATAATAATATCCAGACCTGTTTTCGACTCCAAGGTATCCAAATAACATGGTTTTAATCTCCTAAAATCCCTCCAACTATCCAGAATCCAATATAGCCACCATGGATAACTAAAGAAATCCTAAAATCACCCTAACTCAGAAATTGTTAAAGATACAGATTTGATTTTGATGAGCACATACAACTCGGAAAGTGAAACTACTACTGCACACTACTGCCACTGCACACTACTGCCACTGCACCTGTTAAACACAAAGAAAAGGGAAAATAAAGCGATAGTTGGACAAACAAGATCGACAGAAGATCCTAGACAAACTTCAAAAGTACTCTCACCCACTTACTAATGACTCTACACCCCTGTACAATATCCTTAATGGACAAGTGGCATCAGCCAATGAGGTAAATGTGCATGATGCCCTCAAAATTGGACAAGAACTGATAACGAAATTCATGGCATCCCTTCCGGATGGTTTCCACAATCCAATTATATCTAAAGTTCAAACCATGCAGCTGCTGAAACGGGATGTGAAAGTGAAACATAAAACTGTCTATAACCTGGAAGCCATGTTTGCTCGTCTTCTGATAGTCGGACAGAAGAGGAACCTTGAGTTGTCCACTGTGTTCTATCATGAGCTATGCCCTGTGTCTCCATCACTTATCGATAGGTATGGCTTTCTAAGAAAGGGATATCAATCTGTACTAGTTAAACATCTTGGCATCACCATACGAACCCCCTCTCCTCCTAAAACACTGTTGGTGGATGCCTCTCAGCTCCTTTACCACATTGTCTGGCCATCCTCAGGTACAGTGGGTGATCTTGCTACAGGAATTAAATCTCACCTCATCAATTACAAAGGAACAGAATTCTTGGATCGCCGGCCCATGAAGGAATCAGTGGAAAGGATCATGAGAGGCATAGCAGAGCTGGAGAGGGATCCACTATATATCAACTAACTTTGAATTCACCTCTGGCTGGTCGAGATGCCATAATGAAAAACAAGGACAAACAAAGGAAGCGCTCACAGCTACTCTGCACTCATGATCTTGGTAACAGCATTGAACTTGTGAGCCATGACAACAGTATAGTGTGTCATGATGAAGCAGACATAGCTCTCATCAGCTTGCCACTTGTCCATTAAGGATATTGTACAGGGGTGTAGAGTCATTAGTAAGTGGGTGAGAGTACTTTTGAAGTTTGTCTAGGATCTTCTGTCGATCTTGTTTGTCCAACTATCGCTTTATTTTCCCTTTTCTTTGTGTTTAACAGGTGCAGTGGCAGTGGCAGTAGTGTGCAGTGGCAGTAGTGTGCAGTAGCAGTTTTACTTCCGAGTTGTATGTGCTCATCAAAATCAAATCTGTATCTTTAACAATTTCTGAGTTAGGGTGATTTTAGGATTTCTTTAGTTATCCATGGTGGCTATATTGGATTATGGATAGTTGGAGGGATTTTAGGAGATTAAAACCATGTTATTTGGATACCTTGGAGACGAAACCAGGTCTGGATATTATTATGAAGTCTATATGTTGCGTTTCCATCACGATATTCCGTATTTAGTTATTATACCTAATTAATATGCTAATTTGGTCAATTATGCAAAATGCTATACAGATACAAAATAGCATCCGGCGGTTTCTGAATCCTTAAGGAGAGGTATTTAGCTTTTTTCCCTAGACCTCCAGCAAGCTTAAAATTACACCCCCTCGAGTCCCTTTCAAGATAAATTTGTACATTTTTCGGTAGAAATATTTCCCGGCCAAAGGCCGGTTCCTCTTAAATTACAGGCTCGCTATCGCTCGCCAGGATAAAATTGACACCTGAATGGCACGAAAGGTCTTAATATGGGGTGAAAGTTCTTGAAATCGCTAAACTAATGGGGCAAACATTTTATAATATCAAAAGCAATGAGGCTAAACAGGAGGGAGAAAGGGGTCAAGAAAAAAATCCCCCAAGTGGAGATCTCTCCTTAAGATTGTATTTGTATTATAAAACTTGACAGTACTCAACATTTCTAGGTTGACTAGGTTGGCTAGCAGACTACATATATTGCTTCGTGCCGTGCCTAGCGCTACGCCTACCTGCTTATCTTATCGTTCAGTTAACCACGTTATTGGGTTATCAAGGGAGGGGCCTCCTTCCTCATTGATTATTGACTCACGGAAAGATGGCGTGAGATGGTTGGGATGGTTGGAATGGTTTTGGCAGTGGTGGTGTTGGTAGTGTTGTTGTTGTTGGAAGTGGTGGTGGTGGTGATGTTGGTAGTGTTGTTGTTGTTGGAAGTAGTAGTAGTGGTGGTGGTGGTGGTGGTGGCGGCGGCGGCGGCGGCGGCGGCGGCGGTGGCGATGGCGGTGGTGGTGTTGTTGTTGTTGTTGTTGTTGTTGTTGTTGTTGTTGGAAGTGGTGGTGGTGATGCTGGTAGTGGTGGTGGTGGTGGTGGTGGTGGTAGAGTGGTATTGGTGGGGTGGAAATGATGGTGAGCCAGTTAATTCAACTTAATAATGAAGTTGTTGTTCTTGTTGGTGGTGGTTGAGTAGTTAGCTGTGTTGGTGGTGGTGGTGGTGGTAATATTGGCATGGAGGCATTGGTCGTGGCGGTGTGATGGTGGTATACATGGTTGTGGGGTGGCGGTAATGGAGTGGCATACCCCGCGCATCCAACTTGACATTTAAGGGGGGACACCTGCCTTTTTTTTTATCTTTCTTTCCTTTTCTCTCTTTCTCTGGCTTGTATCCATTCGGCCCCATTATGCCTACTGTTTTAAGACGTTTACCCCCAGGTCTCAATATTTTCCTGACGAGCGGTAGCGAACCAGCATATATATTATATATATATATACAGTATATATATATATATATATATATTATATATATATATACAGTATATATATATATATATATACACACATACAGTATATATATATTTTATATATATATATATATATATATATATATATATATATATATATATATTTGTTTTACAGCAAGCTAAATTTGTAAATTTCTCCGGCGAAGCCGGATTTCTCCATACAATATTGGCTCGCTATCGCTCGCCAGGAAAAAATCGACACCTGGATGGGGATAAACGTCTTAAAACAGTTGGCTGAATGAGGCCAAATGGATACAAGTCAGAGAAAGAGAGAAAAGGAGAGAAAGATAAAAAAAAGAAGGTGACCCCCCATAAATACTGCGATCTCAAAACCATTACCCGTAATAAACAAAACAAAAACCACTGTACTTAGCTGTGAGGTGGCGATGCTAAATGATTAAGGACAAATAAACTGTTGTTAAGTATCAGGCAATATTAAGAATACAAAGTTGAAATTTCAGAACTATATATACTGGAAAACCACTTGGTACAACTGCATTGAATCCCCTTATCATCAATCTTAACAATACCTCCCGACTTCCATCACCATTGTCATCCTTGTCAAATAACCTGCCATTCTTTCACAGTCCCCTCTTCTTATTAAATATCTCACTCTCTCACTTGTATCATTCTTCTCTCTACATTTCTTTCTTTCTTTCTTTCTTTCTTTCTGTATGTATGTATGTGTGTGTATGTGTGAGGGTGTGTGTGTGTGTGTGTGTGTCTCTCTCCCTCTCTCTCTCTCTCTTATATATATATATATTCTGACATACGGAGCCCTGTATGTTAATTTAAGAGTTAGAATTAGAGTTCAAGGAGCCAAACTACCCAAGTGGTGAAGCAGACTAGCGAGCGAACGAGCGAGTGGGCAAACCATCTCGCCCCATACCACGATGACCGATGCTATGACGTATGATCGACGCCAGGAGCTGTGAGTGGACGACACACCTGTTATGTGATTCGAGGAGCTATGATTGGAGCGCGCACCATCAACCGCCTCCTGATTCGTTCCTACACCATCATTGTTTGGTATATAAGACCCGAGTTGTGGGCATTCAAATCAGTCTCATTTGGAGTTGGGGAAGGTGAACTTGCAGCTGGAGGAAGACGGGGTGAAGTATTATAATGGGATTGTGACTGTCAGTCAGATTATATAAATGTGTGTTAAGTGTGTTCGGTGTAAACACTTACGTTATGTTGGTTAGTGAGATATGTGATTGGGAATTAACGTGATGTGTTTAATGTGTGTAATGTGTTTAACTATTTGATTGGGAATTAACGTGAACGCTACTATTATGTGTTTAACTATTTAATTGGGAATTAACGTGAACGATACTATTATGTGTTTAACTATTTGATTGCGAATTAACGTTAACGCTACTATTTATGTACTTAACTATTTGATTGGGAATTAACGTTAACGCTATTATTATGTACTTAACTATTTTAGTTGACTAACTTGTGGACTAAAGCAACTCTTTAAGTAATTGGGTTATGATGAAAGTAATACTATTGTTTTATATTAATACTTACGAGTTCTTTCATTTTCTTTGAATTAAGCTTACATTGCTTAATGGTGCTTAGTACGGTGATGCTATTGTCTCGTATTAGTAATATCGCCTTAGACTAACATGGCTGTGTTAATATTACTTCTAGTGGATTTCCTAAGCTGAAGAAAATTCTTTTGCTTCAAAATATTATATTTTGCTTTTCATATTATTTGAGTGAGACCTGAATCGAATCTATGAAACGATCCTGTAACTTTATTTACTCATAATCAAACCTCAATGTTACGTGGTTAAGAAATAAATTTAACTAATTATTAAATATATATCTAACTTTTTATGTGACTTTGATATTACTCCTGATGATAATAATAATATAATACTATTAACGTAAGACAAGAACCAAGAATAATTACATTAAATATAAATAAAAGGACATAGAAGAAAACTATCTATTCATTTCAAAAAGGGTAAGAGACAGAAATATTCTTACTTTAATATTTATCTTTCAAGACTTTTTATAAAATTTATAGTCCTTCTTTAGCTATAACTTATTCGGTTCATAACCATAGCCTACTAAGCTTCGGTTAAATAATAATTCTTTATAAATACTACATGACTTTAATTAGTTTCAGTATTTTTATAATTAAAGAGGATCAGTCAATAAAGGATACCAAGTCCTAAGATCCAAAAGGAAAGGAAGCAACAACAGGAAATTATTTTATTAGATTTTACTTTTGTTTTGCCTTCAGCTGACTGATACCTTAATATATATCTCTGTGCTATCTAGATTCATCAAGTTAACCACTTGAGGACCAAGATACGTAACAGAAGAGTGGCGACCTTGCCAGGATTCGTTTCATACAGTTTCACTCAGTTTCATTAACGTTTCACTACTTAACAATCTAATATTAATCATGCCTCAACTAATTAATAACGAAGATGCTCGAGTTTTCATAGAATCAGAACCCACATCCCCTGATATTGACTGTCTGTCAAAATCCGAACTGAAAGTGCTTGCCTCACATCTCCAATTAACTGTCTCAAACATGTCTAAAGTAGAGGTGGCTCAGACCATAAAAACCCACCTGTTCCCTGTAGAAGGCGGGGAGGGTGACGGAGCAGTTGGTGGGATCCCTAGTAAACCTAGTCAACTTGATATACAATTGCCACCTGGTTTGACCGGTGATCAAATATTCGAACTAGAACTAGCCAGAATAAAAGCAACGACCGAACAAGCCAACGCAAGTATAGAACTAGCCAGAATAAATAATATTACCGAAGAAGCCAGAATAAAAGCAAATACCGAAGAAACTAGCATAAAATGTGAATATCAATATCGTACGGCTCAACTAAATGTCCATACAAATGCTCCCGAAATTGCTCCCCCTCTGGGATTAACTATGACTAGTGTCATTCCACCTTTCACTGAGGATAATGTGCAGGATTTCTTTGTTTTGTTTGAGGAAGTTGCTGGAGGTATGAAGTGGACAAGAGATCAATGGCCTTTTATGTTACAAACTGTTTTGACAGGGCAGGCTCGAGCCACGTATTTGTCAGAAGTAGCAGAAGTTAGGCAGGATTATGACAATCTCAAAGAAGCTATCCTTAAAAACCTATCAATTGCAGCCTGAGGCTTACAGGCAATCTTTCCGTAAAAACCAGAAGAAAGTAGAAGAAACCCATAAGGTATTTGCCAGGACCATGACTAAAACTTTCAATCATTGGGTCAAGAGTAAGAAAGTCACAAGCTACAACGATCTGAAGGAGTTGGTCCTGTTAGAAAATTTCCTATGGAAAATTGATTCTTCTGTATCCTATCATTTAAAGGGGAAAAAGGTAGATTGTCTTGCCGACGCTGCTGACATGGCTGACACATACGTGCTCAACAACAAATTTCGTGGAAAGAAGCCCTACGATAATTCTAGTTCTAATTTTAAGTATCCCAATCACAAATCTGACCGACCCAGTCACAAGCCTATAACGTCTTCCCCAGCTAGTCAAAACCGAATTGTTCCCCCAACTAAAAATGCGACTCAGGGCAATGGTAACAGAGGTGGGCCCCAAACTAATAGTAATGCTCAAAGAGGGAACTTTCCCGTATCCCCTAAAGTATGTACTTTTTGTGGCATGAGAGGCCACCTAGCTTATCAGTGCTGGGCCAAGGAGAAAACCGAGAGATCGGGGCAGACAGTTGCCGCCGTATCTCAAATTCCATGTGTGCCTTTAATGCAGGACTCCCGACAGAAGGAGTACCTAGCACCAAAAGTTCCTTTAATGCAGGCCTCTCGACAGAAGGAGTACCTAGCAGCTAACGTAAATCATCTAGACAGGGGTGTAGTAGCATGTGTGGTGCAACCCACAAGGGTTAAACCAATAATAATTTCACCATCAGTGCAGGACAGTTACCGTCCCTTTATTTCATCTGGCAACGTGAGATTAAATGGTTGCATGCATGAGGTAAAAATTCTGAGAGACACAGGTTCTACTAGCACCCTCATGGTGAATCCTTACACTGAGTGCCCACCTGGCGAACCAGTTGTAATGAGAGGTGCTGGAGGCCAGTTTTATGCATACTTGGTAAAAGGCGAAATTGAATGTGAGTTACTACAGGGTGAGGCCACCATAGCTTTGTGTAGGTCCCAAGATATCCCTGTGCCTGGGGTAACACTCCTTTTGGGGAATGATGTAGCAGGTGAGAAGGTCCGACCCAGACCCCATTTTGTCACTTTCCCCTGTTAACGAGCCACTAACCGGTGAGCTCGACAAGGAGTTGCCAACTGTTTTCCCTGTGTGTGCTGACAAACGTTCAATGTCTCAAGTAGCAGTTCCCTCAGACAGAAATGTACCGAATGTAAGAGTTGATGAAAGGGATGATGAGAGTGTGAATGATGCTCCAACTGTGCCTGATGATGTGACTGAGGTGGATTTATCTGACACCTTTATGGCTCATCTTGACCCTAACGATGACCATGAAACCCTCCAAATTGTCCTAGCGGCCTGGTAGAGCTACAGAGAGATGATAGTGAATGCAAGGAGTTAGCTGCCAGGTCCGTGAGTGAAGAGGAATGTGAGAAGGAGGGTGGTGAATGTTTCTACCTCAAAGGAGGAGTATTGTGGCGAAGATGGAGACCGCCACACAGACCAATCGATGACGGGGCTTGGGACGTCCATCAAGTAGTAGTCCCCAAACCTTGTCGTAAAGATATCATGGAAATGGCACATTGTATACCATTGGCAGGACACCTAGGTGTGAGAAAAACTCTAGACAGAATCAGATCCCACTTTTACTGGCCAGGAATGCGTGCAGATGTAGTGGAGTGTTGTAGAGTGTGTCACACTTGCCAGATGACAGGAAAACCCAATCAGAAGGTGCCTGTACATCCTCTGGTGCCCTTGCCCGTTTTCGAGAATCCTTTTACTCGGGTGGTAGTGGACATTGTAGGCCCATTGCCTAAGACTTCCCAAGGTAACATTTATTTATTAACTATCATGGACATGGCAACTCGCTACCCAGAGGCTATACCCTTAAGGACTACCTCTGCTCCAACTGTAATCAAGGAACTGCTCAAATTTTTCACCAGAATGGGTTTCCCCCATGAGGTGCAAAGTGATCAAGGAACTAATTTTACCTCTAACATTTTCCAGCAGTCCCTGAAGGAGTTGGGTATCGAGCATGTAAAGTCTAGCACCTACCACCCAGAGAGTCAAGGGGTTCTCGAACGATATCATCAGACATTAAAGGGAATGTTACGTAAGTATTGTACAGAGACCGGAGTTGAGTGGGATAAGGGGGTACCTTTTCTTTTATTTGCTACTCGTGAGGTTCCAACTGAATCCCTGGGTTTTTCCCCTAATGAGCTAGTTTTTGGCCAACCTTTATCTGCCAAGTTCAGGGGCCCATATAAGATAATTCGGAGGGTGAGCATTACCGATTATCTAGTAACTACCCCAGACAGGAGAAAGCCCACGCAAGTATTCCATATAAATATGTTGAAGCCCTACCATAGGTCCCCTGATTCCTCTCCTCCAGATTCTCCCACTGTGGCAGTGAATGTCAGGACCTGTGAGCAGCCTGGTGCGGACAAAGTCTTCAGTTCTCTTACTGACCCGCAACAGACTGTTCCAGAGCCTGAAGGTATCCATGCAGACTTTGACTTGTCATGTAGCCTATCCAACTTTCAGTATAATTCAGTGGCTTTGAGGGAATTACCATCTAAACTATGTCATCTTCCCTCTGATCAAGCGAACCAACTAATCTCTGTTTTATCTCAGTCTCCCAGAGTGGCCGCTGATACTCCAGGGCTCACTTCTTTGGCCGTGCACGACATCGACGTAGGGGATGCAACTCCCATTAAACTATCCCCCTACCGTGTCTCGCCACAACGCAGGAGTATACTGCAGGTCGAGCTTGACTTAATTTTTTCAAACCAGCTGATCACAAGGGCCTTAAGCCAGTGGAGTAGTCCGGTCATACTTGTGCCAAAGCCAGACGGGAGCCATAGGTTTTGTAGGGTCTATAGGCAAGTCAATGCTGTCACAAAGAACGATACCTACCCACTGCCACGGATCAAAGATTGCATTTACCAGTTTGGCCTCATGCAGCAGTAAGTATAATTTAATGAGAGGATTTTGGCAATTAGCTCTCCCTTGTAGCGAGGTAAATATCATGCTTTTGTAGTGCGCTTTTAAGCCTTCAGCTGTGAGATGCCTTGCAGTTCGAATAACGCTCCAGCTACGTTCCGGCTATGTTCTGATGTGGTACCTGGAGACGTTGCCTACTTTGGGTGATATCCTTCTATATCCTCATTTATAATCTTGCTGTTGCCAATCTGGTGGTGAATCTATTTATGTATTATGTTTAATATTATGTACTATACTCCTTAAACTCTTTTCTAGGGGGGAGGTCTGACATACGGAGCCCTGTATGTTAATTTAAGAGTTAGAATTAGAGTTGAAGGAGCCAACCTACCCAAACGGTGAAGCAGACTAGCGAGCGAACGAGCGAGTGGGCAAACCATCTCTCCCCATACCAGCTAGCCTTCACACCTCGATGACCGATGCTATGACGTATGATCGACGCCAGGAGCTGTGAATGGACCTCGCACCTGTTATGTGATTCGAGGAGCTATGATTGGCGCGCGCACCACCCGCGCCCTCCTGATTCGTTCCTACACCATCATTGTTTGGTATATAAGACCCGAGTTGTGGGCATTCAAATCAGTCTCATTTGGAGTTGGGGAAGGTGAACTTGCAGCTGGAGGAAGACGGGGTGAAGTATTATAATGGGATTGTGACTGTCAGTCAGATTATATAAATGTGTGTTAAGTGTGTTCGGTGTAAACACTTACGTTATGTTGGTTAGTGAGATATGTGATTGGGAATTAACGTGATGTGTTTAATGTGTGTAATGTGTTTAACTATTTAATTGGGAATTAACGTGAACGCTACTATTATGTGTTTAACTATTTAATTGGGAATTAACGTGAACGATACTATTATGTGTTTAACTATTTGATTGCGAATTAACGTTAACGCTACTATTTATGTACTTAACTATTTGATTGGGAATTAACGTTAACGCTATTATTATGTACTTAACTATTTTAGTTGACTAACTTGTGGACTAAAGCAACTCTTTAAGTAATTGGGTTATGATGAAAGTAATACTATTGTTTTATATTAATACTTACGAGTTCTTTCATTTTCTTTGAATTAAGCTTACATTGCTTAATGGTGCTTAGTACGGTGATGCTATTGTCTCGTATTAGTAATATCGCCTTAGACTAACATGGCTGTGTTAATATTACTTCTAGTGATTTCCTAAGCTGAAGAAAATTCTTTTGCTTCAAAATATTATATTTTGCTTTTCATATTATTTGAGTGAGACCTGAATCGAATCTATGAAACGATCCTGTAACTTTATTTACTCATAATCAAACCTCAATGTTACGTGGTTAAGAAATAAATTTAACTAATTATTAAATATATCTAACTTTTTATGTGACTTTGATATTACTCCTGATGATAATAATAATATAATACTATTAACGTAAGACAAGAACCAAGAATAATTACATTAAATATAAATAAAAGGACATAGAAGAAAACTATCTATTCATTTCAAAAAGGGTAAGAGACAGAAATATTCTTACTTTAATATTTATCTTTCAAGACTTTTTATAAAATTAATAGTCCTTCTTTAGCTATAACTTATTCGGTTCATAACCATAGCCTACTAAGCTTCGGTTAAATAATAATTCTTTATAAATACTACATGACTTTAATTAGTTTCAGTATTTTTCATAAGTAAAGAGTATCAGTCAATAAAGGATACCAAGTCCTAAGATCCAAAAGGAAAGGAAGCAACAACAGGAAATTATTTTATTAGATTTTACTTTTGTTTTGCCTTCAGCTGACTGATACCTTAATATATATCTCTGTGCTATCTAGATTCATCAAGTTAACCACTTGAGGACCAAGATACGTAATATATATATATATATATATATATATATATATTGTTACGTATCTTGATCCTCAAGTGGTTAACTTGATGAATCTAGATAGCACAGATATATATTAAGGTATCAGTCAGCTGAAGGCAAAACAAAAGTAAAATCTAATAAAATAATTTCCTGTTGTTGCTTCCTTTCCTTTTGGATCTTAGGACTTGGTATCCTTTATTGACTGATACTCTTTACTTATGAAAAATACTGAAACTAATTAAAGTCATGTAGTATTTATAAAGAATTATTATTTAACCGAAGCTTAGTAGGCTATGGTTATGAACCGAATAAGTTATAGCTAAAGAAGGACTATTAATTTTATAAAAAGTCTTGAAAGATAAATATTAAAGTAAGAATATTTCTGTCTCTTACCCTTTTTGAAATGAATAGATAGTTTTCTTCTATGTCCTTTTATTTATATTTAATGTAATTATTCTTGGTTCTTGTCTTACGTTAATAGTATTATATTATTATTATCATCAGGAGTAATATCAAAGTCACATAAAAAGTTAGATATATATTTAATAATTAGTTAAATTTATTTCTTAACCACGTAACATTGAGGTTTGATTATGAGTAAATAAAGTTACAGGATCGTTTCATAGATTCGATTCAGGTCTCACTCAAATAATATGAAAAGCAAAATATAATATTTTGAAGCAAAAGAATTTTCTTCAGCTTAGGAAATCACTAGAAGTAATATTAACACAGCCATGTTAGTCTAAGGCGATATTACTAATACGAGACAATAGCATCACCGTACTAAGCACCATTAAGCACTGTAAGCTTAATTCAAAGAAAATGAAAGAACTCGTAAGTATTAATATAAAACAATAGTATTACTTTCATCATAACCCAATTACTTAAAGAGTTGCTTTAGTCCACAAGTTAGTCAACTAAAATAGTTAAGTACATAATAATAGCGTTAACGTTAATTCCCAATCAAATAGTTAAGTACATAAATAGTAGCGTTAACGTTAATTCGCAATCAAATAGTTAAACACATAATAGTAGCGTTCACGTTAATTCCCGTTAAACACATAATAGTAGCGTTCACGTTAATTCCCAATTAAATAGTTAAACACATTACACACATTAAACACATCACGTTAATTCCCAATCACATATCTCACTAACCAACATAACGTAAGTGTTTACACCGAACACACTTAACACACATTTATATAATCTGACTGACAGTCACAATCCCATTATAATACTTCACCCCGTCTTCCTCCAGCTGCAAGTTCACCTTCCCCAACTCCAAATGAGACTGATTTGAATGCCCACAACTCGGGTCTTATATACCAAACAATGATGGTGTAGGAACGAATCAGGAGGCGGCGGGTGGTGCGCGCTCCAATCATAGCTCCTCGAATCACATAACAGGTGCGAGGTCCATTCACAGCTCCTGGCGTCGATCATACGTCATAGCATCGGTCATCGAGGTGTGGGGCTAGCTGGTATGGGGAGAGATGGTTTGCCCACTCGCTCGTTCGCTCGCTAGTCTGCTTCACCGTTTTGGGTAGTGGGCTCCTTCAACTCTAATTCTAACTCTTAAATTAACATACAGGGCTCCGTATGTCAGACCTCCCCCCTAGAAAAGAGTTTAAGGAGTATAGTACATAATATTAAACATAATACATAAATAGATTCACCACCAGATTGGCAACAGCAAGATTATAATGAGGATATAATAAGGATATCACCCAAAGTAGGCAACGTCTCCAGGTACCACATCAGAACATAGCCGGAACGTAGCTGGAGCGTTATTCGAACTGCAAGGCATCTCACAGCTGAAGGCTTAAAAGCGCACTACAAAAGCATGATATTTACCTCGCTACAAGGGAGAGCTAATTGCCAAAATCCTCTCATTGAATTATACTTACTGCTGCATGAGGCCAAACTGGTAAATGCAATCTTTGATCCGTGGCAGTGGGTAGGTATCGTTCTTTGTGACAGCATTGACTTGCCTATAGTCCCTACAAAACCCATGGCTCCCGTCTGGCTTTGGCACAAGTATGACCGGACTACTCCACTGGCTTAAGGCCCTTGTGATCAGCTGGTTTGAAAAAATTAAGTCAAGCTCGACCTGCAGTATACTCCTGCGTTGTGGCGAGACACGGTAGGGGGATAGTTTAATGGGAGTTGCATCCCCTACGTCGATGTCGTGCACGGCCAAAGAAGTGAGCCCTGGAGTATCACGGAACACATTGGGAGACTGAGATAAAACAGAGATTAGTTGGTTCGCTTGATCAGAGGGAAGATGACATAGTTTAAATGGTAGTTCCCTCAAAGCCACTGAATTATACTGAAAGTTGGATAGGCTACATGACAAGTCAAAGTCTGCATGGATACCTTCAGGCTCTGGAACAGTCTGTTGCGGGTCAGTAAGAGAACTGAAGACTTTGTCCGCACCAGGCTGCTCACAGGTCCTGACATTCACTGCCACAGTGGGAGAATCTGGAGGAGAGGAATCAGGGGACCTATGGTAGGGCTTCAACATATTTATATGGAATACTTGCGTGGGCTTTCTCCTGTCTGGGGTAGTTACTAGATAATCGGTAATGCTCACCCTCCGAATGATCTTATATGGGCCCCTGAACTTGGCAGATAAAGGTTGGCCAAAAACTAGCTCATTAGCGAAAAAATCCAGGGATTCAGTTGGAACCTCACGAGTAGCAAATAACAGAAAAGGTACCCCCTTATCCCACTCAACTCCGGTCTCTGTACAATACTTACGTAACATTCCCTTTAATGTCTGATGATATCGTTCGAGAACCCCTTGACTCTCTGGGTGGTAGGTGCTAGACTTTACATGCTCGATACCCAACTCCTTCAGGGACTGCTGGAAAATGTTAGAGGTAAAATTAGTTCCTTGATCACTTTGCACCTCATGGGGGAAACCCATTCTGGTGAAAAATTTGAGCAGTTCCTTGATTACAGTTGGAGCAGAGGTAGTCCTTAAGGGTATAGCCTCTGGGTAGCGAGTTGCCATGTCCATGATAGTTAATAAATAAATGTTACCTTGGGAAGTCTTAGGCAATGGGCCTACAATGTCCACTACCACCCGAGTAAAAGGATTCTCGAAAACGGGCAAGGGCACCAGAGGATGTACAGGCACCTTCTGATTGGGTTTTCCTGTCATCTGGCAAGTGTGACACACTCTACAACACTCCACTACATCTGCACGCATTCCTGGCCAGTAAAAGTGGGATCTGATTCTGTCTAGAGTTTTTCTCACACCTAGGTGTCCTGCCAATGGTATACAATGTGCCATTTCCATGATATCTCTACGACAAGGTTTGGGGACTACTACTTGATGGACGTCCCAAGCCCCGTCATCGATTGGTCTGTGTGGCGGTCTCCATCTTCGCCACAATACTCCTCCTTTGAGGTAGAAACATTCACCACCCTCCTTCTCACATTCCTCTTCACTCACGGACCTGGCAGCTAACTCCTTGCATTCACTATCATCTCTCTGTAGCTCTACCAGGCCGCTAGGACAATTTGGAGGGGTTTCATGGTCATCGTTAGGGTCAAGATGAGCCATAAAGGTGTCAGATAAATCCACCTCAGTCACATCATCAGGCACAGTTGGAGCATCATTCACACTCTCATCATCCCTTTCATCAACTCTTACATTCGGTACATTTCTGTCTGAGGGAACTGCTACTTGAGACATTGAACGTTTGTCAGCACACACAGGGAAAACAGTTGGCATCTCCTTGTCGAGCTCACCGGTTAGTGGCTCGTTAACAGGGGAAAGTGACAAAATGGGGTCTGGTCGGACCTTCTCACCTGCTACATCATTCCCCAAAAGGAGTGTTACCCCAGGCACAGGGATATCTTGGGACCTACACAAAGCTATGGTGGCCTCACCCTGTAGTAACTCACATTCAATTTCGCCTTTTACCAAGTATGCATAAAACTGGCCTCCAGCACCTCTCATTACAACTGGTTCGCCAGGTGGGCACTCAGTGTAAGGATTCACCATGAGGGTGCTAGTAGAACCTGTGTCTCTCAGAATTTTTACCTCATGCATGCAACCATTTAATCTCACGTTGCCAGATGAAATAAAGGGACGGTAACTGTCCTGCACGGATGGTGAAATTATTATTGGTTTAACCCTTGTGGGTTGCACCACACATGCTACTACACCCCTGTCTAGATGATTTACGTTAGCTGCTAGGTACTACTTCTGTCGAGAGTCCTGCATTAAAGGAACTTTTGGTGCTAGGTACTCCTTCTGTCGGGAGTCCTGCATTAAAGGAACATTTGGTGCTAGGTACTCCTTCTGTCGGGAGCCCTGCATTAAAGGCACACATGGAATTTGAGATACGGCGGCAACTGTCTGCCCCGATCTCTCGGTTTTTCCTTGGCCCAGCACTGATAAGCTAGGTGGCCTCTCATGCCACAAAAAGTACATACTTTAGGGGATACGGGAAAGTTCCCTCTTTGAGCATTACTATTAGTTTGGGGCCCACCTCTGTTACCATTGCCCTGAGTCACATTTTTAGTTGGGGGAACAATTCTATTTTGGCTAACTGGGGAAGACGTTATAGGCTTGTGACTGGGTCGGTCAGATTTGTGATTGGGATACTTAAAATTAGAACTAGAATTATCGTAGGGCTTCTTTCCACGAAATTTGTTGTTGAGCACGTATGTGTCAGCCATGTCAGCAGCGTCGGCAAGACAATCTACCTTTTTCCCCTTTAAATGATAGGATACAGAAGAATCAATTTTCCAGAGGAAATTTTCTAACAGGACCAACTCCTTCAGATCGTTGTAGCTTGTGACTTTCTTACTCTTGACCCAATGATTGAAAGTTTTAGTCATGGTCCTGGCAAATACCTTATGGGTTTCTTCTACTTTCTTCTGGTTTTTACGGAAAGATTGCCTGTAAGCCTCAGGCTGCAATTGATAGGTTTTTAAGATAGCTTCTTTGAGATTGTCATAATCCTGCCTAACTTCTGCTACTTCTGACAAATACGTGGCTCGAGCCTGCCCTGTCAAAACAGTTTGTAACATAAAAGGCCATTGATCTCTTGTCCACTTCATACCTCCAGCAACTTCCTCAAACAAAACAAAGAAATCCTGCACATTATCCTCAGTGAAAGGTGGAATGACACTAGTCATAGTCAATCCCAGAGGGGGAGCAATTTCGGGAGCATTTGTATGGACATTTAGTTGAGCCGTACGATATTGATATTCACATTGTTCGGTCGTTGCACTGGCATTTAGTCGGACTTGTTCGGTATTTGATTCTGGCTAGTATACTGCGTTGGCTTATTCTGGCTTGTTCTTTTATTCTGGCTAGTTCTATTGTTGCTTGTTCTAGTTCGAATAATTGATCAATGGTAAAACCAGGTGGCAATTGTTCATCAAGTTGGCTAGGTTTACTAGGGATCCCACCAACTGCTCCGTCACCCTCCCCGCCTTCTACAGGGAACAGGTGGGTTTTTATGGTCTGAGCCACCTCTACTTTAGACATGTTTGAGACAGTTAATTGGAGATGTGAGGCAAGCACTTTCAGTTCGGATTTTGACAGACAGTCAATATCAGGGGCTGTGGGTTCTCATTCTATGAAAACTCGAGCATCTTCGTTATTAATTAGTTGAGGCATGATTAATATTGGATTGTTAAGTAGTGAAACGTTAATGAAACTGAGTGAAACTGTATGAAACGAATCCTGGCAAGGTCGCCACTCTTCTGTTACGTATCTTGGTCCTCAAGTGGTTAACTTGATGAATCTAGATAGCACAGAGATATATATTAAGGTATCAGTCAGCTGAAGGCAAAACAAAAGTAAAATCTAATAAAATAATTTCCTGTTGTTGCTTCCTTTCCTTTTGGATCTTAGGACTTGGTATCCTTTATTGACTGATCCTCTTTAATTATAAAAATACTGAAACTAATTAAAGTCATGTAGTATTTATAAAGAATTATTATTTAACCGAAGCTTAGTAGGCTATGGTTATGAACCGAATAAGTTATAGCTAAAGAAGGACTATTAATTTTATAAAAAGTCTTGAAAGATAAATATTAAAGTAAGAATATTTCTGTCTCTTACCCTTTTTGAAATGAATAGATAGTTTTCTTCTATGTCCTTTTATTTATATTTAATGTAATTATTCTTGGTTCTTGTCTTACGTTAATAGTATTATATTATTATCATCAGGAGTAATATCAAAGTCACATAAAAAGTTAGATATATATTTAATAATTAGTTAAATTTATTTCTTAACCACGTAACATTGAGGTTTGATTATGAGTAAATAAAGTTACAGGATCGTTTCATAGATTCGATTCAGGTCTCACTCAAATAATATGAAAAGCAAAATATAATATTTTGAAGCAAAAGAATTTTCTTCAGCTTAGGAAATCACTATAAGTAATATTAACACAGCCATGTTAGTCTAAGGCGATATTACTAATACGAGACAATAGCATCACCGTACTAAGCACCATTAAGCACTGTAAGCTTAATTCAAAGAAAATGAAAGAACTCGTAAGTATTAATATAAAACAATAGTATTACTTTCATCATAACCCAATTACTTAAAGAGTTGCTTTAGTCCACAAGTTAGTCAACTAAAATAGTTAAGTACATAATAGCGTTAACGTTAATTCCCAATCAAATAGTTAAACACATAATAGTAGTGTTCACGGTAATTCCCAATTAAATAGTTAAACACATTACACACATTAAACACATCACGTTAATTCCCAATCACATATCTCACTAACCAACATAACATAAGTGTTTACACCGAACACACTTAACACACATTTATATAATCTGACTGACAGTCACAATCCCATTATAATACTTCACCCCGTCTTCCTCCAGCTGCAAGTTCACCTTCCCCAACTCCAAATGAGACTGATTTGAATGCCCACAACTCGGGTCTTATATACCAAACAATGATGGTGTAGGAACGAATCAGGAGGCGGCGGGTGGTGCCGGCGCCAATCATAGCTCCTCGAATCACATAACAGGTGCGAGGTCCATTCACAGCTCCTGGCGTCGATCATACGTCATAGCATCGGTCATCGAGGTGTGAAGGCTAGCATGCTGGTATGGGGCGAGATGGTTTGCCCACTCGCTCGTTCGCTAGTCTGCTTCACCGTTTTGGGTAGTGGGCTCCTTCAACTCTAATTCTAACTCTTAAATTAACATACAGGGCTCCGTATGTCAGAATATATATATACATATTATTTTGTTATTATATATTTCGTATTTATGTATGTTATGCCCCCTCCCCCTCCCTCATTATACCCCCTCCCAGTCTTCCCCCTGCCCCCCATATAAATATTACTAGGCTAGTATCTATTATATATTATTATTATACTCCTCCCCTCCCCCTCCCCCCCTCCCCCCCCCCCCCCTCTTCCCCCTGCCCCCCATATAAATATTACTAGGCTAGTATCTATTTATTATATTATTATACTCCTCCCCCTCCCCTCCCTCCTCCCCCTCCCCCCATATATATACCGGTATATATATATATATAATATAATTCGTATGTATGTATGTTATACCCCCTCCCCCTTTTCCCCCTGCCCCCCCCCCCCTATACAATATATATTATTATTAGGCTAGTATCTATTTATTATATATTAATATTATACTACTCCCCCCTCCCCTCCCTCCTCACCCTCCCTCCTCCCCCCCTATATATATATATATATATATATATATATATATAATATAATTCGTATTTATGTATGTTGTGCCCCCTCCCCCTCCCTTTTTTATTTATTTATTTATTTATTTTTGGAGAGAGGATTTTTTTTTTTTTTTTTTTTTTTTTTTCTAATTGTAGATAGATATATATATATATTTATTTTATTTTTATTTTGTTGTTCTGTTTTGTATTTGTTTTTATACCCTCCCCCCCCCCCCCTCCCATTACAGATCAGTTACACATCTAGTCAACAGGAGCTATCTATGAGTAAGAAACGCCCCATCCCGGAGCACCAGCTGGCCTCCGTCCTTGCCACAATCCTGGACATGTCCAGCAGCGACAGTGAGAGCGAGGACGACATGGGGAGCGATGAAGAGGAGTGGACGGATGAGACGGATGAGGATTTTACCCATTCTCCACCGCCCAGGGGGAAGAGGAGGAGGATTCTCATCGAACGCGACCCTTCACCACCTCCACAAACTCCACCTCCACCTCCACCAACTCCACCTCCACCTCCACAAACTCCACCCGTCGCCCTACCTCGCCGCTGCTCATCAACACCCGTCGCCCTACCTCACCGCTGCTCATCAACAGCCGTCGCCCTACCTCGCCGCTGCTCATCAACACCCGTCGCCCTACCTCGCCGCTGCTCATCAACACCCGTCGCCCTACCTCGCCGCTCATCAACACCTGTCCCCCTACCCCGTACATCACTACACATCGCCCCACCTCATCCATCCCCACCCGTCCTACCCACACCCCTCCTACCAGCACCCATCCTACCATCAACATTCACTCATGTCTTCACACCACAACCATCAACATCCACTCATGTCTTCACACCACTACCATTCCCGGACTTGCACACATCATTCTATTCTTTTTCTTCTCCTGCTTCATGACGCACCCTGCATGGTGGTCCTTTGTTACCTTACGTAGAATCACCGGCCAGCAACATCTCAGACAGCCCCCGTATCCTGGCTTCACTCCTGCCGGTGGGTAGTCTAAACACCCCGCCATCACATGTCCTGTCTCCTAACGTAGCCTCCCCCTCGCTGATCTCCTTGGGTAACAGCGGGGGCAGCGAGGCGCGCTAGATGGCGTTTGTTCCGCCTGAACATCACCAAATCATGCACGATGAGATTGCTGCGGCAATCGATGAGGAGCTTCCACAAAAGCTTCCTCCTGCCCCACTTCATCCACCCACAGCACCTTCTCCATCACCCTCATCACATCCACCATCACCCCCACGGCCTGACTCCACCACAGCACTTTCTCCATCACCCTCATCACATCCACCATCACCCCCACCCCCTTCGTCTTCCACAGAAGACTACCCCCCACCCCCTCTCCCTCCCCGCCGAAAATCTGGGCCCATGAAGGGCCGAGGTGGTAGGCCCAGGGGCCGCAGAGGTCACATACGTCGTCCAGGCGGACGACGTGGTGCTCTCCCAACACGTGCACCTCCACGCACCCCCACCGTGTATGCTGAGGATCACGAGTGGACTTCAGACCCGTTCACACCCAACGTTGATCCTTTCACTGGAACCCCTGGCTTGCGGGTTCCAGCACCAGTGACACCACTGCATTTCTTCCAGCTCTTCTTTACAAGACAACTGCTCAGGTTCCTGGTGAGCGAGACCAACGCATATGCCTTATTCGTTGGTTCTCTCTGGACAACATTCAGTGAGGAGGACATGGCCAAATTCCTTGGCCTGTACTTCCTCATGGGTGTGAACAAACTCCCCACTGTGTGTCACTACTGGTTAAATGATGGACTCCATAATTACCCAACGTTTCGCAAGACCATGCAGGTCTCCAAGCCTTGCTGAGCAATTTCCACACATTCAACAGCAAGGCAGTCATCAAGCAGACCAAATTCAGGCTAGTGAAGATCCGCACGGTGATGCGCTACCTGCTTGGTGGCTTCAAGCTTACCTACGTCCCGGAGAGGAAGGTGTCCATCGACAAAGGCTGCCTTGGGTGGAAGGGTCGCCTTTCATTCAAGTGCTACAACCCGATGAAGCCGACTAAGTACGCCATCAAGCTGTACATCCTGGCAGAGTCCACGACTGGTTTCGTGTATGACTTTCAAGTCTACACTGGTATTGGTCAAACTCTCCGGAAAACGGTTGAGGGTTTAACGGAGTCCCTGCAAGGCATGGGTTACAAGTTGTTCATGGACAACTTTTACAACTCAGTTGACCTGTGCCACCACATGCTCACACACCACCAGATCTATGTGTGTGGCACCCTGAGGCTTGCACGAGGGGCTCCGAAGCGGTTGCGCGACATTGCCCATGCAGCGACACTGGAAGACGATGCAATAGAGGCGATGAACAATGGCACAACCCTAGTGATGCTTTGGAAAGACAAACGGATTGTCAACATGGTGTCCACCTTCCACGACCAGAGCACCATTCCAAAGCAGTCCTTTGTCAAGAAGAAGGTACAAGGCAGGTGGCAGCGGAGTCGCAAGAACATCATGAAACCCGTTTATGTTGACGACTACAACCGCCACATGGGTGGGGTGGATCATTTCGATTAGATGATCCAGTACTACCCCATCCAGCGAAGGACGGTCAAATGGACGAAGAAGATCGTATTCTACTTCATCCAAGTGGCCCTCTTCAATGCCTTCGTACTCTTCAAGAAGTGCAACACCCGCAGGAAGATGACTATGCTGGCGTTCCAGGAAAGCGTAGTCGGTTCCTTGTTGTACTTCAACCCTGCAGAGTGGCCTTTGTCGGGGAGATGCATCCGGCGTGCACAGGATTTGCCGGAAGGTCAGTACGAGCCATGCGCCCGTCTCAGGCGAGGCAGGCGGCGTCGGCATCCTCCGGAAGCTCAGCTGGGTCGCCCCCACCGGACGACAATCCAGACTCCCCAGCCGCTCCTGCTGATGATCCTGGCACTTCTCCTGGTGCTCTTGCTGCTGGTAGAGGCGTTGGGGGAGCACTCCTTCATTACCCCCCCCCCCCCCCTCACCAGGTCCAGATGCTGCTGCTGCTGCTGTTGCCGTCGGGGGAGCACTCGCTGAGAATGCACCACAGGCGGCACCAGTATCGGACGATGCTACTGATGCTGAGGAGCAAGTGGATGTCCTACCACTTGACCCCCCCGCACCAGTAGTACCGGGTGCAGTTGCTGCTGCTGGTGGCGCTTGGAAAGCACCCGTCATGGATGCCAACTGGGCTCCACTAGTAATGGACGTTCAAGCTAGGGCTCAGGCACCAAGAGGCCGTCGGAGAGGTCCTCGTCGAGGAAGGGGTTCCAAGCCATGTCCTGTTGTACTGGACCATGACCGGTACAACAGGAACTTGGAACACGTTCTCGAGCAGATCCCTGACGGAAAGCGAAGGCGGTACCATCTGTGTTACAAGAAGGACCTAATTCGCAAGGACACGACCTTTCGATGCAAGTCTTGCCTCGTTTGCCTCTGCATCGATGTCACTGGTTGCTTCAATCGGTTCCATCAACTCGATGCAGATGTCCTATAGCCAGGATCTTTGCACGATTCATTCATTCATTTATACATTCTCCTATTCACCTTCATTATTCCTTTCCAATCACTATCACCCATTCATTCATTCAGTCTTTATGCATTCTTCCATTCACCTTCATCACCCTTTCATTCACCTTCATCACCCTTTCATTCATTCATTCATTCATTCAATCATTCAATAATTCATTCATTCATTCATTCAATCATCACTTCAGAGGTTCGGGGCCCACCATCATTCACCCATCATCATAATAAAAAAAAAAAAAAAAAAAAAAAAACCACAAGTCAATTTCTACTACAATTTGCACTACAGTGGATATAGGCCTCCTGGGGAAACCACTCTAAAAAAAAACGAGTCCAGTGCAGTACCTCTTTGGGTGGCTTGGAAATTTGCACATATTTCTCTGGTTTGACATCTTGTGTGTGTATATATATATATATATATATATATATATATATATATATATATATATATAATTATATAGGCTATATATAAATACACACATTCACACATTGTTTTTACCATTAATTTTGTGGACACCTTGTATGTATATATATATATATATATATATATATATATATAATATATATATATATGTAAATATATCCACACACATACATTACCATTACCATTCTTTATATTTTGTTTGACACCTTTTATATATATATATATATATATATATATATATATATTACTTTATTTTATTTAAGTGTACAATAGAATTATTTCTGAATTTATTACCTGAAGATAACCTGGCTTTCTTATTTTGTTTTTTCAGTGTCAACCCAGGAGCCATTTCCCTTCTCGTTGGAATGGGTTGTGGCCCTACCAGGTACAGTAAGTAAAATTGACAACCTTCATGACTGACATGTCTTCTATGAACATTATAAAATTATTGGCAAGGAAAATTATATAAAAGTGTTGTATATTGTGGCAAAGATATACAACTGTATAAACATTCTCATATATTTTCATAACAATAACACTGCATGGAAACAATTGCGCATAGCCCACGAACCAATTACGCTATATTATTTTGCTTTTCACCATTGGAAAGAGCACAATTTTCCGATTCCGGTGATATATACAGTTATATAGGCATGGTGAGGTTATAGGCATGTGATAAAGAGTCGCTGGAACTCCTGTTTCATTTGCTTCGCCTCTCTTACTGATTTTCTTTGTGCCTCATTTACACTGAGAGCAATCCAGCTAGCTCTCACAAACACCTCCTCCTCCTATCCACTTCACTTCACTACACTAAACATGCACACCACACTTCATTCCTCCACACCAAAATTAAAAAAACACAAAATGATGAATTGTAGCCCAGCTTCGGAGTCCCCAGGGGGGGGGAGGGACCATAAATGCCCCCTCACCCGACCGACCATCCCCTGATGATCCCACACAATTACCTGGACCTCGGCCTGTTACTCTTTCTATTAATTTCTGCAACATTCGCGGACTTTCCTCTAACTTTCACTCTGTTGAGCACCATCTCTCCTCCTACAAACCTGATCTTCTCTTCCTCACCGAAACTCAGGTGTCTGTAGCAACATCCAGCAGCCCCTTCTCTGTATCCTCCTACTTTCTCTATCCTAGTTTCAAAGCCAAAGGCGGATGTTGTGCATATGTGCACAACAAACTCACTTGCTCTCGTGTTCCCGATTTAGACTCCTCTGAATTCTCAACTTTATAGCTCAAACTTTCCTGTCATTCTCTTACTAAATATTTCAGTGATGTCTATCTTTCCCCTAACTCTACCAACTTTCCCAAATTCTTTGACTATCTAAAGTCTACAGTGGAACACATTCTATCCATTTCTCCTTTCTCAGAAATCTCCATCTTAGGAGATTTCAACGTTCATCACCGCCAATGGCTCTCCTCTCACACTACTGATCCACCTGGTGAACAAGCCTACGTCTTTTCTATCCTAAATGACCTAGAGCAGTTAGTTCAGCAACCCACCCGTATCCCGGATCGCATCGGAGATCGGCCCAACATTCTTGACCTGTTTCTAACTTCTAACCCTTCTTCTTATACTGTCGATCTTTTCTCTCCTTTGGGCTCCTCCGACCATAAACTTATCTCGGTCACCTGTCCTATCTCTCCAGTACAGCCACCCGATCCTCCTAGCCGGCGGCGCTTGTGGCACTTTGGCGCTGCCGACTGGGAGGCTCTTCGGCAGTACTTCTTTGATTTCCCATGGAATGATTTCTGCTTCCATGGCCGAGGACCCTCGGAGAGTGCTGAACGCATTACCGAGGTAATCCTATCGGGCATGTAAGCATTCATTCCATTCTCTTTTTCTCAGACTAATGCTAAAAAATCTTGGTTTACTCACGCCTGTTCTACTGCTGTCCGCAATAAGGAGGAAGCATTCAAACGGTACCGACGCCTTAAAACTCAAGACTCTCATTCTTCATATGTTTCTGCCCGGAATCAAGCCAAATCTGTTCTTCGACTTGCCAAACACTCTTTCATCAATATTAAATGCACTGAACTATCCAACTCTAGCTTTTCCCAAGCTTTCTGGCATCTAGCCAAAAACCTCTCCAACAATTTCTCTTCCTCGTCTTTCCCTCCCCTTTCCCACTCTGATGGCACAACCATCACTTCTTCCTCTGACAAAGCTAAACTCTTCGCTCAAACTTTTGCTAGAAACTCCACCTTGGATGATTCCGGTGCTATTCCTCCCTCTCTGCCCTCCTCTCTCTTACTCATACCTAATATCCTAATCTCTTCTAAAGATGTACTTTCAACCCTCTCTGGGCTTAACACTAATAAGGCGTACGGTCCGGACGGTGTTCCTCCTGTTGTTCTCAAAAACTGTGCTTCCATGCGGACTCCCTGCCTAGGCAAACTCTTTCGTCTCTGTCTATCCTCTAAAGTCTTCCCTTCATGCTGGAAGTTTGCTCACATTCAACCTGTCCCAAAGAAGGGTGACCGCTCTCAACCCTCCAACTATTATCCAATTGCTATTATCTCTTGTCTTTCTAAAGTTTTTGAAACTATTCTAGCTTCCAAATTTCTTAAGCATTTCTCTTCTCATAATCTGCTCTCAGATCGCCAGTATGGCTTCCTTAAGGGTCGCTCTACTGGTGATCTTCTTTCATATCTTACTAACTCTTGGTCATCCTCCTTTCG
Source organism: Paralithodes platypus (assembly GCA_032716605.1). Classification (NCBI taxonomy): domain Eukaryota; kingdom Metazoa; phylum Arthropoda; class Malacostraca; order Decapoda; family Lithodidae; genus Paralithodes; species Paralithodes platypus. The sequence continues at coordinate 9,055,574 of CM064568.1, forward strand.
GGACTTCGGTGAGACATTTTCTATTGCACTAGACATATCGAAAGCCTTCGATAGAGTCTGGCGTAAATCTTTTAATTTCTAAACTACCCTCCTTCGGTTTCTGTGCCTTTGTCTCTAATTTCCTTTCCGGCCGTTCCATAGCTGCGGTTGTGGATGGCCATTGTTCACTTCCTCACCCTATAAACTCCGGTGTTCCTCAGGGCTCTGTCCTATCTCCTATTCGCTTTCTAATTTTTATAAATGATCTCCTTAACTGTACCTTAATTCCCATCCATTCATACGCAGACGACTCAACCTTACACTACTCCATTAGTTTTTCAGAACGCCCCAGCCAGCAATCCCTCAACGACAAACGTAATGAAGTCATAGAACTCTTAAATTCTGATCTAAATACTATTTCCAATTGGGGCAGAGAAAACCTTGTTAACTTTAATGCTTCCAAAACCCAATTTCTCCATCTATCTACCCGTCAGGATTTCCCAGCGGACTATCCCTTATTCTTCAACAATACAAAAATCAACCCTTCATCTTCTCTCAATATTCTTGGTGTGTTTTTCTTCTGCTCTCATTTGGAAGGACCATATTACCAGTCTTGCTAAGGCAGCCTCCCAGAAGCTGGGTGTGCTCAACCGCCTTAGGGGGTTCTTTTCCCCTGCACAGCTTCTTGCTCTGTACAGGGGCATAGTGCGCCCTTGTATTGAGTATTGTTCACATGTGTGGGGAGGTTCCTCTCACACCGCTCTCCTAGACAAAGTTGAAAGGAAGGCCTTTCGTATCATTAACTCCCGTCCACTCACCAACTCTCTGCAATCTCTCTCTCTCCGCCGCAATGTTGCATCTCTCTCGCTATTCTATCGCTACTATAATAATCAGTGTTCCTCAGAGCTATCCCAGTGCATACCACCTCCTTTACGTAGGGCACGTGGTACCCGTCTGCAACTCAATCCCACCCCTACTCTGTGCAACTCTCCAACCCAAGAGTGAAACGTTACTCTCAAACTTTCTTCTACTCAACATCCGAGCTCTGGAACTCTCTCCCAGAATCAGTATTTCCCTCTTCCTATGACTTAAATTGCTTCAAACTCCGTGTGTCCAGTCATTTTGGCTCGAACGTCCCTTGATTTTGGCCCGGTCACTCTTTCAACTATGGGGGAGGCACTCGCTATAGGCAGTTATGCCTTTTGCCTCCCTCAATCACATAGAAAAAAACAAAATATATACGTATCCGAGCAAATAACGCAACGACGAGGTGGGGAACAGCTCGGAACCCGGCTAGCATCGGCGGAACAGAGACGGGTGATGCGTAAATATTCGCATTTTGGCTCTTCATTTCAAATATTCATAGCGCAAAAAGTATTTGTCCTAAGGACTTCTAGTTTGTTTTATAGTCATCAGCATTATTTGCCGTATTCATACAGCCTAAATTTAAAACCATACACTTCGTAGCAACGAAATAAATCGAAAATGTTATAAACCATATAAATCAAAATCATAGTTTTTTTTTTTCGGTCACTGCTTGAGAACTATCGAAGATAAACAATTTCTGTTTTCAGATTTGGAAAGAGGAGAAGAAATACTATTATTTGAGCAAAACAAAATATATGGTCATCACTCACAATTTCGAGATAAGACGGTGTGAAGACAATTGCATGGGAAATCATTGTATTCCGGACTCATTTACACTTTCATATTTAGATTTATTTACATTTTTGGTTTGTTTTATCATGTACTATAAATATTCCGCTTTCCATTGACATATGATACATCATAATAAACAGCATTCTGGTGGATGGAAATAGAGAAAAATGTAAGGCTTCGACAACACTCATGAGCCAAATTCAAGACCCAAAAGCTATGTCAAGCACCTCCTCGGACTTATTTGGACTTAATATGTCGCAAGGAGTTAACAGACTTATGCCAGTCTAGTTTAGAGAGGGTAGTTATAGCATATATAGCAGTTTATTTATGCAAGTTATTATATCATAAGCCACTTTGATCTTATAAACTTGACCACACCACTAACCTCTTTGTACCAAACTAATGCACATAATATTATGGTTAAGAAAAAACAAGATAATTTTAATATATATATATATATATATATAATATACAGTATATAGAATTAATTGTAAAAGAAAGGAGTTTATATTATATAATGAATTGCAAGTAACTAGATTAAAAAGGAAAATAATATATTTATATGAATATTAATATATAAATTATAATTTATCTCTATGAACAAACAAACAAAAAAGGGAAAAAGAAAAGAACCTTATATACTAATGTAAACTAATGACACACGTAATAATAGGAATCAGGCTATGACAGACAAGACACTACTCCCTGGTTATCAGCACAGCTAGCGGTATTTAGTAGCACACAATACAGGAGAACACCCCCTCACAAATCTCCAGGAGCCGATATATCCAAGACGCTGGTTGAGTATATACTGATTGCATATGAATTCAAGATGAATTACAACACCCTCCGTCACAGCCTGAACCCCTTATACACGTACAGAAAGGTAACTAGAAAACAGAAGATTGGCAAGTACAGCGCCATCTATTATTAAGAACATTAAATAATATACAAAATGAATCAATTGACGCACTCAACTGGGACGTCATAGTCGACCCTGGCTGGCACAACAAAACAACTCAGAGTGCTGAGCTATAGAGAGTCGAAAGGGGTCGAGCACAGCAGAAACTCTCGAAGCTTCACAGTGGCGAGGGATGTGACACGTATATAAATAATTAACTTCCACTAACATTCTACCACAATATTTATATATAAAAACATAGAATTGCTATTTGCCTGCGATTACATTCCCCAATCATTGGTAATAAAAGAAATGTACAGCACGCTGAGCAACACGTAGAGACGGTAAATTATCACCTGGGCAAAATATATAGATCACGTGACCGCTTTCCCCCTATCACAATCAATGGCTCAGAAAGAGCCAATCAACACACAGGACAGTAACTCGGCTCACGCGGATTTTGGGAGAGAAAGAACGCATACAGCGATAATGGCGGACGAAAGCAATGGGAAACAAATCAGACTATACGCTTGGCATGAAATAATAATTAGAAGCAAGCGTCTCTTACTAAAGCCTACCGAGAAGAAAATGCGAAAAAATGGATGAAAAGATCTTATTTAATTCAAATAGATAATACACACGACAATTAGATCGCATATGCGCAATAACTTGCACTTAAATGCACTTACAATGCTTAAACCTAATTGTAGTGACAGCATTTTGCTAAAATGTTCACCTTGGATGATTCCGGCGCTACTCCTCCCTCTCCACCCCCCTCTCACTTACTTATGCCTTAGACCATAATTTCTTTTGAGGATGGCCGTGGCCTTCCTTAGGAGCTCGGGGCTGTTCGGCCAGGCAGCCTAGGGAACGGGTACTAGCCTACTACTAAAATATTTTCTCTGCCTCAATCAGAAATAATTGATAGAATCACCTGGTACAAGTTAATGTGGCATATATCTATATCCCTGGAGTGTTAGGTAAAAAGGGCTGAGCCAAGTGTCAGCTATGTGAGAAAGAGGCATTAACAATTCTAAGACAGATCTGACAGATAGTAAAATTGGTCGCTCCTGATTTCCCACTCTGACTGAAAAGAATGCGCCAGGAAATAACCTAGTAGAAATTATTCCTAACTCACAATTCCTATTGATTGATAACTCAAAGACGGGCAGGAACAGCTAACACCAGCGAGTTAGTCCAATTGCAAACGAGTATAATAGAAAGTTACTATTACATAATGCAGTGTACTATAATGAACCGATTCAAAATAATCCTATAACTGGTTATGCATTACGTTAAGGGAAGGCAGACCGTTTTTTCTGGACCCCCTTCTCCCTAATGTTTAGCCCCACGAGTTTTGAAATTATAAGACGTTCGACCCATTAGTTTGGCGATTTTAACACCTTTCGCCCCATTTCGTTGTCAATTTTAAGACCTTTTGCGACATTTAGGTGTCGATTATTTCCTGGCGAGCGAAAGCGAGCCTGCAATTTTAAGAGGAATTGGCCTTCGGCAGACACATTTTTCTACCGAAAAATGTACAAATTTATCCTGAAGGGGGGTCTAGGGGGTGTTTTTCTAAGCTTGATGGAGGTCTAGGGAGGAAACTAAAACAAAATATATGAATACAAAAATTGATAGACCAAACAAACGGCCAGCCTCCCCTTAAGTACAGTTAAATATAACATTGTTAAAACCACCACAACGGTAGCAGACAAGTTGGGTGTTAACGGCAGCTTAGCTAAGAAAGTACGACTATTCCATTCTATTCTTTCTCATAAGTCAACTGTGATAAGTAAAAGAGGTACGAAATACTGATAATAGCTACTAAAGGTGAAACAGCTAAGCTCAAGCAGTTCACCAAATAAATACGGTACACCATAAGCAAACAAATACAACGAAGCAACCATGATAATACAACACGAAGTAAAAAGGTTCATGAAGCACATCCCATGTTCACTCAACTCATGCTTCACTACTGGCGACATGCTTTAGCACTGGCAACTACCGTCTCCCAGCGCCACGACACCCATACAGGTTCTAACCTCGGCGAAACAACAGCGAAAATAATAGAATGAATAACCCACACCAACAAAATTTAAAATATATTAAATTAGAGCTTGTCATAGCGAAACGTGCAATCAAATTATACTCAATAAAATGACAGAAGTTAATCGAGATGAAAATATGCTAAATCAAATGCTAATTCTAGTGCTATAAATATTTCAACAATAGGGGAAATTCCACTGTATCCCTGCATACGGTGTCATAATATAAGCCCACTGCAAAATTAACTATTGATACTGCAGAAAGGCCTGTTTTGCAGTGATAATATATATATATATATATATATATATATATATATATATATATATGCTAGTTATGTTTAGACGATGTTATGAAGCTTAGCAATGGTCTGTGGTAGTAAAAACGGTAAGTGAGATAGCTCGAAGCCGGTTAAATGTTGGAGGCCATTTTTAAGCTGAATAAGATTGTCTAATAGTAGCCAAAATAAAATTGAAAACACGTCGCCGGTACAGAAGGAGTTCATCGATATATTATTTCTCCTTCTAAGCATCGCAGTGGTAATGGTGACAGACCTCCTGCCTGTAGAGGTTCGAATCCCTGCCCTGGCTATTTTATTTGTCATCAAATAAACACACACACGCATATAATATATATATATATATATATATATATATATATATATATATATATATATATATATTATGAAGAATAGTCATACCTAAATGAATAATGCTAAGGTAAAATGTCAAAGGGAATGTTCAACATTAGATTATTTTATATTGTTTTCCTTAACTGATGGATAAACGTTTATCACAAGTTGCAGCTAAGTTCAAAGGTCATAGAAGCCTTAAGTATAATGCTTATCAAAGTCAACGTCAATTTTAAACATATTTGTTTAGTTTATTTGTTATTACATTTTCAAAATATGTACCAGCCAACTTTCAGATATATCATTATTTAAATGATCAAGTTATGATATCAACGATATTATGCTATTAATTTGTTTATAAGCTAACTGCTGATGTATGCACAATCTACTTGGGTATACAGATTTACTATTCAAATTTCAGTTAATATAACATAACAAAATGTTTAAATATTTATAGAATGTCTACAATAGTCAATTGCGAAGAGTATATATAAAATTCGCAGAATTGGCTGTGCAGTTTTCTTTACAAAATGCGAAAACGGCACTTCTACTGTATTGTTTCTTGTTACAACTAAGTTGGAGCAAAGCTATGACCATATACCACAACAGGGTCACAGTAAGGAGCACCCCATAGCTAATGAGAAATATGCAAAGTAGATGAGATACAAGATAAATATATCAAATCAGAACTATATGATTGACATAGGAAATTGAAATGGGCATTATCTGTGCTCACCAAATCATTAGGAAGTGTGGTCCATAATAGTAAGTGATGGGATAAAAGAATATGAGTACTGCGAGGTAACATAGCCAATTGGAACCCTATCATTTAAGTTTTCTACCTGCTTAGTCACAAGGCCTGGATGAAACAGGAGTGGAAGCTTATAGAACATGGGATGGTAATTGTTGTTAATAATCTTGTAAAGGAAAGGCTGTGATCTAACAAATCGACGATGCTCAATATGTAAATGTTAATCCAGAATTACGAATTGGATTCGATGTAATGATCTATCCAGCAAATGTACTGTATATGCATGTCTGCAGCAGAGAACCAAATATGATCACAATATTATAAGCAAATATTAAAAGGAATAAATAAACACAAATCTGTAATATAGTGTCCCTACAGTATTATCGTCTCTCATTTCAAAGTTCAACTCTTAGAGATAGGTGTCTCGAAAGTGAATTTTGAATATAGTGATACACCTAATAATTTCAGAAGCCCAAAATTATTTATATTCAAAACTTATCTGAACGCTATCTGGTTGGGCGTCCACTATCAGTGGTACTAAAAAAAGGGTCAGGAGAGAATGTCTGGCGCAAACCCACAGGTTATTATTGCTAGTAAAATTAGATTATTGCTAGTAAAATTAGAAACCACTTAGATACATTTAATTTAATAAATTCTTCTCAGCATGGATTCACTCAGGGACGTTCTTGCCTTACTAATTTGCTTAGTTTTTTTCTCAGAGGTATATGAAGCAGTAGATAATGACAAGTCATATGATATAATATATTTAGATTTCAGTAAAGCTTTCGACAGAGTCCCCCATGAGAGATTGATGAGAAAGGTTGAGGCGCATGGAATAGGTGGGGCGTTGTTGGGATGGATTAGGTCATGGCTAATTGGTAGGAAGCAGAGAGTCAGCATAAATGGTACGAAGTCAGAATGGGGAGCAGTCAAAAGTGGTGTCCCCCAGGGATCTGTATTAGGTCCTCTGTTGTTTGTTATATACATAAATGACCTTGATTTAGGTATAACTAGTAGGATAAGTAAATTTGCAGACGATACCAAAATGGGGAGAACAATTGATTCAGATAGAGATATAGAGTGCCTCCAAAGGGATCTAGATACCTTACACGAATGGTCAGTAAATTGGCAGATGAAGTTTAACATTGACAAATGCAAGGTATTAAAGATAGGGAAGATGCATACAAATGTTAAATATAAACTAGCTAATGTGGAATTAGAAAACTCGAATTGTGAGAAAGATCTAGGTGTGTTTGTTAGCAATGATTTGAAGCCTAGACAACAGTGTATAAGCGTTCGAAACAAGGCAAACAGGATTCTCGGGTTCATCTCAAGGAGTGTGAGTAACAGAACTGCTGATGTTATCTTAAAACTTTACTTGTCATTAGTGAGACCCCATATGGATTATGCTGTTCAATTTTGGTGTCCTTATTACAGAATGGACATAGATTCATTGGAGAGAGTACAACGTAGAATGACAAAAATTATCCATAATATTAGAAATCTTCCGTATAAAGAAAGGTTGAAGAAATTAGGCTTACATTCGTTAGAGAGACGCAGAGTTAGAGGGGATATGCTAGAGGTGTTCAAGTGGGTTAGTGGGATTAACAAAGGGGACATGACAAATGTACTAAAGCTCAGTGATAGCGAAAGAACTCGTACCAATGGTTTCAAATTAGATAAATTTCGTTTCAGAAAAGATATAGGCAAATATTGGTTTGGTAACAGAGTTGTAGATGGGTGGAATGGACTACCAAGTGCTATAGTGGGATTACAAACGATAGGGAGCTTTAAGATAAAATTGGATAAGCATATGGACGAGAAGGGTTGGGTGTGAAGGGGGATGAGCAGGGTTGGGCCAATCAGCGCTCTGCAGACCCCCGTAATCCTGCGTTAATCTCTAACCGTTTTGGTAAGATGATCCTCAGGGTATTAGAGTGTTGAGCCTATAATTGGGCTTTGTAATTGGGGTTGTGTGGGACAGGGATCTGCCTTGCTTAGGCCAATCGGCTTTCTGCAGACTCCCATTTTCTTATGTTCTTATGTTCTTATGTTATCACTCAAAATCACTGGCAGTCTTTGGTAGTATCATGTCACACACCCATATGTTACGTTACGAGCGGGGTTCGAACCCATAACATAAAGAAACATTCCACTAAAAAAACACAAAAGAGGACTTATTATTTAGACTCACAAAATGCGGAAAATATGACTATCAGTTTCTGTCAAGAATAAGTGGTATGTTAAACTTCCACAACAACTAGCAACTCTCTTCGTAGTCACTAAAACCTTGGGAGGTGAAAAGATGTGGCAAGTTCATAAAATATCAGTTGATATCAAATAGCTGTTTTAGCCTAAAAAACCCAAAGTTATTCCTTTCTTATCACTCGTTCAGAATTAGTTATCTTTAGTTACTTTGACTTAGATTTATCCCAACAATCAAAAGAATAATATATTAGCATGTAAAGAGTATGTAAAATATAATTTTGATTTAAATGATTAATTATACACAAAAGTGACTTCTAGTGAAAATATCAAATTTGAGAAACATTGATGTGAAATAATAAAGAAACTCTTAAGAAAAATAATACATAGTTATATCAATACCCTCCAAGAGAGTAAGTGAAAGCAATCAATAAACAGAAAAAATCCAAGGCAATACTTATTCAACTCATGGTGATTCTTTTACAAACGAACTCAGGGCAGGTCAGCTTAAGATGGTGGTGGAGAATACACTACCTGCTGTTACAACAACAACAACAACATTGAGTAGTGACAGGGGGTTAGGGGGAAGTGGGGATAGGACAAGAATTAGTTTGGATGAAGTGAATTTTAGCAGGAGAAAAAAGGTGTCCAGGCTTAACTGGAGCTGCCTGAGGGTTTTCCTGATTTAGCTGCTAAAGAGACTGGCCAGGGCAAGGTCGACAGGGGCGCGTTGGGGGAGACTCCTTGTTGGCTTGGGTATCATCTGCCATGCCATTCCGACATGTCTGTTCGGGGGGGGGGGGGTTGTGAGCCTCATGGATTTGATATGTTTTCGTCATGTGAGACCCGTGAGGCTGCGTGGTGAACCCATGAGACGCGAGACGTGGTGCCGCCACTGGAAGGGACCCTCCCCCCCAATCGCCAGGGGCGCCACTGCACGGCTATGGGGTCAAGAACACACAACCTAGAAATTATAGTAGGAGGATGATTGTAGTAGAGAAAGTTTTGAAGAATGAAGGTATTTTTAGTGGTAGAAAAAGTCTACCTGCTGTTACGGTACTAGCGGCTTATATACCCTTAGCGCACCTGGCTCTGATACCAACTTCTCTAACTGTATTAATCTCAACTCATTATATACTTGCTGAATTAAAGTATTACTTTTACCAAGAACTCTTATGATATATCTTGTAAACATTACTTATGATTAGAAAAGCCAAATACATTATTACCTAGTTATAATCAATATCATTCGTACGTCAGGCAACGAAGAAGAGCAAGGGGGTTGGAAGAAAGGGGGGAGAATGAATAGGGTTACGAGTGTAGGACGATAGGGGGTAGAATGGAATGTGAACGAAAGGGGGGTAGTCTGCACGATGCCTCCCTCACCTCACTCGTTCCTGTACACTCTTGAACAAAAATATCTTCCTATATGAAACGAAGCTGTCTACAGGTCGAATTAATTATACCGGGCTCATAACATTGCATACGATGTTCAATCATAAATAATTAAAGATCGTACCCACCATAACAAGCACAATACCTCAATTACAACCAGTGACACTTGAATGAAATAGAAATCCCTAACACATGTGATATACATTAATTTGAGAACGATCATAGCTTTTGCAAAGATGATTAAGGAAAAGTAAATACAAATGTTCTCATGTGAACTGAAGACTTCTCCCTGCATCAGAATGACACATTTGCATTCTTATTATCAATTGTTACGAAAATTCAAGTAGGCTAAGAAAAAAAAAAAAAAAAAAAAAAAAAAAAGTGGCGTTCACTTTCCTTCCAAGAGGAAAATCATTTTGCAACTCTACATGCAATATACATTCCTTGAAATACGGACTGAACATTAACTTCAGGGTTAATTACATCCAAAAGCAAAACTATGAGATAGTTCTGAAATCCACTTCATAATGCCAATGGAATAAAACAAATGTATGGAAAAGTATCTAATTATTAGATACAAAAACTTCCCATCCCTTTTGTATTATATATATATATTATATTCTAATATATATATGATACAAAAGGGATGGGAAGTTTTTGTATTCGAAAGTGTTGATAAAGAGAGATGTTATTTTAAAACTGATTACGTTGTAAACAATAAATACTGGTTTTCATGTCAAAGTATGATATCGGCGTGCGCTGTAATTGCTAAATGTTGATTGTGACCTAGCACCACACTATATATGGTTTATAAATTACGTATACTACATACAACAGGCAATTCCCTTCTGTTTGACACTAAAGTTGATATTTGGAGCCATTTCTTCATTACAAAAAACGTTATATTTCTAACTTCCGGCTTCTCTTGTTATATTTCTCACTTCCGGCTTCTCTTGTTATATTTCTAACTTCCGGCTTCTCTTGTTTCTCCCGGTTCATATTTTCCTTCATCAAGAGGCTCATTCGCATAGTGATTTTGATGTTATTAACCCCTTCAGCACCATGCCGTCTTTTTACCTATAATTCCGGCTAAATTTAAACTATTTAATGCGGTTTCAGAAGGACGTACAGTATACAGTATATGTTATTCAGTTTTTGTTTTAAGATGATGTTTTAACCATTTGAGTCATAGGGCGTTGATTATAAACCAAAGAAAATCGTCTCATGGTATCCAGACTATGATAAGATTTACATAATGGTGGTGAAGGGGTTAAGGGAGCCCACCTCGCTTTTTTTTTTTCTCTTTCTCTCCCTCTCTCTTTTGCTTGTATCCATTCGGCTCATTTAGCCTACTATTTTAAAACGTTTACCTCCATCCAGGTGTCAATATTTTCCTGGCGAGCGGTAGCAAGCCAGCATACATATATTCTTGTTTTGACAGCAAGCTAAATTTGTACATTTTTTGATAGAAAAAATTTCTCCGGCGAAGCCGGATTCTCCATACAAAGCTGGCTCGCTATTGCTCGCCAGGAAGAAATTGACACCTGGATGGCGATAAACGTCTTAAAGCAGTTGGCTGAATGGGGCCGAATGGATACAAGCCAGAAAAGGAGAGAAATATAAAAAAAGCCAGTGATCGGTTTACCCACAATAGCTAAGGTTCCTCCTTCACTCCGCCCTCCCTTTGTTTCCTTAACAAACCATACAGGGGCAACTCTCGGGGGGTATTGTAACATAACAACCATACAGGGGCAACTCTCGGGGGGTATTGTAACATAACATAAAATAAACTGGCGAGGCTTAAGGGGGGTCACCTGCTTTTCTTATCTCTTTTTCTCTCTTTCTCAGGGTTGTATCCATTCTGCCCCATTCAGCCTACTGTTTTAAGACTTTTATCCCCATCCAGGTGTCGATTTTTTCCTGGCGAGCGATAGCGAGCCAGCATTGTATGAAGAAATCCGGCTTCGCCGGAGAAATTTTTCTATCGAAAAATGTACAAATTTAGCCTGCTGTCAAAAACATTTAAAAATAATATGCTGGCTCGCTACCGCTCGCCAGGAAAAAATCGACACCTGGATGGGGATAAAAGTCTTAAAACAGTAGGTTGAATGGGGCAGAATGGATACAAGCCAGAGAGAGAGAGAAAAAGGAGATACAAATAGCAGGTGACCCCCCTTAATGTGTTCAATCTCGTGTCCTAATATTGCCTCTTGAGCCTCAGGAGAAAGTCAGTAGAATCTAAATCTCATGTGTGGGTATGCACGAATGTGTCTGTTTGTGTGTGTGAATGTGTCATTCCTCTTAAATTGATTACCACTTAAGGACATGAATACTAGAACAATCAGGATTGTTTGATACATAAGTTTGGACAATTTTAAAATGGTCTCAAACTAAAAATTAAGAAACAATAATTGGTTGGATAAGTCTGGGACCATTGCTATAGATGAGTTTCCTTATTAAACAAAAGTTGAAAAAACATCCATTATTGAGGTCATAATTATGCAATAGATTATTGTCTATATGTCAGTGGATCAAAAACAAATATGAAAGTTGCTGCAGGGGAAAGACGGGGGATTAATAATAATCCATCGGAGAGAGAATAGAGGGGACCAATTTTAGATAACTTACTATTAAGGCTTGCGCCTCGGCAACATGTAGCTGAACTATTTTGTTTTTGTTTTGTCTAGTGTGTGTGAAGGAGACAAAAGGCAGACCTGTCTCTACGGAGTGGCCTCCCCCAGACTTGAAAGAGTGACAGGGCCGAAATCAAGGGACATTCGAGCCAAAATGCCTGGGCTCAAGGAGTTTGAATCAATTTAAGCCATAGGAAGAGAGAAAGACTGACTCTAGGAAAGAGTGCCAAAGCTAAACTGACTGAGAATAACATTTCACCTCTTGGGTTGGGGAGTTGCACAGAGTAGGGGAGGGATCGTGTTGCAAGACGGGTGTTACGTGCGCTAAGTAGAGGAGGTGGTATACACTATACACTGAGAGAGCTCTGAAGAACACTTATTATTGTAGAAGCAATAGACTAGCGAGAGAGATGCAACATTGCGGCGAAGAGAGAAATTGCAGAGTTGGTGAGTGGATGGCAGTTAATGATACGAAAGGTTTTCCTTTCTACTTTGACTAGAAGTGCTGTGTGAGAGGATCCTCCCCACACATGTGAACAATACTCATACAAGGATGCACTGTGCCCCCTGTACAGAGCAAGAAGCTGTGAAGGGGTAAAGAAACCCCCTGAGGCGGTTGAGCACACTTCAGCTTCAGAAAGCCTGCCTTAGCAAGACTGGTAATATGGTCTTTGCAAGAGAGAGCAGAAGAAAAAAGAGGACACCGATAATATTGGAGAGAAGATGAAGGATTGATATTTGTATTGTTGAAGTACAAGGGATAGTCCTCTGGGAGCTCCCGATGGGTAGTAGGATGGATACATTGGGTTTTGGAAGCCATTAAAAACAACAACGTTTGCTCTGCCACAATTGTAAATAATAGTTAGATCAGAAGATAAGTGTTGTATGGCTTCATTACGTTTGTTTTTGATTGATGGCTGGCTAGGGCATTCTGGAAAACTATATGAGTAGTGTAAGGTAGAGTCATCTGCGTATGAATGGATGTGACTAGAGGTACAGTTGAGAAGAATGTTTTTGAAAATTAAGAGAGAGAATAGGAAATAGGACAGAGCCCTGATAAACACCGGAGTTGATATGATGAGGAAGTGAGCGATGGGCCGCCACAACCGCATCTATGGAATGGCCGGAAAGGAAATTTTGAGGACAAAGGCACAGATGGAGGGATATAAACCGAATGAGGGTAGTTTAGAAATTAACGATTTGTGCCAGACTCTATCGAAGGCCTTCGCTATATCTAGTGCAATAGAAAAGGTCTCTCACCGAAGTCCCGAAAAGAGGATGACCAAGAGTTAGTAAGATTCAGAAAGAAGATCACCATTAGAGCGAACCTTAAGGAAGCCTTACTGGCGATCTGAGAGTTGGTTATGAGAAGAGAAATGCTTTAAGAAATTTGAAAGCAAGAATAGTTTAAAAAAACGTTAGAGACCACAAGAGATGAGAGCAATTGGGACGGTAGTGGGGAAAGTTTTGAGAGCGGTTACCCTTCTTTTTGGACAGGTTGAATGAGAAAGCAAAACTTCCAGCAAGAAGGGACATACGTTAGAGGAGAGACAGAGACGAAAAAGAGTTTGCCTAGGCA